>CAJQZJ010001750.1:10448564-10458904 GCA_907164525.1 Lophiomys imhausi | reverse complement strand
GTGTGTGTGTGTGTGTGTGTGTGTGTGTGTGTGTGTGTGTGTGTGTGAGAGAGAGAGAGAGAGAGAGAGAGAGAGAGAGAGAGAGAGAGACTTTGGGATGTATGTTGTATACATGGCCATGGTGTGTGTATGTGCATGGGTGTATGGCTACAGTGTGTGTATATGGTTGTGATGTGTGTATATGTGTCTGTGGAGTTTGTCTATATGTTTCACTATGATGTGAGTGCATGGTTATGTGTGTATATGTCTCTGGGGGTGGTGCATGAGTGTATGCATAACTGAGGTGTGGGCATGGTTGTAGGGTGGATGGGAGGAGGAGATCCAGTAGTTCAGTGAGTGCTGGACCTGAGCAGAAGGAAGTTGGAGGAAGATAGGCAGCTTTGAGCTAGCTGACCCTCTTCCTTCCACACTGGTCGCAGGCCACCCTGAGTAGTGTGATATATGTCTCATGGGAGTAGGGTGGTAACCTCTGAACCTATGTAGGTAAAAAGACCAGAAACACCGCTATCCTAAATCGTAACCAGGATGGGTCTCCCTTGGGGAAAATTCAGGCTGGGTGCAAGAGCCTCTGTCTCCCCAGGGAGGGACTCTCCTTGTCTGGAGCCCTTGGGTACAGTAGTCCAAGTTGACATCTGTGGTCTTTTAGAAATTACAGTACACTGCTCCAGGCTCCTCTGGATTTTAAGGTTTCCATTAAGAAACCAGATGTTATTCTGATGGGTTTTCCTTTACATATAACTTGTGGGTTTTTTCCCTTTGTTGCATCTTTCAGTAAGTTGTGAATATTTAGCGTTTTGACTGTGATATGCCAGGGGGAGTTTCTTTTCTATTCATGTCTATTTGGGGTTCTATGTGCTCCTTGTATCTGTATGGGTGTGTCTTTCCTTAGTTTGGAAAAGTTTTTTTTTCTATGAACCTGTTGAAAACGTGGTCTAAATCACTGACTTGACGTCATTCTTCTTCTCCTATGCCTATTTTGAAGATTTTGGTGTTTTCACAGTGTCCCACAGTTCCTACATGTTCCTTCCATTTCTTCATCTTTGTCCTGCCTTCCTCTCCTCCTCCTCCTTCCTTACTTGTGGGGTCTAATTCCTCTACTTTAACTTCAAGTCCTGATATTCTGTCTTCTACCTGATCCGTTGTGTGGTTCTCAATGCAGTTTAAGTGAGCCCGAGACATGGAGACAGAACCTACAGCTTTGGCTTGAGTCTGTGGTTGAACAATGATGACATTTAAAGAGGCGGGGAAGACACCATGGCCGTCTGTAGGTCAAGCCGTGAGTTTTCTAATTGGATTGTTGAATTTTGTCTTCATTTCAGCTTGAGTTTCTTTCCTTCAATATTTTTCTACTGAATTCAGTTTTCAAATCTTGAATTGTCTTTGACATTTCACTCTGTTATGTGTTTGTGTTTTCTTGGACCTCATTCAGGCATTTACTACTTGTATTCTCATTAAGTTCACTGAGCTGGTTTGTTGTGCCTTCTTTAAATTCCTTGAACTCTTTGAGAACGTTTATGATCTTTTAAGCATTGTGTCTTGCAGTTCATCTAGGTAATTCTCACTGGAGAACAATTCTGTAGTACTAGTAGACTTCATGGGGTGTACTGTCTTGGCTTTCCCAGGTTGGGCTAGGTCACACATGTGCATCCCAGGCTAGGCCTGGAGGTTGGATATGGTATGGAAAGGTTAGACTCAGACTTGCCAGGCTGAGATGGCATACAGGATACATGACTAGGACCAAACATGGACTGTTGGGAACAGTCCAGGCAGGACTCTCCAGACAGCCTTGAACATGTATGTACAACCAAAGATAGGAGGTCTGGAGATTGGGGAAGGTGTCGGTGGACGACAGTCAGATAGCACCACCAGGCTGGACTGCTTCAGCACAGGATAGGTAGGCCTAGTTAGTGACTGGATCTCAATTAGCTTACCAATGCCAGCCAACCACTGGAAGCTCAGTGATTTGCAACTGCAACTGCGCACTTAGCCCCCATTTCCATGGTTAAGCAATGTGGGCTGAGTTCAGTTAGTTCTTCTAGCAAGGACAGGGCTTGACGGAACCAAGTTGGTTCCATGACTAGCACAGGTGCCTTCAGCAGGGCCTGAGGACCATGGGCTGAGGCTACTTGGAGGTTTCCTCCATTGGACGTGCCATCCTCCAGCAGGTTAGCCTGGGCTTGTCTGCAGGGAGGTTATCAGTCTCAAGAGAAGCAACAGATTAACACTAAACTCCAAACACATTTTAAGGCTTTGCTTCTTACTGAATCCTGAGGAGAAGCAGTTATCAAAGGACTTGATAAAAGCATGCTGAATTAGAGGCATTTCGTTGGATGGTCTCATACTACCCCACTGAGGCTAAGGTGGACAGTGCCAAGAGTGGTGTCATATAACAAATGCTAACATTTACTGTTAATTTTCATAAATGGAACCTGAGGCTCAGACATGAGGCCACTTGTAAACAATCTGGCCTCTGCTAAACGGTGGGGAGTTGTGCCTAGTTTCTGCCTCCCTTCAGAAGCTTGCCTTTTAACTACTCAACCATGCTGTTCCCCACCACGTAGACAAAGAACCTTGAGGTCAGAGGTCAGTCTGTGCATGAACCCCAGTTCAAGCCTGAGTCTGTGTGTGTGTGTGACTCCAAAGCTTCTCTTTATATTCAGCCATGTGGCCAGGGCGCCCAGCCTGGGCAATGTGTCTGATATTGGTCTAAGATGCCATGGCTCGAAGGAAATATTTGTCTTGGTGTCCTCCTTTGGCACTAACAACTTCTTGCTTGCGTTTTTTTGTTGTTTGGCTCAGCCGAGTAGCAGTTTTCATCTTTGCTCTGTGTTATCATGTACACAGAACTGCTGCTGGGGGAGCTAACAACATGTTTGCTTAGTCATTATGCTGGAAAGGGGTGCCAGCCAGTCAGTAGCCTTTATTTTTACACAATTCTTTACATTGCAAATGTGGAAATAACACAGCACTGGAGCCACAGGCACATCATTGTCTCTCTCAGAGCTTGATGGAGCAGAGGGACAAGCATAGACCTGGAGTCCGAAAACCTTGGCATGGGTTCCGACTGATTCCTTTATCTGGAGCCCAGGAGTTAGGTTGCCTTACAGGAATGACTCACTAGATAGAGTCTGGTAGATTTTGTGGTGTTGATCAGCCCAAAGAACACCACAGGAGGGGTTACCAGGACTAGCAAAGCTCAGGGGAAGAACTTAGGGGCTGGGTTGATGGGTTCAGGGTGTACAGTGCTCTGTGCCAGCTTGAGGGTCTGAGTTCAGGTCTCTGACACTGAAATAAATGCTGGCAACACACATCTGTAACCCCCAGTGCTGGGGGTGGGGAGGGGACAGGCAGATTCCCCAAGCTCATTGGCCAAGTCAGCTGAGCCAAATTGATGAGCTCCAGGCTCAGCAAGAGACCCTGTCTCAAAAACAAAAAAAAAAGTGGAAAGTGATCAAGAGAACTATGTGATGTAGACCTCTGGCATTGATGATGTGCACAAAGGTGCACCTGCAAACATAACTGAAAGGACATCCTGTACCTCTGCCTCCTTACAGTTTCCTGCTGGATTCCAGGAAATGCGTGACCACCTTTGAACTTAGTACAGTTAGGTGGTGCTTGGGAAAAGGTTCCCATGAGACCCCAGGTAAGTGCAGAGAGTCAGTGTGTATTCTCTGAGGCTCTGCACATGCCAGTGCTCACAGCAGTCAGGGAGAGCGTGGTCATCTGATGAAAGGCCTCCACCTGTGCCTGCCAGGGAGTTCTTGGGATAGGGCTAAGCAGGAGGGGTAGAGTGTGGTCTTCTGATCAGCTGAAGGGATGCCAGACCAGAACAAATCCAGGCAGATTGCCACAAGTCAAAGAAGCTGTTGCAGTCCTTGATCAGGAGAGGGAGAGAGAAGTATACAGCAGGAGACAGAGACAAGAGAGTTTCTTCATCCATTTAGCCAACAAATCCCCTCTGAGCTGGAGCTTTGTGACAGGGGATAGGCTCCAAGGCCTCTGTGATGACCAAGACAGAGTCCCTACCTTCTCTGAGTGCATGATGGGGGATGTCTCTTTAATAAAAACCCCGCTGTGGTAGAGGCAGGTACTATAAGGAAAACAGCCGATGGAGACCACCACAGTGGATACCCAGTGAGAGAGAGTGGGATGTTTCTTTAAAAGTCCAATAGGAAAGGCCACTTGGAGACTGTGGCATCTGAATTGACACTTGGATGTTGCAGAGGATGGAGGTTAAGGGGCAATCCAGGGGGTACACAGAGCATTCATCCTACAGAAACTACAAGGGTCCTTTGTCACAGGAATGAGCTTGGCATTTCAAGGAATAGATAAAAGATCAACTTGGCAGAAGAGGGAGATGGGCCAGTTTGTGTAGTGTCCTAGTGATCATCGAGGGGTTTGGATCTTATCCTATGAGTAATGAGAAACCACAGGATGGTTTTAAGCAAGGGAATTGATTGATCTGAGTTCTGAGAATGCCCCTGCTCCGTGGCCATGCAGTTTTCTAAAACAAACCAGAACAAGCCAATCTTATTTTCTTGAGGACAGAGGGGGCTGAGGAGACAGAGAAGATACAAGATTAAGGACTTCGGGGTATGTGATAAATATTGACCCCTACGGGGTGTTTGATAAAAGTTCTCACGGAGGTGTGGAGATGGGATGATACAGGGTTGGTTTATATTACTGGGTTACTATCATGCTGCAAGTAGGGTTTTTGGCATTGGCCCATGGCCCTGACCTGGACTCTTCCCAGTCAGACATTTCTAACTGCAGATTGGTGGAAGGCTCCCAGAACATGCTCATCAGACATGCAGCTGACAGGGACCTGTCAGGGATGGCTAATGGCACACGACTGGCTCAAGGTTCACCATGATGATTCCGCAAGTGTTGGTGTTATGGGATGAAAGTGGAAACATCCCTGATTGCCTTTAGATCAGGGAACAAAGCCCAGGCAGGAGCTGGGACACTTTGATGGAGGAATTCTCCAGAAAGGAGGCTGACTAAGGCTGAACAAGTGAGCCCGGGAAGTGGACCAGCCTCCTCCCTAGCATGGTGACAAGGTCCTTGGTCTTTCAGCTTTTCTGTTCCTATCTGTGAAGTAAGAATGATGGTGTCAAGTGTCCAGGGGTGTGGAAGGGATAAAGTGTGGGCATGAATGTTGATATCTGGCCTCCCTTCTTCCTTGTGGTAGATTCATAATAAAATGATGCCTGGCATGGCCTTGGTGGGAGGAAGCTTGAGCTCGAGAGCCCACAGCAGTCTGGTGGTAGTGGCAGGCTGTGCAGAGGTGGGTTGGAGTGCCTTTTTACAGATATAACCAGGGATAAGATCACTGATGGTCTGGCTTCCTATGCACCAGGCTTATGTTAAGTCTAACTTACCAACCTCACATCATCACAGTTTAACCTTGAAAAGCAGTTACTCAATTGACAGATACGGAAAACAAGGCTTAGACAGGAGCTGAGGGGCAGCACAGGAATTCCCACCCAGCACCCATTGGCTCCCAGGCTGGGAATGATGGGAGTGTTTGTTGGATGTCAAGTTAGGAACCACACCTGGGGTGTTTTGATGCAGGGACCTTAAGGTCTTTTAGAAGGTGTTCTTGTGGAGAGCTTAGAGGATGACTCAGTCATTGAAATACTAGCCTTGCAAGTGCCCTTGGACCTAAAGTCAACTGCAGAACCCACATAAAAGTGGCAGGTGTGGTGATACTTAGTTACAAGTCCATCCCTAGGAGGGTAGAGACGGGAGGATTCCAGGGGCTTGCTGGTCAACCAATCTAAACTGATTGATGAACTCTGGCCAATGAGAGACTCTGTGGGCATTGTTCCTGAGGAAGATACCTGAAGTTGACCTCTGGCTTCAACTCAATCATGAGCACACATTAATCCCAACCCCCCGCCCCGCAACCGGCACTCATGCACACATACACGCACACACAGCACACACACAGGCACGGGTGCATGCATACACGAATGCATGTGCAAAAACACACAGACACTGGGGGAAAAAGAGGCTGCTTTCCTTCTACTTGGCACCTTTGAAGATTCAGTGGTGACTCTCGTGTGTGTATGTGTAACCCAGAAACCAAATATAGATGCCAGTAGACCAAAGTGCTGGCCCCAGGTGTCTGCCTCCAGCTTTCCCCCATGATTGACACATACAACCTATGAAGGATCTGTTACGCCCTCCCCTCCCTCTTTTCCTCCCTCAGCTGGATTAGTTTTAAAAGAAATCCCAGACATAATTGATCTACACATATTTAACGTGTAGCTCTGAGAGATAAAATCTGCCTTTGTTGTTTAAGTGTGACCACAATGCCATCCATGTTCACAATATTAAAAAATGAGCATCCTAGCCGGGCGGTGGTGGCGCACGCCTTTAATCCCAGCACTTGGGAGGCAGAGGCAGGCGGATCTTTGCGAGTTCGAGGCCAGCCTGGTCTACAAATTGAGTCCAGGACAGCCAGGGCTACACAGAGAAACCCTGTCTCGAAAAACCAAAAAAAAAAAAAAAAAAAAAAAAAAAGAGCATCCTTGGGGTGAGGCTAATTCAGAAAAGCAATTGGTGTACAGCTGGTTTTGCAAGACAGTGGAGGGGGATAGAGAAAACAAAGACTGGTCCTTCAAGTGACTGGTTCCTAGGACTTGAAACTCACCTGATCCCTTGAAAGGAGGAGGAGGAGGATCTGAAACTTGGGGCATCCTCTTTACTCTGATTGTTCCTGGGGCACAGCGGTGAGAGTAGGATCTATTTATAGCCCTAAGTCTAGACACGGGAAGGAAGCAAAAGGGAGGGAATATGTGAGAGGGCCTGGGAGAGGGAGAGAATGGTATGAGGGAAGGAGAAATTGAGACTAGGAAGTGGGTCTACCTCTGTGGACTATCAAGGGCAGGCTCCACTCCTCTGGTTCTGAGTGAACCATGAGCCCAGGCGGACTTTTGTACAGATTTGTGTGCATCGAGAAGTATGCATTCATGTGTGTGTGCGTGTGTGTGTGTTATGTATGTGTATGCATGTGCTTGTCCTTATAATAAAAAAGCACTTTTGGGAAAGTAGGGGCATCCCACAGATACTGTTTTGGGTTATTTCTTGTGCCACCTTGGCAGACAGTGGATTGTCAAACAGACCATGTCTTGGTTTACCTACAGGTTGAGCTGCAGCAGCTAGACCCCATGACAACCCTTTTATTTTTTTCCCTTCTGTCTCTTAACCATCTTTTATCTCTTTGTGTGCCCAGAGTGGCAGCTGATTAGATTTCCAGAATGTTCCAGGAATAGGCAGCTGTAACGGTCCCTCTCAGGAACCCTTCAAGTATATATAGCTGATGCTTCTAAGCTGGGAGACCCTGTATCCCCTGAGAAGGCAGTGAGTAAGGTGCCGCTCACCAAGGTTGTTGGTGGGTTGAGATGGCAGGCTTACCTCCCTCACCTGAGGAGAACCACTAACCAGGAGCTAGGTGTGCTCACTGACCCATCAGGTGCCATCAGGCCATTGAAGTTTAGATCAGTGATGGAGATCAGGGACAGAGGGACAGGGATGTAGGGAGAGCTTTATAAACCGGTTCAGGGACAGCCAAGTGCTGCCATCACTCTCTCTCTCTCTCTCTCTCTCTCTCTCTCTCTCTCTCTCTCTCTCTCACACACACACACACACACACACACACACATTCAAAACCCAAACAATTCAGATGCCATGGCCTTGTCAAGAGGCCATGCCTGCAAGGGTAGATACAGGTGTCTAGATGGTTGCACTGTGAATTCTGAGATTCAGGGTCTAGTCAGACTGTGAGACTGAGCTACGCAGACATAATAATAGATGTAGGTGAATGGCCCTGTGACAGAGTGTCTGCACTGTTCAAACATCCCTCCATGATATTCCTGGGAATCACCCAAGGTCATCAGGGTACCTGAGATGCTGAGCAACTTGCTCAAGGTCATGCAGATGAGAAGTGACAGAGCCAGTTGTGAGCCTTACTGTGCACTTCAACATCCTCCAAGAGAGAGGGGACTGGTTGTACATTGTCCCTGGGGACTCCTGCAGGCTCTACATCTCATTCTTTGAACTGCTTACTCCCAGCCAGCCCCTTTTCTGCTGGACAAATTTCCCCAGTGAGCTACCTCTCTGGCGTTTGTTGCTTTAGGTCCTGAGGCAGGAGGGACAGATGTTCTCAGCACAATGACCTAGTGGTCCATGTTGAGCCCTATTGACAGTTGGCTTTGTCTCCACCTGGCCCATTTTCCTTCTCTAAAAAGCAACAGGTGTTCCCACTAGGAAACATGTTTTCAACAGGTTGTGAATCCACCCTCTTTCCCTGAGGTCTGGTCCTGCTGGCAGAGCCGGCAGTTAGTAAGCTGGTGAGCATATTAACTCCACTGTGTCTTTGAACCTTCTGCAGGGCTTTGGAGCTGAGCGGTGGCAAGGATGAGATCTCCCTGCTGGTGGAGCAGGAGTTCTTGAGCCTCACCAAAGAACATCTCATCTTGGTCCAAGAAGGTTCTGGGGAGCTTGCAACACCTATTGTCACTCCCCAGGGGACCCAGGAGCTGGCTCCCTGCTTTCTTGTGCCTCCTCTTGGGGCAGACAGCACAGAGTATGCAGGATCGTCCATAATGGCTGGTGACAAGCTTCGGGAGCAGAAGCTGTCCATGCCTATCATCAGTAGCAGGCAGGACTCTGATTCTGCCATGTCTACAGTCACGGGCATCCTTCATGCCGCCAAGGTCAAGAGTGTCAAGGGGACTAAGGACAAGGGCCATAGCCTGGGTGCCTCCAATTCGGAGATCAGCAAACTTCTGGCCCAGTTCCCGCTGAAGTCTACTGAAATGTCCAAGACCCCGGACAACAAGATGGTGCTGGAAGAGACCAAGGTCATTAAGGACTTCTTGCAGAACAGCATGTTCAATGGCTCTGGACCCCAGGAGCCCATGGGACTCAGTCCATTCCTGCTGCTGCCGCCACCTCCACCTCCTCCTGCACTCCCTGAAAAACCCCCTGATTTCTCTCCTCCAAAGAGGCAGCTCCCGGTGTTTGCCAAGATCTGCTCCAAGACTGAGGCTGACCCCACCCTTGGGGGCCACCACTGGATCGGTGAGTGGAACTGGGAACAGGGGAGTGAGGAGGGTTTCAGGGAGGAGAGTCTTGTTCAGGAAGCTGATCAAAGCCATGGTACATTTTTTTATTTTTTGGTGCAAAGCAGAACAATGCACTCTCTCTCTCTCTCTCTCTCTCTCTCTCTCTCTCGTTGGGGAGGGCTGGGGGTATATGAATATGTACATGTTCATATGTACATGAATACACATATGTATAAGTCTGGAGGCCAGAAGTAATGTCAAGTGACTTCCACTGTGACTCTCCATCTTATTTCTTGAGATAGGCTCTTTTAGGGTCATGGACCTCACAGAGTAGCTGGCCAGTGAGCTCCAGGGATCCTCACTCTGCCTTCCCAGCACTAGGATTATAGACATGAACCTTTGCACCTGGCTTTTTATATAGATATGGGGAATCCAAAACCAGGTTCTCAGGCTGGTGTGATAGCATTTCACGAACTGAACAATCTCTCCAGGCCCTGAAAGATTTGTAATTTCTGACTATACTAGGTACCCAAAGCATGCTGGAGGAAGTATTTACTTTATTGGGAAAGATTCCAGCCTGGAGTCTAGGCTGGGAGAGAAAACTGATTGGGAGCCACTCTCTTGAGGGCATAAGTTATCCAGACACTGTTCAAACTGTTGGTCCTGGGATTTGTTCTCAGGAACTCTAGAGGCTTAGATAAAGTAAATTTTCAATACTTGAGTAAGGACTCCAGTCTTCCCAGGAAGCTCATCCCCCCCTCTCAGTGCTCCCTACCCATCTCTGGGATTCTGCACTGTGTATGTTCAGACAGGGTTGGGGAGATATTTGCCCACAGCTTCCAATCACTAGGACAATAGACTATACTCACCCAAAAGGAAGGTCACCCCAGGCTGAAGTGTGATGGTGAACTGACAGTGTCTCTTTGGGGAGGGCCCACACCTACTTCTCTGAGAGACAAGAACAAGGTCACCTTCCAGAGTGTTCTATGATCTGGAGCATTTGAGGTACCCCAGGAGATCAGAGATGAAACAACAAGCTGGACTCAGAATCTAGCAGGCCTCGAGGAGTCACCAGACTTTAGGATGATGGCAGTGGGCAGGAGAGGCTTGAGCCCTCCCCCAGAGGGAGGGAAATCCTCACCGTCTCTTTCTAGAGGGGACCCTTCATGTTCCTTGATGAAAGGGCTGCAGACCAGAGGAATCTTGTCCACTTCCACTTCCTGAAACCGAACTTTTTAGTTATTATTTATTTAACTCTTATTTATT
>CAJQZJ010001750.1:10422907-10441762 GCA_907164525.1 Lophiomys imhausi | reverse complement strand
CATCCATCCATCCATCCATCCATCCATCCATCCATCCATCCGTCCATTTACCCATCTATCCATCCATCAGCTTCTGCAAAGAAGTGGTACCCTGGCCTGCTTGGGAGGGCCTACTGGATTCTGTGAGCAATTCTGACAGTGAATGGGCTCAGTGTTGGCTATGAAGGAGCTGATCCACTCAGGTGGTGGCTAAAGACGGCATTTCTATCTTCTCACGGTATCTCAGAATCTCCTAGTGCTCATTTTGAGACAACTGATCAGGAGGCCTGATACAGTAGAGAGAACGCAAATCTGGAAACCAGAAGATGGATGAGTGGGCTCCGGAGCATCTCTACTGTGTGGCCTTGGGCTAGTTCCTTAACTGCCCCCGTTTGTCTATAGGAAAGCCAGGCTTATCATAATTACAGCAGCTGCAGAAAGTGATTGGGTTGTAAGGATTAATTGAGCCCATGTACGGGGAAGGTCTCTTAAAATCCCCAGTGTGACACGGATGCTTGTTTCATTAATATTCAGTTATGGGCCTCCAAGAAGAAGGGGGTCAGGGAGTTCAGTAGACCTTGGGGAGGCAGAGAGAACAGGGGAACTAGTCTATCATGGTCTCTTCTACACAGGCCCTAAGGAATAAAGATGAGGCCCCAAATCCAATTTACTCAGAGTTCCATGGTGGAGAGACTCAGATAGGAAGACAAGGTCTCCCATATGAAGTGTGAGCATCTCCAGACGAAGTGAAGCCCTGTGGGGAAAGGCCATGGCCTCAGGCAAAGAGGAGGGAATACTTATTTGCCCTCATTCGCTCATGCTTTTACAAAGCTGCAATTCTAGCAACTGCCAACGATCCTAAAGTCAGGCAGTCTTTCCCATACTAATGAGTGCAGCAACATCTCTTACAAAGAGGGGGCAGGGCTGGCTAGCTGTAATGCCCTCCATCTGCCCCAGCGTAGGCCTGGACAGAGCAGGTGGTGTTGGCGGACGTCTGGCCTGGTGTTTGCAGCCCTGGAAGAGGTGGCCCGTTAGGCAAGTTAATGGAGTTGAAAGGAAGTGGCAGTAGATGGGGCCTTTAGCAACTTGCCCAGAGGCCTTGCAGCTCACTGAGGGCCTTCAAATGAGCAAGGTCATCCTTTTGGCAGGACTTCTCTATCCTGGTTCACTCCAGGGTCGGATGGTAGGGACCTGGGTGGGTCATGGTAGTCACTGAGGCTGCCCTGGTTGCAGAACCTTAAGCAACAGGGAATGAGGGTGGTGGAAGTACTGGCTTCAGGCAGGGCTGGTGGAAGTGGGAGGGACCAAGACAGGAAGATCTCAAGTGTCACTGTGAAGCAACAGGATAGGATGCACAGTCCTCAGAGACCTGGAAGCTGGAACAGGAAGGAGAGCTGGGAGGCTTCTCAGCTGACTCCACATCAGAGATCGCGGAGCCCTTTGTGAGGAGCTAAGAACATCATCAGAAGCGTGGTATTCATCATTACCAGTTTGGTGGTTGACACAAACAAAGCCTTGAAGAGAGGCAGGATTTTGGGATGAAGAATGCTCTAGAAAGATGTCCTGGGCTGCATTGGGTTTTGAGCATCATCCGAGGTGCAGTGCCCAGCGTTTTAGCTTCTCTGGGCCACACTGGATGGAGAAGACTTGCCTAGAGTCACAAGTAAAACCTAGAGGTGTACAACCCCTGGCACACAGGTTGCAAGAGCAAACATGTTTACTTTGCATGACATTGTGACAAGACACTGCCATCTATGATCATGCCCTAGGGTCGTGCTATCAAGTTCCAAAACAGTTGTAAAACAATCTTACACTCTGCATTCCTAGATATCCTGGTCCTCATGTGGCCTGCAGGGGTAAGGCTGGACACCCTTGTGATATAAGTAATGACTAAGTGAACATTTGGAGGTTCATGGGGGATGATGGACAGACCTTTGTAACATTTCTGCTAGGTGTGTATGTGTGTGTCTTCTGTCTGTGTGGACACAAGGATATCACAGGCCCCATCCTTAATCAGAGTCATGAATAAAAATTCCATTACCTGGGGCTATGCTGGTGGAGATTCTGGAGGGAGGGGCCAGTGGGGGATGATGGACAGACCTAACATTTACAGAGTCCTTACTATGTGTCCAGTTGCTTTCTCAGCTCCTTACTGGCATTCCTTTATTTATTCTCATGCTTACTTTCACCATGAGCCACAGACACACAAGGGCCCCCAGCAACAGAAACCCAAACGAGCATGTATGGAGTGGAGGGGTGCGGGGGCGCACAGCTGCACATCTGTACACAGAATCACAGCTGGCTAGACCCTACCCGTGCAGATATACTTGAACACGGATTTATCAACACTCGTTGCACAGCTGTGTAGGACACCTCACATATTATGTGAGCATGGGCTTAGGAAGATAGGTAGTAAAAGGCCCATGGTGACTGAGGCGACAGCCTGGTCCAGAAAGCGCTTACCTTGCAAGCTTGAGGACCTGGGTTTGACCCACCAGTATTCAAATTAAAAAACTAGGCATGGTTAGGCAGAATTGTAATCCTATCCTGGGGAGGCAGAGACAGGAGAATCCTTGGAGCTCATTGGCCAGTCAAGGGTGTACTTGGTGACCCTCAGGGCAGTGGGCCACCTTATCAAAGAAAACAAAGGGGGCAGCACCTGAGAAGGTGACACAAGAGGCTCTCATGTGCTCTCTGCACCTGTGTGCCTAATGTGTCCATTCCCACAGGCTTATGGAAGCCTGACCTCTCCCTCTTCTGAAGGGAAAGGCTTCTGAAAGGGAAAGGCTCTCAGAAGTAACTTTCTCAGGAACACTTTAGTCTCTGAAAGGCGGTCAGTCTCTGATGCTGCTTCCTAAACACTCACAAAAGAAGCTTTGGAATCTGTCAGAAAGGGAATCCCCATGCTGCCTGAGCAGAGCTGGCCCCAGCCTGATCCAGCCAGCTCTGGGCCACTTCATGGTGTTGGCCAGCTGGAGGATGGGAGGTCAGCCTCGGATGTAGACCTAAGCCTGTGAGCAGGGATGCTGAGATGTGCTCCTCCCATGCTCAGACTGGGACCCTCAGAGAGCATCAGGAACCTCTCTCTTTCTCCTCAGGGCCTGTACCCACAACAGTCAACGAGGATGCCCTACCAGCAGCCCGTGCACCCCCCACTGGGGTGCTACTCCCGACAGGTGAGTAGGTGCCTTCCCCTCCTATACCCTGGCTCCATGAGGGTCTTTAGGTCAGAAAGCTCCTTCGTCCTTGCCCAGTGGTCACCACTATTACTTTCTGGCCTGTCACTGACTTAAGGGGACACACACAGATGCTGAGTGCTGAATCACAGATCTATGTTGCCACACAATGACACCAGAAGTTACCTAATAGAGTCCTTACTGCATGGTAATGGCAGGCCTTCCCAAAGGCTTCTTGTACACTACTTTAACCTTCTCATCCACCACATAATGCATGCTATTAACTGGGAAACTGAGGCATAAGGTGATTTAGACCGTAAAATTTACATATAAATTTGGGTCTGCAGTGACAACAAGTAGCTTGAGTGACCCAGGGATTTTCCAGGAGTCTTTAGTTCTTGCTCATGAGTCTCTGGGTTGGCTGAGCTGGGGTACGGATCACGGTCAGGTCTGCTCTTTCTCTTTTGGGCTCTGATCTGAAGATTCAAGAGCTGTTGTTGGGTGACAGAAGCACATAAAGATAAGAGAAAACTCACACTGCTCCCAGAAGCCTCAGCTCTGTGCATGGTGATGTTCACACACTTTCAGCTGGCCGAAGCTAACCCCACAGCTCTGCCCAGCATGTGTGGGCCAGAGAATTATCTTCATGCTACGTGGGCTGGCTAGTTCCCATAATAGACACTCCATTTGATTTGAATTTCAAATAAATAATGAATACATTTTTAGTAGAAGTAAACTTTAAATACTGCACAGGAAATATTTATGCTAAAAAACATTCACAGTCTCTCTCCAGTTTGGGTTCAACTGTAGTTTTACTCGCTGAATGTAGCAGTATGAATTACACAGGTACTTCAGGTTCTCTTAGATGTCAACTCAGAAGCCAAGTAGAGTCCTGGCCCTGGCAACCTTGTGCTCTTGGCCTCTGTGATGGACACCTCTCATAGATAAATACACAAAAGTACTATATCAGAATAATGCAGCAGAGGCAGTAACAGACCAACATAGAGAGAAGCAGAGAAATAAAGATACTGGACTGGAGAGATACCTCACTGTATAAAGTGCTTGTTTTCCAAGCATGAGGTTTGGAATGTTAGCATCCCTGTAAAGCCAGATGCAGTAGCATGCATCTGTAACCCCTGTGTGCCTATAACAAGATAGAGACAAGCTCATAGATCAGCTAGTCTGGCATATATAGCAGTGAACAGCAAGAGGCACTGCTTCAAAACAAGGTGAAAGGTGAGGACTGACACCCAAGGCTGCCCTCTGACCTCCACATGTGCACTGTGGTACATGTACACACACACACACACACACACACACACACACACCACATGAGCAATACATGTAGTTATTCACATACTCCCAATCTGCTCGCCAGCCTGTATGCTCTCATATCCTCATTGGCCGACATCCGACATGGAAGCAAGCTCAGAGGTACTGAGTCTTGAGGGCAGAGATGGGATATAAGGAAAGTCATTTAGACTAGGGACATAGAGGGGGCTGAAGACAAGTGTTCCACATTCCCTAGTAGACTTGCAGCTCACACGCAGCTCCATGGTCAAGCCACATCTTCAGTTCCAGTTTCTTCTACCTGGCTCCTTCCCAGCGAGTCCCAGCCTTTCTCCGAAAACCTCATCTCTGAGCTGGCATGTGTTAGTGTGTTCTGGAGGTTATAGGTGGGCCCATAGGTGAAAACTACCTTGGTCAGGACCTGCGTCATTAGGAATAAGGGCCTCCTTCATCCTAACTGGGACAAGAGAGTCTGGGTCAGGAATCCCAGTCACATTATCTCCATCTACAAAGAGTAACACCTCCTCCTGGCTCAGAGTCTTCTCTTTTAGGCAATTATGAGTGTGTATTGGAATATTGGAACAATGTAGCATAAAACATGGTAAGAATTTTAAAGACTGAGGCCACCGCTGTTCATTGGTTTCTTTCATATCCATAGGGACATCTATTTATATGAGGTTTTCGGAACAAGGGCATCACTCTCAGCACATTTGTTCTGTGCTTTTGTAAAAGATGAGTGTATTTGAAGGTGGTTTCCAGAGCAGCATACAATGCTGCACGCGATGGCTTTGATCAGCCCCATGGAATCATGAGTATATCCCTGGACAAGGCTGTCATGAGCTCTGGGACTCCTTACTAGTCTCAGGGCCAAACACTTCCCATTGTGGAGAGTAGGGATATTTCCTGTTATGGCCCCCACCGAGTGTGTCTGTGAGGTGTCCTCTGTCCTCTCCATGAGCTCATGGGACACTTGTCCTTCCAGGTTTTCAGTACCCACATCCAGTGTCACTGGACCCTGAAACCTCTATTTGAGCATCATGGCAAAGATTTTGGGATGAGCTCGGCTTTCAGAGAGTGCACAGCAGAGCAAGGCTAGAGCAGAAGCCAGACTCTGGACTCTCCCTTGGGGTTCTGGCTGCACATGAGGATGGGAGATGCTTGATAAGATGATTATTTCACTTTGTTGAGCCTCAGTTTCTTTGTCTCTCAAATGGGAGTAATGAGGGCTTATGTTAGTTATTTTTTTCATTGTGATAATAAAAGAACTGACAAAAGCAACTTAAGGAAATTTTAGTTTTGTTGTTGGTTTTTTGTTTATTTGTTTTTAATTTCTCTTGCCCAGTTTGAGAGCACAGGCCATCATGGTGAGAAGACATGGCCTCGAGAACTTGAGGACATTGGTCACATTGCATCTAGTTAGGAAGGAGAGAGAGATGAAGGCTGGTGTTCAAGTGGTTTTCTCTTTCTCCCTCTATATTCAGTCTAAAAGCCCCAAGCCCTAGGAATGAAACGGTCCACATCAGCCTGAATCTTCCATCCTCGGTACACTTCTCTGAAACACTTTCACAGCACACCCGAGGTGATCCTAAATCCCGTGAAAATGACAAACAGGATAAGATCATGGGGTCTTGTCTCACGGGGTTTGGAGGTACAGTGACAGAGGGCAGGTGGAGGGTCTCCCACAGCCTGGGGGTCCCATACACACTAGCCCAAGTGGGTGCATACAAGACATGCACATGCAAGGAGAAAGGGGCTGGGGGGGGGGGGAGCTCTTGAGTACTGTAGGCTTCTGTGGTTAGAGTGGAAACCCAGAAGCTTTCCAAGCTTTGACAGAAACTCCCCTCAGCACACAGGAAAAACTATGTGAAGAAAGGCCTCCCCGTGTATGAGCTGTCAGTCGTGGGACCTGTTGCTCCTGATACAGTGCTCCCCATTGTGTTAGCAGACGGTTACAGCTCTCTCTTCTTCCTGTCTCCTCCCTGGCCCCTCTTACCATGTTATGAGTCATAACAGTAGCAAAATTACAGTTATGAAGTCGTAACCAAAATGATTTTATGGTTGGGGGGTCACCACAACATGAAGAACTATCTGAAAGGGTTGCAGTATCAGGAAGGTTGAGGGCCACTGCTCTAGCTGGGTTCCAAGTGTTTGATAACCACAGCTGGTGGTTATGCAGTCATCCCCACAGGACAGACCTGTTTTCCCTGGTAGGGGTTTCCACTGGGTGGGGTTTGTCTAATGCTCATAGTCTGTTGAGGTCCTAGTGTAGAAGCCAGTAATGTGAATCACAGAAGCTACCTTGTTGGGACTGGGGGATGTTGAACTTGTCCCTCTCTTCTCTCTACCCTGCAGGTGACACCATACAACCCACAGCAGATGGGACAACAAATTTTCCGCTCTTCCTATACTCCCCTGATGAGCTACATACCCTTCGTCCAACCCAACTATCCATATCCTCAGAGGACCCCCCAGAAGCTGCCTGCTAATCCCCGAGACCCTCCCCCGATGGCAGGAGATGGGCCTCCATACCTCTTCCCCCAGGGATATGGGTGAGTCCTCAGCCATCGTGCGGGTGGGGAGCTAGCCTACATCTAGATGGCATCGGAGAAGGGAGGTGAATGGGGGTGGGCTTTTTAGATCCTTTCTTGGTATATGTGTCCCCGTGGATGTAGTGGTGGTGGTGACGCATATCTTTGTACCTGTGCCTCACGTTCCTGAGTGCTTAGAGGGAACAGTTGTGGAGGTGAGTCAGTGCTGGGGTCTAGAATGAGCCTTTTGAAGGTCCTTTGCAGGCTGCCACCTACAGGTTGGGTTATAGAACTGCAGCTGCCCAATCAGAATCAAGTGGACTCTACCACACTGCGTGGGTGGGTGCGTGCTGCATGTGGCTCATGATGCCCTGTGGTCATCATTTAATGATTTGCAGAGAATTTGGTTAGCTAATATATATATGACTCTTGTCCCCTTCCTGGATGCATCTGGAGCCCTTGCCAGGCTAATCTCTCAAGCATCCCCCTGGACTTCCTGACAGGTCCCCATGAAGGGTCTTCCACAACCTAGCCACCAAAATCTACCAAATAGTAGAAAAGTCTGGTATTTTCTGGGCTTGTGTTGGGGCTCAGCTGCAAACTACTAACACAAACCGGGCAGTTAAGACGGAAATTTCTCTTAGATTTTGCATAGTGTGGAGAAACAAAGTTGTGTTTAACTTAATAAACAAGTAGCCACTCACTCCAACAAAACAAATCTTTAGTCAGTATAGGCAACCCAGGGCAGGAGCATCATGCTATTCCCGTGGACTTCAGAATCCTAAGCAGATCATGGGGCATGCGTGCTCCACTTGGAGAAACTCATCTAAGTTAGGATCAAACTCTTAAGGGTGATATTGATTCCTGCCCCCACCCATCCTGCACTAGGCCCAGCAGACACCCTTTCCCCGCCCGACATTCTGCCTGACCCCAGACTCTCTCCCTTGGAATCTTCCATCCCCCCTAATTTCTTGTGAAAGGGGATCAATGTTTCAAAGAGGTTTTGATAGTCAGATCCATTTGAGGAAAACGGTGGGAAACAAAGACAAGCAGATTTCCTAACGGTTGGAAGTCTCAGATCATTTAATTGCCTGGGGTACTTGGAGAATGTTCAAGAAGGTGGTCGATGATGGTGTTTGAATGTGATAGCTCTGATGTCTTTTTACATCTTTCCTTTCTCCTCTACTCCCTCTTTTTCCTCCCTCCTTCCCCTCTTCCTATCCTCCCTCAACACGTCATATTGAACCCCCCCCCCCCGCATCACACACACACTGGACAGAGCTGCGTTAATCCACAGAGTCCATGTGACCATAGCTCACAGGGAACTCATGGATAATAAGGCATACTTCTTCCCTTCAAAAAGCAGAGGCCTGGGGTCTAGAGTCATGGCTTAGCAATTAAGACCACTTACTGCTCTTGCAGAGGACCTGGGTTTGGTTCCCAGGACTCACCACCCAGCAGCTCATAACCACCTGTAACCCTAGTTCCAGGGGATCCAATGTCCTCTTCTAGTCTCTGCAGGCACCACCCCCCACATGATGTATGTAAACCCATGCAGACACACATACATACACATAAAGAAAAAAATGAAGGCCGACAGGACTAGGTGCCACATGCACTGGTAAAGTGAAGACCAAGTGGTGGTCCTAGGGCAGAGGCAGGACTTGTGACAGTCGGCGGATGGGCAGAAGGTCCCAGTGAGTGGCTCGAGGAGGCAGTCTGCGTAGGGGAATCAGGCTCTGAAGCGGGAAGGGGCAAGGCAATAATTTGATGCTCCCCACCAGCTCCTGATTTTGAGGTGCCAGGGATTGAACCCAGGTTCTCACTCATGTTAGGCAAGTGACTTACTGCTGAACTATCCCCCCTAGTCCCGAAGGTGCAAGGCAAGCTAGGGGGCTGGGCACAGAGAAGTGCATGGTTTGAACTATCAGACTTAACCCTGGAAAAGGTGGAAAATAGGATTGGAAAGGGGGGCTGAGATTGTATTATTAAAGGCTATTTTGGCTGGTAGGCCAAGGGATCTAATAAAGCCCTGTGTGCATGACAGTGAACACATAGACCCAGGGGAGAGAACAGGAGGTAAGGTATAGTCTGGAGGACTCCACAAGAGGTTCCTATTACCTTCCTGGAGGTGAGAGTGAATGAGGCTGCCAAGGGATACAGAGAAGCATCCCTCAGCTGCCAGTCACCCCTGTGGTCCCACCTGTGATTCTTCAAGGGGCAAACTGGAATGTTGGCTGTCCAGGGAGGAAGGGGAGCTGTAGGCACAAAAGATGGGAGCCTGGTCTCTGGGTGTCTTTGGGGAGATGGGGGGGTTACAGGTAGGGGCAAATCAAGGAGTAGGCACATGACTAAGAAGAGTAGGAATACTGGAAACAAAGAAGAGAGATGAACAAGGAAAGGTGGTTAGTGGGGGATAATGACGCCTCAAGAAGCAGGGGAAACCAGGAGGATGGGGCCAGAAACAGGTGCCAGCTTCCATTCCTAAAGTGAATGATTTGTTCATTAAAAAAAAAAAAATTGATTGAGCCGGGTAGTGGTGGCACACATCTTTAATCCTAGTAAAAAATACCAGGGAGGCACAGGCAGGTGGATCACTGTGAGAGGCCAGTCTGCTCTACAGAGCTGAGCCCCAGGAGAGCCATGGCTACCCAAAAAACAAAAACAAAACCCTGTTTCAAAAACAAACAAAAAGGAGTTCCAAGATGGCGCCGACCATAGAGCAGTGCATCTGAGTAGTAGGTGAATGAGATTAGTCACTGTGGAGTGAATGTGAAGTTCCCTAGCCTACAGTGAAACACAGACGGTGTCTGAAATCCCACAGCGAACATTGAGACCGGTCACCAGGTAAAAAACAAACAAACAAACAAAAACAACAAACAACCCAAAATAGCTGCAAGCATGCACACTTGATAGGGATCCCCAGAATTTGCATAGAAAGCAGAGTAGGTAGCACACACTTGTAATCCCAGTGCTGTGGAGGTAGACAAGGGACAGGTGGATCCCAGGAGCTCACCGGCTAGTCAGCTTAGTCTAATTGATGATCTCCAGTTCCAGTAAGAGAATCTAAAAGAACAAGGTGGATGGGTCCTGAAGAACGACTCCCAAAGTTAACTTCTCGTCTCCATATACTTGAACACAAGTGTGTACATGCATCTATGTCCAACTACATGCATGTTCGAGCACACGCATGCATGCACACACAAATATATATATATATACATACATACATACAAGTGCATACATATAAATCTGATCTCTGGGCTTGTGGCATGTGCCCATAATCCCAGCCCTTGGGAAATGAATTAGGGAGATTTTGAGCATGAGGCTACATGGTAAGATGCTGCCTTAATAAGCAAAACAAAGTGAAGTTGCTTGAATAATTTCTGTGCCTTGCACTGTCCACGGTAATGTGAACTGGAGTAAAAGAAACACAGAAAGTCCTTTCTTCTCTTCAGCCTGGTGGGGGGTGGGGAATACAGCCGTAACATACAAACATGTGTCATCAGAGGCAAGACCCAAAGGAGGAGGTGACAGAGACACGTTTAGAGACCTACAAAGAGCCAGGCTGTGGTGGCGCACGCCTTTAATCCCAGCACTTGGGAGGCAGAGGCAGGCGGATCTTTGAGAGTTCGAGGCCAGCCTGGTCTACAAAGTGAGTCCAGGACAGCCAGAGCTGTTAAACAGAGAAACCCTGTCTCGAAAAACCAAAAAAAAAAAAAAAAAAAAAAAAAGAGACCTACAAAGAGGGGGAAACAGGAAGCTGAGAGCTCACATTCTGAACCACAGCATGAATCAGAGGGAACAAAATAGATGTCAAGAGAGACCTTGCACTCTCAAAAGTGTGGCCCTTGGTAACACAATTCCTTCCTTTAGGAGATAGCGCCTCCTAAACATTCCCAAATATGCCACCAACTGGGGACTTAATGTTCAAATGCCTGAGGTTATGTGGGGCATTTCTCTTTCAAATCATCACAGACAGATGAGTGGAAATAACTGGTAGACAGATGGATACAGGGTCCTGTAGCTTGGGGACAAGATTGAGGCTGGCAGCTAATTTTCGGGTCCTTAGAATATAGATGATAGGTGAAGTCATGTGACAGGATGAATCACTATGTGTGTGTACATGCATAGAGGAAACCCAGGGACTCAGCCCTGGGGCTTCCAAAAAGCAGGTGGAGGGGCTGGGAGGGGAAAAGGGGCCAGGAAAGTAGCTTCTACTGAGGGGTGCGTGTGTGTGTGTGTGTGTGTGTGTGTGTGTGTGTGTGTGTGTCTCACACACAGGACCAACCTGTGGGTCACAATACATAACACTAGCAAAATTTTGTTTATGAAATAGCGACAAAAGTAATTTTATGTTTGGGAGGGGGTCACCACAACATGAGGAACAGTATTACAGGGTCGCAGCCTTAGGAAGGCTAAGAATCACTGTTGTGGAACTGACTGACGTAGGTCCTCCTCCCTCCTCCCCTCTCTCTCTCTTCTCCTCAAGGAAGCGTTCCTTGGTAGCTCTAGTCCATACACACTGCTTCTCCTCCTGATCCTGTGTTCATGCCGTCTGGACCATAACCTTGGCAGCTGACCTGATTATAAGTGATCAGACCAGAGACGCTAGCGACATAGGGTTCAGAGATCATACATGAGACAACATGGTTAATTTGACACTAATAATCATTGTTACGGTTTCAGCTTTTATTTTACAAATCAGACCCAAAAATCCAGGGCATCCTGTAACAACATCACTTCTTTTTTTCCAGTCCTGGGGATTAAACCCAGGGCCTTCCACGTGCTAGGCAAACACTCTATACCACTGACACACAGCTGGACCCTTGTTTGTCTGAAACAGGGTCTAGGGAGACTGCATAGGCCTTAAGTTTGTGATCTTCCTATATCTACCGCCCAAGTGCTAGGGTAGACAGGAGCATCATTTTCAATCATTTGTAATTCAACATTGTTTTTGGACATTTTATGCATATGTTGTTTTTGCATGCTTGTATGTCTATATACCATGTGTGTGCAGTGCCCTAGGAGGTCAGAAAAGGGTGTCAGATCCCCTGGGACAGGAGTTAACAATGGCTGTGATCTACCATGTGGGTTCGGGGAATCGAAGCGGGGTCCTCTGGAAGAGCACCCAATGCTCTTAACTCTCTTAACTGCTGAGCCATCTCTCCAGCCCCTCCAGTATGGTTTTTATGAGGCAAGTTAGTATGAAAGCTGAGTTAGATATAGAACTTTAAACACATGGAGATGGTTAGATAGTAGAATGTTAAAGTCAGGTGCCAAATACATATGGACTGGACATTGGGAATGTATGCTAAGCCATATAACTCTTATAATTGTGGCCTATTTATTTCTGTTGTTTTGTATTGTATTTATAGTTATAAGAAAAAGAAACATTTTTTGGACTGAAAGGGAGAGCTGTTGGGGGGCAAAAAGAAATACCTTAAACTAACAAAAAAAAAAAGAAGGGAAGAGGATGGGGGGGGTGAGGGGGAGGAGGGGGGAAGGGTGGGACTGGAGGGGGGAGTAGGGAGGGGATTGTGATTGAGATGTAACTTGAAGAAATAAAAAATAAATTATTAAAAAAAAAAAAGAAAAGGGGAACAGAGGGATGGCTTCCACAGAGAGTTTGCCTTCCAGCTGGAAGGCTCTGGGTTGGGTGCTGAGTAATCAGGTACTATCTCTGCTGTCCTGGAACTTATTTTAGTGAGAAGGAAATGAAATATTGCCCAAATCTTAGCTGGTCCATAGACTGTCCCAACCAGGGAGCCACAGATGTTAGAAGCAGCTGAGGTCATTAACACATAACACACTCATAATGTCTGCCTCCCTAGTACCTTCCCCTCCCCTACCCGGCTCACTTTGTTGTTTCTCCATTTTTATGGGGGAGTGCCTTGAAGGTGACTCTCCCTTGTAATATGCATCTGCCCAGCGGAAAAGTGGTTGAGAATCCCCGGATTAGACTAAATCTAGCCGTTTGCTCTGATGCAATTTGTATTAAGCTCTAGTTCCATTCAAAGTATGATAGGAGATGGGTGAAGAAATTGCAGTCAGATAAGGTCCCAGGAGTCTGCATTAGCTGTTCAGTCTGAAGAGGTCAGGGGAAGCTTCGTGGAGGAGATGGCCTTTGACCTCTGTTTTGAAGGACGCATACAGGTGCCCTAGTACAGAAACCAGAGAGGTGTGTGGATTTCTGCTCTTTGACACAGAGGCTCACATCTTCTCTGCTCTTTCTTCCCTGAAGGTCACACAACACCAACACGCCAGGCACTCACACAGTGGTGTTGTAGGTACTTCTTGGAGGAGTGTTAAGATAAAGGGACTTGATTTATTGAGGCTGAGTCCAGAAACTCACTGAGTGGGGAAGTTAGTTGTACTGGTGTTGGCTGAACTCAGATCAGCTGCCAGGACAGACCCCGTTTTCTGCGACATTGTGGACTTTCCTAACGCATTTGGCCCTCTAAGACAGATAGGCGGTCCCGGGTCTACAGGTGAGGTGCTCAGTTCCAGTTACTTCCTTCTTTGTGGCTCCTTTATGGAGACAGCATGGATGCTAGACATAATCCTTCTGTGCTCCCTGCAGCTCACTGCACCAGCATTGTAGGGGACTCAGCTTTTTATTGTCCTTTAACTGTGTCATTCTTTTTTTGACCTCCCCAGAGCCAAAGACTTTGTATGTTGCTAAAGCATTCAGCCTCAAGCCTGTCTCAGCTTCCTAACCTTTGACCGCCACAAAATCAATAGAGTATCTCTTCCCAGTCTCTCCAGGAACACCAGAGATTTCACCACTGATCCATTGCCCCTCTCTTCCAGGTTCAACTCAGCGTCCAGCGGCCCCCTGATGAACAGCCCCTATTTTTCCTCCAGTGGGAATGGCATGCGCTTTTAGACTTCTCTCTCACTCTACCCACCTCTCTTTGGCCTTGGATCAGGACTAAAGGTTCTGGAATTCTGGATTCTGCGACAGCTTGGGGTGAAGGTTGGAAAGCCAAGGTTCCAACCAGGTGGCCGACAGAAAACGGCAAGACCAGATTCATCTACTGACCATCACTCACCTGCACAGCCCCCCTCACACGTAGTGCACACCAAAGATGCACCCTCCCATTTGTAAGACCACACAGGCACCTGTATTTAGCTAACATGACTGGTTTTTGTTTTTGTTGTTGTTGGTAAGATAGAAAGTAAGACACTTAATTTAGAACGTTTATATTTAATGATAAACTATGAGCTGCTTGAACATGCATGTGCCTGCTCATTTATTTTGCTGTGGTTTATGTAATCTTTATTGCTCCTTTTCCTCCCATGAGTCTCAGCATTTCTTCAGACATAGGCTGAAATCTTGAGAGGGTTGCTATCTACACGAGGAACTTCAGGGGTCAAAAGCTGAGCGCTTATCTCTCTTCTCCTGTGATTCACTTATTCCCCAACATCCCAGAGTCTCCCTTCCTGGAATGGGCATTATATAAAAAGGATTCTCCCATGTGGTCTGTCCCCAGGTAGAAGTTTTACAGAAAATCTCTCTTGGGCACAGAATTGGCATAGGACACAATTTCAAAACGAATCTTAAGGGCTGTTAAGATGGCTCAGCTGGGTCAAGACACTCGCTCTCAAGCCCAGTGACCTCAGTTTGATCCCTGGTACCCAGTGAGTAGAAGGAGAAAACTAATTTCTAGAAGTTGTCCTCTGGTCTCCATGAATGTACACACACACACACACACACCAACGGAAAAAAATCAATCTACAATGTGACAATCTATTCAACTATGGTGCACTGGTGACAACCTCGAAGTCAGTCTCAAAACTGCACTTGTTGAGTGCAGAAACTAATGACACTATCCTTGATTCTGTCTTGTCCAACTCTGACCAATGATTTGAATGATAACACTGAGAGATAACATTTATGGCGGGTGGACTATGTATGGAACTAGGAGATGGTGTGAGTTGGTTCTCTAGGTCTACATCCATGGGCAGGCATCCCTAATTAACTGTAGATAGGATTTTATTCTTTTGAGGTTGGCCAGAGCTGAAGAATCATTTTTCCTGATGGTACTGTAAGCAGCTGTTATCAACCAGAGTTGGTCTGTGAAGCCGAATCCTTTTAAAGCATGTTATTAGGGTGAAGTTAAACAGGGGTCGTTAGTGCCAGGATGCACTTGGTGATCCATGCACATAGATAGGCCACCATTATTGCCTCTGTACTGTAGAATGGAGATGTTTTCACATGTGCAAAGTATTCCAGAAGTTTATCTCCCTATACTTGCCAGGAAATGGGGGGAGGAAGATGAGTCCTCTAAGACAAGGGGACCAACCAAGAAAGAAGAGATGGTGTTAAGGAAACAGGGACTCAAGGCAAGAAGGATGCTCGGGATTGTCAGTGTAAGAAGATAGTATGGGCTTAGCTCAAGAACTACAAGACAGGGTCCCTCCTGGAGCCATCGCCACCACCAGTTTGGAATGGAGGAGGAAGTCTGTAACCTCTAGAAAGGAGGTGTGTCAAATGAGGTGTGGGAGAGGCTGAGGGATAGGAAAGAGGTAGATTATATTATCAGAGGTGACTCTCGAAGGTTTTATTGACTACCCAGTGTGGTGGTGCATGCCTTTAATCCCAGCACTGGAGGCAGAGTCGGAGGGATCTCTGTGAGTTCGAAGCCAGCCTGGTCTACAGAGTGAGTCTAGGACAGCCAGGGCTCTGTTACACAGAGAAACCTTGTCTTGGAAAACCAATAATTAATAATAATAATAAGTACTGACAGCTTTTTTATGACATTGGTAGGAGTGAATGATACTAAGTGGCACTCCTGCTCAATAAAATGCTCAAATACGGATTTAAGCAAAAAAAAAAAAAAAAAGCTGACATAACTATAGTCGGAAGACAGTTGTAGGAAGTCAGGAGAGTGAAGTTGTTTATTATGGTGGGATGGCAGGAGGTCATACCTGAAATAGATGATTCCAGAGACATTGGAACTCACAGAAGCATGCAGAAGTCTGACTTATGAAGAGCAGGATAAAGAGGAAGGAGAGTTGAAGGGCTCCCTGTGGGAATCAGAATGGGTTTACAGAGGATGATGGAGGTGGGGATGGCTGTCTTAGCAGTGAGATTGTTTTTTAACTCTCCACCCCCTTCACCGTGTGTGTGTGTGTGTGTGTGTGTGTGTGTGTGTGTGTGTGTGCTTAAGGAAAACAATTTTAAAAGAGAGACAGAGAGAGAGAGAGAGAGAAAGAGAGAGAGAGAGCGCATGTGGAACATGCTCTAGTTTGGTGCCCAGTACAGGTTGGTGTCAAAAAATGCCCATTGAATTGTACAGATCTGCCTCCTGACCTACCAGCAGCTGATGCCTGAAGCCTCATGACAGGCTCTCTGTAAATAAGATTTTCTGAAGTCTTTGTGATCTTGTTTTCCTTAAGAGTTCTTGAGAGAAAACTTAGTTAAGGGAGGGCCTAGAATCAATGTCCAACATCTTTCCAATATTACAACAGTACATTCTGTGGCTCTGATCACCTCCCAAGGGACCGCAGAAACAGATGAAGAGTCATAGAAAGAGGCACCCTTAAAACTTCCCTTGATTCAAAGAAACTGCTTAACACTCAAGGGAACTATCCCCTATCGAAACTGACCCCTTACTCACTGAACATGAGACAGACAGTGTTGCCTCATTCCTATTTCCCCTGTGTGTACAAGCCCATGCCTCTCTGTGTGCATGTAGAGACCAGAGGAGAGCATCAAGTATCCTTTCTCACTCTCTACTTTATTCCCTTGAGACAGGATCTTTCACTGAACCTAAAGTTCTCCATTTCTACACTATATAGGTGGCCAGCAAGCACCAGCGACCCTCCTGTTCCCACCCTTTTCCAGTTTTAGACTTACAGGCATGTACAGCTAGGTCCAGCATTTGGGGGATTCAAACTCAGGTCCTCATGCTTGCTCAGCAACCACTCTTACCTACCCAGCCATCACTCCAGCCCTTGGGTTTTTACACATAGTCATTAAGTCATATTTATTATGAAGACGATGAGGCTATTATAGAACCATTCAGGGATCGATGAAAACATAGACCTTCAGCCTCATTTTAGGAGTTCAGACAAGTGACATCTAATATATATTTATATAGTATATTATATATTATATATACAGTGAATATATATATATACATATATATATGAGTACTGGCATTTTGTCTGCTTTTCATCACTGTAACCAAAGTATATGCCAAAGACAACTTAAAGGAGAGAAGATATAGTTTGGGATAGAAGATTCAGTCCACCTTCACTTGGCTCTGTGAACGTAGGTAGAGAAGAATATCATTCTGGAGGGAAATGTGGGACAGAGGAGAGCTGTTCACTTCAGAGTTTACCATAAGTCAGAGAGCATGGCAGGAAGGGACCAGGGACAATGAACCCCAAAGGACCTGCTGCCCCTAGTGATCTACTTCTTCTAACTGGTTTCCACATTTCGAAGTTTCCAGAACATCCTGAAATAGTGCTGTTTGCAGTCCTACCCAGACTTCCAAATCCTGAGTCAGGAAAAACTCCCAGTATGCCTCTTCCCATGATTATTTCTGGAACCCCCTGAGAGGTGAGCTGCACCAGAAGGTATTTGGAAGATGTTGGGCATCTGTGTCAGGTGGTCCCTTAGCCATGTTTGCCTCCTAAGAATTTCTTAAGGGGAAGCAAGGTCTTAAAGGCTTTAGAGAACCTAATTCTCAGACAACTTTTCAGTCCATGAGTCTTTGGGAAGATACTTCATGTCCAAATGAGAACACCTGGTCTCTGTATCAAATCTTCATATGGTCTTCTTTCAACGCATACATCCTGCCCCCACCCCTTGCCACTTCCTTTCCTCAGGATAAGATTTTCAAATCTTAAAACCGATGATAGCTCTCGCATAGCTCAGCAACAAAGTAGAAGAGTAGCATATTTTCATGAGTTCTAGAAACTCTATGAAATTATAACAGCCACTTATTGTGAAGCCTTCCAATGGGCCAATTACACGTCACATGCATCACTTTTATTACCTAACGTCATGATAACCCTGTGAGATAACTGTTTATTGTATATGCAGAAAGTTTAGGGAGATACTTGATGAGTCACTCAAACACATTTTCACCAGCTTTCCTGTTTCTAGTAACACAACCCAGAGTGGATAAACTTTTTACAACTTACATCATCTGTTTCATTGTTATTAATATTTTGGAGAACTGAGACTTCTAAGTGACTTTCCAGTGTTCAGCCACTGTAATAAGACATGGAGGTGCGAGGAAGGAGCATGGAGGGGATTGGAAGTAAACCCTCACATGGGAAAAGGAAGGCAGCTGCTGCGGGAAGCTGGGAGGCTGACTCTTAACCTATGAGCCTCTCCACCAGGACTTTAGGTCCTCTTCCAAGGCTTGCCTGATGCTAGGATATCCTCACTTCTCATATATTTGGTACTTGTATAGATTGTGCCTTTTCAGCTTCCTCTTACGTATAGAATCCCACTTGTAGACAGACATTTTACTACCTAGCACATGTGACCTGGTTTTGGTCAGATGGAAGTGAGCAGGAATGTGTGCATGATTCTTTGTGAGGATGCTCTGTGAGGTTGGCAGAGCTCAAGAGGGAAGTGACTGAACTCTTAGCATCCTTTTGGCACCAGAGTGGACAGGTAAGGTGGAGTGCATGGGCTTTGCTCATCTGAGAAGAACGCAAACTCTAGTTAAAATCACATGTTATTTTGTATTTCTTTCACATATGGCGATTTCCAATTCTGGCATATTAAAAAATGAAGTAATGATGTTTATTCTTCTTACTAGTAAATATTCTTGAGATCAGGTAATATACATACATAGAAGCACACACACATGCATATATATACATATGTGTATATATGCATATATATACACATA
>CAJQZJ010001750.1:10406185-10422897 GCA_907164525.1 Lophiomys imhausi | reverse complement strand
ACATGCATATATATACATATGTGTATATATGCATATATATACACATATGTATATATACCCACTCTTCTGTCCATCCATCTTCCCATTCATTTTCTTGCTCAGTAGACATTTTGGGGGGAGTTCCAGCTAAGTCATTTATGAGACATCTACCTTGCATTAGACATGGAGTTACATGCTAGTTACACAGATTCTCATATTTTACCTTAATAGAGCTAAGTGGCTGAAAGAAGAAAACCTTTCAACCAGGGAGGTTGTCCTTGTCACAGCCTACTACCCAGACATTACCCAAGTGAGAGGCAGAACACTGGCTTAGTGGGGTCAGACTCATAAATGAAACACATTTGCCATTTGCCTTACTTTAAAAAGGAAGAAGTCCTAGGGGAGAGGGAGTCCAAAGTCCATCTGTATCCCAAGATGGCATGGTTCTGTCAAATGAGGCCAAGTTCTGGCTATGAGTCAGGGACAAGGCAAGTGACAACTGGCTTCAACAGACAGAATTTAATGTACACACTTGTTAGCCCTGTATTGAAAACCTGAAAAGGCATGCAAAAGATTCCAAGAGCAACCCAAAAAGCAGCAACTGCGGGAAGTGGCTGCTACTCAACAGAAGGGGATGGGGCTACTAAAATTCAAAAGGCTTAGAAGCTTGTGGAGAGCTGGAATTCCGCTATCTGGGAGCAGGGCTATGTGTTTGGGCTTAGTATCTCTGGGCTGAGAGGAGGTCACTCTTGGGCACTGCTCTTCATCCCTGAGGAGGAGGGGGAGCCAGCCTCCTGGTGTTGGTATTGGAAGAAGCCAAAGCAAGGCTGGTTTTGCAAGGGTTTGGAATTTTATAAGCTGGATGTAACAACAGCTATTGGGGGGGGGGTGCCACTGTGGGATGATGCCGACCAGAGTAGGAACTGAAGATGTGTGGGGAATTGTCCTTCTTCCTCTAGCTCTGGGTCTCCATCTGGTGCTCTGTACTGGCAAAGCCTAACAGGGAAGCAGCAGGCAGAGCAGAAATGGTTTGCAGAGTTTCAGGGCCATTGGGAGTATAGTTGGAGGTAATGATCAGATCTGATACCCAGCACATCTCTGTTGTAGGCCAACCGCTTATGCCTACCCAAACTGAACAGGTGGGAGTTCGAATCTCACTATGATGAGATAGACTACTTGGAGGTGAATTTTTGGGGCGCGACTAGGGTTGGGTGAGGTCTTGAGAGCAAAGCTGTCACTGTGGGCTTTAGTGTCTTAATAGCAAGAGGCAATGCTAGAGAGCTTGCTCACCTTCCAAAGAACAGGTCACATGAGACGGGAGCAAGACAGTGCCACAGTGTCCACCTGCAAGTCACGGGCACAGGACTTAGAATCAAGTCTTGATGAAAACATTGATCTTGCCTTGGTCCTTCTGGCATTTTCAGCACTGACAGAAATAAATTGCGATTGTTTAAGTCACCCAACATACAATCTTTTTGCCATGGTGGCTTGAGTAGCAAGCCCCTCAATGACCTTGGTGTGGAAACCTTCTAGGATTTGGAGAAACGTTCAGAAGTTGCCAACCCCAAGACCTGTTATATGTTAGCTACCCTAACCCATTTGCTAACAGCCTACACCTTGGTGGGGGGGGGGAGGAGAGAGATACTAGAGTAAAATCCATCCCTTGGCTAAAAGATATTTACATATTTCCCTGCATCTTCTTCACTCTTCAATAGCAACCTGCTGTCCTTCAGGATTTGTCCCAGGGACCAGGGGGTTGGGGGAGGGGCTATCAGAAGCTATTAATCAACAGACAAGTCTTCTTGCTGCATCATAAAGTCTTAAGGCTGAGCTTCAGCAGTTTATTAAATTACCAGAATGCCAAGAAAAATAGCTTTAATAACACATTTCTGCCTATCTATTATTTTTTTTATAACCCAGAGTGGAGAATTAAAAGGTTCCCTACCATTTAAACTAGAATTTTTTAAAATTAAAATGAACATGTTAGGAGGAATTTTTTTTAACTCAAAAAAAAAAAAAAAAGAAGAAGAAGAAGCCATTGATTCAGGGTGCAATTACTCCAAGCCGAAATTTTATGGCTAACTCTTTGTGTAGTGAAGAGGAGGGATGAGAAAAGGTCTTCCTTGAAAGGTTTAAAACATACATCAACTAGAACAGGTAGATGGGCAGGCCATTCTGTCCTCTCATGTAGTTTAGTGTTACAAATACTAGTTTCAAGAATTGCATGGGGGAATGGGAGTATGGCTTAATGGGTAAAGGTACTTGCCACCCAATGATGCAAACCAGGTGGCCTGAGTTCAATCCCCAAAGGCCACAGAAAGGTGGAAGGAGAGAACTCACTCCTGAAAGTTGTCCTCTGATCTTCACACATACTCCATGGTATGTGAATCTTCCCCCCAGACCCAATAAACAAACAATTTATAAAAAAGAACTACAGGTTAGAAGACTCTTAAATGTATTGTCTAGGGGACCAGATGGCCATCCAGCTGAGGCCTCATAGGGAGGGAGTCAAGCCATAACAAGGTGGTGCCCACAATTCAGGTTCTGCTCCAGAGATCTGCAAAATTAAGAATTTTATTAGATCCAAATAACTGTCTAAATGCCTATGTTTGTGCATAAATTCAACTCTTACTTAGTCATTTTAAGACAGCATCTTGCTATGAGCCCATGCTGACCTTGAACTCGTGATCTTTCCAGGACAGTGTTTGGATTCCAAAGTTTCCTTCTAATGAGGTATTTCTCAATAATGCTTTTTTTGGAATAATAATCAAGTATGATAAGCAAATAGAAAATAAAACACAAAATACAAGTTTCAAGCCAGTGAGTCATGATAAACAAGAACTCGTGCCAACATTACCCAGCACAGGAACCAAATGTCAGACCCCAGAACCCCCTTTTTGTGTCCCCAGTCACTAGCTCTGTTCATTCCCCACAGGGAATCACCAATCAGACAGTTGGTATCATATTTAGATTGTCAAGTTCTGAATTTCATATGAACGCTCTCACAATACATATTGCTGTGTTTTTATTGCTTTCTTTTATATTAGCGTGCATTTAATTGTATGAAATAGACCATTTCTCTCATGTATTTAAGGTACTTGATCGTATTTCCCCCGCCCTTCTTCTATAAAGACCCCTTTTATACTTTCATGCCTTTAAAATAATCCAATGTACAGAACTTGTCTCTGAGTCTAGCCTGTTGCCCTTAACATGGTTTCCAACTTTTCTCAAATGTGATTCTTTCTTCTAAGAGGGCGAGTAATAGCTGCACATAGTCTACATTTTCGTTACCCACTGGCAGGTGCTTCTATCACTTGTCTATTGCTAACAATGCGTGATAAACCAGGGTGTGAAAGCCCCTCTGCTGCCTGCTGTCCTTGATACTTTGGGCTATGTCCTCAGAAGTGATATAACTGAATCGCAGGTTGGTTCACTTTCCTGGGCTCAGCAGCATGTCCACACTGGCTTCCACAGCAGTTGCACTCCTTTTACACTGCCACCAGCAGTGTGGAAGTGTCCCTCGAATTCTGAGGATCAGACAGGTACTGCGCTAGGAGACAGTGGTGAGCAAATCAGAGTTTGTGCCCAGAAGTTTGAAGTGTGGGTGACAGGAAGGGTGGCAAACACAGACATACATCCAGAGTGCATGGTTATTATGGAGAAGCACAGATGCAGGGGAATGGAATATTAGCTAGCCACCGTTCTGCAGCAAATTGCTCCAATATGTGATTTTAGCTGGAAGAGTGTTTTTCTTATGAACTTGGGTGCCCTTGCATTTGGTGCATAGATGTTTAGAATTGCAATATCCTCTTGGTGGATTTTTCCTTTGATGAGTATGGAGTGTTCTTCCCCATCTCTTCTGATTAGTTTTGCTTTGAAGTCTATTTTGTCAGATATTAAAATAGCTCTGCCTGATTGCTTCTTGGGTCCATTTTCTTAGAATACCTTTTTCCAACCTTTTACCCTAAGGTGATATCTGTACTTCATGGGGAGTTTTGTTTCTCAGATGCACCCCAAGATCCACTGGCCTCAAATAACAGCATTCATTCTGTTAGTCAGAAACCTTGACCTGTCTTGCCTGTATCATCTGCTTTGAGATCTCTCATGGGCTGTAATCCAGGTGTCTGCTGGGACTGAAGTCTGTGGGAAAGCTTAACTGGGGAATATCTGTTTCTAAAGTGACTACTCACGTATTTGTTGGCAATATTCAGTTCTTTGCACACCATTGATCCCTTGATTCCTTGCCCCATGGACCTCTCCAATGAGTATGTCACAGGTCAGAAGGAAGGCAGGTAAAGTGCCAGAAAATGCCCACTAGCAAGGTATAGAAGTCACAGTCTTTTCTACCTAGCCCAATTGCTGAAGAGGTATTCTGCCTTTATTGCCCATATCCCATTTTTTGGAAGTAAATTGAAAGATCCAGTCCACACCCAGAGAAGGAAGGTCTGCCAAAGACACAAATACCAAGATTTGAAGGGTATTGGGAGCAATGTCACCTTGTTGTGAGTAGATGTAAGTTGGAGAGGTTCTTGGAAAAGCAGAGTTGATACAGTAGAGTTGTTTGTGAGCCTAAAATCATTTTGCCTTTATTCAATGCCTGGTTCTACCCTAATATGCCTTCCCTCTAAGTCTCCTCTTAGTAATAGTGGTGTTTAATGAGTGTGAAGTATCGGCCAGGTGCTGTGGAAGAGGCAGAGGAACCAGCAGTGAACTAAGTGGGTGCTCTGGTGGATCTAGTCAAGGATGGCATGAACATTGCTATGGGCGGCAGAAAGGCACAAGGGAGGGAGGAGCCTATAGGTAACCAGGGGAAGAGGGAGTTCTGGGTGGAGGAACTGTAAGGACAAGAAATGTAACAGTGCCTACTTACTAGGGTAGTCCTGACAGTTAAGTAAGATTTGTACTGTACCCAGTGATGGCAAAGACTGCAGAGAAGAACAGAGGAATGGGTAAGGGACGGGGCAGTGTTATCCTTATTATGTGTCCTTTTCTCTCTATAAACTTTATATTGAAATAATTCCACATATACATAGAAGTTCCCATGCACTTTTTATGCTGTTTCTCTAACTTTTCATCCGGTCGTACTCACATTATCTTTCTTCCTTTAGTACTATCATCCTCTGAGCCCTTTGAAAACCAAGTTCCTGATAGGCTGGCCCTTAGCTTGAAATGCACTAGCATGTATCTCTCACAAGCAAGGGCTGTTTTATTTTTGCAGAGTGTCAGGACAATTATAAAAATCAGGAAACTGTGGGTTTCTAATACGAAGAGTGCAATGCCTGTCTTACCAAGGCTGGCTTATTTCATTTAACATGATGGTCCCTAGTGCCATCCATTTTCCTGGAAATGACATGCTTTCATTCTCCTTAAAGGATAAATAACATTTTATATAGGTGCCACATTTTCTTCTTGCATTCACCCACTGACTGATGTGCTGTGATAAAATATCATGACCAACCTAATAGAAGGAAAGGTTTATTTGGGGCTTAAGTTTCCAGCAGGATGTGAATCTATTAGCATTATAGTGGGGAGCACAGTAGCAAGCAGGTATGGCATTTGGAACAGGAAGCTGAGAGCTCACATCTTTTTTTAAATGCTTATTTATTACTTCAGGTTACATCTCCATCACAGTGTCCTCTTTCCACCCCTCCCAGTCCGACCCTCCCACCCTCTATCCCCTCTCCCTTCCATCCCACTCCTCCTGAGTGGAGTGTCCTACATATCAGTTTCCTGCCCCAGTTCAGCAGTCATATGAGGGCCAAGAGCCTCCTCATACACTGGGGGCCTACAAGGCAGCACCATTAGGGCAAAGTGTCTCATTAACAGGCAACAACGTCTATGTTCCTGTTCCCTTTGGTGCATTGGTTGTAGTATAGTTATCCTGTACTATATGGGTCTCTAGTTCCATCCATTTGGTTGCAAATTGCAGGATTTCATTGCTTCTGATGGCTGAGTAGTATTCCATTGTGTAGATGTACCACAGTTTTTTTTTTTTTTTTAATCCATTCCTCGGTTGAGGGACATCTGGGTTGTTTCCAGTTTCTAGCTATTACAAATAAAGCTGCTATGAACATAGATGAGGAAACATCCTTGTGGTTTGGTGAGGAATCATTTGGATGTATACCCAGAAGTGATATGACTGGGTCTTGGGGTAGAGCTAGTCCAAGTTTTCTAAGATATCTCCAGACTGATTTCCATAGTGGTTGTACAAGCTTGCACCCCTACCACCAATGGAGGAGTGTTCCCCTTTCTCTATAACCTTGCCAGCATGTGCTGTCATTTGAGCTTTTGATCTTAGCCATTCTGATAGGTGTGAAATGGAATCTCAGGGTCATCTTGAGTGCATTTCTATGATGATTAAGGATGTTGAGCATTTCTTCAAGTGTCTCTCAGTCATTAGGGATTCCTCCTTTGTGAATTCTCTGTTTATCTCTGTTCTCCATTTTTTTATTGGATTATTTGGTTTCTTGGCATTTAATTTCTTAAGTTCTTTGTAAATTTGGATATTAGCCCTCTGTCAGATATGGGGTTGGTAAATATCATCAAACTTAGGGCTGAAATCAACAACTTAGAAACAAAAAGAACAATTCAAAGAATCAACGAAACCAAGAGTTGCTTCTTTAAAAGAATCAAAAAAATACACAAACCCTTAGCTAAACTGACAAGAAGGTCAGAGGGAAAATAACCAAATCAGTAAAATCAGAAATGAAAAGGGAGAAAAAAACAACAGACATTGAAGAAATCCAGAGAATCTTTAGGTCTTACTTCAAAGATCTGTACTCCACAAAATTTGAAAACCTAAGTGAAATGGACAATTTTCTTGATAAAGTCCAGCTACCAAAGATAAATCAAGATCAGGTTAACAAATTAAACAGCCCTATAACCCCTAAGGAAATAGAAACAGTCATTAAAAATCTCCCATCCATAAAAAGCCCAGGGCCAGATGGTTTCAGCACAGAATTCTATCAGACCCTCAATGAAGAGCTAATACCAATACTCTTCAAACTCTTCCACAAAATAGAAACAGAAGGAACACTGAGAGCTCACATCTTGATCCACAAACAGGAAGCAGAGAAAGATAGCTAACTTGAAATGGTGTGAATCTTCAAAGCCTGTCCCTAGTGGCATACTTCCTTCAGCAAGGCCATACCTCCTAATTTCTCCAAATAGCCACCAAGTGGGGAACAAGTATTCAAATGCCTGATACTTATGGGGGCCATTTCATTCAAGTCACCACTGCTGGATCACATGGTCATTCTATTTTCAGTCTTCTGAGGGACCTCCAAACTGATTTCTAAAGTGGCTGCATTAGTTCACATTCCCAGCTGTGGCTTATAAGTGCTTTTCCCACCTCTGTCTTTGTCAACATTTGTTGTTGTTTTATTTTGATCATAACCCTTCTGACTGGGGTGAGATTGAATCTCAATATAGTGTTGATTGGCATTTCTCTGAAGGCTAAAGATGTTGACCATTTATTCCTGTATTTTTTGGCCATATGTGTTTTTTCACCTGGAAAGTGTTCAGCTCATTTGCCCATTTACTGATTAGGTTATTTGTTCCTTTAATGCTTAATATTTTGAGTTCTTGTAACATTGTGGGTGTCAATCGCATACGCATGCACACACACACAAACCCCTGTTATTTGTGTAATTAACAGAGTTTATAAAATGATCTGACATCCTCAGTCAGAATATTAACATCAATACTATTATCTACTCCATAAATCCAATTAAAAATTTAAGTTATACCAATGAAATACTTTAGCCATGAAATCTTTTGAAATACAGAGTAGTTATATTATGGAGTGACCTCTCCATTTGAGCACATATGAGGTGACAGGAAGACTACAAGCTGTGTCTTGTCCCCTTAGTGCATCCCATCAGGAGGTATGGTGGCTTTGTCCCATCACTGGTGAGAGTATCTCAAATCACTTAGTCCAAGTGGCATTTTCCATCTGTCTCCAGCATAAAGACACTATTTTTTCCCTTTTGTGTTGAATAACTATTTCATGGGGAGACTCTGAAGCCACATGATTATCCAATTACTCATCAAGTTTTACCTGACTCTCTTCAGCAATCATCCCCAGCACGATGAGCCTCACTGGAACCAGGTGCTAAAACAACGGCAGCCCAATAGAGATATTCTCTGAAGAGCTCTTTTTAGATACAGTCATATATCAGTCCCTCTTCTTATTGCAGCCACCTGACAAAAGCAACTTAAGAAGGGAGGGTTTATTTTGGCTCACAGATGGGGGTACAGTCCATCTTCCATCTCCAACCACAGAAAAAGTCAACTCTTCTGATGGGTGCCTTGTGGCTTCTCCTTGGTTCCCTTTGTTTCCATGAGCAGGCTATGAGAACAGCTCTCCATGGCTCTCCATAATGAAGAGTAAAAAATCCAGCATCTCTGTGGGGAACAACTGACTTTACACCATTTGAATATGTCATCTTATGAGCTATGTGGTGGCAGAGAAGACAATGTCTGGATGAATGTGACTTTCCCAGTAGAGTTAGGAAGCTTGGGTTAGTTGTTTTTTTCTCATGCAGTGATAAAGGGCCTGGTAAAAATTAACTTAAGGAAGTAAAGGTTTATTTGGCCTCATGGTTTGAGGGTAGAGTCCATTGTGATGGGGAAGAAGGCATGACAGCAGGAGTTTGAGGCAGCTGGTCACATGTACATCCCCAAATGAATCCCCTTTTTTTTTTTCTTGTTGTTGGGACAAAACACACTAACGAAAGCAATGGAAGAAAGAAGGGAAGGAAGAAAGGAAGGGATAAGGAAGGAAGAAGAGAAGGAAGGAAGGAAGGAATAAAGAAGGAAGGAAGGAAGGAAGGAAGGAAGGAAGGAAGGAAGGAAGGAAAGGAAGAAGAAAGGCTAGGTTTACTTTGGCTTACAGTTCTAGGATACGATCCACCATCACAGGGATGTCATGGCCACAGGAGCTAGAAGCAGTTGGCCACGCTGCATCTTCAGTCAGAAAGCAGAAAAATGAATGGATGTGTTCACCTCTCTTTCTTCTTTTGAATTAGTCCTTGACCATAACCCATGGAACAGTGCCACCCATATTTAGGGTGGGCCTTCCCACATCAATAACCAAATCTAAATAAGCCTTCATAGATGGACCCTGAGATTTGTTTGCATGATGATTCTAAGTTCCATAAAGTCAACACTCATAATTAATCATCATATGCCATCAGGGGGACAGAGAGAGATGAATACTGCACTGAGACCCCAACTCAAGGAATCGGTGCCACCCACACTCAAAATGGGTCTTCCTACCTCAGTTAAACCTCTCTGCGAATGCCTCACAGACATTCTTGGAGGTTTATCTCCTAGATGGTCCTAACTCCTGGCAAGCTGACAAGATTAACCATTACAGATCATCAGGGAGAGCTTCTCTGAGAAGGTGACATTTGAATGTAGATCAGGACGGACCAAGAGAATGAGCATGAGATGATCTCAGGGAAAAGTGCTAGGTAGAGGAAACTTTGTATGCAAAGAATAGCAGTCATATTTACTCCATGTGGTTGTTATGGAGAATGGATAATACTGTATGTAAAGCATGGAGCATGACTGTCAGGAATAATGAAGAGAAGTGGCTGTTGTCATTAAACTGGGACATCTGAGTTGAGTGTAAAAGATAAGAGAGCTGAGGTAGTGAAATTGAATGGGATAGTAGAGTCCAAGTGTAACAGACAGTTCCCCAAGGATGCACACCTCATGTGTGGAGAGAAGTGTGTGGATATGCTGACATACCACTCCTATGAGTAGGCTATAGTACATGGTATCTTATATGGCTTAGTGACAGGAATCCTGGAGAGGTAGATGGCTTTTCCTGGACAGAGGGGTTCAAAGAAAGGTTTAAAGCATGAGGGAGGGGCTTTAGCTGTGGGAAGTTCTCCACAACCAGCCTTGAACTTGGAGTTCCCCATGTGACAAGGGCAGGAAAGTGACCTCTTGGAACTAGGCATGATCCCCATTGACAGCAAGGAACTGTCATCAACTTGAATTGGGCATGAAAGCTGAGTTCTCAATGATGATGAAGTCAGCTGACTCCTTGACTTCAGACTTGAGTGATTATTGGTAGAGACCTCCCACATGGTGCCTGAACTACTCTGATATTGTCATGTATCAGTAGATGATGCACGTGCCTGGGGAACAATGTTAGAAAAGGTCTCAAAGTGAAAGGGACTGAGACATCCATCATTCAATGCCTCTTAGGGTACAGTGGACTCGGAGGTAGGAGAATGGACTCTCAACAGCAGAGGTGGGCAGGGTGCTGAGCCTATGTGTGAGACTCAGGTCTGGTTAGAACAGCACAGTGACTGGGGACCTCAGTGCCAGTTGTGTCCCCTGATGGGCTTCAGATCCCTTTCTGTTCACAGAACTCATGCTCTAGCAGATGAAAATAAGTCAGAGGGTAATCAAAGGCATGTGGAAGGACAGGCCTGTCTTTCTTTATTGATTTGGGTATCTAAGTGTCCAGGACAGCACTTCTCACACAAATGACCTTTTTGGTTGAGTAGAGCTGAAATGCCAACTGGACCTGTGATTCTTTTTAACAGGGGCAATTTGTCCCTCTGGGGCAGTGTCTTCAGACATTTTGGGTTGCCACAATAGGGAGATGCTGTGGGCATTTACTGGGTTGAGGGAGGAGCCAGAGATAATGCAAAATAGCCTACACCTCACAAGTGAATGTTTATGAACATCTATGGAGAACAGAAAGTGATGTTAAGAAACCATGATATCAACATGGAGATACCCAATGAAGCCTTTGCTCTCTCCAACAACAGCAGAAACAACATCCTACTCCAAAGCCCAGTGAAGGAGTACTTTTAAACTATTCTAATATCTCTATACATCTTCCAGCCCATTGGCCTGAGGTATGGGAGAAAGGATATTATTAGAGACAGAGTGTAGACCTCTTTAGGCGTAGGTCCTTGAGGCGATTCATCAGCAGTCCAGCCAAATCAGCATACAAGCAGCAAGGGGAACACAGCAATCAGCAGCAAAGGGAACACAGCTAACCAGGAGCACCAGCAAGGACAGCTGAAAAGGCAGCAGCTTCACCTGAGTTCAGCCCAACCTGACCCTAGATCTTCAGCAAGTCTTGGCTGTAGCAAACTTTAGCAAAGCATTTCCTGGAGTCTTTCAAAACAAAGCAGTAATGAGAAGTGGTGCCAAGAAAAAAGCCCCTCCACATTTCCGGGGCCTCCATTTGTACCTCTGCACAAGGATGCTTTCCAATTAGCCAACCTCATGTCCTCCACACGAAGTACTTCCTGTCGATGAAGATCACGTGCTCTCCAAGGAGTCCATCCTCGAAGGATGTTTGCCAGCAAAAAGCATGCTCTTTACACACGATAGTTTCAGGCCAGAAAAATATCAAGTGCTCTTCCATCAGGATGTTTTGCATACCCATTTAATGAGTCTGTGTTTAGCAGTGGACAAAGTACCCCCATATCCCATACTTGAGACCAAAACAAAACCACATTCTGTAATGGGAGTTAGATTTCTTTAGTGAATATGTAAGGACTTCTGAACTGCAGACTCTTAAAAGGGCATTTGAAGACAGTCTCAAGCCTTGTACCTGTGGGAAGCACCTGGCAGAGAGCACATGGCCCTGGGAAAATAAAAAGGTATCCTGTATGCATAATCAGTGAAAGCCCAGGAAACTGAAAAAGGGCTTTTGACTTGGCATTGCTTCTCAATGCAGCCTCACTTTGAAAGATGCCAGAAAGATTGCAGTCTAGTTGGGTGGAGCCCAAATTGGACCGAGGCCAGGTGAAGCCTCATTTTGGAGCCACTGCTCTGAGAGACACAGAGAACAGCACCCTGTGGAGGGGCATGGCCAGGGACTTTGAGAAACTGAAGGAGGCTGTAGAGAGGTGTGAGACAGGGCCCTGCTGAAAGGCATGGACAGGGATCGAGATTGTCAGAGAGTGTCCTGTGAAAAAGAGTAGTGAGGGTCTGAGAGAAAGCCCATGAGTCGCCAATTAATTACCTCTGGAACAAGGCCCTATTTAAGGGCATGAGGGTGAAGCTTGGGAGAGCCCTCACTTGAGAAATGCAAAATGGACAAATGCCGTCTGAATGAGCCAAGGCCACGCTGACTGAAAAGTGGACCTCAAGCGGAACTGTGCTGATACAGTCAGCTCAGAGACCCATGCAAGAGACGAGGCCACACCATGCTGACAGAAAAGGCAAGACATAAAGAAGAGGTGAGATAACCAGCCCTGAGGCCTCTCGAGTATAGCCAACCCTGAGGTGGTAAGACTCTGACAAATGGTGAGGAGAGCCACAGCCTCGAGTGACAGCGCCAGCCCAAGGCACAAGGAATATGATCAAACTGGAGCCTCAGCGAACAGATGGTGAGAAACCTCAAAAACAGGCAGGAGAGCAGATAGGCCATGGCAAAGCTGAGAAATTAAGGACTAAGCCACTATATGCAGCAGCTCCCCTGAAGGTGTTCAGCTAGTTCAAACAGACAGGTTGAGGAGACCGTGGAAATGATGGTCTCAGCTGACTGAGGAGGCTGACTGAGGAAGCTGACCCCCAGCTGAGAGGTTGAGGCAAGCTAACCGCATGAGCCAGTGGACCGAGGCTATGCTAGGCCCAGAAGAAACTAAACCAAGCTGAAGTGAAGTTGCCATAACAATGTCAGAGCCAGCTTTCCACTAAGTGATTGTTGCCTGCAGATAGACTGCAAACCAAGTTGCCGTCAGTGGACCTGCACTAGAGGGTCTTGGAATCCTTTCAAAGGGGTTAGGGTTGGTTCTTAGGTAATAATAAATAAAGTATAATAAAATTTATGGTTACAATATTCATTCAAAACAACCATGTTTCTAAAGAAATCTGAACTTCCACAACAGCTCAATGTGTCTCTCATCCGATCAGGGCTGGGTGAACATTGACTTTGCTTTGTCCTGGATTCTCTTAGGGCTTCATGGAGCACAGCTTCCCTGCACTGGTATTATTTTCTGCTGCAATCTCTTAGGGACAGTCCCCTGCCTTGGTATGAGAGGTCTCAAGTAGTGGGCTAGCCAGTGTTTGACAACCACATTTCAAAAAATACAAACATACACCACATATATAGGTCCATAAGTTTGTTAAAATGTCACTAATTGAAAACACATACAGCATACCGTTAACAAATCTGAAAATACACACTACACTACAGTTGGCTGGGGATTCCCTATAGCTAACAGGCTCTCTCAGAATACTTTCATTGATTTTTCTGGAACTGTTGTATCCACTGCTGACCTATGAAAGCAACTAGGGAATAAGCACAGCCCTGGCCTGATTGGTGGCTGGTATTTTCTCTGCATTAGGGAGGAGGACACGCGTAAAGCAATGATGGCTTCCCAGGACTCCCTCAATTCCTCAATGCTGAGAGCAGCTGCTTTGCCAAATCAGATAACACTCCAAAGACTGGAGGAAGGTTCCCCTCTTTATGTGCCACTCTACGTGACATTTACAGACACGTCAGGTTTTCCATTTAATCTTCATTATTAACATTTTACCCATCCGTTTTTTAAGTCTAGACAATCAACAGAACAATAACTGAAGCCCTGATTTGTAGCCTTTCCTGATTCCCATGGACTAGACAGTGGCTGATTTCAAACCACCAGCATGATGTCACGGAACACAGTGGGGAAGGGATGGGGGAGTAGTGCTATGAGGCAATATTTCCACCATGTTTGTGCAATAGAGAAAATTATCTCAAAAGCACAGACAGCAATAAGCTAATTCTCATGTGATGAGCTCTGGATATGTACTACCTGTGTGTTTAAAAGTTATTTATTAGTGTTATTAATTCATGTGTGTGTGTTAGATATGTATAGATGCCACAGAGACCAGAAGAGGGTGTTAGCTCTCCTGGGCTTGGAGTAATAGATAATTGTGAGCTCCAACTACCTGTGTTTTAAATACAATTTATCTATTTGCAGATCTAGAGATTGAACTTAGACTAATAACATAGCCTCCACCCCCCTACAGTCAGTTGAGAAAATTCCAGAAAATTTAACAATCACCTTCTGCAAGTTACTGTGAGCATGCCACTAGTTTATCCAGTTGCAGCCTGGTGTTGATAATCAAACCTACTCTGTAGTTGACCTCTCTAAGATCCACTGTCCAATAGGCAGCTTACTCGGAAGTCCTGGGGTTTGTGCTCTGACCATGGGCATGCAGTGTGTTCATACTAATCTCATGAGGGCTTGTCCTGTCTACATACTGGACCCTTGCCCCTCTTGGCCTAACTGATACAATGGAAAGAAAATACTTGAGTTTTACAACCTAGATATAAGGCATTTCCCTGGCCCAGTCTGCATAGCCAAAGTCAGAAACCAAGAGACTCTGGCCAGTGTGTTCTTGTGTGCATGCGCAAGTGGGTGAGCTCACCCGTGGCTGATGAGTGATGGGTGGTAGCGTGTCCATCCTTTGGTGTCGGTTTTCAGGTTTCCTCCACTTTTTGTTTGAGACGTGGTCTCTCATGGGTCTGGAACTGCTATGTAGGCAGAACTCATGGCCTTCCCCATGGGTTCTGGGGTTCCAAACTCAGGCTCTCATGCTTTGGAGTCAAATGTTTTATCCGCTGAGCTCCTTTCTACCTGTTCCCTCTCTGGATTGGGTCAAGTATAGGTCCATTTATACCAGGTGGCTTTTTTCCCATGTCTGTTCTAATTCTCTGGAGAAGGAAGATGAGTGGGGAGGTGTCACTTGGTGGACTTTTTCACAGCCCCCCCTTTTTTGGAATTCAAACCATTCCCCTCCTTCCCGTGGGGACAAAAGGTGAGTGCTCAACACCACCACTGAGGTTTCCCCCCTATTTCTTAGTGACCTCTCACGTTTTTCTTAAATGTCCCAACTTAAAAAGATTTTCATTTCTACCAACTAAGCACTAAGCATGAAATGTCAGTTGTCCCCAAACATATTTAAGCCACACGATTGAAACCTTTCTGCTACCAAACCTCTCACCAAATACATTTAATGTCTAACCTATAGTTTCTCCTCTTCTAAGTCTGCACAGTTACTCCTTGGTCAACTTAAATGTTAAAGATATGATTTGTTCTGTGGGGAGTATTTATTTGTGATTTTAAATAAACATCAGTGAGAGCCAGTTCTGGGGTAATGGTTGGGAAATGCCAATGGACAAGGCAGGTCCTTCCCCTTCTCCCAAGGAGCCTTTGTCTGGTTGAGAAGAATGGCATTAAACAAGGAGAGAATAAGAATGAGAGAGAGAGAACTCTCTCTCTCTCTCTCTCTCTCTCTCACACACACACACACACACACACACACACACACACGATGCACAAATCTGTGTTTATCTATGACAGTCTTTCCAATGGAAGAATGGATGAGCTGTGTATTGTGACCCAGAGAAGGTATAATGATGGGAAGGAAAAAGTTGGATGGATAGTAGAATAACAAGAGTGTGGAAAAAGACAGAAAAGGGCTATCTCCAGGCCAGGGATGGAGCAGACAGGTAATGTGGGGTCAGATGGGAGACTGAGGTAGGTGAGAAACAGATGGGGCTTGTTGGGGTTTTTATCCCTATCTCAGAGAACCACTGACATCTTAATCAGGGAGGGAAGGGAGTGTTCCAATGCACTGACAGGATCACTCAGCATGAAAGATGGAAGTGGATTGGAAGACTGGGGGGTGGGGCACACAATGAACCACTGTGAAGAGGTGTTTGCAATAGGCCAGAAGGGAGATGATGGTGGTATGAACCACAGTGGTTGTCACAGAGAGCAACAAGCAGAAAGGGACAGGAGAGAGAGTGAGAGAGAGCGAAAGTAAGCATTTAGGAGGTGGAGAGACTGAGTACGCCAGGGAAATAGTAGGTGCCATCTAAGAAGCATGGCATCTCTGAATATGGGGAGGGCAGGAGGGGAGGTGGGAGAAACACGCCTGTTGTCATCCGTTTCTATTCACTCTGAAGGCGAAGGAGACAAGGGGGGGGTGCCTAGTGGTGAAACACATACACCGTTTATGTCCCTCATTCTCTCCAATAACCAACTAGTCCCTGGCCTCCCTATATTTGGTAATTCTGATAATTCTGACCATGCTCAAGTACAGTGTCCTGGAGATTGTTGAGCAGGAAGCACCAGTGGCACCTCAGAAGATCTTGAGTGGCATGCACGTGACTTCCTGAGGCTGCATGGATGTGACACCACATCACATCAAATCACACAGTGAGAAAGTAATTTCCTTTTCAATTCTTCCCGAGGCCTTCTGATTACATCAGGGAGAGAGGCTTTCCTTTGGTGTTAGTATGTCTTTACACCTCTCTAACACTTGATAATCTCTCTTTTTAACAAAGAGAACAAGGCCACTGTCTTGGGGTTGTGTTTTAGCAGGCCACTGCCTCTGAAATGAATTTAATAACGGTTTTGTTTTTATTGTTAAAAAATATTAAGATCCCCTCTCATTTACGACAAACAATATTGGCTTCTCGTTTGTAGCTGTGTTAGAAATAAATGTATTTAAAAATGAAGCTCTAAGTACATAGAGGACGCCTTGAAACATGCTAATTAAATAATAGTGCACTTGGTATACCGACGAACTGCAGATGATAGAGGGGGATTGTAATCAAAATCTAGGAAACATATCTTCATTGGGAAGCAAGCTGGCACTGTTGTTGTGGCCTGTTTCCTTCTTGGGCCAGCATTGCTTAAATTGGTCTAATTTAATCCCCTTTATTTTTTTCTATCTATTGTGTGTGTGTGTGT
>CAJQZJ010001750.1:10392761-10406175 GCA_907164525.1 Lophiomys imhausi | reverse complement strand
TGTGTGTGTGTGTGTCCTTTGAGGTGCATGCATACATGTGTTTGTACTCCAGAGATTGATATTGCATGGCTGTTCAATTACTAGCCACCTTATATTTTGAAACTGGGTCTTACACCGATCCTGGACCTTACTGATTTAGTTAGATTGGCTGGCTGGGAAGTCCCTGGAATCCTCCTGTCTCCACCTCCCCAGTTCTGGGACTGCAGGCAGGTGTTGCAGCCATCTATCTCCTTATGCCTGTGATTTGCTCTAATCTAATCAATCTATCACTGCTTCACACATCAACTCCAAAAGAGTTTGATTCCCTTCCCTGACCTCTAGGGAGCAGCACGTGGGAGCCCGCCTAAATCAAGCAGCACATCGTCCATCCACCATCCTGGCTGGTGACTGGCTGATGCACAAACCCCCGGCCCAAATGGGACCAATCAGATCCAGAGTAAGGATCTGACCATTTTAGCCCCAAAGGCCATATAGAAAGCCATTTTTGCCTTCCTACCTTTAGACATTGTGGCTTTTATGTTGGGATCTGAAGGATAAATATCAGGATTAAGTTATGAGGGTGGTATGACTGACTCCTGAGGCCACAGATGTAGTCAGGGACCATGGTGTCTCCATGAACTCCATTCTAAGACCAACAGGGGAGATCTGCAATGGTTCTTGCTCTGGAGTCTGCTCTATAGGATGGAGCACCTAAGGATTCAGTCTTAAGTAGGGTGAAGCCTTGGCCAAGAGCAATGAAGTTAGTGGGACATCTGGTGCAAGGCAGGAAACAAAGGAGTATGGTTCTCAAGCTCTCAATCTTTGGCATTGCTGACTTTCTGCAGTTAAAAAAGGAAAAAAAAGTTTGGATTTTGGAGTGTAGAGTTAATGAGGCAAATGGAAATGAAAAATAAAAAATAAAAAGAGGCAAACCAGCCTTGACTGGTTAGGGAAAGGGCCTGGCATAGTATGGGTCGGTGGAGTCAGAGGAGCGTGCTTTTCTGGGTTATAGCCAAGGGCAGACAGCATGTTTAGCCTACAGGAAACAAGGCTTGTTCGCTCTATGCCCCTCTTCGCAAGTGGGAATGAATGCGCAGCTACGGGAAGAAGATGAGAGTGTAATTTCAAGGCAGAAGTAGTCAAAGGAATTCAACTGAGAAATAACATCCTGGCACAGACTTAAGGCACAAAAATAAAATCAATTTCACAAGACCCAGAAAACCTGACTTTTCTTGTAAAGTGCCCCCCTCGAATCCCAGAGAGCTTCCAGCCAGGTTCCGAGCCCCTCCCACCATAGCGCCTCTGCTTCAGCCCCCATGGAAATTTGCAATCCCTCAGTCCCTTAACTGAGCAGGCTGGAGCCACCGCAGCCCTGGCCTCCAGGATCCACTGCCCCACTCAAGCCCTCCTTGCTGATCTAAGGGACCCTAGAGACAACCCACTGCCCCTGGCCTCTCACTGCTCTGGCCTGGGCCGGTTTTATCTTTTCTCTTGCCATATGAGCTCTTTCTAGTGTCAAGTCAGTGTGGCTCGGTTTAGGCAGGCTCTGCAGTTGGACAGATGGGCCTGGGGTGTTGGGACATGGTTAAGAGTGTGAAACTTTGGTGGCAGAAGCCAGGTTTATGTTCTGGTTTCCCCCACTCACCCAGCGTGTTCTCTTGGATAGGTTATTTCTTCTCCTCAGGGCTCATATTCCCCTCTGTAAAATGGAGATGGTACTATCTCTCTCATTAAATAAACCCACAGAGCTCAGAACCAAGGCTCAGAATGTCTCCCGTCATGAGGCTTCATGTATTCACCTTTGCCCTCTGAAGGGACCACCAGGGCCTAGATCTTTTTAGTCTGTTCCTTTTGCCTCCTCTTTTCTCAAGCACTTCACCAAGGCTTTCAAAATCTCCTCTTTTCCACGGAGTCTGGCAATTACCTACCAGAAAGCTCCAGGCTGTATCTGGAATGGGGCTGATCGGGGAACCCACTGCCCAGGTGTCTGCCAGCGAGGGCAACTGATGACGCAGGTGGCTTTGGTGGATGGTCTCAATTACTGTGAGACCAAAGCACCTGGATTCAGCCTGGACCTACTGTCTTCTTCAGAGTTCCATCAACACACACACACACACACACACACACACACACACACTCTCTCTCTCTCTCTCTCCCCCTCCCCGTGTGTGTGTGTGTGTGTGTGTGTGTGTGTGTGTGTGTGTGTGTTTGTGTGTGTACAAATTAGCTCAGCCCCAGGGATCTTTGTGACTCTGCCTCCCATTACTGGGATTACAGAAGCACATCACCAAGGCGACTGCTTTTGTTTTTCTAAAAGGTCCAAATTCAGGTCCTCTTGCTTGTACTTTACCAACAGAGCGATCACCTCAGCCTCTCCCCTTTCAATGCTTCCTTCCACACGTTAGTGCCACTGCCTGTAAGCTCGGCTTGTCATCTGTCTTCCCATCACTCACAGAATCTCCCAACTGGTGGCTCCTTCTCCAATGAGACTCTCATTCTGTAACCCACATTGAGCCCTTGGTGCTGGTGTAATCTTCCCAGGTCAGAAACGTGACTGTCTGTAACCTAATCCTCTTCAACCTGTTCCCCTCGTTGCCTCAGCCAATGAGAGGCCCATCATTCCTTTCTTCAACACATCGATATATCTAGACACCTCCCATAACCTGAATCCACGATGGCAGCTTATGTTTAGTGACTGCAGGCTGAGATTGCATGATGCCCCAAAATAGTACAGCTTTTAAATGACTCTTAATTTTAAGAAATCATGGCAGTGTTTATTTACATTCAAAAATAGGCTGTATAATGCAATATTTATAACTCAACACGTAGTGCACATAACAATTTAAGGACTCTTTTCGAATAGCTTCATGTCTTTGGGGACTCAGACTATGCTTGATGGTCCTGGAACTTAAATTCTAAACTTCTTTTATCATTGTTTCTTCTGAGACAGGGTCTCACTATGGCCCTGGATAGGAGGAAAACCACTAGATAGAGCAAGCTGACCTTGAACTTGCAATGGTTCTTCTGCCTCTGCCTCCCATGTCCCGGAATTATAGGTGTGCACCACTAAACCTGGCTTCATGTATCCCCCTTACTTCTAACTACCAGCTGCCTGCACAGATCCTAGCTCCAGCCACAGAAATCTCCTGGCTTCAGCGCTGAGCCTCAGTGCCCTCCCCAGCCTCTGAGAGTGGCAAGTTCTTGCCTTCTCCTAGCCCCATCTCAGATGTCACCTCCTGATGAGCCCAGCAGCTCTCTACTTTCTCCTCCATACAGAACCCAGCCAGAACCAAAGTTAATGGGTGGTAATTACATGTTAATATATTTTTTCTCCTTTTCAGAGCTTCTTATGCAAAAGTTCCTAGACTGTTTTATGCCTCTGTGTCATCCCCAACAAAACAGCACCTGCAATTAGTGAGCACTTCATAAACGCTGGGGCTAATGAGTGAATAAGGAACACTTTCTGAAGAGAGTTGGTCTCTCTGTGCAGATGCGCTAATGGCAGACAGCCTGCTATTTGGTGAAGAAAAGAAGGTGCATTTTAACACAGTTGCAGAGAAGGAGCTGCCAGGAGCACGGTTGGAAGAAGAAATCATCCCAGAGAGAGAACCTGTGACCCTTCCCCGGTGGCGCATCAGACTGCTTTCTTAGCCTTGCTTGTGGTTAAGGAAGGGAGCCCCAAGGCTTACCCCTCCCCCAGCTGTGTGCATAGCCCTGTGGTCCCTGCTGCCCAGGACACAAGGAGCCTGTGTTGGCAGCCAGCACTCCCCATCTAGTTCTGTTTCTAGAAGAGAGAAACTCCTCCACAGTGGCCCTGCCTAACTCATGTGGGATCTGGTCTGCAGTCTGGTGTCCTAGCACTGAAAAGCACTGTTTGAAGGGGAGAAGGCAGATGGTGTCACCAGCGTTTCTGGAGGACAGTGAGAGCAGGCTGAAGGCTGTGCCCCAGTGGACTGCTAAGCCACCTGGGCCCCCCATGCTTTGGGTTGCCATTTGCAGCCACTGGTTAAGTCTGTTTCTTCCTCTGTGCTAGGGTCCAGAGACTCGGGGTCTCAGAGGTCAAATGGAGGGATCTCCAATACTTGATTTCAAATCGTTAAATGTAAACACTAGATTGATACAGAAAGGCGTTAGGATGATGTTTCTAAAAAAAGAATACAAACTTAACCCCTACAAGACAGTGCAAAACATATCAAGTTGGCAATGTTCCTGACTCTTCCTGCATGTCCCACTTCAAGCTCATATTTCTACCTGTCCCTTCCAGAGAACCCAATGGTACTGCATGCCATGTTACCCATTATCTTGTTCTTCCTCATAAGTTCCCTGCTTGTACAAACACTTGTATGATGGAGATGTTTATGAACTTGATACATGTAATGATTTCAATCAATATATGTGTTCATATCTCATAGGTAAACACCTGCAAGTGCAATTGCTGGTTATTCAGGTTTTTTTAAAAAAAGGCTTAACATTATAAGAAATCTCCAAACTGTCACATTCTGTGCTCCTTCATGCTGAGAATAAGTGGGAATTTCTATTGTTCCATATCCTTGTCAGCACTTGGTATTGTCAGTCTTGTTAATTGTAGCCATTTGGCTGGGTGTGGATAGCTGTAATTTTTATATTCATTTTCCTGGAGACTAAATAGTGTTGAAACATCCTTTTATCTATTTGTTTTTTTATTAATGTATCATCTTGGGAGAATTATTTGTTCAAAATTTACCTTTTTCTTTTCTCTCTCTCTTTCTCTCTCTCTCTCTCTCTCTCTGTGTGTGTGTGTGTGTGTGTGTGTTGCATATGCATGTGTATGTGGTTGCCTGTCCATATGTGTACATGAGGCCAGAGGAAGTACCAGATGTCCTGCTTATCACCTCCCTTCTTGTTCCCCTGAAACCGGCTTTCTCACTGAACCTGAAGCTAGACTGGTGACCAGCAAGTCCCAGCAATCTCCTCTTCACACAGCACTGGGTTACAAGCTCTCATGGCCATGCCCGACTTTTAAAGCTGAGATTTGAACTCAGGTCCTTATGCTTGCTCAGCAAGCACTCCTACCTGCTGAGCCATCTCCACAGCCCAGATTTGCCCATTTCTTAATGAGTGTGTTTGCCTTCCTATTACTGAGTTAGAGGCCTTATACATCCTAGATACAAATCACTTGTCAGATGCATGAATGCGAATATTTTCTCCCAGTCTGAGGTTTGCCTTTTCAATTTAGAAAAAAAAAAAAGCATCTTCCAAAGATCAAAGATTTTCACATGGACACAGACTGATCTACCATGTTTTTCTTTTTTAGGTTTTTCCCTTTGTGTACTGAGATTTCTTCACCTTCCTTTTAGGTCATAAAGATTCTTAGAAGTTTATGCTTTCATCTTTTATATTTTAACATATGATCTTTTTCAAAGTAATTTTGTGGCTGGGATAAGGTAACGCCCAGAGTTCATCTTCCCTCTATGGACCTTCAGTTGGACCAACATCAGTTGGTGGAAAGGTTTCAGGTTCCCCACAGAAATGGCATCATTACACATGTGGTATATGAGATTACACAGCAAAGAATTAAGCCTAGAGATCGATTTATGGGTGTAAATATCCCAATCTTCAAATAGGGAGGTAGTTGTGGGTGGTTTGGGTTGAACTAACCGTTACTAAATGAAAAAGAAAGCAGAATAGAAAATACAAAAGGGCTGGGACACGGCTCAGCGGGTAAAGTGCTTGCTTTACAAACATGGCAACCTGAGTTCTTTTCCCCAAAATACATGTAAAAGAAAAGTGTGCTCACACAAGGTGGCAACTCTGCTACTGCAGAGATAGGAGAGTCCACAGAGCTGACTAGGCAGCCAATCTAGCCAAACGGTGAGCACCAGGTTCAGTGAGAGACCTTGTCACAAGAGATGAAGGAGAAATCGATAATGAAAATCACTCAACCTCAACCTCTGGCTTCCACACACATGTGCACACATGTACACACATGTACATACATACATGCACACACATGTACACACACACTTACACACAGGTACACACACCCATACACACACACACACACACACACACACACACACACACACACACACACACACACAATAAAGAAAAAAGAAGTTAGTGTGATGTAGTGTGAAGACCAGTTATGCACTGCTGTTGAAAAGGCAGAAGGATACACAAGCCACACTCCAGGAGCCGTGGTCAACCTTTGGTAGTTAAAAAAAGGGAAGGAGCAGATGAACCCTTGAGGTCTTTACAAAGAACACAGTCCTGCTGACACCTTTACCATAGCTTGGCCTGTGACATGTAGTGGGCTGCTAACTAGTACATCTGTATTGTGTAAGCCACTGAATTGGTGGTAATTTGTTGCCATATCACTAGAAGACTAATGATAATCTTGTAGATGATTTGCATTTTTTTCAGACTACTGAAATAAAGTGAATGACATGATTTTATTTTCAATGCTTGGGGTTGCACCCTGGTCCCTGGCCATGGCAGGTGAGGGTTCTGTCACTGAATCAGATCCCTAGTCCTTGAGTGATGTGGGGTTCCACCCTCCCCCCCAGTTTTCTGGTATGCAAGGGTTATCTTCATGCCACCCTGTGGTCTGTTAACTGGGCAACAGCATTATGTCTCTGAGACAATTGGACATGCCTTGTTTTAAAACACTTAATTTGCCAATAAATGCTAAGGATCCCCTGAGTCATCATCGAGTCACACTCTTTTCTCAGAAGGAGGGTCTGGAACTTGGGTTAATGGCTGCTAATGGGTTAGAGTCGTAGTAGTGGTTACAGTGTTCTACAATAAGAAAACGGTGTAGTTTATGTATGGATAGACTCTGCCCTTCAGGAAAGACCTGTCTGTAGTGTGTGATGCTGATGTCTAGCATTTATTTACAGGTGAACTGGAACCTGTTCTCTCAGACTCTGCCACTGATTGATCAGGGAAGTGTGTGACTCACAGAACTGTTTGTCATCATCCCAATGATGTTCACAGCATCTTCTCCAGGTGCAGCTTCCGTCTCTAGAAACCATTCTCTTTGCTCAGCCAGAAGAAACAGCAGCTGCTCCCACGGAGTTTCATAGTCTATGCCCACTCTCACATCCTTAATTTGCATATACAGAAGCATTAACAGTGAGAATGTGTATGGGAGAGAGAACATGTGATTTTTGTTCTTTCTGAGACTATGAGCCCCCCCCCCACTTAATAAAACACTTACCATTTCAACTCATTTTTCAATCTCATACTTTCATGTTTTTCTTAAGAGCTCAATGAAAGAGTCTGCCAGACCTTTCCTTGGCTAAATGTGCCATAGACAACCACCAGGCCCAGCATAGGCTGTATATACATCCTGTGTTCTAACCCACTATTTACCTCAGACATACAACTGAAGGAAAGACACACACACACACACACACACACACACACACACACACACACACACAGCTTTCATCACAAAAACCACAAGCGATATGAAAGGGCTTGAGTATCTGTGGCATATTTCCATTATCACATCTGTTGACAGAGGATATCTGGGTGAGTTCTAGCTCCTTGCTATTAGATAGGACAGCAATAAACATGGATATAGCTGTCTCTGTGGGAGGATATAGGGTTCCTTAAGTGTATGCCCAGGAGTGATGTAGCTGGATCATATGGAAATTCTAGTTTCAAATTCTTGAGGAACTTCTGTATCCATTCCCATAGTGGTTGTACTACCTTACACTCTCACCTGTCCAGCAAGCTTAATAAAACTTCCTTAAGAATACAAAGAGAAGCTTATTTATTCAAGTTTTATTATGAGCTTGTAGCAATTCATCTTCAGGCCCCACTTCTGGTTCTCCTGATATTTCTACCTCATCCTCATTTACTGCCTCCATTGAATTCCTGGGCCCATCCCATTCATCCATGGGGACTTTTCTTTCAAAGGACTGCTAGTGTTGACTTCCACCCCTGATGCCATGTTGATAATGGCATCAAGGATGGTAAATTCTTTCCAAAGGATTTTCAGTGTGTTGCTGGGATCCATCAGAGAAATCACCACCCACAGGGGTGGCAGCCGTACAAAATGTATTTCTCAAGTAATGAGACTTGAAAGTCAATATTACTCCTTGATCCATGGGGTACACAATGGATATTGCGCCTGCAGGCACGAAAGCGACATTAATCTCATTGTACATCCCCATCAGAGCTCTTGGGTGACCAGGTGCATTGTTGATGAGCAGTGGTATTTTGAAAAGAATCCTTTTTTCTCTGATCAGTGGGCCTCAACTGTAGGCTTAAAATATTCAGTAACCATGCTGTACATTAGGTGTGTTATCCCTCTAGGTTTTTGTTCCATCTATTAAGCATAACCTGGGCAAATTTAGTATGATTCTAAAGGGTAAGAGAGCACTGGCTTCAACTTAATGACACCAGCCATCTCGCTAGTCCTTAGCAGGAGTGCGTTGGCCGGTTTCTGAGACCCTGAAGCCAATGAATGACTTTTCTCTAGCCATGGGAGTCCCAGATGTCATCATCTTCAGTTTGAGGCTGTTTCTTGGCCACCAGGAGTCTGGTGCTTAGCGCATCCACTTTCCTCAATGGTCTCTGATGGATCCACAGCATCTTCCATGTCATGTCTTGCTTCTTCGTTTCATTGTGCAGATAGCTTCTCTCCTTGCGCTGCATGAACTGACCTCTGCTAGACTCAAGCTTGTCTTCTGCAGGCTTTCTCACTTCTCAGCATTTCTAGACCTGAAGAAGGCTTCTTCTGTCTTGCTCTGCATTAGACTTGGCTTAAGGACTCTTGTAGTGGGTTTAATCATCTACTCAGTCCACCAAAACCTTAAATGGGACATCTATATAACCCCTTCAAGGCCCAGGGAGCACCACAAAAGAAAGGGCAGAAAGAATGTAAGAGCCAGAATATGGGAAGGAGAGTTGTGGAAAGATGCCTTCAGACATAGCATGGCCTTTTAACCCACTGCACAAGATTTTCATAAGATGGAGACTGTCAACTTCTCATGGGCAAGAAAGATGCTTACCAGGCTGTCAGTTAATAATATCTTGAGGGAGGGGAGACAATTTCTTGAGTGGTGTAGCCACTGTTAAGCTTCCCATGCCCTTGCAAGAAACCCTAATTAAACTCTGTAACACAAACAAAAGACTTGAAGGCAGAGGAGGTGTAGTTGGGAAAAAGAAGGGATTAAGTAGGTGCAGAAGGGCAAGAAAAGGCAGTAGATGGTGAATATAATCAAAATACATTGTGCTGTATGTGTGTGTAATTGCAAAAGAAAGAGAAAGAAATAACAAGCTTTTTCTCTGAATCATCAATAGGCTGCTTCACTCTCTAATCCTTCTCTGGAGTAAGGCCATTTTCTTTCTCTGCTTTTCCTTTGTACTCATAGCTTGGCTACTTTTGCCACCCAAAGCCCAGCTTCAGTGTGTCTTGTCTTCTGACCCACCTTGCTTGCTCAGATTAATTATTTCCAGCTTTTCATTTGAAATGGGAGCTGTCTTAAACTTTTCCCTTGAATACTCAGTGACACTGGACGTTTGCTATTTGCTCACCTTTGATATTGCTGCGTTTCAGAGAACAGGACAGCCTAAGGGGAGGTAGATAGACAGCAGAGTGATCTAGAGTAGCCAGAACACTCTTCTGTTGTCACGTTTGCCACCTCACATTGACATAGTTCAGAGTGTCTCTAAAGCACTCCCAGTAGTAATAGCAAAGATCACTGACCACAGCCCACCGTCGTGACATTTGAAATATAGTTGCGGTAGTTTGAGCGAGAATGGCCCCCATAGACTCGGATATCTGAATATTTGGTCTCCAGTTGATGGAATTGCTTGGGAGGGATCAGAAGGAGTGGTCTAATTGCAGGAAGTGTGTCGCTGGGGGTAGGATTTGAAGTCCTAAAAGCCCAGGCCATTCCCAGTGTGTTCTCTCTGCTTCCTACTTGCAGATAAGAATGTAATCCCTCAGCTGCTGTTCCAGTGCCATGCCTGCCTACCTGCAGTTCATGTTCTCCACTATGAAGGTCACATGCCCTATCCTTCTGGAACTGTTAAGCCCCCAACAAACTCTTCTATAATTGTTTTGGTCATGATGTCTTACCATAGTAATATAGAAGTAACTAATACAGGTTGGAAATGTCAGAATGTGACAGATACATGAATGGAATGTATGCCACTGGAAGAAATACCACATGGCTTTGTCCAATACAGGGCTGAAACAAAACGGTACTTTCCTAAAAGCTATACTGTTTATGAGGTACAATAAAATGTTGTATGTCTGTTTAGTATTTTTGTGGGAAATAATCTGGCTAATGTGAGCCCACTTCTATATAGTTTACATACAAACTACCCTTGTGCTGATGTGACAATATCATGTTGCTCTCAGCTTTAGCCATGGGTCAAACCATTAAATCAAGAGACAAAATCTTGCATTTTGTTCTTATAATCAAAATAGTCTTTGCTCTTTTATAACATATTCATTTTTTTTTTTTTAGTTTTTTGTTTGTTTGAGACAATGTCTCACATAGACCAGGTTGGCTTGGAACTCACTATGCAGCCAAGGATGACCTTGAACCCCTGATCCTCCTGCCTTTACCTGCTGAATGCCTGCTGGAATGGCAAGTTTGTGTCATCAGGCCTGGCTTATGCACTATGCCTTGTGTTTTCACTTAAATTTTCGAAACATCTTTTCAGTGACTATGGAGCAGCTGCCAAGCCCTAGCCTTTGGTTGCATAGAGCCTGTATACCAGTGTGGAGAAACCTGATACACGCCAGGACAACATTGCATTCACAGTCCTAAAGATGACGCATCTCTCCATTTCTTTACTTCTACTTTTTCGTTTGTGTTGTAATGAATATGGAACTTTTTCTCTGAATTTATTCCAAAGTTTTTTATGTTTTTCAATGCCATTGTAGGTGGGATGGTTTTCTTCTTCCAATTTAATACACACACTCTGTATTACTGCAGTTCATGTTGAATAAGGCCCACTTATTGGTATTTAGTGGCCCTCTTTGTACATTGGTTAGAATTTTCTACATGGTGATGGTGTCAAATTCTGCCTTCGGCATCTTTGTCTTGTTTTGTGCTGCCTGGGACATCAAGTACACTGCTGAATAGAAGTGTTGTGAACAGGCTTCTTTGTCTTGCTCTGAATTTAGGGGGCAAAGCATTTAGTCTTTCACCATTAAGTATAATGCTAGCTTTGGTGTTTCTTTCTTAGATGTCCATTATTGCATTGCAAAAGTTCCCTTTTATTCCCCCTCTGCTGAGAGATTATGTCATGAATAGGTTTCAGATGCTCTTCCTGTCTCTATTGAAATGATCATAGGCACTTTTCTTCCTTTATTCTGTTACGAGCTAGGTTACATTGATTGATTTTTGAAGGTTAAGTAATACTGCCTTCCTAATTAGTTAGGATGTGTTATCTTTTTGTATCGTGCTGAATTCAATTTGCTAGCATGTAGTTACGGGTCTTGTGCCTATGTTCACAGAGGATAGTAGACTCAGATTGCTTTCCTCCTAGTGTCTTTGTCTAGGTTGGGTGTCATAGTAATTCCATAGTCACAAAGTATTTGTCATTTATTTTCTCCTACTTGTATTACTGGAAAGATTTTGTATGAATCTTGGATTTTGCTTATTTTTCCTTAAGTATTTTTTTTTCACATAACATTTTTTAAAAATTGATTTTCTGGGAGTTTCACATCATGCATCCTGATCACACTCTCTTCCTAGTTCTTCCATGTTCCCCAGCTTGGAACCCTCCCCCACAAAAGAAGTAAAAAAATAAAAATAAAGGAAAGGAAATTTTATAGACCTTACCAGCAAAGTTACCTGGACTACACATCTTCCTCATTGAGGAAGTTTTAAATAAGAATTCAATTCTTTACTGGGACAATGGCTCATTCATGCCACATAAGCATCAAGACTTGAATTCAGTTCTTAGATCCCAAGCAAAAAAAATTCAGGAGTGGTGATATGACACTGGCAATCCCAGAACCAGGGAGGTGGGGGTGGTGGGCCCATGAGGCAGGCTGGTCAACCTAGTTCAATACAAGCATTCCAGATAAAAGCGAGAGATCTTGTTTCATACAGCAAGATGGCAGTTCCTGAGGGATAGATAACACCCAAGCTTGACTTCTGTTGTACACACACACACACACACACACACACACACACACACACACATTCATGAGCATGTATACAAAGAAGCATATATACACAAAATTAGATTTAATTGATATATATAGGGCTTCCCATATTCCTTGTTTCTTTTCAAATGGGCTATAGAGGATTTTGTTGGTGAAGGCATTTGTCCATGTTTTATAAGGTGCTGAACTCATTGCAGGATGCTGCTCTTCATGCCCTGTTCATTAATAGAAGTGATGGCCTCCCTCAGCCTTTCTTGGCATTGGTTATCTCTCTCTCTCTCTCAATTTTTGGAGAACACAGAGCCCTGACTGTCCTGGACTCATTCTGTAGACCAGGCTGGCCTTGAGCTCATAGAGATCTGCCTGCCTCTGCCTCCCAAGGGCTGGGATTAAAGGCGTGAACCACCACCCCTGGCCTGTTTCTCTATATTTTAATCCAACCCACAAATTACAGATTTCTTAATTAAATTGTGTTTGTTCTGTTCATAGTATGAGGTTTCCATTTTATTAATTTTCTCATTTTGGTCCATTTTCTAGTTTATTAATTTCTGGGTTTAAAAAAATTATTTGTTTACTTACTTTGGCCTTGAGTAGCTTCCTTTTTGCATCTTCTTGAGGCAGAAGCTCGAATACCTGATGCTGAACACTTCTTTATTAGATATGGGGACAGCAAATCGCCCGTCTCAAGTCCCCATCAGCCACCAGTGTCATCCCACAAGTTTTGATGCACTTTGCTTTTGTTTTTATTTAATTCTGAGTATTTTTGAAGTCTTCTTGTGATTCTTTTCTTTGATATGAGTTAGGAAAAATATTTGGTTCAGTTTCTATATATCTAGGGATTTTTTTTCTAGGTACATTTTTTTTTGTACTGATTTCCAATTTAATTTCCTTTTATTTGGAGAGTCACTCTTTAGGATTTCAATTCTTTTAGATTAATGAAGATTAATGACCCAGCATCAGGTCTGTCTTAGTGAATGGTACATGTCTACTGGTGCCAGAGCACTCTGTTAAAATGCCAGTTTATTCCCAGTGTTTGGATAGGCCAGGTCTTCTCTACCCAGGCTGCCTTTTACCTCTTACTGACTTAGTATCAAGACCCACGACAACCTCCAACCCTGACTCTGAGTTTGTCTCTTTCCCCTCTGACTCCTCTAAGCCTTCATATGCCCTACAATTGTGTTATGAGTCCACACATTTAAGATGGCCATGTATCTTTGATGAACAAAACTTCTGCTTGATTCTGTGATCCTCCTTATTCCTGGTACTGAGTCTAATGTCAGTACAATTAGAGCAGGTTTTCTATGTTTAGCA
>CAJQZJ010001750.1:10371520-10392751 GCA_907164525.1 Lophiomys imhausi | reverse complement strand
ATTATGTACACTATACAGTTGATCTTTGCTTTATAAATATAGTCCAACAGCCTCTCTTAATTGGAGTGTTGACAATATTTACACATAATGAAATTATCAGTGTGGTTTGATTTCAGTTTATAACCTGGAAATTTGTTTTCTACTTATGCTATGATGCCTCTTCCACTTTTTCTTTTTTCCTCCATATCCCCCTCCATGTCCCCCTCTTCTTCCATGTCCTCCTCCTCCATCTCCCCCTCTTCTTTCATTTCCTCCTCCATCTCTTTCTCCTTCTCCGTCTCCTCCAGCATTTCCTTTTCTTTCATATCCTCCTCCTCCTCCTCTATCTCCATCTCTGCCATCTCCTCCTCCTCTTCTATACTTTATAATCCATTCACCTCACATTGCCTTATCAACCATACTCTGATTTTTTATTTATTCACTTTTTTTAGTCTATGCCTTGGTGTTTATAATATTTATAACATGTTCTTCTAACTTACTCTACATTGTGTTTGACCCCTCTAGCCATGTTGCAAGTTAAATCAGAATCTGGATGACCTCAAACTGTGGGTAGAAATATATCGACGTTAAAGGGGATTCTGATGAAGGCTTAGAATGGAAAGAGAAATATTATGTAGAAAGCATCTGTTGTCTTAGAAGATGTAGGTATACATTGACAAGTATGTTCCTAGAAACATGAATTTGAAAGGTGTGTGTCTCTGTTAGGGTTTTATTGCTATGAAGAGACACCATGACCATTGAAACTCTTATAAAGGAAAACTTTTAATTGGGGCTGGCTTACATTTTCGGAGGTTCAATTCATTATCATCAAGGCAGGGAACATGGCAGTGTGCAAGCAGGCGTGGTGCTGGAGACAGAGCTGAGAGTTCTACATCTTGATCCTCAGGCAGCAGAAGAAGACTGTGAATCATACTGGACAAAGAAACCTCAAAGTCTGCCTCCACAGTGACATACCTATCCCAACAAGACCACACTTCCTAATAGTGCTGCTCCCTGTGGGCCAACCCTTCAAACGCATGAGTCTCTGGAGGCCATTACTATTCAACCACCACAGTGAGTCTGGTGATGTTTCAGAGAGAAAGAAAACCAGAAGGAAGTGCTGCATTGGTTTCTGTGAGCTGGAAAGAAAGTGTCTGTGTGAGTACTTCATGAAGAAGATTTCTACTCAACAGCTAAAGGCATGGCCTGCTGAGTCCTTGCTGAGAGAGGAGAGATGAACTAAAGCGGGGCTATGAAGTAAAGAGAAAGCAGCCCTTGATGTGGTAGGACAGTTAGCCTCTGCAGACTGCTGTGTGAACTCGGCCATGCTTGCAGCCAGGCAACCACTTCCTAATGAGGGTCGGCACGCATCCTGTGACTTCTTCTGGGGAAACATCAGCAGGTGTCTGTTAAGAACACCAAGGACACCAATGGCTGACCAAAGTTATGATTCCTCCCTAGTCTGGCTTGGAGAAACAGATGTGTTTATTAGGCACATTTGCAGGAACATGGGTGAGGGAGTAATTTACAGCAGAATAGGCCCTCCCCCCAACCCAGACCCAAATAAGCTGCCTTACTGAAAACTCTCACCTTCAGTTAATCTTCTGTATACTGCATATGACTTCTTGAGTTCTTGTTTGTCCTGGACTCACTTTGTAGACCAGGCTGACTTTGAACTCACAGAAATCCTCCTGCCTCTGCCTCCTGAGTGCTGGGATTAAAGGTGTGTGCCACCACACTGGTGTTCTGTTACTTCTTCAGACCATGTGCAACTGGGGCAGAGTTACAGCCAATTGAGATGGATGTCTACACACAGCAGAGAGAGAGAGAGTGGATAGAATCTCAGGTCGGTGCCCAGGGACTTCCTAGTCAACCTCTTGCTTCTGTGAGGGGACGATCATCGGCCCCTGTTTGAGGATCACAACTGCTCTGATTAAGATGGTAACTGCTGTTCTGCTTGCAGGATAGCATTCTACAACAGCATGTAACATGGAGACTCAACCAACCATCTTCATAGTATCAGAACCAAGGAAAACCACTTGAGATGGCATGGCTGTGGTAGAAGTTAGGCTGTTTTTAGTGAAATTGATAGACAGTTCAGCTTAGTATCCTGCAGCTCATAGGGAATTTAGACTGGCAAGACTGGCATCCCTTAAGGTTACGGAGAAGAAAACACAGGGCGCCATGTTGAAAGGGCGTGACTAAGAAACCACCAAAGTCACGCAGACGATGTCGGTTACTACGGCAATGGGAATGCTGCGAGATCTGGAAAGACTCTGGACCCTCCAATGAGGATTGAGAGATGGGACCATTTATAAGCCAGAGACTCCATGCAGTAGCTTCCTCTTGCTCCTGCCCCCACCGGCTGAAAACTCATGCTGGGAAAGTGCACCACAAGGTACCTGCCATTAACCAAATTTACGTAGAACCTGCTGAGAAAGAGTCTTTTAGAGCATCTGACTTAGGGGCCCAGAATGCTTAAAGTGCAAACAGGTGAATGAACTTCAGAAGCCACTCGGGGCTGCAAAGTTTAAGAAGCTGGTCTCAATTTGACTTTGGAAAAGACTGACTTTATAAATTGGCCACAATTTGGTGGTGGAAATAAACTGGCCTTTTGAACTGGCAAAATAAAGCCCAATGGACTTTAAGCTTAAAAGATACTACCTGATGGGACTGCTACAAACCAAGCCATCCTGTACGAACCTACATTAAGAATATTAATATCCTTTAAGAAACTTAAAATAGTGTTAAGTGTTTTTAGACAGGTATTAGAGTGTTTTTAGGTATTAAGATGTTTTTAGATAGATTATAGATTATAGGGTTCAGGTAATAGGATTTAGGTATTTTATAGGAGATTGATAAATATTAATAAATATTTTAAGTGAGATAAATAGAAATATTTGGTTACACATGACCCCATCATGAATTTCACTGGATGTCAATAAGGTTCTGAACATTTTTATAGCAGCAGAAACACTTCTGGCTTGAGTGGAAAGGAGCAAACCCTGGCTGAGATGAAGGAAGAAGGATGTTGTGAGAAGAGTCACCAGTATGAGAGGCCAAGGGGGTCTGTCACTGCCACAAAATTCCTGTCCAGAATCAAGAGGAGAGGACTTTCATTCCCATTCCCAAAGTGCTAAAAGGGACAACCAGAAAACCCAAAGACCCTGTGCTGGGGCCATGCAATTAGGTGGAATTTTCCTTGTAGCGTTTGGTCTTGCTCAGGAGCTGTAATCCCTTCCAGCTGCTACAGTGTGCTGTGGGATGGATGTTGGCTTTGTCAGTGCTGCATTTTAGGAACAGATAACAGGTTCACAGATGGGGAGGGAATGATCCCCAGGAAAACCACTCACTAGTCACTCTCGTGCCTGACACAGATGATATTTAAGTGATATTTTAGATTCAGAATTGATGCTAGAATTGCTCAAGACTTTGGGTGATACTGGGATCGGGCACAATGCATTTTGCTTATGACATAGGACATGGATTTTGGGGACTAGAGGATGGAAGGTTGGTCATACACTGACAGCTGTTACTTTTACTAATTGAAGTCCTAAGATCTTGTAGCTCAGCGTGTGAAATCTGGTTATTGCAGATGTAATTAATAAGTGAGGATGAGATCATACATAGTACAGTACACTCCTGATTTGATGACTAATGTCTTTGTAAGGATGAGAAATTAGATGTAGGTATGAACTGCGAGTTGCATTTCTTTTCCTGGGGAGATTATTTCTTGTTCACCCCAAATAGAGACAGCAATGACAGACTAAGAAAAGATTCCACCTAAACTGGTGGACCAGTGAATTTATTGGAGTAACCTACAGAACACAGGTGACCAGAGAGCTTTGCCACTGAAAAGCCAAACCCCACCTTGGGAGACAACTCACTGGAGTCCTCTGCATAACTTGCCAGCAGCTACACTGGGGGATTATCCTCCTGCAACTGTGTACTGCTTCTAGAACCCTAAGTCTCTGAGTCTCATTTATGGGGAGTCTCATGCACCTTCCTTGGTGGAATAGTTCAATGAGAGGTAGTAGCCACACAACAGCAAAGAAAACACAATATGGAGATGAAGGAGAAGATTTGCTATATTTTCATAAGTCAAGGAATGCTAGGTGGAATGCAGAGAGATGCTGCCCAGGTTCTCCCTCTCAATCTTCAGAGTTTGCCAAACAATGAGCCGGAGGCGGTGGTGACTCCATAATTCTAGTACCTGGAAGCCTGAGGCAGGAGGATGGTGGGTTTAAAGCCAGCCTGTAACCAGAACTTGACTTAAGACCTTCTCCCCTCTAAGGGACAGTGCATTTCTATTCAAATACCTAGTTTGTTACACTCTGCCAGGGTAGTCGTCACAACAACTGATTAAAAAAAAAAACAGAGCAAGTAATATAAAAGGGGGGGTTTCCTTTCTGTTCTCCCACCATCTGCATCATTATTTCAGCACATTTCCTTTTTATATATCTTAAAAACTCATAATACATTGCTATTAATTTTTACTTCAGTAGGACTGTCTTTTAAGAGAATTAACTTCAACGCTGACAATCTAATGTGTAATGTATCTTGTTGCTGGTTTTTACATTTGTAATTGCACAAAATAATGAGTTTCATTATGACATTTTTGTGTATCATACCATACCTAGCACTCTCGGCTATTTCCTTTCTGGCTCCTTCTGGTTCCTTTTTTCATCCCTAATGATCTGCTTTCATGCCTTCACTTTATCTTTTAGATTCCTCAGACAATAGAAAATATGCAATACTTGTCTGGCTTATTTTGCTTAACAAGATGATCTCCATTTTTGTCTGTTTTCCTGGAAACAACACAATTTCATTCTTCTTTGACTTTTTTCTTTTTTTCGCACTGGGCATCAAACTCACGGCTTTGCTTCTGCTGGGCAAGTGCTCCTCTACTGAGATACATTCTCAGGCCAGTTTCATTCTTCTTACTGGTTGGATAGTATACCACGTATACTGTGTACATGTGTGTGCACTTTGTGTGCATACACACATACACATACACCACATTTTCTGTAGCTATTTACCTGTTGATGGGCATCTAAGCAGGTTCTGTAACTTGACTGTGGCAAACAGTTTTGCCATAAACCTGAATCAGCAGGTGTTGCTGGGATATGGCCACTTGGATTCCTCTGTGTATCCTCCCCAGGAGAAGGGTGGTTGGATCATGTGACAAGTCTCTTTTTGGCTTTCTCAAGAACCTTCATACTGATTTCCATAGCGGTTACATTACATTAATTTACATCCTATCATATATATATATATGTATATATATATATATATATATATATATATTCTCCCTTCATCTTCTTTGATTTTTATTTCCCTGGTAGCTAAAGATGCTAAACATTTTTTTCATATGTTTAGTAGCCATTTGTATTTCTTCTTTTGACAAGCCTTCACTTCATTTGCCCGTTTATTACTTGGATTACTGCTGCTTGTTTAATTTTTTGAGTTATTTAAATATTCTGAGTATTAATCTCCTGACAAATAAAAACTGGGAAAGGCTTTCTCTTATTCTCCAGACTGTCTTCACTCTGGTGGTCTCTCTCTGCTGTGTAGAAATGTTTGAGTTTGATGCAGTCCATTGGTCAGTTCTTGTTGTCATTTCCAGGACCATTGAGACTCTACTCAGAAAGTCCTTTTCTCTCCTCATATATTGATGTATTTTCCTCTTCCCTCCTAGCAGTTTAAAGCTTCAAGGCCTTATGTTTAAGGCCTTTGGTCCATTTTGAGTTTGTTTTACACACAGACAAGAGGTAGAGAACTAATTTCTGAGTCCTACATATGTATATCCAGTGTTCCCAGCACCACTTGTTTAAAAGACCATGTTTTCTCCAAAGTATATTGTGGGCATCTGTGTTAGAAGTCTGCTGGTGGTGCATGCATGTGTTTATTTCTGGATTCTCCTTCTATTTCAATTGGTCTGTGTGTCACATACTAAAATATGTGGGATATAGAACAAAAAAAAATGTAGTTCTAACTGTCCAGGCAGCCACTGGTATGTCATTTCTTATTTTTGGAAGCTGCGGGCCCTGCACTTTCTATATAATCAGATATATTTATCCCTCTCAGGTCTCTGAGGTGGTTGAAGAATAGATAGCTAGAGTCTCATAGTTAAATTTTGAGTTGTTTAGGAATCAAGAGGGTGTTCTGGATCTAAGAAGATGTTTTTAAAATTGTGACGCAAGTTAGTATGAAAGCCGAGTTAGATATAGAACTTTAAACTCATGGAGATGGTTAGATAGTAGAATGTTAAAGTCAGGTGCCAAATACATATGGACTGGACATTGGGAATGTATGCTAAGCCATATAACTCTCATAATTGTGGCCTATTTATTTGCTATTGAGATGTAACTTGAAGAAATAAAAATAAATTATAAAAAAGTAGTTTTAAGAGGTAAGTTTAGAGCTATGAAGGACCTACATTAAAAAAATCAGAGCGATCCTAAATAAATAACCTAATGATGTATACCATTGTAGCTTTAATTAGCTTAAAAATTTTTTTTTTTGAAACAGGGCAGTTTTTTCTCACATGAATCATTTTTATTTCCACATCTGTTTGGTAACTGGCTTTTCACACCTGGTGTCTGCTTTTTTTTTTTAATTAGATTTTTCTTTTTCTTTTTTCCTTGTATTGATTCATGGTGGCACTGTGTATTTGCTGAATATGACCCTCTGAGATATTTCTTATTTATGGCTGTTATTTCTTTCTCTCTGGGCTCTCAAAATGAATAAAAGTCTTAATTTCAATGAAATCAAATTTATATTTTCCTTTGTGATATACTCTTGAAATCTTATTTCAGAAATTCTTTCCTACTTGGAGGTCTTAAAGATATTCTTTTCTATTTTTTCTAAAAGTAATGTAATTCATTTTACATGAGGTATTTCATATATTTAAAATTTATTTTTTGCTTATGATTAGATAATATTACAATTTACTTTTCTTCTCTAACACTAATAGTTCTCTGAGGAACACTTAAGATAAGTCTTATTTGTTTCCTATTTATTTACACATTAAATTTCCAAATATTTATGTGTCTGTTTCCGGAATTCTCATCTGTCTCAGATTTTTTCATAGATTTGTGCCTTCAATAAAACAAAATTGTCATAATTTCTAGAACTATGTAATACATTTTTCAATTTGATGCAACAAGTCCCTTATAGTAATTCTTCTTAGGAGGATATCCTTTGCTTTTTTTGCATGTAAATTTTATAGCTTATTTGCCAAATTCCTTCAGAAACCCCGTTGAATTGTGATAGGAATTGCATCACTCAATGTATTGCTATTTTTTCTTTTCCTATATGTGAAAAATATATTCTTTATTTATTTGTATCTTCTTTGAGTTTCATAATTTCCCACCATATCCTGCATAGTTTTATTTTACATTCTCCTTGTATCTATTGTGGTGTTTGGGTATGAAATTGTTGGTCTGTCTATGTATCTATCTATCTATCTATCTATGTATGTATATATCTATGTATCTATCATATATATATCCATCTATATATGAATGTATCTATGTATCTATATATCTATCTATCAATCATCTAGCCATCCATCCATCCATCCATCATCCATCTGTTTATCTATCATCTGTCTATCTTTCAATCATCTATACATCCATGAATGAATGTATGTATGCATCTATCATCTATCCATCTATGTATGAATATCTATGTATCTATCTATATATCATCTAACCAACCATGTATGTATGTATGTATGTATATGTGTATCTATTATCTTCTATCCATCCATCCATCCATCCATCATCTATCTATCATCTATCCATCCATCCATGTATGTATGTATGTATCTATCTATCTATCATCTATCCATCTATATGTATATATGTATGTATGTATGTATGTATGTATGTATGTATGTATGTATCCATCCATCCATCCATCCATCCATCCATCCATCCATCCATCCACTTATCCATCTATCACCTCAAAGCTTTGGTACCCTCTATCACATAATTTTCTATTCCCTTTGCATAGTACTCACTGCTGTGTTGCTGTGACAGAACATGTGACAGGAGCAACCTAGAGAAGGAAAGGTTATTTTTAGCTCATGAATTCAGGACGTTTCTGTCTATCATGGCAGAGAAGAAAGGTGGAGAAGCTCAGCTGAAGGCCTTGGGCGTCGGGGGAGGCTGCTCACATCACAGAGAACTACAAAGCCAAGGCGGCAAGACCAGAAACAGCTGCTTCAAATCCTCTGAGAATAATGATGGTCTTGTTTACTCTTAGATAATGTTATGCTTTCTAATTTTTCATGTGCTATTTAACTGTTTAGGATTAGAATATAGTTTTTTACTAGTTTAAAAATCACACTGAAAATGTTCTCTTTTAAAATTTAATTTAAACAATTTTAAATGAACTAGTATGTTCTCTGCTGTGAAGTTATCGAAGCCACTAGATCAGTTTAAAGAGATTTCCAACAACCAAGATGTCCTTCAACCAAAGAATGGATCAAAAAACCTGTGGTACATTTACACAATGGAATACTACTCAGCTATCACAAACAAGGAAATCATGCAATTTGTAACCAAATGCATGGAACTAGAGAAGCTCATCATGCGTGAGCTAACCTAGACCCAAAAAGATACACATGACATATATTCACTTATAACTGGATTTTAGCCATATAGTACAGGATAACTATCCTACAAACCCAGAGACCCAAAGGAACAGGAACATGGACTTTGTTAACAATTAATGGGACACTTTGCCCTAGCGGAATTGCCATGTAGGCCCCCAGTGCAAGAGGAAGCTCTTAACCCTCATGTGACTGGTGAACTGAAGGGGGCTGATATGTGGAGGCACCCCACACCAGAGGAGTAAGTTAGGTGGGAGAGGGGATAGAGGGTAGGATGGTGGGACCAGGAGCGGGTGGAGGGAGGAGGCTGTAATGGTGATGTAACTCAAATAAATAAATAAATGTTTAAAGAGAAAAAGAGATTTCCTTCTATTCTTCACTTATAATAAATTTATTTCAAGTGATGTGATCAATGAATGCTAAATTATAGTTAATATATTTCCTCATCTCCTGAGATAGTCACATGCTGTTTCTTCTTTAATCTCTAACTATATAAATTATATTTATTGATATTCTGTTTCATCAGTCACTTGATGTTATTTTGTTTAAAATTTTTGGATCAGTATTTATGAATGAGAAACTTTGATTTTCTTTTAGTTTTCTGCTCTTACTAGATTCATGTGGTAAGGTTTACTAACACATAAAATGAGCTGAAATAATCTGTGTAATCTTGGAATGGCCATTTTGTTAAATGTTTAAGGTAATTTGTATGCATTTGTTTCTGTATCTATGTTTCTGAAAGATATTGGTGCACTTTCTTTGTGTATAACTGTTTATACTTTCTGTTTTGTTTTGACAATTAAAAATTTTTCTTTATCTTATATGCTTTTTAGTTTAGTATCATTTGATGATACAAGTTCCTCACTAGCTTCTTATTCTGTTATATCTGTCATGTGAGCCATTTATATATCAAATATTTTAAAATTTCTCTTAGGATATCTTACCATATATTTCACAATTAGTTCATTCTTTCTGAAGCATTTACCTATGCCTTTGTTGAATCTTTTTTATTGTATTTACTCAGACTTTTGTGAGATTTCTTCTTTTTTTTTTTAAACATTTATTTATTTATTTATTTATTTATTTATTTATTTATTTATTTATTTATTTATTATGTATACAGTATTTGCTCTACATATATGCCGGGCAGATCTCAATGTAGATGGCTGTGAGCCACCATGTGGTTGCTGGGAATTGAACTCACGACCTTGGGAAGAACAGCCAGTGCTCTTAACCTCTGAACCACCTCTCCAGCCCTTACTCAGACTTTTAATGACTTGTTCTTATTCTTGTTTTCTTCCATTTACTCCCATTGTGTCTGTGGTGGTTGGAATGAGAATGGCTCCCATAGGCTCATGTGTTTGAATACTTGGTCCACAGTTGGTGGAACTGTTTGGGAAGGATTCGGAGGTGTGGCCTTGCTGGAGGAGTTGTGTCACTGGGAGTAGGCTGTGAGGTTTCCAAAGCTCTCATCATCCCCAGCATGCTCTCTTCTCTGCCTCCTACTTGTGGATCAAGATGTGATCTCTAGGCTGTTCCTGCTGCCATGTCTGTGCTCCACCTTCATGGTCTCCAATCCTCCAAAACATAAGCCCAATTAAATGCTTTCTTTTATGAATTGATTGATTGTGGTGTTTTGTCACAGCAACAGAAGAGTAACTAATACGGCTTATTCTAGTGTTTATTATTTATGTTGGAGTGCATTCATTTCAATAGCATGTACTCTTCTTTATTAATAGAAACATTTTCCAATCAGTATTATTTAGTTGTACCCACATTATTGACTTGTTTTCAATATGATGTCATTTTAGGCACCTTCAAATTTACATTCTCTTTATCTGGCATTTGAGCTATTTAAAGGTCTGATTTTTTGATCCTCAAATGAATGGTTTTTTTTCTAGTTATTGATTTGTTACTGTTTTAGCTTAATTTCATTATAGCCTTTAAATAAAGTCATTATAGTACAAATTATTTGAGATTTTTTAGACTTCATACATCCAACTACCCACACATAATCACACCACACACAGAGACAAGCACAATGCATATGTTCATATTCTGGCAACCTTTTTATTTTGAGCAGAAAATTTGTTCATTTTCTACTTACTGGGTTCACTGTTCCAGCTGGAGTTATTCTGTCATTTCATTTTTGTGCTCTCTCTTGGGGCTGCCTTTTGCTTTGCCTTCCCTGTTCTACTGGTCTGATGTGGCAGGGCCACAGTATACAGCCCTAGCTAGTCGTCCGCTGGTGCACTGCAGCTCACTGACCTCAAACTCACAGAGATTCATCTGTCTCTGCCTCTCTGGTGCTGAGACTGAAGGTGTACACCGCTATGCCTGTCTCCCTTATATTTTCTTGCCTTCTTTTGGACTGATTGGCTTTCTCCATAAATTTATTCACTATCCTCAAATAGTTTGGGAAGTATTTGTAACCTTAGAAATTTTGTCTTTTTAACATAAAAAAACCCAAAATGTATAAGGCATCTAGCCAAGTAACTAAAGGAATTTAAGACTGTAATATTCATCTTCTTCTTGGATAAGGATCGTTACTGGTCAATGCTTTTCTTTAATATTCTAAGCTAGACATCATCATTGTTATCATCATTATTTGTGCATTATTCATTTGGTTTTAGCTACCTGTTAATGTGTCTATTGTTTTCAGTTCTGAAAACCCCAAGTTTCTATTACTGTAGATGTAAAATGTCTCCCACAAGGTCATGAAGTTGAACCCCTAAGGAGATGGGTTCTAGCTGGAAGAAGTGGGTGTTGAGGATGTGCTTTCAGGCTTCCAGCCTGGCCTCCACAGTCTGTCCTAGTTTTGCTCCCTGATCTGCTGAGATGTGACCAAGCACACCTGCCCCCATCCCATCCCCATCCTGATGGGCTATAATCTCCAGCCATGAGCCCAGGAAAATCCACCCTCCCTCAAGTCTCCTCTTGTCCGATACTATCTACAGCTGCAAGAGCAACAAATAACCCATCATCTTTTGGACGCTGCCCCTCCTCCAGGCTGTGTGTGTTGAAGGATAACAGAATACAGGAGCAACTTGCGAAAACAAACATAATATCTAAGCAAGGTTTTGCACCTGTTGTGTTCTCAGCAGGGGGCAAAGACTTCTGATTCCAAGGCAGAAGCTCAACCTTAGGCTGCACAAAGCGTGGTTGGCTCTAAATTAAAAGGACATTGGGCCAGGAAAAAAAAAAAAAGGAAATCAGCAGGGGATGGAGCAAGGAGGAGGTGGGAAGAATCTCTAGGATGTGCAGAGACCTGAGATGGTGGTGGGGGGGGGGGCTCCAGGGAGTCTTTGGGGTTGACCCTAGCTGAGACTCTTACCACTTCCCTAGTAGCTAGGGAGGACTTCCAGTGGAGAGATGAGGATACCAATCCACCCACAAAAGCTTCAACCCAAAATTTGTCCTGCCTACAAGAAGTGCAGGATGAAGATGGAGCAGAGACTGTGGGAATGGCCAACCAATGACTGACCCAACTTGAGACCCATCCCATGGGAGAGAACCAATCCCTGACACTATTAATGATATTCTGCTGTGCTTGCAGACAGGAGCCTAGCGTAACTGTCCTCTGAGAGCCTCCACTCAGCCTCAGATCAAAACAGATACTGAGACCCACATCCAAACATTAGGTGGAGCTAGGTGAGTCTTGTGGAAGAGTTGGGGGAAGGATAGAGGGACCCAGAGGGGACAAGAGCTCCACAAAAAGACCAACAGAGTCAACTAACCTGGTCCTTTAGAGGCTCACAGAGACTGAACCACCAACCAAAGAGCATGTATGGGCTGGACCTAGGCTCCCCCCCACCTATGTAGCAGAATTGTAGCTTAGTTTTCATGCTGGTCCCCCAATAACTGGAGCGGGGACTGTACCTGACTCTGTCACCTCCCTGTAGATTCCATTCCCCTAACTGGACTGACTTGCCTGGCCTCAGTGGGAGAGGATATGCCTAGTCCTGGAGTGACTTGATGTGCCAGGGTAGGCTGGTACCCACAGGGGGCTTCTCCTTCTCAGAGAAGAAGGGTATGGGGCTGTGGGGGAGGGGCTACGTGAGAGCGGAACTGGGAGGAGGGCTTTGATTGGGATGTAATGTGAAATTTAAAAATAAGAAGACTAACAAAAAGAAAAGAACACTGGTAGGGTCATGCTCATTGTCATATTAGGAAAACTGTAAGAAAGTAATAAAAGAAGAGTTAGGAGGGACTGGAAACTGCTCCAGGGAAGCAGCCTGGACCTCCAGCTTGCCCATATAAGTCCCGATAGGTCTCAGCTATACATGTTCTTTAGACCTTGCCCAATCTTTAGATCTTTAGATTGCCCAACCGATGAACAGTCCAAGTGGCTTCCAGTCTTTGTAAGCAGGGACCCTAACTACAATACACAGGCCTTTTTGTTTGCAGCTGTGAGATGGGCCATCTGACTAACAAGTCACATAAAGCAAGGTGCCATAGTAAGAAACAGAAGGTCAAACAAAGAAATAAGAAAACATCTTCCCGGCGGCCTCGAGTGAAACTAGCCTATCCTTGGAAAGCCTGGTTACAGGGCATGACTTTTGTGGGCAGTGACTTGCATTTCCTAATTGTAGAGGGAGCTCCTGGTCTGCTTTACCTTACCCCTTTGAAGGGGGTAGTCATCTCCTCTCCTTGTCCGGTCCGTCCTGCCTGTAAGCTGGCTCTCTTGTTATATAATTATTGCATGTATCGAGTTTTTGCATTTTGTGAGGCTGTAAGTGGATGGAATTTTTAAAGGAAGCTGACATTTATTGAATATTTTACAATATGCAGCCTTTTGTATACATGTAACCTCATTATTTCATCTATAAAACAGCGGCCACAAGAAAAAAGAAGGCAGAAACTCATTTCACAAATGAAGAAACCGAAGTTCAAGGAACAGACATAACTTAGAGGCCAAAATTTTGAGGCTAGGTCAGCTAAACCAAAAATCCTATTTGTTCAGTCTTACCACCATTCAAGATGTGGGTAATGGATGCTCAAGTAGACAAGTCATTACAGAATGTTGCAGAAGTGAATGGAACCAAACACCTACCCAAGATCAATCACTGTACTTTAGGGGTACCACTGCTCCAAAATCATTCAGGTAAGAAGTTTGGAGAAAAAAGGGGACATTCCCCCTCTCTGTTCTTGAGGGAAGTTGTGTAAGGAGAACAGAATAGTTTCTAGAAAACAGCAGACCATATAGTGAATTGAAAACAATGGATACACACGCCAGATGCTGCCATAAATGAAACATTCTAAGTGCATGCACACATTACTGGCTGTCATCTGGGAGGCAAGGCCCACATTCTGGTTTCCAGGGGCACCCATCAGTCCACCTCTGTCCACTATTTCCCTGTGGGGAATCAAGCTAGCCAGGCATCATCTTCCACTTTCCCTAGGGTTCAGAAGTCTGGAGTTTTGAGTAACATCTGTGGATTCTTCTCCATGTTCTTCTGCCTGTCACCTCTCAGAAGGTAGTTTTCAGATACACAGCAGCCCCGTGAGGATTTTCTTATTCTTTCTAGCTCCTAGTGGAGCCAGAATTGTACTCAGATACCACTCTGGGCTACAGATAGGCAGGATATGGAGGGAGGAGGGGAACCCAGACTCATGTTCCAAAGGAGGTCCAGCATCTTTGAACTGGAGGTTCGGTTTAGATCTTGGCTTGAAGTACAGACACCTGCTCAGGCGGCTCTTTCTTCCATCAGCTGGTGTTACAGGGTTCACAAATACAAACTTAGACAAAGGACTGGGCTCATGTGTGTTATATTTCCTATGATGGTGGCTGTGGGCATTGTATTTTGAGGGCATGGTTCCTGGAAGACAAAGAAAACTTACGATTGCTTGAAAAATTATGAAATTGGTCCCAGAAGCTGTGAGCTCTGGTCCTGGCTCTCCTGGTGCTGGTATGAACACTGCAGAATCTTCATTAAGATGCAAAGTAAGCCCAGTTTTAGCAAGAAGGCAGCTCCATCGGCATCCCCAGAAGCCTTTCTCTCCACATCTGCCTCCTCTCTCTCTCTCTCTCTCTCTCTCTCTCATGCTTGTGAAGGCCAATCCTAGAGAGAGGAAACTTCCAGAACTCAGGTCCAAGGGAAGATGGACAATTCTGCCTTCAGAAGACCCTGCTTTTCTAGACTGTTCTATGCTTCAATATCCAACCCCCCAAGGCGTCAGGTATCTCATCCTACCCACTTAGAGACTTAGCCATGTTTCATCCCTTGCCCAGTGAGAGATAAATGGACTTGACTGAGTAGAAGCTTGAAATGTGTGGCTTGTGTCCATCTCTGGTTTGTCCCCTCATCACAGGCTGGGAATAGTTCTTCCACCAGGCTTCTAGAATGAAGAGTCACCTGGAATGTGGAGGCTGATCACATGAGCACAAATTTAGAGCATGTAACTTTGGGCTGTGAGAGTTGTAACTCTAAGCTGACTGACACACTTGGCTTTGCCCCTGCTGGGCTGTGTGGCTCAACCCTGACGGTCAATGATTGCTGTTGTAGAATAGGTCCTGTCTATAAATTGGGAACCAAAGAAGAATAAGTTTCTACCACAGGGAAATCTCAATGTAGTGGGGTAGGAAGGTGGGTTAACAGCAGTTTTGGAGCCAGCATGGGTGTCAGGTGCATGACTCAGTCAAAGAAATCAAGAGGACTTCCTTGAAGTGTTTAGCATGGGGGTCCTTCTAGGAAGTCACTCTGCTAAATTCCCAGGGACAAAAGAGCCTGGGGAAGGATGCTTTTTCTTTAAGAAGAAATAGCTCAGATGACATCCAAATCCAGGTCTGCTGTGACAGAGGCTAGTGGAGGATGGCAGCAGAGACCCTTTCCTATGTCCTCCATTCTATCTATGTATCAGCCCCAGAAAGAAAGCACAGAGTCAATGACCAGCCAAAAGCCACCACTGGTTTGTGCCTTGAGCTGGTAGGACCCCCCTCCCCAAATGATCACTGTGAATTACTTTGCTTTGGAAACCTATGTAGCAGAAATGGGCAGCCCTTGGGGTGAGCCAATTTGTGGAGGCCCCACTTCCATCATTCCTAGGCATCAGAGTCAGCAGGGGGAGAGAGTGGGGTCCCAGCTGCGGCATCTGTACCACAGTCTGCAGAGAATGACGGCCTCAGAATGAATGATTTACTTGTATTCTCACGATCATCAGACCAAATGAAGAACTCCCTCATCTGAACAGAATGGATGGCCAGAGTTAATCCCAGAGTCTGTCTGGAGCAAGTGAAGCATGGGAGAAAAGTAATGTGGAAGAGTAGCTGCTGGGAAATATATCGGCTCCAAGCACAGATGAGAAAACGGTGAAATAAAATGCAACTCAAGATGACTCTGAGATTCCATCTCACACCTGTCAGAATGGCTAGGATCAAAAACTCAAATGACAGCACATGCTGGCGAGGGTGTGGAGAAAGGGGTACCCTACTCCATTGCTGGTGGGAATGCAGGCTTGTGCAACCACTATGGAGGTCAGTCTGGCGATATCTTAGAAAACTTGGAATAGCTCTGCCCCAGGACCCAGCCATACCACTTCTGGGTATACACCCAAATGCCTCTTCACGGAATCATAAGAAAGTTTCCTCATCTATGTGTATAGCAGCCTTATTTGTAATAGCTAGAAACTGGAAACAACCCAGATGTCTCTCAACCGAAGAATGGGTTAAAAAACTGTGGTACATCTACACAATGGAATATTATTCAGCTGTCAGGAACAATGAAATTATGCAATTTGCAGCCAAATGGATGGAACTAGAAAAGCTCATCCTGAGTGAACTAACCCAGACTCAGAAGGACACATATGGCATCTATTCACTTATAGTAGGATTTTAGCTATATAGTAGAAGGTATCAATACTACAACTAACACACCAAAGGGAACTTGGACATAGACTTCTTATTTTTAATTTTAATTTTTTATTTATTTTTTATATATTAGTTATATTTTTTTTCTATTTTTTAGTCTTTTTTATCTATTGTATGCTTATTGATTTGTTTGTTTAGTAGTTCTCTCTCCCAGGCAACGAGACACTTTTCACTGATGGTACTGCTTCGTAGATCCCCAATGAATGAAGAGGCTCTTGGCCCTCATACGACCTCTCAACTGAGATGAGGGACTTTTATATAAGGACACCCCACCCCAGAGAAATGGGATGGAAGGGTTAGGAGGTAAAGAAAAAAAATGAAATGTGATGTTTTGGTCTTTTACTACTAACTGTCATAAACTGTTTAGGATAATTAAGAAATGCAAACTAATGGTTATGCAAGCCAGTCATTCTGTTAGGTACTATGACAGCCTATTATAGTTACTTGCTAAGCTAATCAGAAATAAAGCTGCTAAGAGACAAGCAACATCTGCTTACCCTAATATAAGAGATAGATAGGGCCTCTTCAAAAACCTCAAGAGATCTGCAGAATATGGCATTCAAAGACGTTTTCGTAACTTTAGATTTTTTTATATCAAGACATATCAACTCCTGACAGCACCCCCTATTCTCCTCCAAGTAGAAGATGAGCATCTAAGAATCTCCAGTGGGAGATGATTGAATTAGTCGTAAGCCTATCTCTTGGTAGGAAAAGCCCCTTGCTCCAACTGTAGACAGAATGCTGTCCAAAAAGGACAAAACCTGGAAGCAGGTAAGTCAACAGCCTAGCTCTGCCAAGACAGGGTAGGTAAGTCCTTCATAACCCCTGCTCTACAATCAATGTCTGTCAGAGAAGCGGGGCCAAATGACTGAAGAGTGATGCTGTAATGTATGGAGAGAAAATGGGAACTGTCCAGGCAGCCACTGGTATGTCATTTCTTAGTTTGGGAAGCTGCAGACCCTGTACTTCCTATAAAATCAGATATATTCATCCCTCTCATGTCTCTGAGGTGATTGAAGAACAAATAGATAGAGTCTCATAATTAAATTTTGAGTTGTTTAGAAGTCAAGAGAGTGTTATACATCTAAGAAGATACTTTTAAAATTGTGTTGCAATTAGTATGAATGTTGAGTCAGATATAGAACTTTAAACTCATGGAGATGGTTAGATAGTAGAATGTTAAAGTCAGGTACCAAATGCATATGGACTGGACATTGGGAATGTACGTTAAGCCATATAACCCTCATAACTGTGGCCTAATTACCTCTGTTGTACTGTATTGTATTTATTATTATAAGAGAAAGAGCCATTTGTTGGACTGCAAGGGGAAACTGTAGGGGGAAATAAGATATACCTTAAACTTAAAAAAAAAAAAAAAGAAGCAGGCAAACGAGGCCCCAAGAGCTGAATCCCACAGTTAAATCCCAGTCAGTGTCAAGACCCTTCATTACAGCCCTCTCTGCGCCAAGCCGAGCTTTGTGTTGTTTCTGTACGTTCTGTTTGTTTGTTTAGTTGTAACTAAGGCAAAGGATTCTAGCCATATTAACCCTAACAAGCTGCCTGATTTCTGTTCCTGCCGTAACTGACTATGAAGAGCTGGGCGCTTTCTCTGATTGACTCCCAAAGAGTGTTCAGAGCCTGATGCATACCCAAGTGCTCTAGGCCTTGGGGACAAGGCAGTGATGAGGCAGCTTCTGGTTCATGGGTGTTTCATGGCCTTCTGTGCTGCTGCATTGATCAATACTGCCAGCCAAAGCCCTGCCCTGCCCCCAATGCCCGAGTTCCCTCATGTTCTCCTCATGTGTGCTCCTTCATTGTTTGACTACAACTGTAAAAAGGGCACAGAAATCAGGAGCCAAGGGGATCCTCCTAGTGAAGGGTCATTAGGACTCCTTGCTGCCCTGGGCCCTTGAGTCTCATCCATTTTCAGTCGAGTGTCTTCCGACCTTGGCTGGGAGGCAAAGTCTCTGTGACTTTGTGACACTTGTGAGACACAGAGTCCTTTCTTAAATCTTGCCACATGACATGATACTGTTCAGTTTTTGGGAATATTATGCTAAGTGAAATAAGCCAGCCATAGAAGGACACGTGCTTACTGCATAGGTCCTTCTAGGACAGAGGCAGAAGGTAAAATGTAGATGTCAGGGGCTGGAGGAAGGTTGGGATAGGAGGTGTCATTCAACAGGTGTAAAGTTCAGTATCATAAGAGGAAGTCCTAGAATTCTACTCTAGAGCTTCAAGGTCATGGATAATTCCATGCTGCGGGCTAGGGCGTGAAGGCGTCTAAAGGGGCTGATCTCATGTTGTCTCACGCTACAGTAACAGCAATAATAACAGAGCTGGAGAAATGGCTCAGTGGTTAAAAGTACACCGGATGCTCTTCCAAAGGACCTGGGTTCAGTTCCCAATATCCACATGGCAGCTCACAACCATCTGACACCCACTTTTGGTTTCCTCAGGATCACAAATGATATACAGACATACATGCAGGCAACACACACACACACACACACACACACACAATCAAAACCACAAAACAGTAGCAACAATAAATACTTTCTTGTTTTCTCCCATGAGGTGGACCTGTGGTCTGAGTGCTGTGGCTGGGCGGGGAGAAGGAGGGAAAACCTCTAGGCACCTATCCATACATCGTCAGGTGAGATTTCTCACTCAGTGAAGAAACATTTCCTGAGCACGGGCTGTACACCAGCTGCTCTCGGAGGCCCTGGAGAAGCAAGGGCAGATCTAGTAGACACAGTTGCTGTCTCTCTGGAGACTAGATAGCCCTGACAACATCAAATAAGAGTAAACACACATCCAAAAACCCATTGTGGACCAAGACAAGTTTCTGGAGGAAAGAGTTGGGGTGATTGTATAAGACCTTTGGTTTTAGATATGGTGCCTCTAGGGGATGGCTGTATTTGAACTAAGGCCTGGGGAATGACAATAACCAAGAATGGGGAGAAGGGAACATTCCACACAGAGGAAATGTCAGTCATGAAGGATAAGACAGTAGAGAAACTCATTAGGGTCAATGACCAGAGACAAGGCCAACATTGAAAGGATGTATGGGCAAAGACCATGTTCCAGACTGGGATTGGAGAAGTAGGCAAGGTCAGCATATCTCAGACTTTGTGAGGCACATGAACACCTTGGCTGTCCTCTATAAGCATAAAACATGTGCCGCCTTTTTAAATAGTCATTCTAACTAATGGTTTGAGATTGACTGTAGGGAAAGGAAAAAGCCAAAAGAAGACTCTGGAAGCTGCTAGGAATGACAAAGATGACCAGGTATGTACTCAAGAAACGGCAGTGGAGGTGAAGGCAGTTGGTATCTCACGTCACTGTTGGAGGCAGAACTTACCAGACTTGACAGTGGTTTGCACACACAGGTAAGGGAAAATAAAACTTCCTTGTACTTGGGCCCGAAAAACTCAGTAAATGAAGGTGACATTTTGAAGTCACAGAAAAGTTGGGAGAAGAATAGATCTTAGGCCCAAGGGGACCAGACATCCGGGTGGGAGTAACTTTTTTTCTGTACCTGGAAGCTGGTGAACAGGCTTCAAGGCAACAGCAAAGCATGCCAGAGAGAAATGACAGAGCTGGGTGTTGTAAGAAACACACTTTCCTGTGAACAAGGGAAAAAAATTAAGAATAAGTACAGTAGAGTCAAAAATATAAGTACTTGTTTTTGCAGATGGTGTTTTCTTTTCTTGAAATAGCCACTGTCTTCCCACACCTGAGGAATGTGTTTTTCCCCAGAAAGAGAAACCATGAGGGTAGGGCTGAGAGGAAACCTGGTTCTACATTATTTCCGTGCCTCCCCATTACTGGGATGACCCTGACACCCAGGAACAGCAAGTCTTCCAGGCAGCAGACTGGGAGGAAGTGGTATCAACTGGCCTTCCCAGGTTAAGCTCGCCACTCCCGAGATTTGCGGCTTGTGTATCGAAAGAACACTCAGTGAGATCATTGTTAAGCAGCATGCAGACACATTACTGTCACCATGAGCAACCAGAAGGTGAAGCTAGAAGCTAGAAAAACACATCCCCAAGGTCACAACCACAACCATCTCTACTTCCTGTCTATCTTTTCCATCTTGTTCCATGAAGACATGAGGTGAGGAATTCTGCTCTTTTGCCACCATAAAGCCTCCTGCCACTGTAGAGCTCCCTGCAGCTGTACCTTTCCTCCACAATAGACTGCAGCCCCTAAAACTGAGAGTCAAAATAAACCCTTCCTTCCTCAAGTTGCTTCTATAATGGTTTTTGTTTGTTTGTTTTTTGTTTTGTTTATTTATTTATTTGTTTGTTTGGTTAAAGCAAGGAGAAACCAAGACAGCATCCTAGGACAAAAAAGCCTCCCATCATTCCAGGAAACAGTAGGTTGTAGAAATGACCCCAAAGAGAACAACACCAAATAAGGTATCCCAGGCATAGCCCCATAGCCATGCGATCTTAAGACCAGAGATAGTTTGGGATATGGAAGACTCGACTTGATCACCAAGTCATCTGGTGCTGCCAGCTGGAATTGTGCAATCTTTTACCCCACATGGAGATGGGGACACATTCTTGTGTCCTTCTCCCTCTGTGTCACTGTGTTTCCATTCTTACCATGTCTGTCTCAGGTTAAAACTCTTACTAGAGAATTTTGTTCTTTTAAAAATATCTGTTATTTTACTTCTCTAACTATGTGTGTGGCAGGGTGTGTGTGTGTGCGTGCATGCGTGCATGTGTGTGTGTGTGTGTGTGTGTGTGTGTGTGTG
>CAJQZJ010001750.1:10352328-10368796 GCA_907164525.1 Lophiomys imhausi | reverse complement strand
TATCTATCTATCTATCTATCTATCTATCTATCTATCTATCTATCTATATTTAACTGGCCTCATTCAGAACATCGGAGTTCAGTGATCTGGGCAAGTTAGTATTTGAATCCCTCTCAGCCTCAGTTTACACATCTATAGATGGGCAGAAATCACTCATATGGCTGCATTCATAAGGCTAATGAGATAACATTATGAAAAGTATCAGTCTGGAAAAGCAGTTATTCTGTGGTCACACATCCACAGAATAACTTCAGTGGCTTCAAAAGCTCAGGCTTACTTCTTTCTCACATCATATGTATACCATGGGGTGACTTAAAGGGGTTGTGGTGGTGTGGCTCTAATTGTTGCAATTTCTGAGTGTCTGGAAGTGTCAAAACAACTTCTCTTCATAAATTATTTGACAGAATTATACCACCACACCCACTGACAAAGGGAACCTGGAACAATTTTTCCTGCTATCCCAGAGAGCCCACCTCTGGGGTATATATATTTGATATACTTGATATATATTAGATATACTTGATAATATTCGCAAGACAAAATTGTGGGATTCTATGTCACTATTTCACTGGTAGCTCAGGTTCCAGAAGGGGCTGGTGTGAGGACCTATGAGTGGACCACAGAGGCTCAAGCTTGGAGTTTCTTATGCAGAATGCTGTAGTGTTTGCATATAACCTATGTGTAAACCTTTTAGCCTTCAAGTGACTTTCAGATCTCCCATAATACCCAACACAGTGGAAATGCTACACAGACAGCTGTGATTTGTTGACGGGAAATAAGAGAGTCCAAAGTGCTGTTAATCAATCAGCCTGGTGATGCTGTTACACTGTGGTGGTCGCAAACAGCCAAGTTGCAGTGGTGTAAATGACACAGAACTAATCCTCCCCACATTACATGCATTTACAGATGAACATTTTCTGGAACGTTCTTGATTGGGGTTGATTGGAATCATGGGGTTGGATCCCACAGATAAACTGAGGGTTGACTGTCATCAACATGGCATGATTAATCTGAATAAAGCTCTTAGTGGAGTGCCTGCCTCAGGGCACTGTGATCAGGGAGGGATGGGGGCTGTCCGTATCACTGTTACTGATGTTCTTGTTTATGTACCTCAACTCTTTTTTATTGATGCAGGTGGCCTTTTGATAAATATCTTAATGATGAAGCTTTTGCCTCCGTTGTTCCTAATGATTTTTTTCAGGAGTAGAATTAAGTGCACAGGCTTTGACATCTGACTGAGGGGGATTCAAATAATTCCGGATGGTGGGCTGGAGAGATGGTTTGATGGGTAAGAGAATTTTCAATACTAGAATGAAGACCTGATTTCAAATCCTCAGAACTGATGTAAAAAGCTGGGTGTGGTCATATGTATGCCTATAACCCTAGCTCTAGGAGGAAGAGACAGGAGTGTCCCTAGGACTTACTGATTGCCAGTCTAGCTCCAGGTTCAACAAGAGGCCCTGTCTAAAGAGAATAATAAGGAGAATGGTAGCACAGAACAAATGACATCCTTTAGCATCCTTATCTACACCTGCACAAACACGAGTGTGCCTATTGACAAACACACATACACCTTAATGGTTGAAGAACCAAGCTCAGAAGTTTCACCTTTGCTGGCAAAGATCTGTTACATTTTTTAGTGTGCCATGCCTTCATGGGCTATCATCCCCTTTCTGTCATGGGATGGTAGAGTGGACAAGCTACTCTATATGTCTGACTATGTGTGGCTTTGGCCTTACAGATTCTGAGTTACCCGATGATGTCATTTCCAAGAGCTGATGTGAAGTCAGCATAACTGTTTTAGCTGAATGGAGATGGCAAGAAATGGCATTCACATTTTACATAGGCCATGATGTTACAATTTAGCTCGAGACCTAGGGTCTAGTCTGAGACTGATTAGGGCTTATGTATCTTGCCTTAAAGCTAGCTTTGCTTCTGACTTTGGCAGCTCCCTAAACAACTCACTCCTGTGTCTACTCCCAAGTAAATAGATACAGTGATGTATTAGAATCCAGAAGGCACGGCATAAACTTGAGATTTCTCCTCTCAGGTGAAAACAAAACTGCTTTGTGGCTTTTGTGAAGTGTAGTCAAATTGGAAAGTGGCGGGCGGGGGGGGGATTGTGGATTTGTCTACTAAATATTTAGATCGATGATTTGCAATCCTCCATGGATGTCAAGAATCACCTGGGGTGGAGAGACTTGAAAACAATGAAGTCTGAGTTCCCTAGAGACTGTGATTTAATTGGTCTGGACTGTGGGCTGACCATCGGGAGTGCTGAAAGTTCCCCCAGATGGTTCAAATAGCAAAGCGTGCACATTGTTAACTAGACTGGTGGCCCTCAAGCCCGAGGGTGCTGCCAAAATCCCCTGGAGGGCCTATTAAAACTGACTGTGGGGATCCTCCTCCAGTGTTCAACAGATGTAGGGGGACCCTGGGCGTTGACAGTCTCAAATGTTTATTGCTACTGTTGCTACATCTGCTGCTGCTAGTGCAGGGTATCCACAGGGAGAGGCACCAAGAGCTGGTAACCTTATGCTCTGTGCATCTGTCCTCTGGAGAATGGTCAATTCAGCCCTTTGAGAAGTGACAGAGATTCTCTTACAACCTTTCCGAGTCACTGTTGTGGAGTCTTGTTTGTTTCTTTTGGCTTTTTGAGACACTCACTTTGTAGCACAGGCTGGCCTTGAACCTATAATCCTCTCACCTCAGCATTCTGCACATTGGGATTACACGCATGTGCCATCACATCTGGCAAGCTCCCATTTTGTTTGTTTTCATTTTAGGAGCCAGCAGCTGCTGAAGCACTTGGTTGGGATCTGAAGCGCGGCCCTTCATCTTGCAGCCTGGAGACATTAGTCTCTCTCCCTCCATTAGTGCTCTTACTTGCCGCAATTTTTCCTGGCTGCATGAGTTGCAAAGTGCTGACTTCGTAGCTGCACTCAATATCTGAAACTTCCAGGACAGAGAGGAGGGATCCTCGGGTCTCTGACTTAGGTGACTAGAGTCTGGGATGATGATGGAGTAGAGGTGGCCCTAGGGTGCACATGGAAGAGGAGGAACTGGGCGTCTCTCTGGGTCCAAACATCCTATGCGAAGCCAGATGGTCTTCAGATGCTTGGGCAGCTCCGAGGAAATGGGTTGTGTGGTGGTGGGGAGCTGTGTGGAAATATGTATCTGTGTATTATCTGAATGGTTGGCTCGAACAGCCTGTGGCAGAGCAAGAAGGAAATTTAATCACTTAACTGAGGGAAACCACTCCATTCTATACACCTTCTGCTTTGGCAGGCAAAAATCTCTCAGAATTATGAACAACAAAAGTGATGATGAGGAGGAGGAGGAGAAGGAGGAGGAGAAGGAAGGGAAGAGGAGGAGGAGAAGGAGGAGGAGGAGGAAGGGAAGAGGAGGAGGAGGAGGAGAAGGAAGAAGAAGAAGAAGAAGAAGAAGAAGAAGAAGAAGAAGAAGAAGAATTCGCACAGAGCACCAGCCCAGGCCAGCCTGAGCCGGGCTCAGAACTCCACACTTTCTATTACTGAGTCACCTATGCAGGAAGGATTTTCTTATCTCCATTGGATAGATGAGGAAGCTGGGGTGTGAGGTCAGGTGACTCACTCTGTGTCACCTGGTTCACAGGTCCATGTGAAGTCTTAGTGCTAGGGAGTCTGCTTGAGAGGAAGCCTGGCGATGGTTCAGGGTAAGGAACCTGGCTGCTCTGAAAGTCTATGGTTCGGTTCTGTGGGCTGAGAGCTCCTTTCTGACCCAGGCAAAATTAGGTCAAGTGTACTCACTGAATAGCACTCCAACTGGATTTCCTTGCACACTTTAGGCAAGGGAGTGAACCTCCCCCATCTTCTGCCTCTCCATCCAGGCCTTCCCACCCCAGCACTCTTACAGTGGTAAAGCCTTCTCCCATCATGCATTCCTCCTAAAGAAGCCAAGCCCCTCCTCCAGTCTCTCAGACACCCCAGTCCTGCCCTCCACCCCCCTCCGAACTAAGGAACCTACTGACTGCCTGACTGAAAGAAGATGCAGATATATTTGCCTTCTCTAAGCCTCCAGCCACCTAAAACACAAACATCCTCTCCCTTGCCTTCTTCCTTCTTTCTCACCAATCACCATCGCCTGTGCCCACGTGATACCGGAGAAAATAAAAGCCAGGATGTTGATGGAGCCAAGATCTAGTCCAGTCCTGTTAATAACAATTACAAGCAACAGCTTTGGCATCAGACAGACCCAGCTAGTTGTCTCACCGTGTCCGAGTCTCCAGTCACCAACCTGTAAGCTGAGGGTAGTCATTCTGATCCTCTCCTGTCACTGGGGGGAATCAGTCACTGTCTGCCAGGGTTAGGCGCACTGGCACAGAGAAGGAGAGTCGATTAATCGCAATTAGGGCCACTGCTGCTCTGATGACTCCCTTCCCTGGCCTCAGTTTCTCGGGAGATGGGGCTGCTTAGTGTCAGAGACCTTTCCAGCTCTGACGTCCTCTGACTCATGGGTACCACTGACTCATCTCCGTTTCTGCTCCCTTATCATCACTCTCCACGAAACAACGTACCTTTTGTCCTCAGACCATCACCCCATCATCTCTGCCCTGGGAAGGGGGGGGTGGTTGTCGAATATTTCAAATTAGTCAGCCCCCTTTGTGCCACCATCACTCTGAGTCAGATTGCCTCAGATTTCTCAGGCACCAGAAGAGTAGGTAGTGGATATGAATAACCACTACATCGGGGAGGGCTCTTTCTTCTCCCTCTGACTGATGACAGCTAAATTACTGCTAAATATAGGCCCCGAATTTGCATGAATCTGCAGCTTGCCACAGCCAAGCTGGGGGTTTTATTGACAGCTGAGGCACGGGAGGAAGGCAGGCACCTGCTCATACACCTCTTTCCCAGGAAGCCCGGAGTGGAGTCAGGCCGACCATGCCCCTCCCTCACCTCCACTCCAAGCCACACCCTCCTCTCTTCAAGTCTCCACCTCTCTTGGTTATGATGAAAGAGGCATGGGTTGTGTGTTCGAGTCCTCTGTCTGTTATCTAGCTGTGTGATCCCAAGTGAGCTACTTCACTGCTCTCTCACACCCCTCTAGCCTCGATTTCCACACTGGTTTGATGAGGGCACAGAACACGGAATGGATGACCGCATCTCACATAAGCAGAAGTTCTGGGCTGTGCTGCTCCAAGTTTCTGATCTGTCACACTAACATGTTGAAGACTTTATCCTTAGGTTATTGGTTCTGAGCCCTGAACGGTGGAATCGCATCACGATCAAGCTCAAGATGGGAGAAATGAGACAGCTTTCTTTATTGCCTAGACCCTCCTTTTCCAAGAAACTTGAGCCTGCATAGATGTGATGAGACATCCCCTTTATGGCTCCCATCAGTACCAATAGCATGAATAACAGTGTTTATTGAGCATTTACAACACTGCAGGCATCTCTCTCTATAACTTCATATGGGTTAACCTAATACCCTCAAGGAACCCATGAAATAGGTACAATTTCTAAGCTACAAACCGCTTAAAATGCTTGCCTAAGGCTGCCAAGGGTAACTCTCAGAACTGAGATTTGAACCTGTATGTCTGGACTCGGCTACAGCTAGGATTTGATAGCTATCTATATTCATGTGTTGGGGCTTACTCTACGACTGGGTGAAAAATGAGAACCTGAACTGCAGAGAGGACTCATGAAGCAAAACAAAAAACAAACACACACACACACACACACACACACACACACACACAAACAAAAGCAAAAACAAAATTGGTACGCTATAAGGAAGAAGGGTGGATGATGGCATGGTGCATTCACCATGCCATCAATAGGTATTGGGGATTAAGACAGAATGTACCCAACTCAGGCTGCATGGCAAATATGTCAGAGACTTTGTGTGTTAAACAGCTTATGTTCATTTCCTACCATTCCAGAGGCTGGGAAGTCCACAGTTAAGGTACCAAGAAAGTAAGGCTTCGATTGAAATCTTGATGTCTTGGCCTGTAACAGTCACCATAATGCAATGTGCTCATATGTCCTCATTCTTTTGTGTGGAGAGAGGGGGATGAAGGGAAAAAGAGAGGAGTGTCCCTATAAGGACACTAAATCCCATCACCAGGCACCAACCTTATTATCTCATTGACTCTAATTAGCCCCCAATGGCTTCTTTTTTAAATACCTTTGCCTTAGGTATTAGGCATCAATATATGAACTGGGGTTGGGTAGAGTCTTCAATTCATGGCCACTGCTAAGTGGCCTTCTCAAAGCAGATGTCCATTAAATGAGCTTGCTTCTCTCTTCCTCCTCCTCTAATCATTGCTTCGATTATTTCATTTTTGACCTGGAATATGAGACCAGGCTCAAGGCACCATTCTCTCCTCAGGGAGAGAAGATCAGAAGCAGCTAAGTCACGACGACTCACAGTAACATTTGTTCAAGGGCCAAGTGTCTGGGCTCATTCAGGGATGTGCCAGATGGAATACCGGCTTCATCTTCTTCTGTCAGTCATGATGGCCAATCTCTCCTAGGCTGAGCTGCAGAATGGCAGATCACAGTTAACTTGGGGACAGGTTTTTGGGCATCCTGGGCTAGACCATTTAAGGATAGAAAAATCTCATCTGGCAGAAACCAGTTTTGGAAAGAGGTGATTTCTTTCTGGGGTTGGGGAAAGCTGGACTAAATGTGGATGAGGATATGGCTTAAAGAGTGTGACATCATCAGAAGATATTTAGGGAGAGATTCTCTAGCAAGAGGACACAGCGCTCATGGAAGGGGACACAATGCATACAGATCAGGTTGGGCCAGCCTCTCTCCAGGGTGTCAGCTGGTAGGTGAGCTGGTATTCCAGTGAGGGCTGGGGAGAGACATTACTGAAGCAGGGACACTAGTGTTAATAATCAGCAGCTTGGAAGGACCAATTGCCATGTGGAAGAAGCCAGAACAAGGGTGGAAATGTGTTCCAGCTGCCTGGAGCTCTTGCTGCCCAGGGAGAGAATGAGTGAGTTGGTCAGAGAGTGAGCCAACAAGAGCTGAGTCTATGTCCTTGCCAAGGAGTGTGGTTGTTGTGGTTACGGAAATGCCATGTGAAAGGCCATGAAACAAGATGTCCCTGTGGTGTGGCTAGAGGTGCCAATTTGGTGCAAATAACAAGGGGGGTGAACTGACACGAAGACCTGGCTCTCAGAGCCGTGTTTGAATTCTAGACCTACATGACTGTGATCTGGGACAGTGACCATAACCCTCCATATGTCATTTCCTCTTCACCTGGTTATAAAGACCATCTGGGATTTCAGACCTGTAGATGTAAAGTACCCAGAGTGGCCACACAGTGAAAGGATGATTCACAGATGCTTCTTCCAGATGGAACCATTCCCTTGTGGGAGGAGGGGGAGGCTCTTAAAATTCCCAAGAAAGTCATGGGACTCCCGAGGCCCCTCCTCAAGTGGTAAATGATTGTCAGGCAAGAAGAGACTTTTCCTCAAGTTGTGTAGGTGATCCTAAGAATGCAGTTTTTCACAAGCTGTAATCTATGCTGGGATGAGTTTTACGGTAATGTAGCTGCCCCAGAGTCCTCCCTGTACTTGTAGGTACCCCTCCCCCAATAAACTGGATGGCTCACTAACCTGGACTTAGATGTGATTGGTTTTGGGGGTGGTGTTGGGTCCTTCACTGGCTGAATGACCATTTCTATGACTCTCCCCAGAAATCACACAGCAGACTCCAGGCTCTGTGGTTTTGCATCTCTAGACCAAGAGCTGGGGAAACCACTTCTGTCACATGGGACCTCCTGTTACCAGCAGCTACTTCCAGCTTGGGGAAGACCCTTACCTAGGAAGCAACTCAACTGAATCTTTCTTTTATGGAAGATGACTTAGTCAGCTGCAGAGGCAGATCCTCTAATCCCAACTTCCCCTAGTTTCTAATGTCCCCAAGGCCCCTTCAGGGAGGACCCAGCCCATTTCCTTTCCAGATTTAACTTGGGGAGAAATGCTGGAGCCTCTGACCCCAATCCAGCCCCCTCAGGCTATCCAATTGACACCTGGGCTTGGCTTTTAGAGGCATTTCTGAGGGTTCCTGGAAGTGCTCAAATTCTAGCTCTGGGGGTGCTCCTGTACTGTGGCCAGCCACAGCTCCTACCCTCTAGAGTCCAGGAGCAGAAAGTCTGTCCTGGAAACACCAGTGGGTTTGTGATATGCCCACTGCTCTTTGCAGAGAAAAATCCAAAGAGCTTTGAGTTAAATGGAGTCACTGCCAACTCTCTCCGAGGATCTTCTTCTGTGTCAAGCTTTAATACCCACCAGCTCCTCCATCTAATCCTCAGAGCACTTTCTACTCTCTACCTGTGTCCTCAAGTCCCTCAGCCCTAAGCAAAACCACCTGCCTCTGGTTCTCCCCCACTAGCCATTTTTTAAAAATCTCACATGCATTTTCCACTGTTCACCCAGGCATAAGAACACCTCTTGGGCCCTGAACTGATGGAGCAAGTCTTCCCATGCTCCCTTAGAACTTGGGTTCTCTAATCATGGCTGTCTTTCCTTGACTCTAATGCTGCCTGCTATAGCTGAATCTCTGCAGGCCCCATCTCCTCTGTATGACACTGTCACCTCCTCAGCGGGGCCAGACACCAGCCAGTCTCTGCTCAGCTGTGTGAGTCAGGGGCGGGGATTGGGGAATGCTAGGGGGTTGGATGCATGCAATGTAGATGTCAGACTTGGATGTGAAACACTGCATTAGGTACCTGCATGCTCAAAGCTTTCCTCGAGTAGTCTATGACCCCCCAAAATGTCATGGGCCAGTAGATGAGAGTCTTCTGTTGGAGACTGGGAAACAGCTCAGTGGTTAAGAGGAATGGAGCTCAGTCCTCAGCATTCATGTTCGGTGACTCACAACCACCTGTGACTGTAGTTCCAGGGGATTCTGACGCCCTCTTCTGGCCTCTGAGGGTACCAACATACACACACACACACACACACACACACACACACACACAGACGTAAATCTTTAAAATAATAGTCTGTTGTTGCTGTTACAGAGCTAAGGATTGAACTCTGGGCTTTACACATGCTAAGCAGGTGATCCATAACTGACTGAGCTTCCCCTCCACCCCTGAGAGTCCCTCCTAATTTCCAGTCATACACACCTTTGAGGTCAAAGGCAGAATGATGTCCCTCATATTGTGTCAGCTGTTCCTATTCCAGTGCCTGACACAAGGCTGGTTCTCACTCAGCAGGAATCTGGGTGTGGTGGTGCACACCTATGTTCCCAGCGCTTGGAAGGCTAAGGCAGGAGGATGACAAATATGAGGCTGGCCTGAGCTACATAGCAATCCTCTCTCAAAAGCAAAGGCAAAAACAAAGCAAAGAAAAATATCATTGGTTGTATAAATGGTCTGTGAACAATAGCACAAACTGTCTTGGGGAAGTCATGTTCAGCAGTGAAGGGTTCCTTGCTCATATGACAACCCATACTCTGGTTGTCCTGTACAGAATATTTTCAAGGCCTTTCAATTTCTCTCCTCTGGTTTGTTTGGGTCTGGGAAGCTGCACAAAATTCATTCTATATTTTGGGCCCTGTTCTAGTTTCATTTCTCTTGCTATTATTAAAAAAAAATGCCTGACCAAAAGCAACGTAAAAGAGGGAATGGTTCATTTGGATTACAATTCCTGGTTACCATTAAAGGGAAGTCAAGACAGGAACCTCAAGGCAGGCCTGGTGGCTAATCCATACAGCATTACCTATAACCAAGGAATTCACTGTACAGTCTCAGAAGTGGGAAAGGAATCATGGAGGATTGCTACCTGGCAGTAAGTTCATGCTCAGCTAGCTTTTTATAGTTCAGGACCCCCTGCCTAGGGAATGATGCTGCCCACAGTGGGCTGGGCTCTCTTACATCAATTAACAATCGAGACAATCCCCTGCATACAAGTCCACAGGACAGTCTGGTACAGGCAATTTCTCAGCTGAGACTCTCTTCCCAGACTCTCTTCCCAGACTCTCTTCCCAGACTCTCGTGTCAAATGGACAGGTAAAGCTAACAAAGACAGACCCCTTGAGGCACCACATCGGTGGTATAGGCCTCCCCTCTTCACATCTGCCAATGTCAGTGGTGTTTGTGGTCCCCAGCCAGGACCCTCCTCCCAAGACAAGTTGCTGGGGAAGATATGCCATCTCCGTTTTCAGGTAGATCAACCTGTTACAGGACTCTGCTCATACAATGATCCATAAATTCTCTTGATAGAACAAAGGAGATAAAAACAAGGAGAGCTTTAGTGACTGGAGAAACTGACTCTGCTTTCACATATGTACCTGTAAACTGATGCCCAGAGATGCCCTGAGAGAACTACTGCAGGCCCTGCACCCATAGTCAGCGCCCAGCTCCCCTGAGCCCTCAGACAAGTGCTCCCTTTGCTGACTTCTACAGCCTCCTTCTCATCTCTCAGCATGACAGACAGGAATAACTGGAGTCCTGTACCCCCTGATGACTCCTGATGAGTTCCACATACACCTTTCCCTTCTTTTGTATATCCCAGTGGCTGGGGCTACTTTCTGCCTGGCCGAAGGATCTCCTGAAGGTTGACCTATAACCTTCTGCAAATGTGCTCTGTTCTGGCAATGTGTCGGAAGTCCCAGCTTCTCATGCATTTAGGGCAGTATTTACCACGTGGCCTCTGGAGCCAAACCTGGGTTCACATCCCAGATCTACCACTGCCTAGCTGTGTGCTGTTGGGCAAATTACTTGTCTGTGTTTCTATTTCACATCTATGTAAGGAGCCTGTTTTGTTTGACATTAAGGTGGAATACTAAGCTCAGTGGTAGCTAAGTATTAGCTATGATCACTGCTGACTCCATCTTGAGTTCCCTGCCATTACTTAAACCACCTTATCTGAGCCAACAGCTATCTCTACAGGGACATGGACCCAGGTTGCCATCTGTGCACAAGGAATGGTCACCAGCATTACTGAAGAGAGGCGCTCTCATGTTGTCCAATGATGCTTCCAGCAAGTCCATTCAACGAATCTGCTGCTAATGGGTAGTACAGCACAGAGGTTAGAGTCATCTGCTAGGATTGCCCTTCTGGGTTCACGTCTCAGCTCTGCTGCTTTCCCAATGCCAAGCTCCTGAGCCTATGTTTGACTCAGTTTCTTTATCAGCAAATGAGGGCCTACAACAACTACCAAAGCCCTACATGAGAACTCCATAATGGATGTGAAGCATAATGCCTGGTGTTCACTATGTCATTGTTAGTGGCGATGTTAGCTGATATTTATTGAGTACTGAGTGTGTGCCAGGCACTGATTTAAGTGCTTTTAGATATATTAATTCATTTAATCTTCCCAGCCACCTTATAAAATAGACACACTTTCCTCTCTTGTACTGTTGCAAAAGCTAAAGCCTGGAGAAGTTCAAGGAGACTTGCTGGTGACTCAGATTGACAGCTGGGGGCTGCTACACTTACCACCACCACCTGCCACCTCAGGGGTGTTACATGCTGTAGGCTGTAGTAGTGGCTGCAGAAGTTCTCAGGTTGTGTTGGAGTTTGTGATGTATCTCAACAAGGCACGAGACCATCTGGAGCCATCTTTCCCCAAAAAGCCTAGGCCAGCCTTTGAAATACAGATTTAGCATGTGTAGGAGGGGAGAGGGAAAGAAAATGACCCCTAGAAGAGATGGGCTGCTAAATGTACTATGCCATAGCCACTCCCAGGCTGGTGGCCAGTGGTACAGATGTTGGCACGATTTCCCAGGAGCATCTGGCAGAAGGAATCTGCTCTGGCAACTTGCAGTGGCCTAACCTGTTGTTGAGAGGAGAGGAATGGGCAGTGCATGGACCAGAGTGAGGTCTTGGGTGCCATAGCACAGCCTGGGCTCTATGGTCTATCCTCTGACTCATACGACATACACAAAGCTCCCTGAGTCTGCCAAGACTAACTGGGCTTGTTTTGCTCTCCAATCCATCAGCATTCACACACAATCATAGTTCTCCTGGCCTCTCCTGAAACGAAGAGTATCCATCCTTCTAGCCTTCAGCTTCCCAGGAGCTTTGCCAGCTGAGTTCTCTGCACCCACTTCTGAACACACTCTGAGAGGCCTAGAAAATAACCAGACCGCTGTTCACTTGTCCCAGCCAGACCCATGACAAGGAAGCAACCTCTGCTTCTGTTGTTAACCCAACTCCTGCCAAGTTGTTATGGATCCAGTCCATGGTAGGCATGAAGATAACCACAGTGCCTGACACACAGTAGGTGTCAAGGTTTCCATCATATTAACCACACAGCAGAAGTCAAGAATACCTCATGTGCAACAGACAGAAGGAAATTAATACCATATGTTTGTGTGTTTGTAGGGTAGAAATCTTGGGGAAGTTACTAAACAAGTCAGAAGGTTAGAAAGTAGTACAATCTGTAACCTGGTAACAAGCAGTTCATGACAAGCTGATGCTGCCAGCTGCACTCAGGGAGGCCAGAAATATGATCATTACTCAAGGGAGGTATTCAGCCCTCCAGCCCTGGCTTGTGATACCCAGAGCTCACAGGTCCAGCACAGATGCCCAGCGGGCAGCAGTGGCCATGACTGGAGTCTTCCCTGACTAGGCAAGCAGAATTCTGTTTGAGACAGACAGTTCTTGCTCTCCAGACAGAGCTCAGGATGCCAGGGAGCAATGCTGAGGACTCTGGGGCCAGCTTAGGACTCCAGAGAACATGCCCAGAATTTCTAAGAGCAGAGGCACAGGCCAGCAACTGTGTCTTGCTGTCCCTCCAGGTGCAGATCTAGGGACCCCAGGAGCCAGCCCTTTACTTATACCCCCAGGAGGCACAACCCAGCTCCAGGGGGGTAGCATTAGGTCTCTACACAGATTCTAGGTCTCTGGAACAAATGGCAAGGGGAAGCCCATCTTGGGACTGTGTTTCTGGCCTTCCAACTGTGAGACTTCACGCAGTTGTAGTTGCCTAGCTCCAGGAGAGCACCACCACCCTTGTCGTTGCTGGGTACCTTGTTGATCAAGCTAATTTTCACATGACAACCCTAAGCAAGAACCTGGTTCTATGTTTGTGACTTCTTGGTTGGGTAACAACATATAGTTGATGCGTATGTGTATGTGTATGTGTGTGTGTATGTATATGTATATGTATATGTATATGTATATGTATATGTATATGTATATGTATGTATTCCAGAGAGTGGGTCTTCCCTTCCTTGGAGTTTGGGTAGAGATGGCCTACATGTGATGGAGAGGGATCCCCATTACTATAAAACTTTTGTTTAGACAGCTCTGCTTCTGGAAGCAACCTATTCATATATACTCTTATTTTTCATCAATGATGGGATGTACAGTACTTTGCCTTTTAAAAATTAATATATCTTGGATGCATCTATATCAGTTGTCATCTCTTTTCATGGCTGCCTAATTTTCCATTACATGGTAGCCTATAATTTACCTAACTAGTTCCTAATTGATTGACATTTAAATTATTCCTTGTCTTTTACTATTACCACCAATCATGTGATCTTACATGTCTTTGACACATGCATGAGCGTATCTGAAAGCTAAGTTCCCAGAAGATGGATTGCTATGCTAAAGGGTCTATACTGATTTAACATTTCATTGGTGGAGGAGGGGTGTGATCATTTATGGAAGATATGGTAGAAAACTATGAAGAGAATGTGGTGGGTGTCTGGGTATTGGAAGGCATTCAAACACTGCCTTGGAGGTCCACTCCTACAGTCAGAGGAAGGCAGAGGTGACTTAGCTTTCACTGTCACTCTCTTGAAGGACATGCCTGTCAGAAGACCCCTACCACCACCACTACCACCATCACCACACCATGTCCCTGGACCACTGTCTTGTGGGAGTTGGCTCCATGATGGAGAGAATTTGGGTCCATGGTGACTCCCTACTTTGGATTGAGGGTTCAGAGAATTCACAGCATAGGGGTCATTTGTGTCAGCAGCCACTCTACACAGATTCCATAGTGACAGATTCCTACCTGTGCAAAGCAACTTTATAGTCCTCACCCATCCCACTTCTTTAACAACCAATCCCTACTTTACAGTGCCAACTCTCTGGCCCACGTCCAGCCCACATTTTGTCACAGGCTGCCTTCTTGATGCTCTTTCTGGAAGAAGCCGGGTCACCCAGTGGGTCCTGCAGCTTCACTGGCTTCTTCACTTTTCCTCTTAATGAGAGCTGGATAGAAGGAACGGACAGAGCCTTCCATCTGCATTCAGCTTTTCAGTATGGGATTGTAAGGAACAGGCAGCAGACAAGGAGGTGCCACACTCTAGGCTGACCTGGTCTGAAAGGGATTCTCTAGATCTGGCTTCGTGGATCTCAGGAGGTGGCTGAGGACAGGTAGACTTGGGATCTTTAAGGACTGGCCAGGAAGAGTGTACCACTGAGGCATGAATTGCACCCATCGACCACCTGGCTGCCTCTTTTCATTCTGAACGACGTTGCCAAATTCCTCACCTCAAAACCTGTGCCAGTTTGTGCAGCCCTTGGGCCATATCAAATCTCTGAATTCTCAGACCTAATCAATGAAAATGTCTCATTCCTTCAATTATAAGAATGGCTTAAATATTAACAAATAGTCATGGCCCCCTGCAAGTCTTTCTTTGTGTAGTCTGTGAGTTTTGTTTTGTTCTGCCCATGTTTTTTTTTTTTTTTTTTCCTATTGGTCCATTTGCTTTTTTCTTATTGATCCGCAAAATGCTTTTGACATATTAAGCAAAGCTGACCTCAGCCACATGGATCGCAAATGTTTTTGCCCAGATTATTTGTTGCCTTTTACATTTATTTACAGTACTCTTTCAAGTGCAGAAATTTTTACTTTTTTACTCAAATGAATCAAGTCATTACTTTTCCAGCTTGGTATCTTTGTCACACTTAGAAAAGCTGTCTTCACACCACAGTCATTAAAAAAAAAATTCTCCCATGTTTTATTTCCAGTACTTCTATGGCTTTATTATTTTTATGATGAAATCCCTGCTCCATCTGGAATTTGCTTTGGTGTGTGTCTTAGCTACAGTTCCTATTGATTTGACAAACACCACGACCAAAAGCTTCTTAGGGAGGATGTATTTCATCTTACAGTTGTGGTCCATAGTGAAGAGGAATCAAGGCAGGAATTCAGGGCAGGAACTGAAGCAGAGGCCATGGAGGAGCTCTGCTTACTGGCTTGCTCCTCCTGGCTTCCTCAGCCTGCTGCTTTCTAATACACCCCAGGGCCACCTGCCCAGTGGTGACACCTCCCACAGTGGACTGGGCCCTCCTGCATCAATCATTAATCAAATAAATGTCTTACAGATGCACCTATAGAGAATCTGATAGAGGCATTTTATCAGCTGGGCCTCCTCCTCTCAGTCAACTCTAGCTTGGGTTGGGTTGGTTACAAGGCCAGTGTGAGAAATGAAGGCAAAATGCAGCTTAGCTGTTTTGGAAGATGAGCTGCTGATCTAAGGACACTTACTAAGAACCTCTTCTGCCCTCAAGGCTTTCAAATGCCTTGTTCATCCTATGCTAAGCTCCTGTGCTCTCACGCTTCTGTCTGGAGCCTATTTTCCTTCCATTTCCCTTTTGAGACTGGATCTGACCCCGTAGTTCAGGTTAGCCTCCAGCTTGTGGTGGCCTTCCCAGGACTACCCTCCATGTTCTGAGATGACAGGCTTGCACCACCTGCCCAGCCTGGATTCTGTTCTTTTTCAATACAATAGACTTCTTTTAGTATGGATTTTTATTATGTTTTGATGTCTGACAAAGCTTGATATTTTTCTCTTTTCTTGTTATGTTTTAAAATGTTATTCTTTGAGAATAAATTCATATATGTATGTATTAATAAATATACACATATGTATACACACATACACACATGTTGAAGAAAAATATTAATAATTAATAGTAAGAATATTATAGTTATTTGGTCGGCGGTGTTGATCCCTAACCTGCCATATGAATAAGCACACAGACACTTGATGGATTTTAACAAGCCTTAGCCTGCATTGTGCAGTCTTAGCCAGCTAAGCTAGCTTTTAATTTAATTCCCAAAATAAAACCTCAATATATACATATATCCCCTGGGCTGTTATTCTCCATGCTATGCAGATGTTCCAGGCCACATAGAGATATGGTCTTTCAACTAACCCATGGCGTGTTTCCTTCCCCTTTTTCTCCTGCTCCATCTCCTTCATCTCTCCTTTCCCCAAAAGCCCACAAACCTTAGCCCTGCCTACCTCTCTCTCTGCCCCAAACACAGGCCTCAGCATTTTATTAAAGCCAATCAGAGACAATGGTTAGCAAGCAAGGTGTATATTCGTGGCCTCGTACAGCAAGCAGACCTCCAGGAGCGGATTAATTAACATATAGAATACATAACAGATCACTCTCTCTCTCTCTCTTTCTTTCTCTTTCCTCTCTCTCCATCACTCGCAAGCATTCATACACACACACACACACACACACACACACACACACACACACACACACA
>CAJQZJ010001750.1:10320426-10347614 GCA_907164525.1 Lophiomys imhausi | reverse complement strand
TGTGTGTGTGTGTGTGTGTGTGTGTGTGTGTGTGTGTGTGTGTGTGTATAAAAATTGTTCAGGTAGTTTAGGGTTAAAAGGCCCCAAAGAAAAGTAACCGATATCTTTTTTGACTAAAAGCTGGAGATGTCCCTGAGACTCTTGGCAGCTCCGTTCTTGCCAGAAGCCAAAATGTTTGGGGAGCTCTGATCTCTAATCTGGTTCCCAAATGATTCTAGAGTTCTCTCTTTAGGGAGGCAGAATGTGAAAGCAGCAATGAGGCCTGTCAAGAGGAAACTCTTCCTGGTCAAGAGAGTAGAATCTCTGGCCTGGGTGCAGACCTAACACTCCAACAGGGGCCAGCTCAGGCTCCTGGCCAAGAAACCACACCTTCAGAGGCGGTTCCATGCTAATGAGATACACACCTGACCTTTGAATGCAGCTTCTGGGGATTGAACTCAGGTCCTCATGCTTGCCAGGCAAGCACTTTGCCAATGGAGCCATTTCCGCAGCTCTCCTCTCACTTTTAGAGCAATAGTAGCACTCTCTAGTTACTCTCTCTTTCTCACATGCTGCTCTGGTGACAGTGGCTCCCTTGAAGGTACCAAACACATTGCTGCCCAGACCTGTTGTAGAGACTGTTCTTACATCCCCATTGTGGGTCTCTGCCACTGGACATCCTCCTCATGTATATGACTCTTTCTCTGTTCAAAAGTAATCTTTTGGTCGCTCTGCCTCAGCACATACAGTGTTGCCTGCCACCACCATAAACATATTTATGCATGGCCTTTCCCCATTGAGAGTAGTATCTCCACAGAACAGGTTCAGTGTTCTTGTTTACCTCTGTAATGCCTGGGATGGTACCCAGTCTATAGAAGCCCTGCTGCTTGAATAAAGGTGGTGAACGTGCATGGGTCTTACCACAAGGCTGTCCCTGGAGCGGAACTCACCAAAGGCATGGAGAGAGTAGCAAAGAAGTCACTCACTCATAATCACAGCCTTGAGGAAGGAGACAAGGTGGAGAAAAGGAGTCTCACAACCAGTCACACTCTATACAGGCAGGTCAGGATGGTGGGAGGCAGGCTGGTGAGGTGGCTTAATGGATAAAGGTGTCTCCCTACAAGCCCAATGATCTGAGTTCAACCCCTGGGACCTGCACAGTAGAAGGAAAGAGCTGACTCTCCCTCATGTTGTCCTCTGACCTCCACAGGTATGCTGTGATGAGATAAAAGTCCACAGAAGTTCAGCCTCTGTCCTTGGTGAGAAAATTGGCACTCCTTGCTGGAGGCTCATGTAGTCTCCTGTAGGGGGCACTGCATGAAGAGGAAGCTCGATTTTATCTGACATCCACCCGCTTGGGAAGGTGCCTTTGTGCTGGCCACACATGGAAGAGTCCAATGGTGACTGTCTTTTGAAGGACAGAACGCCCATCATGATATTTCTCTGTTGCCTAATTCTGTAAAAGCAAGCAAGCAAGCAAACAAACAAACAACTGGACACACTGAGTTTTGGCTTGCAAGGGCTTCCGAGAAGCCACGTGCTAGCGTGGGACTGACCTGGGATCTGAGCCCTCACCTGATGACTCAGAGCCTGGACCTGCAGGATCTCTGTGCCATTCAGCACCTGGGGGCACCTTACAACATTCAGAACCGCAGGCTCTCCAGAAGAGAAACTTAGAATCTGTGTTCTCAGACCATTTCTGCCCCTCCTGCCACCTGAGAATTTCTGCCTCCTGTCACTCACGCTTTCCATGCTGGTTTGTTAACTTTTATACCCTGCTTGAGGTAGGGCCTCCTCTTTGTCCATGTGGTCTGTACCCAGGGCCAGGCCATGTGCGATTCTAGAAAGGATGCTTTTAGTGGTACTTCCTTGGCTCTGTGACATCAGACAGTCCTATGGGTGTAGGCCTTCTACTCCAGGGGTTAAAAGGAATGAATGATCAAGCCCTTGTGTGGGGCTCAAATGCTATGGTAGATTTGACAGTGCCTTGCCAATTGTGAAATTCTGTCCAGATGCAAAGAATCGCTGCTCCCACACAGTGTAATATGAAGGCCCCTGGCAGAATCCCATTGATCTCGAGAGCATTACTTCAACAAATTGTGAGGAGGAGAAAGTGAATGGTCTGGGGTCAGTAGACTCCAAGTAGCATATGGGAAGAGGCGCAGGGGGATACCAATCCATTTAGTTTACTTGTGGGTTTCAAACAGGGCTTCGTGTGTGGGTAAGTGATGGTGGAGCCACTTGGCAGGGAGTACTTCTGCTCAGCTGCGGCAGGGTGGGGTAGAGGGGAACAGAGCCCAGTGCTGTTTGGGAAAGCCAGAGATACCTAGGCACTGTTCGCTTTACTTCTTACCTCAACACACACACACACACACGCACACACACGCACGCACACGCACACGCACACGCACACGCACGCACGCACGCACGCACGCACGCAAGCATGCACGCGCACACACACACACACACACTAGACACCTAATATACATTGAAACACATCGAGTCTCCTCCAGATTGCCTTCAGATCAAGATGGAGAACTCTCAGTTCCTCAAGTACCATGTCTGCCTGCATGCTGCCATGCTTCCTTCCATGATGATAATGTACTAAACCTCTGAAACTGTAAGCCAGCCTCAATTAAATGTTTTCCTTTATGTGAGTTACCATGATCATGGTGTCTCTTCACAGCAATGGAAACCCTGACATTTAAGATATATATATATATATATATATATATATATATATATATGAGTATATATATTATACTCACTCAGTGAGTGCTCAGTAAAACCCCAGAGAACTGATGAACTGATGAGGATAAGGCTGGAGACCTTCACATCTGGGAAGTTTTGTCCACTACAGAAAGATCCACTTTGGGATCATCCATTTTCACATTCAGTCTCACACAGTTCTGCTGCTTGCACCCTCTATTTTGTGTGCTGCCTTTCTCTGTGCCTTTCTCCCAGTTTCTTGATCTTCCACGCTTAGTCTCTTTCTCCAGAGTATGCTGCTACGGTAGAACATCATAACCAAAGGCAACTTACAGAAGAAAGAGTTTATTCGATATCAAGTATCGTAGGTTGGAGTTACGGATCAAGAGGGAGAGTCCAGGCTGGTGGGGAAGGCATGGCAGCAGCATCTGCCAGAGCAGGACTCTAAGGGAATCCCCTCCTCAACTGCAAACACAAAGCAGAGAGGGAAACACGAGTGGACTGAGGCTATGAGCTCTCAAAAACCTGCCTCCAGTGAAATGCTTCCTCCAGTAAACTCTGTACTTCCTAGAGTTTCTGTAACCTTCCCAGATAGCACCACAAACTGGGAACCAAGTGTTCAAATACCTGGGCCCGTGGGTGACTTTTCTCTTTCAAACCACCATGGTATGTAACTTCCCTTAACATGGAGTTTAAATTAGAATTATATAATTCTCTTTTATTTTTGTTCGCTAACTGGCCCCTTCCTGCAAAGCAAGATAGAAACCCCTGGATCCTGGAACTTTTCCTGCCTTGATTCATGGATCTATTCCCAAAGCACTGAGCGGCCCACATTTAATACTGAACAGGAATTTTTAAATAACATTGAATTAAGTCAATTAGAGAATAGCTGTGTCATACTTATATTTTGTCAAGTTCTGCCGCTAAATCTCTGTGTGGCCCCTCATCTTCAGTGCCTCGACCGTCCCAGTGGAGGATGGCGGATCTATTTCTAGGGACACTTTCCACTCCAGCTCTGTGGCAGTGATCTTTCGAGATGGCTTTGGGAAACTGTTCTCAGGAGGTGGCAAAGAGACTGGCATGGAAGAAGCAAACAGACTTGGGTGGGAGTTCCCACTCAACACTTAAAATCTAAGACGTTTGATGGTGCGTATGACTTCTATTTTGTAGATGGTGATCCCAGTACAGCGTTTGGTGCAGTGTAGGAAGTTATTAAATGTTATCTTTTCTCTCCTCTTGCCATCTGGGCTTGCATGTTTTATGCCAAATGAGTTTTGGCTTTCACCGTTACACAGCAATGGGCTGGGGGGAAGAAAACTTTATAAACTGTAAAGTGTTCTCCCAATGTAAAGGGTTATTGTGGTGGCAAGCACACCCAAGCTCTGGCTTCTAAACACACAAATGAAACCGAGGCTAGTTTTTGTTTATAAGCAGACCATCTCATGATTCACAGGCCTTGCTGCTCATCAGAAATGGGGCACCTGATGAGACCAAATTCACACTGGGTTTATCAAAGTCTAATTAAAACCTGATCGTCGCGCCTAACATGTTGCCTTATTATTTTGGCTTAATTAGAGTGATGAGAGGGGGCTGCAAGCAGCAATTGCAGTGGTGTCCTGATGCAACATCTGGAGAAGAATGAGGTCTAGCCAGATGAGCAATTGAGTGGAGCTCCACACATAGCAAAAGGATGCTTGCATCTGACAACTGTCTGGCCAGCGACTCCCCGGCTCAGCCCTCGTAAAAACAGGGTTGACATTCTTCCTCTTCCACCTACTGAAGTGCCAGAAGCTGAGAAGAATCTTCAGGAAACAAAAAGGCAGGAATGTTCTGTTGTGATTTTTGGTCAGTACAGAGTAGTAAGAAACAAACAAACAAAAAACTGAATAACACTCCCCATCTGATACTGGAGCTGGACAGCTGTGGTCATGTTGATGTAGATCATTCTAGAAACCCCATTCTTAGAGTGCTATCACCCACCCCTTTCCCTTCAGTTACACATAACCTACACTTTCACCTCTGCTTCCAGAACCAGCAAGACACACAAGGCACCAGAAGTGCCTATACCAAAGCTGAGAACAGCTCCATTAGGGTTATTGCAGCAGTGAGGCAAGGCAGATGCTGTAACAAATAGGCCATGTAGTTTCCAAAGATCCTGCCTCCTGGCTTTCATATCCTATGATTCTCTTTATCACTTACGTGTATTAGCCTTTGAGCATGGGCCAGACATAGCAACTTGTTTCTGGTGAATTGAGTGTGGCAGAAAGCAGAGATTTCCCTGCCGAGATGAGGTTACAAACCCTGAGCTCCATCTTACTCCTTCTTGCCCTCTGGCCGTTGCTCACCTGCTGTGATGAAGCATGTGTCCATGTTGCCAGCTCCTCTGTGGAGAGACTGCATAGCCACTAGCAGAGAGCTGCTTCTGGCAGACAACCTAAGGGCGACTAAATCATGAGTGAGCCTGGAAGCAGAAGTTGCCTTTCTTAATCAATCAAGCTTTAGATTATCGTAGCTCTGAGTGTCATCCAAATCGCTGCCTGCGAGGACTTTGAAGTGAGAACCTAGTTCAATAATGTCCTACCTAAAGTCTCGACTCCCAGAAACTGTGTGGAATAAATGTCACCTTAAGCCACTAGGATTTGGGGCAATGTCACGTAGCAATAGATAATTAATATAAACCCCAACAAGTACAGTGACTCAAATAAAAATTTATTTTACCATCCTTCTAGTCATGTTTTTATAGACTATCACTTTCAACATTTCCAGGATCTTCCTAGATTGGCCTAAAATTGTCTCCATTTCAGCCTTTGGAAGGGAAAAGGAGCATGTTTGGGAGCTTAAAAAATTTTTATCTAAATATATTTTATGTAAAAAAAATATTTTAAATGAGGTAAAATATACACCTCATAAATTTTATCATTTTAACTTTTCCAAGAGCACAATTCAGAGGCCTTAAGCACGTCCACGCGTTGGTTGTGTGGCCTCCATTGCCTCCTGTCTCTAGCCCTTTTGACCTTGTAAGGCTGACATGTGAGACTTTCTAAAGACCAAGCATGGATGTACATGTCCCTTCTTCCTGTACTGCAAAGACTAGAACTTGGTCTCAGGGACACATCTAACTGCAAGGCATACTGGGAAATGTAGTTTTTCTGTGTACCTACGAAGAGGAAAGCATGGATTCCCCTAGTCTTTGTTACACAAACACGGAAACTGAAACTCAAGGACAAACCAGCTCACACTCTACACAATCTTTTGCTCTTTGCTCTTGATTTCAGAGCTGAGGTCTTAGAGAAAGTTATTAAAAGGTTGATAGTTAAGGACTCTTGATGGTTCCCAGAGAAGCTTCTTGAAATGCATTCTGGGCATGTTCCATTGCCATATCAGAGTTTGCTCCCTGAACACTTAATGATTTTTTTAAATTTCTTGGGACATTTCCTAGAATCCAGGATTCTGTTCCTAAAGGTGTTCTCTCCCTTCATCATTGCCTCATCACACCAAAGATAGCTAACGTGGAATTGATGGCCCTACTCTATATGGTGTCTTTACTTCCTGGTTGGTCGGATGAGGCCACCAGTTTCTGAGACCTGAACTGTGGGCAAGTCTCCCCCATCGTGCGTTGTTTTTCATTGTCAAAGGCAGGCACCATTTGGGGCTATTTCAGTCCTTCATTCCCTGAGTTATGGGCAAGGCGACTGGTTTCATTCCATAAATCTCTCATTTCTAGCACATTTTTAGAGTCTGTTTTCAGTAGAAAATGTTTATTGGTGAAATAAAGAAGAAAGAGCAGAATCCTCCTGATCTCTCGCAGTTTCTCTTAACCCGACATATTTGGGTATGGAGTGAGTGGCTTTGCAAACACTCTGTCTGTCCTGAGAAGTTCATTTTAAGATTCACTACCTTAGACATTGCCAAATGGACTGAGTTTCCATTTCTACATGAGCAGCTGATGATTTGAGCAGTTCTGTGTACTCAGTCTCTACTCATTTGACCATGCCTCTGCCAACATGACATTTCGACAGCTCTTCTCTTGGATATTTTGGTACAGGGTCCTTGGCTGAGCAAAACAGATGCAGCAATCCATGGCTCCCCTCTTGGGGCTGAATCCCTGACCTTAAGAGTTTCGCAGACCAGGGAGGGAGACCTAGTTTCAACACAAGGCAACTGGAGCAGGAAGGTTTGCCCAGGAGATGCTACAGTTATAGTTGAGGAGGAGCGGGTTCTCTAGTCCATTCTTAGGGAAGCCACAGAAGCTTCTTAAGGAGTTACTGTCTCAGCAGAGCTCTCAAGGGTTAATGGGGGATAAGGGAAAGCAGAAGGCTAGAGTATATAAGAAAAGGTACATGAATAAATAGAGAGATGAAAACATAGGGAAGGTAATGAAGTGGTTCCAGAGAAAGATTTAGAATTCAAAAGACCTGGGTTCAAAGTTAGGATCTATCAGTTTCTTCAGTGTGATTATGGTCAAATCATTAGCCTCTTCTTGCCTTGGGCATTTTATCTATAAGACAGTGTGGCAAATGCAGCCTTAAACCACCTGGGGAAAGAGTATGAATGAGGTGTTGTCTACACTTCTTGGCCAGTGGGCTTATTTGTGGGGATTGCCTTAATTAACTGGTGTAGGAAGACCTAGCCAACTGTTGGCGGCGTCATTCCGTAGGCAAGGAGTTCTGAACTATATAACAGCAGTGAGTTCGAGCTGAACTGAGCACAAGTGTGTATACATTTACCTCCACTCTCTCCCTATTCCACCCCTCATCTTGATTCCTTCCTCGGAGTGGGTCTCAGGTCTAGTCAGAATACAGACGGTTATCCCTGTAACAGTCATGCCACCATTGCACTAGTTGGTACATTTTGTCTACTAGGCTGGTATTGTAGCATGCAAGGTTCACACACCTGGGTAAAACCATGCATGATTCTTCTTCCCCAGTCATCTGCAAGAAACTTCTGGGACTATGAAAACTAGTCAGCAGGGAGAACGTTTCCAGCTCAGTTGCATCATGACTTCTCTACGCCCTGCATCTAAAATGTGTGGTATGTTTAGCAATACAGTCTTACCAACTACTACTGGTAGGCAAACAAAAGCAAGGTAATAGCTTGTATTGTTTTGGGATCTTCTGAGACCTTTCTGATCAACAGCTCATAAGGATGTATCTCATAGCTGGCACTGGGATTTCAGTTTAATAATTCATGTCTTCTGGGATCAGTATTATGCACTCAAGCAAGATATATCTATTAAAATTGTTTTGGCATCAACATATATCCGTACATTTGGCTAATCTCCCCTCCAGCCCTTTCTCTCCCCACTCCCACCCGATCCTTGTTTGAACCATGCCACAATCAATATTTCTACTATACTGTCATATCACATGTATTGTTGTCTCTCTACTCTCCATAAGGACTCTCCCCTCAACATGGCCTTTCTCTAGCTTCCAGGTCTGAACAGACGATTTAAACACACAAATCAAAAATTCAAAGTTTTGATCCATATATGAGAGAGAGCATGTGGCATTCAGCTTTCTGGGTCCATGTTTCCTCACTCAGTATAATATTTTCTGCTCCCATGTGTTTTCCTGCAATTTTCATTTTCCTTTACACATGACTACAATTCCACTGTGTATATGAACAGATTTTGATTATCTACTTATCTGATGGACATCTAGGCTACCCCCAGTTCCTGGCTACTGTGAATAAAGCAGCAATGAATGTGGATATGCAAGAATCTCTGTAGTAGAATGTGGGGTCCTTTGGGCCCATGCTTAGGTATGATATAACTGGGTCACCTGGTAATTCTATTTTAGCCTTTTTGAGAAGCCCCTGGATGGATATGCAGTTTAAAACCCCACAACCGTATATAAGCGTTTCCCCTTCCTCACACCCACGGTAACACTGTTGTTACCTGTTTTCTTGTTAATAGCTGATCTGATTGGGATGAGATGGCCTCTCAAAGTAGTTTTCACCTGCATTGCTCTCTCCAAAAGCTAAAGAAAGATGAGCCCCTTTTAGCGTGTTTACTGGGCACTTGTATTTCTTCTTTTGAAAGCTCTGTTCATGTCCACAGCCCAGTTTTTAATTGGATGGTTTGTTTTCTCAGTTAGCTTTTTGAATTCTTTGTATAGTCTAGACATGAAGCCTTTGTCAGATGCAGAGCTGGCCAGGGCTTTCTCCAGTTCTTGGGTTGCCTTCTCACCCGATTGAAGTCCCTTTGTTGTGCAGGATGTTTTGATTTCCAGGAGGCGCCATTTGCCGATTGTTTGCCTTTGTTTCCTATGGTAACAAAGTTCTGTTCAGAAAGTCCCTACTTTACTGCTATTTGTTAAATAAAAAGATTCCTTTTTTTTTTTTTTCTCCAGCAGTTGTAGAAGAGTTTCAGGTATCACACCGAGGTCCTTAAATGGGTCGTTTGTCGTTGTTCTGTTAAAAAATGGAGGAAATCTGAGCAAGTTTCAGTATAGTTACAAAGAGGCAGACAGGGGAAGAGCTCCTACTAAGGAGGACAGAGAGGATGAATAGAATTTCCCAAGCCAATGGGCAGGCTTGAGACCTATACTGAAACAGTAAACAGAACGGCATCCGTGAGACAAGGGAGAGATGAGAAGAGCATGCAGTTTGGAACTTGGCTAAGTTCACAAGGTGCTGGAGAAGGCTGGGTAGTTCCCTTCTCTTGGCACCTGGTTTCTGAGAGTGCAGGGAATCCATCAGCTCAGGGAGAAGCGGGATTTAGGAGAGGGTTAGAGAAAAACTGCAGGAACCACCGTGGAAGTGTGAGAGATCTAACAAGGGAGCTAGGAAAGGACAGCTCTAGGGTCCACTGAAGTCTGTGACTGTAAAGGGAGAGCGAGTGGCATCAGTGATTTGCATTGACACCAATCCCTGTGGATTTCCAGTGGTGCTTAGCAACCAGAGATGAGCAATAATTGGGTTCATCCAAAGTTGGTATCTTGCCAGAAGTTGGGTTAGGGAAGCATTGGGCTGGGGATAGTGATGGTGAAAGAGAAGTTGAAATTGTAAGAAACGGTATTTGAACTACAAGGGGGCAGAATACGAATGAACTGTTACATAGGACGGGCTGATACACAAAGGGATGGCTGCAGTGTCATGGGTAGGCAAAGTGATTTCTCAAGCTCCTCTCCAAGGAGTGCCCTTCCTAGGTGCTTTATCCAGGCCAGGCTCCCCAGTCTTCTCCTCCCTTTGGTATTTTTCACAGTTTACTGCCTGTGGAGAATTTCCTGCCCTCTTTGTCCCAACAACCCAGAGCCCATGAAGAACCTGGCAGGAGGCATTCAGTGGAGGAGGTCAGTGATTACCCATCTGTGCCTTCCAGGACTTCTGTAAATGATCCCACATCCTCTCAGTGGCCCAAGCCAAAGCTTGGAGAGTCCAATTTGATTCTACCATGTCTCATTCTCTGTTACCCAATCCATCACCAGATTCTGACCACCTCAGTTTCCAAACCTGTCCTCCTCTCTCTGTGTTATGATCACTCTTGTCCAAGCCTCCACCTGGAGCCTCAGAGACAGACTCTCCAGCCTGTTTTGTTGCTTCCTCTTATCTTCTCAAATTCACTCTTAATCCAGTGGTCAAGTGTCCCTTCAGGGACATGAGCCAATATGCATGTCATCGCTCCTCCAACTCAAACTTCTTCAGCATCTCCAGTACTCATAAAAGAAACCTGAACTCACCACCACTGAGTTCTGTCTGGGAATCAATGTGACAGCGTTCTCTGGCCAGAGAGAACTGAGCAAATTCAAAGTGTGGGCTAGATAAGAGGCATGGAGACTGTGGGGTGTTCAGTGAGGCCGAGGACCTAGGTAGGGCCTGAATCACGGGGCCTGGAAGAAGTCTTGGTAAGGAGTTGGAGAGAGTCATACTTTGAAAAGAGCATTCTGGCTGCAATATGGAAACCAGACAGACAGACAGACACACAGGAGGCAAGGGTGTGTCTGTTAGCACTCAAGAGGTAGAACTCGGGAGGATGAGATTTTGGGGTCATCCTGACATGAGATCCTGTCTCAAAAGAAGCCAGAAAGAAATAAGGAAAAGAGAAAGGAAGGGAGGGAGGGAAGGAGGGAGAACAAAACTGGAGAGAGGAAAGTAGGAAGGAGGAAGGAAGGAAGAAAGAAAGACTGGCTTTCATGAGACTGCTCATGAAGACAGTGGACTAGTTCAGGCAAGAGTGTGACTTATTGGTACAGGAGCTGGCAAATGGCTTTGAGAGAGATTTCTGAAGATACAGTGGAAAACTTAGAGCATGCCCCTGACTCCTACTACTCCCCCTACTCCTGTGTGCTGACAGAAGCCTGCTCTCCACTCTCAGGCCAATTTCTTCTTCCTCAGGCTCTTTCTCTGACATTTCACAGGAGGTTATACAGAAGTCTAATGATTACTGTGGCCCCAGAATGACAGCATTATCTGTTTAAATGGGAGAGACTGGAGCATGCAGAGGGAGGAGGGGAAAAGCAGGTAGAGAGGCTGAAAATATGGAAAAGGTAGGTAGGGACTGAGAAGAACATTCAGTGGGTAAAAGCAATTGCATGAGGACCTGAGTTTGAATCCCCAGGGTCCATGTAAAAAGCTAGGCATAGCTGCATGGACACTTGTAACCCTAGACTGCCATAGGAACCCAGTAGAGATAGGAAGACTGTTGGAGCTTGCTGGATGCTAGTCTGTTTTCAGGTTCATTGAGAGACGATGGAGAATGATAGATTGGGATGCCCAATGTTTTCCTTTCACATACATACACACACACACACAAACAAAAACACACACACATGCAAACACACATGTGCACACATGCTCTCTTGCATACTCACAATGAGTGAATGAGAGAGAGAGAGAAAGAGAGAGGACAGAGAAACATACTGAGACAGACAGATAGGCAGACAGAGACAGACCCAGAGAATCCATCTTAAGGAGCAGAAGTAATCAGGACAACAACATTCCCAAGGAACAAGGAGGAAAGGGATGTGGAATCCAGAACACAAGCGATGGGTTGTCCTTGGATCAGAGGATGTTACTCTGGGAGACTGACCTCTCACTGTGGTCACCAGCTTTTCCTATTCTGAAACCCCTTTGAACGTAAAGATCTGTCCTAGACCTGCAGACGAAGCCCTGCATTTGATATCTATCGACTGAGAAAATGCATAATGCTCAAAGCACTGTGAATTCAGAAAAGCCTTTAAATGAATTTCCTTTGTGTTAATCACAACTTCTTCTACTCTCCTTTAAAATAGCACATCTATGTGTGAAATCATTTTTTTTTTCCTCCTGGAAAATGCTTTGTGAAGTAAAACTTTGCCAATCTGGATGCCCTCGGCTTTCTGCTCCGGAGTCTACAGACTGGGAATCAGAACCCAGCTACAACCATTTTCTAACAGAAATTGATCTTATCTGACACTGCCTATCTTTCTCTAGACAAGGAGATTGGTACACACAGGAGTCTTCCTTTCTTAACATATCCCTAGCACCCAGCACAAGACATGAAACAAAACAAGTTTTTAAACATTCTGGCAGAATGAATGAAAATAGAATGAGTTATATGACCATTTTCTTTTTATTTAACTGCAGATGCCCAGTCAGTCACATATGTAGTTTATAAACCAACCAATCAATAAAACTCTGATTCTTTTTCCTCCTGGCGATGAAGCATGCACTAAGCCAACTCCTTTCTGAAAGGTGCTGATCTCTGTGAGCCGAGTGAATCTGCCTTGGCTCAGGTTCATTTTTCTGTTTCTAGACAGTCTTTAGCAATGCATCATCTCGGTAAAGTGCCTGGCTCCCTCCATGGAGGAAAATGTACTCAATGTGCAAGCACATCTTGTCCTTCAGAAGTTCCATCTCCAAACTCCAATTTCTGCATTTGCAACATGCTTATTTTGGCTAAATGTGTCTTTCAGGATTAGCTTAATCCACTGCACACAGCTGCCTTATTTAAAAAAAAAAATTGAACATTAACTTGTGAATCTGAAGGGGGAGTCAGCTGACCTTACGTGAATGAAATAGACTTCTCAGCCCATGGCACTTCAATTGGATCCTTTTGATGTGAGGCACTGAGTCCCAGGATGCAACTTTTCAACTTCAGGTTGTTGTTGGGATAATAAGAAGCAAGCTGAGCTCATGGGGCAGTATTCACCAGGAACAAAATGATGAATGGAAGGGAAAGTTCCATTACAGTATCTGGTCCCATTTTGCAGGTGGCTCCATGTAGAAAGGCGGCTTTTACTAATTTGTATTATATTAACTATATATTCTAATTTATTTTAATGTACTTAATTTATTGTGCTTAATACTTGTACTTCCCTTCGACCCCTCATTCCCTTCAAACCCCCAACCCTAGGTGGGAGAGAAAGAAGGTTAGAGGGAGAAGGGATGTAGGTCTCTTTGAGCTACTTCTTGCTGATTAGGGTCATTGGATTCTTTGGGGGTAATACCAGTCTCATAGAAGTCCAGCAAACCAGGAGACAGCAGCAGGAAGAACAAGCAGCGGTTTGGGGGAGCACCAGCAACCGGGAGACCAGCAACTGCTCTCTACCTTGTAGCTCTTTCTCTTCTTTGTAGAGTCTTTTCTCTTATTTCTCTGTAGAGCCTCTTTACTCTCACTTCATTGTAAAGCCCATTCTCTTTTACTTCTTTGTGGAGCTCCTTCTTTCTATTCTCTTTGTAGTCCCCTTCTCGGGGCTCTTGTTTTTTATTCCTCCTTTGTAGAGCCTCCTTCTCAGGGCTCTGGCTTTTTATTCCGTTCTCCCAAATCCTCAGAGTTAAACTTGCTCAGCTGGTTAAGCCACGTCCCTGCTAGCTCGCAAGACCCATTAATTCTTTATATCTGTGTCTTAAGCAGCCCACCTGGGATTAAACAAAAACATTCTCACAATTGGTTTTAATAAACTCCTACCATGGCCCAATCTTATCATTGTGTAAGTGTGGTTCTTCCATCTGCCAATTAAAAGAGGTGATAGGGCCCCATATAAGCAGTAATCAACAAAGAGTGTGGCTTCTGGTGCGGTATTCCCAGTCTGATCTGGTATCAGACCAGAAACCCACACTCCTCTGCCAGAAGGTACAGGCTGGAACTACACAGCCAGACTCAGGCAGTCATGTTGGAGGCATGGAGAAAGAGAGAAAAAGTTTATTTCATGAATCAGTTATATAAAAAAAAAAGTTATAAAACTTTTGGGCAGTGGGGAGGGTTTTGCTCCAGGTAGGGATAGAGGCATAGACAAATGTCATTCATTGGCTGAAAGCCAAGGCACCAACAGACCTCATTAGTGGGGAAACACTTTCAGAAATCTCCAGCTATTGCCTGAGCAGGTTTATTGGGGGAGGGTTGGACCACTCCTTTACAGGATCTGGGATCCTCAGATCAGAGGGAGGAAGGGGGTTCCACTGAAAAAAGGAAGTCTGTCGTTTGGCACCGAGCTCAGGGGGGTTTCTGGAAACACCAGACTTCTACCTTATCAGCATAAATTCCCAGTAAAAGAGAATTGTTTGGAAATGAGTTAAATGGTGACCTAGAAATAAAGAGAACATGGGATACATACGCACATGCACAAGAATACGGCAGGCACACACACGTGCGCACACACATGGACACACACACATGCTGAAATGCTGAAATGCTGAAGCCCAGGAAGCCAGTGCAGGTGCCTGATTTGATTGGGGAGCTTTTGTTTTTCAGCCTCTTCACTATATCCCCTCTAGCCTTTTCTTCTTTTTAAGAAAAAATAAGAACTTTAAAAAAAAAGATTTATTTTATTTTCATGTGTCTGAGTGTTTGCCTGCAAGTGTGTATGTGCACCACATGTGTTTCTGATGTCCACAAAGGTCAAATATCCTGGAGTTGAAGTTCCAGATGGTTGCAGGCCTCCACATCAGTGCTGAGAATCCAACACAGGTCCTCTGCAAGAGCAACGATTGCTCTCCACCACCGAGCCATCTCGCCAGACCCACGCAGCTGCTTTTGGAGCACAGCTGCTGTCTGAGGATGCTGCAGCTCTGTTCTCAGGTGTATGTTTTTATATAATTGAAAATTTTAAATTATGGATATTAATTGTATATCCTCACAGAGAGCAAAACAATGTGTTATGATTTATCAATACAACAAAATAATCAAATCAAGTTGATTAGCACATCCATCAACTCAAATGCTGTTTATTGTCTGTGTCCAGAACATCCAGGAGCTAGCCTTTTAGTGGTTTCAAAATATACAATATATTATACCATACTGTGTGATGTATCTCAAAAGAAAACATATGCTTCCTGTCTAATTGAAGGGTTGTATCTTTGCCCATCAATTTTCCACCGCTCCAGCCCCTCGCCCTCAGTACATTTGTTTCAGATTCTGCACTTAAAAGCTAACATCTATTGCCTTTCTGTGTCTGAGTATTTCACTTTTCTTATTTCATCTATGTTATCATGAAAGACAATCTTTTTCTTTTTAAAGACAGGTTAACGTTCCATTGTACATATGTGTACCATATTTTCTTTACCTGATCATTGGCTGGTGGCCCCTTGGTTGATTTCAGAATATGATTATCCTTAACTATGCTTCAAGAACCCTGGGGGTACAGCTAGCTGTGTGCTCAATGTGATAACTCCAATTCCGTTGGACCTCTGCCCAGAAGTAGGATTGCTGGACCTTATGTTGATTCCATTTTTGAGATACCTCCACATGGTTTTCCATAATGGCTGTAATAATTTATATTCACATCCTAATTACTTTTCTATTGCTCTGATACAACACTGTGACCAAGAAACTTACCAAAAAGTATTTAATTTGGGATTTATGGTTTCAGAGGGTTAGAGCCCATGATGATAGAGCAAAGGATAGTGGCAGAAACAGCTGAGAGCTCACATCTTGATCTTCAAGTTGGCTGCAGAGATAGATGATAGATAGATAGATAGATGATAGATAGATAGATAGATAGATAGATAGATAGATAGACAGATAGATGGAAGACTGACTTTGGGAATGGTGTTAGCCTTTTATACACTTCCTTCAACATGGTTATACCTCTTTATCCTTCCCAAACACGATAGTTCCACCAACTATAGGCCAAGTATTCAAAAACATGATTCTATGGGGGTCATTCTCATTCACACCACCCCAGTGGTTTGAACCAACAGTACAAGGGTGCCTCTTTCCCCACATCCTCACCATCAATAGTTATTTTTCATTTTTTTCTGGTTGTAGCCATTCTTCTAGGTGTGAAGGGTTATGTCATTGTGGTTTGAACTTTCTGTCCTCCAATGATGTTTTGATATATTTTTCTTACCTTTTGACCATTTGCATTTGTGTGTGTGTGTGTATGAAATGTCCATCACATTCCTTGCCCATTTAAAATTTTTATTATATGTTTTCTTTCTTTGGCTGTTTGAACTGTTTGTATTTTAGATATTAACCTTTAACCAAATAGATGGTTTTCTAATATTTGTCTTTAAATCTATCAGTTGCACCTTTACTATTATTTGTTTCCTTTCTTGTGAAGACATTTCTAGTTTGATTTTTTTAGATGTATTTTTTGCTTTTGTTGCTTGAGATCCAATCTAAGAAATCATGGTCTTGATCAATGTTCTGTTATTTTTCTTAGACTTTCTTGAAGTCAATTTGCCATTTTACTGCCTATGTTTAAGTCTTTAATCCATTTTGAGTTCCATTTTGTATATAGCAAAGGATAAATGTCAAGTTTCCAAAGCCAAAGCCATTTATCAAAGAAATTGTCCTTTTTCCAATGTGACTACTTGGAACCTTTGTAGAAAGTCAGCTGACTGATTGTACATGCTGGGGCTCATTTCTGGGTTCTCTATTATTTTTCATTGGTTATATAGCCTGGATCTATGTCAGTACCATGCTGTTTTGATTACAACTGCTGTGTGCTATAGTTTGATATTAGGTAGTGTGATTCTTCCAACTTGATTGATTTTGCTCACAACCTTCTTGGCTATTTAAGATTTTATTTTGTTGTTCCCATGTGTTTTAAGATTTATTTGTTTATTTTTATGTAAAATAGCTTTGGATTGTGATAGGAATCAGGTTGAATCAATAGATCACACTAGGTAGTATGAGAATTTTAGCATTCATTATTGTTCATTCATGGATGAACAATATCTTTCCATTTATTTACTTTTTATAGTTTCCAGTATTAGGTCTTTCAATTCCTTGGTAAGATTGTTTATTCCTAAATATTTCAAAGTTTTGTAGCTCTGGTACATGGATTAATCTCTCAGTTTCTTTTGTTGAATGTTGGAGATATTTTTAAAAATCTTGAGATGGCTGAAAATGGAAATGCAACATACCAAAGCCATGGCTCTCAATAAAAGCAAACCTAAGAGAAAATCAAGTGTCTACACCAGAGAAGAGGAAAGATCTCAGACAGTAACACTGTGCTGCAAGACATCAGACAAGGGCCGAACTAAGCCTGATGGTAAGAAATAACACATAACAGAGCAGAAACAAATTCAATAGAGGCTGGAAAAACAATAAAAAATATCATACTGAGTTGAGTTTTTAGAAAGGATAATCAAAATATACAAACCTTGAGCTAGATCAAGGGAAAATAAGACTCAGTTAAATAAAATCAGAAATGAAGGAAGAGATATTACAACTGAAACCACCAAAATAAAAAAGACCATAAGAGACTATTATGAACAAATGCACAGCAAGAACTAGATGATTCAGGTAAAATGGACAAATTTCTAGACTGAATCAGGAATTTAGGTGGAATCACAAATAAATTGAAAATGTGAATGAACCAATAATGGGTAAGGAGACGGAACCAGTATTAAAAGGTCTTTTGTTAAGGAAAAGCCCAGGACCCTCCGCTGCCCTGATGGATTCTATTCAGCATCTAAAGTAATGCTTTGCAAACTTATCCAAATAGCTGAAGCAGAGGGGTTACCTCTAAACTACATATGAGCTTCCCAGCTCCCGGTACCAAAGACAAAAAGGACATAATGAGCAATAAAGATGACAGGCCAAAATCTTTGAAGAACATAGATGCAAAAGTTCCCAACAAAGTACCAGGAAATCAAACTCCCAAATAGATGAAAAGAGCCATTCACCATGAGCAAGTGGGATGTGTGCCCAGGATACCAGGATGGTTCAACACATGGACATGGATGGATTACATTATACCAGAGGAAAGAAGAGCAAACCCCCATGCATCATCTGCTCAGATACTTTGTTGTCACGGGATCTCCCTTGTGTTCATGGTAGTCCTCCTGTTAGGTGTCCCACATACTGAGATTACAGGTGTGCACCAGCACACTTGCTCATATTTGGCAAATTGGGTGCAGAAGGAATGAGCCTGAGCCCAACAGAGGCTATGAAGACAACCCACAGAGAGAATTATACTCAGTGGTAAGAAGTGGAAACCGTTTGTTCTAGGATCAAAAACAAGATGAGCTGGGAAGACGGCTCAATGGGTAAAGCACTTACCAGGAAAGTGTGAGGACCTAAATTCAGATCCCTCCAACCCACATTAAGCTGGATGTGGTAGTGTGTATCTGTAATCTCAAAAGTCTTGCACTTTCATGGGGAGTTTCAGGGCAGGGGCAGGAGAATCCCTGCAAGCTCCTGGATACCTAGCCTGGCACACACAAGGAAGAACAGGTGAATCTTCTTAAACAAGGTAGAAGGTGAAGATTGACAGTGATCCTTTAACCTTCACACACACACTGTGACACATATGTGCCTGCACACATACACACATGCAAATACATACATATATACAACATACACACATATGCATACACATACACACATGCAAATACATACATATATACAACATACACACATATGCATACACATACACACATACACACACATATATATACACACAGAGCTCTAATAAAAGGATCCAGGCACACTCATCCTTGTTACCACAGCACTGAGAAACCTTTCCAGAGCAATCAGGGAAGAGAAGGAAATCAAGACATCCTAGAAGGACAGGAAGAAGGAAAATTATTGCTATTTGCTAATGGACAGAAAACACAAAATTTACAACAGAAACATCTTGGAAATGATAAAGAAACAGTCAGTTGCAGAATATGAAACTGAGTCACAAAAGCCAAGACTATTTCAAAGGGATGGGGCTGGTGTTCTCATGGTTGTTACTAGACCACTGCTCTCTCTGAGGCTCATGCATTGGGAAATAGGTTGCCACTATCACACATGGACCACTCCCATCTCTCATCTCCTACCCCTGAGATCTTGAGCATCCTGAAGTCCACTTAAACAACTCATCTCGGACCATTGTGATGAACTGAGCTGCACCTGCCCTCCCAATTTTGGAGACCACTGGCTTAACTCTTGATCTCAGAATGGGAACATTTGGAGACAAGGTTAAAGGAAAGTTAAAGTCACATGAGGTCAAATGGGAGGACCCTCATCCAATCTATTGTTCTTATGAGAAGGGAGAGTAGATACACAGGGGTACACAAGCAGAGGGACAGCACTTCAAACACAGGAAGACAAAGACAGCTGCCTTCAAGTCAAGAACAGTGGCATCAGAAGGGGGCCAGTCTTCCTTGATCTTGGTTTCCAGCCTCCAGAATGAGGAGAAAATGAGTTTTCACTGCCTCAGTCACATCCCATGGCATCCTTAGCACATGAACACAGCTTGAGGTTTTTATAGTCATCCTCCAGTGACATTTTACTCCACTGCTGATGTCCAAGTCTCCCTAGTAGATTTTAAAATATCCACAGATAGCACTACAGCCTCTAAAATTACCATCTCGGCACCTGCTTTCTGACGGAGGTCTGAGTTGCACCCTTTCTCATGTGTGTGCTGGATCACTCTGAAATCCAGTGTCTAGTCCCACTCCTGTCCCCAGAACAAAGACTTTCCCATCTGTCTCCACGCCACTCTCCGCAGAGAGTTTGGGGTCCATGACTATAACTTTCAAAGAACCTCAGCTCCTTAATGTGAATCTTCATTTTTATCATATTCTTCTCGAAGGTTTTTTTTTGGGGGGGGGAAGGGGGTGTTGATCGAGTTTGCATATTTTATCAAGTTGTCAGTCACTGCCATGCTACTAAATCCTGGTTACATGCAACCATGTGTTTTCTCCACGCCCTCACCCAAGCGTATTAACTCTACCACACGGAGCAGGCCTTGGGGGGACTCTCACTGGGAACGAGCACCCCACAGTCATCCAGACACCTCACTTTTCATGCCCTAAAAGTGTTTCCCCCTTTCTGAACCTCCTATGCCCCACTTTTCTTGATTCTTTTCATAGCAAAGTATCTAAAAGGGAGAACGCAGCCCGGACTCTATACTGTCATTCATCGTTTCTTCACTTAGAGTGGTGTGGTTTCAGCTATGACACTCTGGCCGTGACCAGTTCTGTCAGGTTGCCAGCCACTGCCATGTCACTAAATCCTGCAGATACGTTAGTCTTTTGATTCCCACTCAACTTGTACATTTTGTTTAGCATAGCTGACTGCTTCCTCCCTGAGCTCTTCCAGAATACCAGTTCTCTCTGTTTCCATAAGCTCTTGTTGTGTCTCCATTTTCTTGTGGATTCTGACTTCTGCACCCACCTTCTTTATGTTCTTTTTTTCCCCATCGTCCCCAGGACTCACCTGAGACCTTTACCCTCTCTTCTCTCTTTATATCTAGTGCTTCAAATACCACTGGGGTTGATCCCTACAACTTCCCTATGACCTCTATACATTAATATCCGGTCATCCCAGACATGTCTCTCAGATTTGATTCTCAGACTCCCAATGTCCAAATGTCCTGGGCTCCTCTTCCCCCCCCCCCCCTCACACCCAAATTTCTCCAAACATGGCACATCTTTGAAAATGGTACTGCTCTCACCTCTGTTTCTGAAGTCTTAAGTCCGGTTACCATGCCAGCTTCTTAAGTCCAGTCCCCACGGCAACACGGTATCAACCCCCTCTACCTGTTATCCACTTCTAGGAATGATGGAGAAATGAGCCCCCCACCCCCGCTTCTGCTCCATCATTTATCAGCACTGGCTTCTTTTCTAGATCCTCTGATCTAGAAAAGAAGCTGCTGGGTTTCCTCAGTTTACCCTCACACAGCCTTTATTGTAATCTTTTAAAATAAGTCAAATTGGATATGGTGTTTCTCAGCTTAAAATCCTTCAACATCTTTCCTTAGTGTTTTCCTAAAAGGCATCCATTTACCTGCTCCCTGCCTTCTACCTTCTGGTCCTCAGCCACTGAATGGCTCCTCATTCCATACGTTTTTGTCAGCTCTACTTCAGCCCCGCTGATCTTCAGCCTTCTCAGACAGAACAAATTCTCTGCTGTAATTGGGCTTAATAGGCTCTGTCCTATGTACCTTTGGTAGTCTTTGCTCACTGTGTATGGCTGATTGCTTCTAGTGTTATATTTGTATTCAAAACAGTTCTGAATTTTAAAACAAAAATGTATGTTTACATGGAAACACACAAATATAAGCTGTATAATTTTGACAGGTTGATAGACACTCATATGACCCAAATCTCCTTTGAGTTAATCCACCCCACCCCAGATGTGAATCACTGTTCTGACATGTTCTCTCCCTTCTTCAGAACTTCTTACACATGTGTTTGCACAATGTGGGATCTTTTGTGCCTGGCTTCCTTTGTTCCAGTCACATCCATGATGTTTATCCATGTTGATGAAACATGTCTTTTCATTATAACCCATTCTTGTATTCATATATATTTGGATTATTCTATTTTTTCCCCTGTTATTAGGATTAAATATGCCACAAACTTCTTCAATGGACATTTATTTTCATTCCTCCTGGGCAGGTGCCTGGAACTAGAGTTACTGCCTCACAGGAGATGCTAGGGTTAACTTTAGGATATGATTTCTGGAGCTCTCCCAGTGTAGAGAGACCATTTCCCAACTGCACTAGCAGCAGATGAGAGTTCAGGCTGCTCCAGACTCCAGATATTTTGTTTTTGTGCTTTTGATATTTGCTTTTTTGTTATTCTAATGTGTCGTAATGAAGCTAACTTTGGTTTAAATTTGCATTCCCCTGACAACTATTGAGATTGGGAGCCTCTTCATTCGCCTTCTGACCTTTTCTATCCATTCCTCTGTCTCTCTTTCTGAGACACTTCAGACGTGCCTCAAGGCCTTTATCTGTAATATTTACTAAACTGTTTGTCTGTTTTATTTTGGACTTGTGGTTCTTTACATTTTCTGAATACAAGTCTCTGTAACATATATGTTCTGTGAATATTCGCTCCTGTTCTGTCGATTGCCTATTCATTTTCCTAATGGTGTCTTTCATGAGAAGAACATTTACATTTTGATGAAGTCTAATTTATCAATTTCTTATTTTATACTCATCATGCTTCCCATTCCAGTCCCAAAGACAACCCAAGGTCACAATGGATTTTGTGGCCCTTTTCCCCCCAAACCTTTAGAGTTTCAAGTTCTACTTAAGGCCATCTGTACATCCCGAATTGATTTTTATATACTATGTGAGATTTGAACTTCCTCTTTCCATATTGTCCTCCACTTGTTCTAGGATAAATTACTGAAGGAATTTCTTGTTTTTGTTGCAGCAATTAATATATATGTATATATATTATATTACCGTACCAATATAATAACACACACACACATATATGTGTTTGCCACTTTTTCTTATACAACTCCACAATATATTTATTTTACAGTACACAACCACCACTTCTCTCTATTTTCAAAAAAAATTTTAAAACGCTTCAGGCAGAAATTCTATAACTACTAAGCCATAGTCCTGCAACCCGGCCTCTCTCCACTCAGACACTGGTCACCTTTATTCAATCTCACATCCCTGTCACATGCCTATTGTGAATATTTTATACAGGTGTTTCAGTTATTTCACGTAACGTGACATCTTCCAGGTTCACCCATGTTGCAGTATGAGACAGGACTTTATTTCTTTTCATTACTGAGTAATTTCCCATATGTAGGTAAACACACACACACACACACACACATATATTCTTTTGATTCTATTCTTTGTTACACCCACTTCAACTTTTTACTCTTTTCTTTCTTGGTTGGGTTTAGTGTCCTGTCATATATGTTTTTAACCCCTCAAGGTGTAATGCTGAAGCACGGTGAAGATATGCCTTCCTTCTTTATTTTGAAGATTTAATTTTGCTTGTATTTTTATGTGTCTGCGTGTGTGAATATGTATGTAATGCAGGTGCCCATGGGAGCCACAGAGCGAACCAGACGCCCTGAAACTAGAGTTACAGGTGGCTATGGGGTACCCAACTTGGGTCCTGGGAACCCAACTTGGATTCTTTGCAAGAGGAACAAGTGCTTTTAATCACTGAGCCATCTCTCCTGCAACTTTCTTCTTGTAAAAAATGTAGATATTTATAGTTGTCTGTTTCTCCTGAGCACGACTGTGTTCTCTATGCATTCTCTCTCTCTCCCTCTCCCCCCTTCCCCCTCCATGTAGTTCAAAGTCTTAATCAGATATGTGTTTTTGTTCACATTAATCACAATGCCCCTCTTTCCATTGCTTAGGAGTGTGTTGTCTTATTTCTGTGTATTACAGGACTCTATCGTGTTCTTCCTTGTACTGGTAGAAGAGTAGAAGCTTCATTCCAGTGCAAAGAACACACTTCATATGATTTCAAAATTTTCAAACTTACAGAGTCTTGTTTTGTGGTCTCATGTGTGATCTCTCCTGGAGATTACTCAGCGTGTGCTAGAGACTAATGTGTTTTCTGTTGTTGTGTAGTGTTTGGCATGTGGGGTACACACGTAAGCCTGTGTGTGTGTGTGTGTGTGTGTGTGTGTGTGTGTGTGTGTGTGTGTACTTACTAGTTCCAATTCATTGAAAGTGTTGTTTTAATCCTCCATTTCTTCATTTATCTCTTGCCTAGGTGTTGATTTATAATGAAGAAGGATGTTAAAGTCTGAAAATATCTTAACTCTCCTTCTCTTTTCTAAAAATGTTATTTTGTTTTCTTATGTGTTTGGGTGTTTTGCCTGTATACCATGTGCATGTAGTGCCTACGGAGGCCAGAAGAGGGTGTCAGTTCCCCTGGAACTGGAGTTACCGACAGTCACCATGTGGGTGCTAGGGGTCAAACCCAGGTCCTCTGGAAGAACAGCCAGTGCCCTTAACCACTAAATCGTCTCCCCATTGTTCTTGTTTTTTTGAGACAAGGTCTCACTATGTAGTCCTAGCTGGACCAGAACTCAGAGATTCATCAGCCTCTACTTCCCATGTGCTAGGATTAAAGGTGTGCACCACCATGTCAGGCTTTGTTCCTTCATTTTTGAAGGGTTGTCTTGTCAGATAACAAATTCTTCACCGATATCATTTTATCCTTGGTGCTCTAAATATGATATTACGTTCTTTCTGGCTCCCATAACTTTTGATGTACAATTTAAGCTTTTGGGGATCTGTTATGCACAAATAGCTCATTTGCAGCTGTTTTGAAAACATCCTCTTTGGTTTTGGCTTTTGAAAAATTGATCATAGTGTGTTTCCTCATTTTTAAATTTATCCTACATGGGATGTGTTGATTTCTTGGATTTGTAAGATCATATCTATCAACAAATTTGGGGAGTTCTTGGCTATTTCTCCCCCCTTTTCTCACCCTGAGCGCTCCATCCCTAGGTAGGTTTGCTTGATGGCATCCCGTAGATCCCTGTAATCATTCATCCGCTTTTCCTTCAGTATCATTTTTCCATTTGTCTGGCTATAATACCACTCTTGCTACCTTTAATTTTACCACTTCCTGCTGTTGAGCATCAGTAAAGCCCGACCCACTTTGTTAGTCAATGTTGGGGGGTGGGCAGACACCACGAGCTTAGAGCTCCCCACACTCTCACTTTTCCTCATGTGATTGCTCAGAACCAAGCTCTCTTTGGCATCTTTGTTGCAAAATCAAATAGGCCCCCGATGGGAGTCAGTTTCTAGAACTCATCTTCTGCAGCATGGATTACATTATGCATGTCGTCTATTCCTTTAACGCTCATCCCAGAGGGGTAGACTAGTGTGCTCTGTTAACCTGGTAGCTTTCATTTCTGCTTCTAACCCTTGCTGCCGATGTCGCGCATTCTCTTCTGAATTACTCTCCCGTCCCTGAGCAAAAGCCGTGAGTTTGAGCTCTTTGAGAACCAGAAACATGTTCTTACACCGTTTCCTCATCTGAGAATGTCTTCATTCATCCCCGCAATATCATAATTGTTCGCTGTTTTCCTAGATGTAGGCCTGGATTGACAATTTCTCGAGTATTTAAAACTTATTGGAGCATTTGTTGCTGGCCTCTGTGATTTTGAGTGAGAAGTCTCTGATCATATTTCTTCATAACACCGTGTCCCTTTCTTCTGGATGCTTTCAAGACTGCTCTGTCTTTAGTTTGATTAAGATATATCAACACTGCTTGGGGATGACTCAGTGTATAAAGTTTTCACCATGCAAGTATAAGGACCCAAGTTCAGATCCCCAGCATCTGTGTAAAAGCTGGGCGTGGCCGTTTGCCTACACTCTTGCTCTGGGCAGTAGAGGCAGGCAGATCCCCAGGGCTCACTGGTCAGCCAGCTTAGCCAAACCAGCAAGTTCCAGGTCCTGGGAGACACCTTGTCTCAAGAAATTAGATGAAAAGCCTTAGAGGGCACACTAACCTCTAGTCTTCATATGATCACACATATATGCACACCAACGTGCACAGTACACACATGAACACTTACAAGCGTGCGCACACACACAGATACATCAGAAAAGTGAGAAGTTTGGGTCTGTTGTGTTTGATATTCACTGAACTTACTGAATCTTTCTTATATGCAATCAAATTTGGGAAGTTCCCAGACATCACCCACTGTCATGGTGGATAATTTTTCCACTTGCTTCATGAATATGTACATCGCCCGTTGGAACATTTTTGTAGCAGTGACTTTTTTTAAAGTCTTTGTCAGATAATTCCAACGTTAATGTCATCTCAACGTATGTTGACTGTCTTTACCAAGAGTGTTGAGATTTTTCTTGATTTTTTTTGTATTACAAGAAATGCTTCAATTGTATTCTGGCCATTTTGAATAATTTGTTATGAAACATTGCCACTTACATATTCCTACACAGAGGCTGGTATTGTTTTAGGGAGCAATCAACCTGGTTAGCTTCAGGCTTTGAGTGCAGACCTTCTGTGGACGGGTGCTCTGATGTTAACTGCAGTACATTTGACACCTCTTTGTGCGTCACCTAGAGGCCTGTCTGGGAATCGGTCTACCTGTTGGGGGAGGGGTCTCGGCATGCCTAAGGAGCTGACTATGACTGCTGCTTTTGCACACGTGTAATTTGAGTGTAAAGGGAAGAGTTCAGACTGATTTTGGAAGGTTTCTTTATTCACCTCTGCTCTCTCTAAGTATCGAGACAATCATGGACAATCTTTATGACTGTCCCTATACTTCATGATTCCCTGAAGCACCGTTTTTGTTTCTCTGGCCAGTAAGTTCGAACTTTAGCTACCCTATTTTTTAAAATATATATTTATTACTTCAGGTTACATCTCCATCTCAGTGTTCTCTTTCCACCTCTCCCAGTCCTGCCCTCCTACCCTCTACACCCTATCCCTTCCATCCCACTCCTCTTGAGTGGAGTGTCCCTCACCGGAGTTCAGCAGTCATATTAGGGCCAAGAGCCTCCTCATATGCTGGGGGCCTACAAGGCAGCACCATTAGGGAAAAGTGCCTCATTGATAGGAAACAAAGTCTATGTTCCTGTTCCTCTTGGTGCATTGGTTGTAGTATAGTTATCCTGTACTATATGGCTAAAATCCGATTATAAGTGAATAGATGCCATGTGCATCCTTCTGAGTCTGGGTTAGCTCACTCAGGGTGAGCTTCTCTAGTTCCATCCATTTGGCTGCAAATTGCAGGATTTCGTTGTTTCTGATAGCTGAGTAGTATTCCATTGTGTAGATGTACCACAGCTTTTTAATCCATTCCTCAGTTGAGGGACATCTGGGTTGTTTCCATTTTCTAGCTATTACAAATAAGGCTGCTATGAACATAGATGAGGAAACTTCCTTGTGGTTTGGTGAGGAATCATTTGGATGTATACCAGAAGTGATATGGCTGGGTCTTGAGGTAGAGCTATTCCAAGTTTGCTAAGATATCACCAGACTGATTTCCATAGTGGTTGCACAAGCCTGCACTCCCACCAGCAATGGAGGAGGGTTCCCCTTTCTCCACACCCTCGCCAGCATGTGCTGTCATTTGAGCTTTTGATCTTGGCCATTCTGACAGGTGTGTGATGGAATCTTAGAGTCGTCTTTAGTTGCTTTTCTCTGATGACTAAGGTGGCAAGCTATTGTCATTCATATCCTGAGCCAATTCTGAAGTGGAAAAGGAGGGGGGAGATCACAGAGGGATTTCCTGAGACTTTCTTGAGACTAAACCAGAGACCTTCACACTTACTCCAAGTTTGTGACACTTCCCTATCCCTCTCTAAGTTAGAGCTAAAGGCCTCTGTTGTAACACACACACACACACACACACACACACACACACACACACACACACA
>CAJQZJ010001750.1:10270172-10305890 GCA_907164525.1 Lophiomys imhausi | reverse complement strand
CTTACTCAGATTCTCTGTTTTTAATCATTTCAGGAAACAGTGTGATTAATCATTAAAAGTTCTTTATATTGCTGCTCCGAAACATGTGTTATATAATTCCAGTGTCTGAGTCAACTCAGCGTCAGCCCTGGTTAATTATGTGCCTTTGCTGGTACTGTTGGCCATGCTAGGAACTGGAATAGAACATGGGTGTCAGGCAGAAGCAGGGCTCTGGCCCCTGAGGGTGATCTCAAAGGCCAGCATGGCTCTGTGGGGTCCAGTGCTGAGCTCTCCTGGCGCAGTCACTCACTGTTTTCTTTGTCTTCACCGATTGTTGTTTCTCACTTACACTGTGGTTTTCTCAGTGTTGGTTTCCTGTGATTAGCAATTTTCAGAGGTATTCAGGACATAATTCCTTCGTCAGTATGTCGGAGACCTTTGCTTTTGCTTGAATCTTCACTTTACATAGCAGACTCCTTATTTAAATCTGGCATGAGAACCTTGGCCTGCTGCATTGGATTGTGTTTCCATTAGCAATCTAATTCACAGAACCTTGTAAAGGCATTTCATTCTGGTTCCTGCTGCTTCTCTTTGGGGGGGAGAGGGGGTCTCCCCCAGATTTCCACAGCTGGGTGCCATAGAAGGAAAGAAATTTGCAGGGGCTATAGTTGTTCTCCAACTATCTGGCTTCTCTTAGCTGGTGGGGAAAGTTCTAGGGCTATGGGGACATCAGGACTTCCAGGAGCACGCTATGTTCTGTCTAAGGCTACTTACTACTAGCCTACACCTGGAGAAAAAGAGTTTCCAATCTGAGGGTATAGACAGGCTTCCAGAACTTTGAATCTTAGTGTACCCTCTAGGATTTCCCCTCCCCAGTGTAATATCTAACTGCAGAAAGGGGGAACCATAGGATCAATGGGAAAGAAGAACACCCCTCTGACAAGGTGGCTCCCCCACTGAGGATATTATACTCGTGGACTTTATTCAAGAGGCTGCCACTCAGTCAAGCGGAGTAGGAGCAAGGTCATTTTAACTGAAGAGATGCATGAGTCAAGGTCTTTGCTAGACTGGAGTTCAGGAAACGTCAGGATGGATGAGCATTCTCCGTTCCTCTTTTGGAAAAACATAAGATCCTCTCTCCTGCTTTTCCTCCAGTCCTGGGGGCACATCAGCTCCCCCTCTCCTGTTTTGTCTTCCTACCTTCCTGTTCCTCCTCACTAGAGGTCTCTGATTCTCTCTTCTGCTGCGCCCAAGACTTGTGACTCCTCACCAGGATGGAGCCAGCGAGATGGGTGTTCTCCTTTGGTGGATGGCCATTCTCCTCTTGTCGTTGCTCTTCTTCCTCTATTCTGCTTTTCCTGTCTTCTCTTGAGTTAGCAGAATACTTTTAGCACTCTATTTTGATTACTGTCTTGGCTTTTTATCTATATCTCTGCTGTATTATTTTTTTGTGGTTGCCCTGGAGATTATATTGCATGTGTTTTAGTTGTCTCAATCTCCCGTGTTGTCTTCCAGGAGTTTTATAGTTTTGAGTGTTAGATGCGAGGAGTCTTCTGTACATTTTGAATTAATGTCATGAAAGGCAAATGGTCTGTATTAAACCCATTGCTTTTCTTGTGGGTGTGCCATCGTCCCAGCCCCATATTTTTTTAAATCTCTTCAAGTTACATCTCAATCACAGTCCCCTCCCTACTCCCCCTCCAGTACCACCCTCCCACCCTCTTCCCCCTCACTTCCTTTTTTTAAAAGTTTAAGGTATATCTTTTCCCCCCAGTAGCTCCCCCTTTCAGTCCAACAAATAGCTTTTTCTCTTATAACAACAAATACAATACAAAACAACAAAAATAATTAGGCCACAATTATGAGAATTATAAGGCTTAGCGTACATTCCCAATGTCCATTCCAGCCCCATAAGTTAAAGGAACTACCATGTCTTTGCTTCTTTGTCAAAGGTTAGTTGACTCTAAATGGGTCAGTTCCTATTCTGTTCCATCAATCTACACATCTCTTCTTTCAAAATTACCACACTGTGATGATTCCTGCAGCTATAGTAATTGCTGAACTAGGTAGTTTCAGTCCTCTGACTTTGCTCTCTTCCATCAGCACTGTATGGGTTATTCTGTCTTCTGACTTTCTGTATAAACTTTAGAATCAGTTTGTCAGCACACAAGGAGTAACTTGCTGAGATTTTGTTTGGGATTACATTGAGGTGGCAGATTATGTTTAGAATAACTGATATCTTCACAATCTTAAGCACCCACTAGAAAAATCTCCCCTTTTGCTTATATTTTACTTCATTTACTTTTTAGAGTGTTCATGTTTTCCTAGTAGAGACTTGCCCTCCCCTCTCACTAGTTTTATTTATATCTGTGTATTTCCTTTTAGGTTAACCTCATACCAATGGTGATTTTTTTAAAATTCTAAATCCAATTTTTCATCATAGTACATATATTAGTTACTTTTCTTGTTGTTGTGGCAAAACAACTGACAACACCAAAGTAAGGAAGGTGTGGAGGTTTGAGTGAGCACGGCCCCACAGGCTCATATATTTCAATGTTTGATCCCCAGTTGGTGGAACTGCTTGGGAAAGATTAGAAGGTGTGTCCTAATAGGACGAGGTGTTTCAAAACAGCTTCTGTAACACCATACCGTCTTGCCTGCCTGCTGCCATGTTCACCCCCTGAAGCTGTAAGCCCCCAATAAACTCATGATCCCACGGGCTGCCTTAGTCATGGCATCTTACCACAGTGATTAAAAAATAATGAAGGCAGAAGGGGATATTTTGGTTCTGGTTTAAAGCTCATCATTGTGGGGCAGGCAGGGTCCATGATGTGGTTGTTCACATTAAATTCACAGTCAGGAAGCAGAGAGAAATGAATGCTGGTGCTCGTATTGTTTTCTCCTTTTCGATTAGCTCAGGACATCAGCCCATGGGACAGTGGTGCCGCATTCAGTGTGGGTCTTCCTTCCTCAGGGAAACCTTTCCAGAAACACTGCCATAAACACATTTGCCTTGGTACATTGCCTAGGCCATTGGGAGCATACGCCATCATTCCTGATTTTCCTAGGAAGAAATCTAGCTTCTCAGTGTGAAACAGGTTGCCGACTGTGGGGTTTTGTAGAGACTTCTGTCAACTTGAGAAAATCTGCCTCTTTTGGGGGAGGGGGTATTTTGCTGAGAATTCTTATCATGAATGGATGATGGATTTTTTTTTCCAAGCAGCCCTTTATGTGTCTATTTCTATACTCCTGTGATTTTTCTTCTTTGGCCTGCCAAGGAGACAGATTACATTAATTTCTAGCCACATAGTTTTAAGCGCATTTCATACTGTTGTACGTATGTAGATACACATTGTTTACCTGGTTTTTTTTGCCATTTCCATTAAGATGGAAAGTTCAGCACATACTGTATTAGCACTCATGAATGTTAATCCAGTAAGTGAATTCTCTTCAACTTGTGTCTATGACAGAAATATGGAAGGAGGAAGACAGCTTGCTTGAGTCTAGCTACAGGCTAAAGATGGGAGAGACGAGTGGGAGACATGGCCTTGTAGTCTATCCCTTTCTGTCCCAGAAGGCAGGTTTGGACCTCACTGGGTAGAGCATGAAAGCCAGTAGCTGATTGAGTTGTTTTCCTGAGAGGTATTATGGACTTGTGGACAAGTAAACCGCTTTGGGCCTAGGTGACAGACAGTGACAGAACTGTCAGAAGAGCTGTGATTCTGCTTTATAAATTCTGCAATCCAGCAGGTGGGAGCTTGGGGCCATGGTGATTTGAGCATTAGAAATGCCACCCTTTGCATCTGTGAGCTGAATCTGAGGTCTCTGGAATGCACATAATAATCAGAGGTCTGCTTGATACATCTCCAGTTGCCTTGGTTTTCTGAAAACCCAGCCAGTTTCCTTCTTAGGCATTTTTATATTTACTCTGAGTCTCCAACCCAGGTAACATCAGTTCTGTCTGACTGGTCTGGCAGTTCCAAATGTGCTCTTGTGTGTTACCCAAAATGGGCTAGGTGCTCCTGGATCCCAAGAACTGCTGTGACCCAGAGCCCTGCAGGCTCAAAGGAGTTCTCCAGTCCTTCGTAGCTACCCACAGTTTGCCTGATTTTATTAGCATTTGTTATAGCGTTGGCTAGTTTTATGTCAATATGACCCACAGCAGAGTCATATGTGAAGAGGGACTCTCAACTGAGAAAAATCCCTCTGTAATATTGGCCTGTACACAAGTCTGTAGTGCATTTTCTTAGTGGGAAGGCCTGGCCAGTTGTGGGTGGCACCAGCCTGAGCTGGGTGTTGCTGGAGTGCATAAGAGAGCAGTTTGAACGAGCCACGAGAAGAAAGCCAGTAATGGACATTCCTCCATGACCATCATTTCTTACCTTTGGGCTCCTGCATTGCATTGCATTGCATTGTATTGTATTTACCTCTGGGTGCTGGAGCTAGAACTCAAGCATGCCAGGCAAGCACTCTGTTGCTGAGCTGCATCCACATTCCCCTGAGAATGCTTACCTTGTTTACAGCATCTCTCACCAAAGTTACCTTCTGCCTTGCTCCCTGCCCTGTGCTAGCCTAGGCATGAACTCTGGCGCATGATCATTACTTGACTTTCTTGAACTTCGGATTGATGATGCTATGCTGCACTTGATTTTTGGTGTCTCCTCGTGGGAATGTTTTCTTCTGATCCCACAGTCCGGCTGTCTATAATGCTGACTTCTTGCCCATTCACACCATCTGCAGGCAAACTCCAAATTCTGGCTTTTAGTTAGGCAACCTTGAGATTGCATCTCTATGATACATTTCTGCAAGATTGTTAAGACTTGTTGGGCTGTGACTCAGGCTGTGTTATCCTAGGGACTCAAGAGGCAGAGGCAGGAGAACTATAAATCGAACAATTTCCTCAGCTGCAGAATGAGGCTACTACCCTGGGCAGACTTGAGAGACCTTGTCTGATGAGGGGTGAGTGTGTAGCTCAGTGGTAGAGCACTTGCCTAGCATGTGCAAGGCCGTGAGTTCAATCCCTAGCACTGCCAAAAGAATAACCAGCATTCATTCGCAACTGTCCACAAGAAAGGCTTTTCCTTACTTTATCAACTATGCTTGCATGTGCTCAGAACTCAGTAAAGAGCTCCACAAGCCTGCATCTTTAAAGGTTTGTTTATTTATTTTACATGTGCATGTGTGTATGTGTGTGCGTGTGCGTGTGTGTGTGTGTGTCTCAGTGTATGAATAGGCACCATGTGCCTGTAGGTTTCTTCAGGGGCCAAAAAGGCATTAGATCCCTTGGGGCTGGAGTTATAGGCAGCTGTGAGCTGCCCAGTGTGAATGCTGGGAACCAAACTCAGGTCCTCTGTAAGAGCAGCAAGCGTTCTTAACCTCTGTGCCACCTCTGCAGGCCCACAGCAGTGTCTTTAACCACGGTGTACTGATCTTTGTGCCTATATTGGACCTCTTAGGAAAGTGTATCAGTTTCTTTCCTGTTGCTGTGATGACCCTGACAAAAACAAAGGAGACAGCATTCCAGAGGGATAGAGTCCCACATTCCAGAAGGATTGAGTCCCACGTGGCAGGGAAGGTTTGGTGGCAGGAGCAGGAGGCTGGCTGATCATATTGTCTCTGGCTTCAGGAAGCCTTCAGATAATAGCAAATGGGACTGGGCTGTAAAATCCCAAAGCCCGCCCCCAGTGACGTGCCTCCTCCAGCAAGCTCTACCCCCTGAAGCGGCCATAGTCTTCTAAAACAGACCATCATCCGGGGACCAAGTCATCAAACACAGGAGCCTATTGGGAACATTTCATATTCAGACCCCAAGAGGGGAGAAACTAATTCTCTCCTTACTCCTCATCTACAGGGAAAACCTGAGAGAAGACAGAGACAAGAAAGTTGTTTGTGTTTCTTTTTGTGTTTCTTTTGAGGGGTATGTGATGTAAATTACAGGGATCAGCTTTACTCCAGTTTCTAATGTTAGCTGAAAGTCTGGGTGTTCACATGTGTTGATAAAACATAGTGAATTGTTTGAAAGCCAGGAGCACAGGGCTTCTGTTTCTGTTGAAGACATTCATATTCCTGAAAGTGCCAGCCGTTGCAAAGGTGCCATGAAGAAATAGCCCTGCATCCTTCTGGGTTATCCTGCAAGGCAGGGTGAGCTCTGGATTAGCCTTTCTTGTTTTGACATGAAAGTGCCCGAGACAGAGACTCACAGGACTGTATGTGTGACAGGGTCTGAAGGGCTTAGCAGTAGCTTAAGTTGTTCTCTTGATATCCACAGAAAGGAAACAAGGTCTAGTGAGGTCAAGTGACTCGCCTGGGGGTCACACAAGGTCAAGATAAACTGCTCAGCCTCTTTCCAAAGCGGTGCCTTTGACCACACCCCTTTGAGGTATTATAGTCACTTGTAGAATTTCCACAGGACTCTACGTGGAGAGAGGAATTTTGAAGACACACTAGAGTCAGTGAAAGTCAGATTTAAGTCATTCATGTAAGAAAGCATATCTGGGGGACAGGGAAAATTGCTCAATGAAGTGCCTGCTGTGCAAGCTCGAGGACCTGAGTTTAGATCCCCTGAGTTCACATAAAAAGCCAGGCATGGGGGTGAGTGCTATAATCTTAGCACTAGGGAGGCAGAGACAGGAGTTTCTTGGTCAGCGAGTCCTGCTGAATTGGTGAGTTCCGGGTTGAGTGAGGAACCTTGTCTCAAAGGATAAAGTGGAGGGCAACTGAAGAAGAAACTAAACCTTACCTCTTGCCCCCATCATATACACGTGAACACACACCCATACACTACACACCTGTACACCCACATAAAGGAAGTGAATCCATTCATTCATGTAGGATAATTAGCACATAGCAACCTTTGGTGATTACTCACAAGTCCATGGGTTGGCTTGTCATTTCTTCAGGTCTAGGCGGGGCTAAGATGGCTCTAGCAGCTTTCACTCCCATGTCCCCTGTTTAATGGCAACTGCTGGTGTAGGAGGAATTCAGCCGGGATGGTTAACATCTACTTTGTGTTTCTTCCAGCCTCCAACAATATGGCCTGGGTTTGTTCAGGTGACAGCTTGAAAGGTGATAAGAGAGAATAAAAATACCTATGATGTCTCAAGAGGTCATTGGTACGCTGTCACTTCCATCACTTTCCATTTATCAAAATGAGTCACAGGCTAGCTCAGACTAAAGATGTGAAAAAATGGAGTCCAGTACTGGGTGGGGGGAGCTTGGACATCACATTGAAAGAGGCACAGAGAGAGAGGAGAGAGAGAGAGAGAGAGAGAGAGAGAGAGAGAGAGAGAGAGAGAGAGAGAGAGATTGCCTTTAGTCTTGAGACACAAGGTTTTACAAGGACACTTTGTAAATACAGGGAACTTCATGACCAGGGAGAGCAGCCTGACCTTCAAGGATGGCAGGAGCCAGGCCCCTCCCAGAGACCATTCAAGTGGCAGAGGATAAAATGGACTCTGTTCCTGGGATGAGAACACACTGGGTGATGGTGTTCTCATTTCTGTGTTGGAAGACACAAGGTTATCAGCACAGACAAAACATTTCCTAGAAAATCATCTCAAAAAACAGCCCACCAGCAGAAGGAGCCCTGTTTCTGTAAGTCACCTGCAAGAGTGACCTCAGGAACAAAACTCTCCATCCCTTCAACACAGTCTCCCCAGAGGACTCAAAGGCCTCCACTACTCTCAGCATTCTATTCTGATCTGTTCTAGCTGCCTGGTTTCATGGTGGTGGGCGTCCATACCCTTTGGTTCAACAGCACATAGACCACTGACTTGTCTGTAGCTGATATTCACTGTGTGCCAGGCACTCAGTCAGATGCCCTAGGGATGCACAGTGAGAATAGCAGCCACAGCCTGTCTTCATCTTGCTCACAGTCTAGTGGGAAAGGGGGACAGTGTATGGTGAAGCTGTCTAACACACAAACACACAGAATTGTGGTAAACAGTCTGAGGGAAAAACAGTGGTTCAAATTTAGTTGTCATTCTGACAGGACAAAGAGGTGGAGTCCTTGAGGAATCATCCTTGGGTGGGACTGGTGCTATTATTAAGGAGGTGGCTGTGTGTGGTGGGAGAAGGGGATATTAGGTATTGACTCACGGAGCCTAGTGCATGCTGGGCAAGCACTTCACCATAGAGCTACAGCCCAGCCCAGGTCTGGTCTGTCTGGTCTCTCTTACCCTCTCTTACCCACCATGGGACATCACATCAAGAAGATCCTTTACCTGATCTCACCTCCATAATCTTGGATTTTCTCTGGCTCTAAATCCACAAAGCAACACATTTCTGTTGATGCCCCTCCCTGATCTGTGATTGAGTCTTGTGTAGTCCAATTGCAAGCAGCCACTAGTGCCATGAATCCTGACTGTATTGGCTGAGACGGCCTGGAAGACTGCATTTCTCAGCCCTTATCCCCATCTTCTGGTCTTTCTTGAGCAACAACAGCTACTGTTGCTGTGAGTTTGTTTGACAGCCATGTCATCTCTAGAGGCCAACCTTTCACAGCAACTTTCCCCATCCTCTGACTCTTGCATTCTTTCTGCCCCTTCTTCCACGATCCTGAGCCTCAGAGATGGTTAGTATAAATATCCTTAGCAGAGCACCCTCAACTTCCCTTAAAAACAATTTAAATTTTCCTGTTAAGATTCCCTGGTCAGGAAACGGTCTAGGAAATCAGGAGGAAGCACTTCCTGATTCTGCAATCTCCAAGGGCTAAGATGTTTGTGGGCCAGCCTTAGACCAGGCTAGACACAGACCCAAAGTTATATAGCCTCCCTGGAGAGAGCCCTGTGTTCCAGAACTGCTGAGGTTCCTTGCCAGGCCTGGGGACTCCATATTCTCCTCAGGACCCATCCATCCTCTCTTCTCATGCCACATAGCTGAGGATATGCCACCCCAGCTTCTCATGATTAGTCAATATAGCCTTTATTTCTGTCTCTTCTTTCCAGGCTCCTGTACCACACAGCTCCCCTTGCTCAAGACTCCCTCTCCTGCACCCTGTAAACTGTTGCTTTTCCCTCTAAAAGTCCTTTCTCTCTCAGGACCACTTAATTCAACAGGCAAGTGATTCAACTCTTGGGGATTCTTACTTTCATTGCCATGGGCCAGTCCTGCCAACATATTACCACCAGTAACCCCTTTAATTCTTTCCTCAACTCTCCCCACCAGCCTATGTGTTGAGAGGCAGCTCCCAAGGCCATCACATCCAATAACAACAGCTACCCTTTACCAAGCACTTTCTATATGCTAAGTTTTGCCTTAAGTGGTTTCTGTGTGCATGACTGCAGTGCAAGGGTGGCAGATTGCATTTTCCAAAGCTGATGACACAGCAGTATGCCTCTTGGAATTCCCTCCTCCCACTTAGAAGCAGAACTTAATTGCATTCTCCTTGAACTTGGCCATTCTGTGACTCACTCATTGTCAGGTGATGGAGTGACTGGTTGATCCTGAAGTTTGGGTAATAAAACTACTGTGGCTTCCCTTCTCAGAAAGGACTCTCTTTAGGAGATACAAAATGCTGTGTGATAAGTCACTCCCAGGACTGTTTCTATGGAGGGGCCACACATAGACACCCCAAAAGATCACTAAATTCTCAAATAATAGCAGACACTGTAGATAACCCTGTGAATCTACTATTCTAGATGTTCAGCCCTGTGGAAACTTCAGACAGAATCAGCTCTGGATGACTTCTCATTCCGTCTGTGGGTGTCCTTGAGCCTGTTCTGCCCAGCCTCGCCTTTCACATGTGCCTGACCCACAAAATCAGGAGCAGTCATTTTAATCTGCTAAGGTTTTGGGGGGGGGGTGTATTATTACAAAATAACAGTTATCAGAACTATCAATGTTGCTGTTGGTCATTGTTGTGCTATGAAAGTCCCATACAGGCTCATGTTATGATTGCTGGTCCATAGCCTGTGGCATTATTTTTAAGTCTGTAGGGGTTCTAGGAGGTGTGGACTGACTGGAAGTAGACTACTAGGGGGGCAAGACTTTGAATTTTGTATCTGTTTCTGGTTCTTCCCTGCTCTCTGCTGCTTGATCCACTGAGATGTAAGAATTCTCTTCCATGGATTCCCATTGTCATGAATTCTGCTATTCATGTTATACTGAGACTCTCTGAAATCATAAGCCTAGGTAAATATTTCCTCTCATAACTCCTTCTTGTCAGATATCATGCCACTGTGATGAAAAGGTATCCAATACTTTATTTTTCAGAGATGAATCTGAGCATCAAACCAATAAATCCTTTGTTTAAGGACAAGATTTGGGAAGTGCTAAGGTGAGAATCTTAGGTTTTTCTTATCACAGGACCTGCACCACAATGATCCATCTGTCTTTGCATCTTGGGGATGATTCTGGGGTCACAGATTTCCCATCTAGGGGTAGATCCATAGATGGGAGCTCTTGATCTAAGGTCATCTCAGGAGCTGAGCACTGACCTCCAAGGTGGGTTCTGGTATCATGGATGGTCTGTGCATCTTACCTACCCTGTCCAGTAACTATAAAGGGGTTTTCTTCAACTTTAAAAGACAGCAGAAGCTGCAGAATAAGGGTACATGGAACACGCTCTGCCACTAAGCAGCTGTATGAACTTGGAGCAAGAATTTACCATACAGGGCAGGGAAGAAGATCACTCAACAAAGCATTTGCTTTGCAAGGACAAGGATCTGATTTCAACTCATCCCCAGAGCCCACAATTAAAAAACAAAGCCAGGTGTGGCAGAGCATGTAATTCCAGCAGTGGAGAAGCACAGGCAGACAGATTCCTTGGACTTATTGGCCTTTAACCTAGCTTACCTGGTGAGGTCTAGGACAGGGAAACTCTGGCTCAAAAACAAAAATCAACAGCCAAGGTTGTCCTCTGGCCTCCACATGAGTGTAATGCATACACACACACACACACACACACACACACACACACACACGCACACACACACACACACACACACACACACATCCTGCTCACTCACTTATACATGCAAAATAAGGACAAAAACAAAGAGGTTATCTCACTTGTCTGAGCCTCGGTGTTTTCAGAGGGCAAATGGGATACAATCAAGTTCAGCACATGAGGAGTCATAGACTCAAATCAGCACAAGGCTAACAGATCGATGCATGGATTGTGTCAGCTGTTCAGTGGCACAGTGTATACGAGATGCCGATCACTTCACTAGCAGGTTTCATTTGATCATTCCCTCTCTGTTAGTTACGATCTTTACTACAGGCTGGAAACAGATATACAATAAACCTGGGGAGAAGAATAAGTCTTTTTTTTTCCCCTATCTACTGCTCTACGGAGCCCATTTAACCATACTTCATGTGCCTGATTGTCCTTACAAAAGCACTAATTAAAGGTAGAACACCTTCCCTGGTGGGTAACAAAGCTGGCGCTGAGTAAGCACCCCACTTCTTCCTTCTTCACCTGGGGCAGGTGGCCCACAGCACAGTGACTAAAAATTTGGATCCAGGACTCCTCTGGCTCTTTGCGTTAGCACAGAAAAAGAATGGAAATGGCATCGGACTGCCTCGTGGTTGCTGTGAGCAGCCGTTGAGCTGATGGCTATCTAGCCCTGGATCACAGGGTCTGGAGACAACTTCTTCCTCCTCTCTGTTCTTTGGATCACTCTGTGAAGAGTCAATCATTTTCTGCTCTTCCTCCTCCTCCTCACACTGTGGCCAGTGATCTCAATGTTGAAGCAAGGACATTGAAGGCACTGAATTCTTTCTAGGGAAACTGAAGTAAAACTCAGGCACGTGGGACTCCACCCTTCTTGCTCTGATCTTTTCTGGCGAGACAGGAAGATCAAGAGTTTGGTAGCTCCTTGAGGACTCTGACATCAACAGGCTTTGGGATATACAGGAAAAATGAGAAAGCAGTGGTGCCTTGGGTTGTGGGGCCTATGTTGGAGTTGAGCTTTGTAAGATCCATGTATCAGATTCTTGCCTCTCTCCCTTTGGTCTGTCTTGACTTTGACCATGACATAGTCTCATTTCTTTTCCTCCTGGGAATGGCATTGTCCTAGACAGCCCCATGGGAGATGACTCTAGACTCACCCTCTAGCTGACCATTCACATGCAATCATCAGGTCTGACAGACTTAATAAAAGCAAGTAGTGGTTACAGAACAGTCACAGTGTGCCAGAAACTTTACATGGGTCCCCTCATTTCCCCCACAGAACAACCACTATGCATCACTGCTTTTATGGGCATTAGTTTACTGATGAAGAAAGCCAGACGCAGACAGGTTCAGAAGCTTAGCCGGGGTCTTGCAGCTGATAAGGGATCTGGGTGAGGTGCTGGACTCTGGAGATTGCTTCCAGAGTTTTTACACCTGGTCACCTTGCTAAGGCTTCCCCACTGTACTCTTCTCCATCATCTCACGCTGAGATTCTTTTTTTAATAATTTATTTTTTATTTCTTCAAGTTACATCTCAATCACAATCCCCTCCCTACTCCCCCCTCCAGTCCCACCCTTCCACCCTCCTCCTCCTCAACCCCCCCATCCTCTTCCCTTCTTTTTTTTTTTTTTTTTTTTTAGTTTAAGGTATTTCTTTTTCCCCCCAACAGCTCTCCCTTTCAGTCCAACAAATGGTTCTTTCTCTTATAACAATAAATACAATACAAAACAACAGAAATAAATAGGCCACAATTATAAGAGTTATATGGCTTAGCATACATTCCCAATGTCCAGTCCGTATGTATTTGGCACCTGACTTTAACATTCTACTATCTAACCATCTCCATGAGTTTAAAGTTCTATATCTAACTCAGCTTTCATACTAACTTGCCTCACAATTTTAAAAATATCTTCTTAGATCCAGAACACCCTCTTGATTCCTAAACAACTCAAAATTTAACTATGAGACTCTAGCTATCTATTCTTTAACCACCTCAGAGACCTGAGAGGGATAAATATATCTGATTATATAGGAAGTGCAGGGCCTGCAGCTTCCAAAACTAAGAAATGACATACCAGTGGCTGCCTGGACAGTTCCCATTTTCTCTCCATACATTATAGCATCAGTCTTCAGCCATTTGGCCCTGTTTCTCTGACAGACATTGATTGTAGAGCAGGAATTATGAAGGACTTGCCTACCCTGTCTTGGCAGAGCTAGGCTGTCGACTTACCTGCTTCCTGCTGAGATTCTTACAGAATCTTCTAGAAGGTTTAAGTGCCCCTGGTCTCACACCTCTACAAACCATCCTCCATTCAGCTGCCATCTAACACTTTCTGAAAGACATCCTTGGCTATGTCAGTCTGGCAAAAGCCTTTCACAGAACGGAGAACATGGCTCCAGCTGAGCCACAAACCCCTGCACAGTCTGCTCCGCTGTAACTACATGCCTTCGGCCAACGTTATTCCCAAAGAACTCTGTTTATTACGCCTTCAGGGATGCTGGGGTGTTTTATGCTTTCATTCTGTTGTAGCTTGGTGAGCTCAATCTCTCCTTACCTCCTGAAATCCCTCTTCGTCACCTAAGATGCCTATTCATGCAAACTCTAAGATGAAGCCTTTCCTGCCCTGTCCACGTCCATCCCTTGACTCTCCAAGCATTCAGGCTTTCTCCCAACGTGGCACCTATCACATCAGCATGGGGCTATTTATCCGTACATCTGTCTCGACCAATGGGCACAAGTTTCCAGAGGCAGGATCCTGTTTTAATACCCAGTCTCTTCTCATATGGCTAGTAAAACAGGGCATTGATAACATGCTTTGCAACAGTAATGTTATTAATGCGATGAAGAGTTGGCTCAGCAGTTAACAGAATGTTCTGCTCTTACTGAATACTCAGTCTGATCCACAAAACACATACCTGGCACCCACAACTTCTGGTAACTCCAGCTCTAGGGGATCCAATGCCCCTGGCCTCCATGGGCTCCTGCACTCACATAGACATACCACCACATATGCATAATTAAATATAATAAAAATAATCTTAAAATAGTGTTAGGTGTGAACAATCTTTCCTGTTGGTATCGTTGCCCTCAGGACTCTAACCTATCACCTTGACTTCTCATAGGAACAAGCCTCAGCAACTCAGTCGCATCCCTCTTTTTACAACTGACACTAAAAGCCAAGAGTGTCCAGGTTTCAGCCTCCTGGTGTCTTCATCACTAACCCAGCTACTAAGGTTCCTCCATGTGCTGGAGACAGTTCAGTCACAGCTGAGACTAGACCAGTTTCACTTATGAGATGCCATTTACGTCTCTCACTGTCATCTAGGTATAGCCGAGATCAGACATGGAAGTTTCAAGAGACACCTCTATTCAAGAAATCCTAGGAACTAGTAACAGCGGGACTTTATGTCTCCCAAGCATGTACTTGGATCTAACCTCCATGCTAAGCTGTTAGCTGCTCTACAGCACTTTAGACGACGTGCCATGCCTGGCCTGTGGATGTTTGTGGAGTGAGCGAGTGAGAAGATGCGTGCATGGATGAATTAATGCGTGCATGAATGAATGAATTAGCGAGTTAGTGCTTGTTGGATGAAAAATTAGAAAATTTGCTGAGAGCATCACCAGCATCAAGGTTACTGGAAAATGCATTTTGCACCAAGTTCCTAGTAGGAGGAAGCAGGAATTGTTCCTTCAGGACATCTCTGGGCACAGGATGCCTCGAGGCCGAGTCCCAGTCACAGGGAGGAGAAACAGCAGCATTCTCCTGTGGTAAGAGACTGGAATCCCAGTTCTCCACTTGCAAGGGTGCTGTTCACTGCTCCAGCCCCCAGGGTGGTCCTGTGAGAGGTTGTCAGGGAATCTGCCAGGTGTGTGTGTGTGTGTGTGTGTGTGTGTGTGTGTGTGTGTGTGTGTTCTTTTTCTGCACTGGTGTGTAAATGACATCTAGCTGCCTTGCCAGCCAAAGGGAGGTTTCTGCTTGGTTCGGGCACTGGAAAGCCACCTCCAGCAGCCCACCGCACCCACATCCACAGTGAGGTCTGCTTCATTGTGCATGCAGTCTCACTTTCCTGTTCTGTTTCGGGAGGTTTGGCTATTTATTGCTTACACTGCAATGCAGGAGCTGCTACATCTTCTGTGACACCACCTTCCTAGCCATGTGGCTCACCTCCCCACAATTCTCCTTGTCTCCCAGACTTCATGAGCCACATATAACCTTCTCAGCAATGGGATTCACACTGGCTTTCCCTATATAGCCTTCACACCCTGGCTTGTAGATGTAACACAGTAAGCATTTATGGGCTAGCCATTCAGTGGGTGGTCCTGTTGGTGTCCTTGGGGAACTCTCCTGCAACTTCAGGTGCCTGTCTGCCAGGCAGGCTTGATGGGATCAGCCACAGAGCCACACATCTCTCAGGTCCTACCAGGTGGCTTGTCCTTGTTGTGGTACAGATGCCAGGGTGGAGCAAAAGTGGAGGTCTGGCACGTCCTATCTGACCTATTCCATGAGTAAAGCAAGCCAAAAAGGCAAGCACCGGATTCAGGGTAGGGAAACAAGCTCAGATCTTCAAGGGACAAGCTTTGATCCCATGTTTCAAAGAGATATTAACCAGGAAGAGAAAGAACCCATTGTGTTTCCATTCTCAAATGGTGTGATACTTTATTTCATTACTTAACCAATGCTTGGTAAGGACTCTGTGTGAAGCTAAAGTGTAGAAAAATGAATTCCTCATACTATCTAGGGAAGATATCTAGTGTCTAGTCTACAGTACTGTCTTAGGAGTCTTTGGAGCTGGGTATGAATTCTGTCTGTACTTATTCATCATGGGATTTGCAGCAAATCATTTCCATCTTTTGAGTTTTCATTTTCTCTTTTGAAAAATAGGAAAATTGGGACTGGATAGATGGCTCAGTGGGTAAGGGCACTTGCTGTGAATCATGCGGACCTGAGTTTGAATGCCCAGTACCCATATAAAAGAGGCTGGGCATGACTGAGTGTACCTGCAACCCAGTGTTTGAGGAAAGAGACAGACGCATCTCAGAAGCTTGCTGGCTAGCAGAGCGTATTCAGAACAGTAAGCCTCACAAAAGACCCAGACTGAAGGGAATAAAGCAGAGGATAATAGAGAAACATCCAATGTTGCTCTCAGCCCTCCAAAATCCATAGGCGCCCACGCGCCACACCCTCCTAAATAGCCACTACAAAAGAAAAATAAAAATGTTAATAATACCAGTAATAACCAGAGGACATATACATGTAACACCCTTAGTACAGCACCTAAGTAGTATGGAGTGAGTGCGTAATAAAACTAACTTTTAATATTGTTGTTACTAAAAACAACGCTATCATTTCACTCGCCACTTACTAGAGCCACGGAATGCAAACTCCCAAATTCCTACACTGCAAGTTCCTCAAGACTGTAGGTAAAGAAGTATTTATTAAGACCTTGTTTACAAAGGGGAGGAAAGCGAAAGCTGCACAAATACTCAACAGTCCAGGGTTGGCTGAATGAAGTTTAAAGTATCTGCCCAAAGCATTGCAGTGCAGTCAACAAGAATGATGGGGTGCTCTGTGGACTGACACTGAGAGCTGCATGTCACATATCATCACGTACAAGGGAAGGTGACAAAATAGTACATACAGCACTGATGGAGACTTCTGTGAGCTACAGCTATGTGTAGACACAGGGAAGTTCTGGCAGAAAGATGGGAACATTCAAAGGTGTCAAAAACAGCAAGAGTGAGGTTATGAGGCTCCTCAACCCTCCACTCTATCCTGACTTTTCTAACTTCTCTACAGTTAAATGCATTCCTGTACTAAACGATCTTAAAATCAGCAGTGAGAGAGTTGGGGATATATTGCAGCTGACAATGTTTGCCTTGTATGAGTTTGATCAACAACAGCATCAAAAAGGAAGAAGGGATGGAGGAAGTGAAGAAGGAAGGATAGAGAGAGAGAGAGAATATATCATGGTGGGGTTGGAGAGCTGGTTTGGACCTCTTGCAGAGGGACCCAAGTTTGGTTCCCAGCACCCATGCCAGGCCCATTACAACTACTGGTAATTCCAGCTCCAGGGGATTCCACAACCTCTCCTGGTCTTCTGTGGCATACATACAGAGATACACATACACATATGCATTTTAAAAATGGGATTATATAAGAGGTTTAAAAATGCCTCCATAATTTATATTTATAGACCTGGAAAAAGCAATTCTCAACTTCATATGAAATAACAAAAAAACTAAGAATAGCAAAATCAATCCTGTACAATAAAAAAACATTTGGAGGTATCACCATCCTAGATTTCAAGCTGTACTACAGAGCAATAGTAATAAAAACAGCATGGTATTGGTATAGAAACAGACCAGTGGATCAATGGAATCGAATTGAAGACCCAGAAATGAACCTACACACCTATGGTCACTTAATTTTTGACAAAGAAGCCAAAACCATACAATGGAAAAAGGACAGCATCTTCAGCAAATGGTGCTGGTCCAACTGGATGTCGACATGTAAAAGAATGAAGTTAGACCCATACTTATCGACTTGTACAAAACTTAAGTCCGAGTGGATCAAAGACCTTAACATAAGGCCAGACACACTAAATCTATTAGAAGAGAAAGTGTGGAAAAACCCTCGAACTCATTGGCACAGGTGACAACTTCCTGAACAGAACACCAACAGCTCAGGATCTAAGACCAACAATCAATAAATGGGACCTCATGAAACTGAAAAGCTTCTGTAAGGCAAAAGACACTGTCGTTCAAACAAAACGGCAGCCTACAGATTGGGAAAAGATCTTCACCAACCCCACATCTGACAGAGGGCTAACATCCAAAATTTACAAAGAGCTCAAGAAATTAAATATCAAGAAATGAAATAATCCAATCAAAAATGGGGAACAGAGCTAAACAGAGAATTCACAAAGGAGGAATCCCTAATGGCTGAGAGATACTTAAAGAAATGCTCAGCAACATCAATCATCAGAGATATGCAACTCAGGACGACTCTAAGATTCCATCTCATACCTGTCAGAATGGCTAAGATCAAAAGATCAAATGACAGCACATGCTGATGAGGTTGTGGAGAAAGGGGAACACTTCTCCATTGCTGGTGGGAGTGCAAGCTTGTACAACCACTATGAAAATCAGTCTGGTGATATCTTAGAAAACTTGGAATAGCTTTACCTCAAGACCCAGCCATACCACTTCTGGGTATACATCCAAATGATTCCTTACCAAATCACAAGGAAGTTTCCTCATCTATGTTCATAGCAGCCTTATTTGTAATAGCTAGGAACTGGAAACATGTCCCTCAAGCGAAGCATGGATAAAAAAAAAAAAACCCGTGGTACATCTACACAATGGAATACTACTCAGCCATCAGAAACAAGGAAATCCTGCAATTTGCAGCCAAATGAATGGAACTAGAGAAGCTCATCCTGAGTGAGCTAACCCAGACTCAGAAGGATGCACATGGCATCTATTCACTTATAATCGGATTTTAGCCATATAGTACAGGATAACTACACTACAACCAATGCACCAAGGGGAACATGAACATAGACTTTGTTACCTGTCAATGAGACACTTTGTCCTAGTGGTGCTGCCTTGTAGGCCCCCAGTGTATGAGGAGGCTCTTGGCCCTCATATGACTTCTGAACTGGTGCGGAGGACTGTTATGTAGGGACACTCCACTCCAGAGGAGTGGGATGGAAGGGTTAGGGGGTAGAGGGTGGGAGGGCGGGACTGGGAGGGGTGGAAAGAAGACACTGAGATGGAGATGTAACCTGAAGTGATAAATAAATATTGAAAAAATAAATAAAATGTGTCCCTGACACTATTAATGATATTCTGCTATACTTGCAGACAGGAGCCTAGTATAACTGTCATCAGAGGCTTTCACCCAGCAACTAGTGGAAACAGAAGCAGAGACCCACAGTCAAACATCAGGTGGAGCTTGGGGAATCTTATGGAAGAGGGGGAGGAAGGAGTGAAGGAGCCAGAGGGGTCAAGAACAACCACGAGGAAACCTGTAGAATCAACTGACCTGGGTCCATAGGGGCTCACAGAGACTGAACTGCCAACCAGAGAACATGCATGGGACGGAACTAGGCCCTATGCACATGTGTAGCTCAGTTTTCATGTAGGACTCCTAAAATGAGAGCAGGGGCTGTCTCTGACTACATTACCTGCCTTTGGGACCTTTTCCCCTAATTGGGCTACCATGTCTAGCCTCAGTGGAAGAGGATGCACTTAATCTTACTGTAACTTGATATGTCAAGGTTGGTTGACATCATGAGGTGGATGGGGGGCGGAGGTGAGAGGGAAAGACTGGGAAGAGAAGAGGGAGGGGAAGTTGCAATCAGGATGTAAAGTAAATAAATAACTTAATTAATTTTTAAAAAGTGGCAGTGGGAGAGTCACTGTAGGCTACCATCCAGGCAGGTTTCAGAACACCCAGAGCTCTTGAACATATTAATTTCTGGTGCTATGCAGACACCAGTGGCCTTTAGATTCCCCCAAGAACAGGGATCATTCCTGATGGGTTTTTTTCCATGACATCACAGAGTCACAGACAATTGTTTCATGTTCTCCCTGTACCAGGTAGCAGCTCCAGCGGTTCCCATGAAGTGGAGTTGGAGCAAGGAAGGGCTCTGTTGCCAGGGACTGCCCTACTCCTCTCCCAAGCAGCTCTAGTGGTGACACAGGTACCCAGGACAGAAGCTCAGGCTTTGGGTGCAGCAGATCTGCGTCCTCCAGGATAAGTACTCCCTACTCTTTCAGATCGAATCAATGTCATTACTGAGGTGGAGGAAGAGATCCATTTAGGGTTATGTGTGAATGCATATGCATGAGCTATTAGAAGTTCAAGACTGTCTAACAGCTGTCATAATCTCTCCTCTCACCTGGGGGTAGAGCATAAGAAGTCCATCGTGGGCAATACTATCTCACTCCATCACACCCAACTTCTCAGTCTCCTTGCATCTGAGTCTGTACGCTTTTGTAGCTCAAAGAATCTCCATTAGAGTCTGTCTCATGTTAGACCTAGTGTTCCCCTGTAGGGTCTCATGGCTAGAAGGAATGAGTATTCCCAACCACTTAGACAAGAGGACATTTGATGCTATCAAAAGGTACTTGCCATATCAGAAGTGAACACTCTAGCAGAGGTGGGTTAGCTTGATGAAAGAGCTACAGATGGCTGGAAAAATGGTGGTTGGTAATATTGCACAATGGCTGGGAGCTTATGGACCATGGGAACGAGGGATTACAAAAATGGAAAAGTGGCCTGCTATGGGATGGCATGAAATATAATGATATGGAGAGGTGGTACTGTGGTGGGCCAGGGTCAAGGTATCCCCCTGAGGAACTATGCCATGCAACAGGTCTGGTATAAGGTTTGTTGGGGGATTGGAGTAGAGTAGGGGTTCGGAGAAGGCAGACAATTGGACATGTAGACAGACAGACGGTAGCAGAACCATGAGGGCAGAGAAGAGGGGGTGCACAGAAGGGTAGAAAGGGGAAAGGGGGGAGAGAGAGAAGCTGGGAACAGAGAGGGTGAGAGAAAGAGAGCAAGCTGGGATTGCAGGGGTCCTTTCATCAAGCAACCCTGACAGGCACCTGGTGGCATCAAGTAATGACTTAAGATATTGCTAGGTCCCTGAGGGGAGCCTAGTGGAGTTGCCTGTAAACTAACATGGGGGGGGGTCAATACATTAATCTTCACATGATTAATGAGCTTCATGATTTCATGAAAACATTTTCCTCCTACCTCTTTGGCCCCATCAGTGAGCTACACTAAGAGAGAAGCATGCTTAGTGTGGTCCTGCCCTTGTTGCGCCAACTACAAAGCCTTGTGGGCTTCTGTGGCTGTCACATCTAGCCATAATATGGCTAATTGTGAGGAAGTCTGGGAGCTGGAGCAAACATTTTCTCACCCCCGCTTGTTAGCAAGTAAGGCAGGCTGACTGTAAGTCATTAAGCACCATTTCCCCACGTTTTCTAACTCTGCTAGGCAAGCATGCCTCCAGACTTGACCTCATTGGAGCCCTTTATAAGGGAGGCCACAGGTTGGAATGTGTTTCCCCGTCTGGTACCCAAACTGAGGAAATCTGCCATCTTGCATGGGGATGAGATGAGCTCCAGAGCCCAGGGTGCCACAGTTTAGTGGGTGATTGGTCCTCAGAGCACATGGCAGTGATGCGCTTCTGAGATTTGTAGTAGAAGGCAAGACTTCACAGTGGAACCTCTGCTCTGTCCTCCGTGCCACTTCTGATTCTGCCATTTACTACCCCTTGGTTTCTTGTGTGTTGGTATGATTAAATACTCTTGAGAATAGTAACAAGAGAATAAGGGTTTATTTTAGCTCACAGTTCGAGGTTCCAGCCCACCATGGCCTTTGAGGCATCAGGAACTTGAAACAGCTGGTCACATTACTTGAAAAGAGCAGTGAATGTATGTATCTAGTTTCTCTGCTCTTCTATCATCTACTATCCCTTGCCTAGGGAATAGTGTCACCCACAGTAGGGGCTTCCTGACTCATTTAGTGTGTAGCCAAGGTAACCTCCCACAGATATGCTCAGGAGAGTCCAACGATTTCTCTATGCCTCCATTTTCATCAGCAGAGTACTTGAATCATGAAGTTTTCTAATAAAAATCTATTTAATGTGCTTAGGATATTCTCCAGTACACCTATAATTCCAGAGCCCTGAAGATCGAGGCAGGGGGATTGCTGTTAGTTTAAAGCCTGCCCCTGGGTTATATAGCAAGTTACAGGTCATCCTGAATTACAAAGTAATACCCTGCCCTGCCCGAACCTCCAAAAGAATGACATTCTTTTGGAGAGGGAGGTCATCAAAGCTTAACATGAGCAAATACAGAATTAAAGCTTATGAAACTTCAAGGGCACAGAGAGCATTAGCGACTACTGAAGAAAAATGGAGCTGGGTGGGTAGACTCCGCTTTCATAACCATCTGTTTTCACCCAGATGTAGTCACATGTGGTTCCCCCTGTCCACAGGCCAGTGCATGTGGCGTCTATGGCACAGCCAGCTATGCTGACTGCTCTCCCTTCTGGTGCGTGTCCACCAACCACAAATAAGCCTTTTACACAGTCTGGAATTAACTCGCACACCCATGCTTGTCCTTTCTGCCTCCCTCTCCTTACTCCTGGTTCCAACTTTCCCTCTTAATTTCCTGAGAAAATGGCAACAGCAGTTTTCCGGAGCATCTCATGGGGCTGACCCCCTTCCTGTGTAGAACTTCATGTATATCCATCAGGGCCCACCCCTCAATTATGCCCTGAATCTCCTCCCTTCTGGCCTCAGAAGGATGCCCATTAACCCTGAATCTATCTCCTCTATTTCACTGGTGACAGTTCATTCTCTAGGGGACCACTCCCATAAGCATTCAGACATTACTGTTTAAAACAACAAGCGAAACTGACCACGCCTCTTCTGTCCACACCTGATCTCTCTATGCAATGAAGCATTATCCCAGTATGTTCTGTCCACACTCTTGCCTCCAATAACTTTGAACTCAAACAGCTTTACTTCCTGCTGATCCACAAGACAGTTCTTGTCAGGGATACCAGTGACTCCATGTGTTCTAACCCAAGGTCATTTCTTATCCCTAGCAGCCTCCTCACAGCAGAGGGCACAGTTATCAGGTCTCTGGGCTGTGAAATGTTCTCTTCTTAGTTTTAAGATCCTCTTCTTGCTGGCAAGGGCATGTCTCCACTTCCTCTGTGGGCTCCTTGCCTCAATGGACTTTCAATAATGAAGTCCAGTCTTCCAGCCTCAAGCTTCCCACAGTGTCTAGGTTAATGGTCCCAAGTATGTAACCCCAGCATGGCCATCTCCCCTGAAGAGGCACACATGTGATTAAAGTGGATTTCTCTACTTGAATAGCTAGTTGGGCACCCCTAACCTGAAATACCCCAAATCAAATCTTGAGAGCTGCTCCTTAGTGTCACCCGAAGCCTTTCCTTGCTCAGGAAATGGAAACCTCTTTCTTTCAGTGGCTCAGACTCAAATTCGGAACTCTCTCCCTCTTCCTCCATATCCACTCTGCCGGCTCTGTTCTCAAAACTGGGCCAGAATCAGGCTACTTCACACAACCGAGGTTCTGCACTCCAGCCAAACCTTAGCATCATCTTTTGCCTGAATTGCGATAAAGTAACAATGACAAAAGCAACTTGGAAAGGAAAGGTTATTATGCCTCACAGTTCAGGGAGCTGATTCCACTATGGCGGGGGGGGGGGGGGTGAGTGGTGGCAGCGGGAACATGAGGCGGCTGGTCACATGGTATCTTCAGTCAGGAAGCAGAGGGGCATGGTGGTGCTCTGCTCACTTTCTCCGTTTTACTCAGCCTGGGACCCCAGTCCATGGAGTGGTGCCATTCATAGTCAGAATGAGTCTTCCCACCTCAAATTAACTGAATTAATCTTGATAGACTTCACACACATGCCTAAGTGCCTGTCTCTTAGGTGATTCTAGCTCCTGCTGCTGCATCAACAAGCCAATCGCTATCATCCATCACGCTAGCCTTCTAATGGCCACTCCTTTCTCCATGATCACACCCCTGCACCCATGCTCAATCTAACAGTGAGATGGGATTTTGATTATTTAGAAATCCACATCAGATTGTATTATTCTTACGATGACCACCCTCACCCCCCATCCTAGCCTTAAATCTTGCCTTCATGAAGAGCTAAAGACCTCATTACAACCCAGAAGGACCCAAGTTCTCCACTGCCTCCTAGACCTCAGATCCTCTGCCAACCAGCCAACAGTTGACTCCTTTATTCTGTGAGTGCATGGAGCACCAACCTAGGGCCTTTACATTTGAGATTCTCGTCTCTACAAGTATTTTCCTCTTACAGGGTTCACTTCACTGACTCTTTGCTTGTGTGTTGTCTCTTCAGAGGGAGCTCTGATCTCTTAGACCCTTACACAGACTCTCCACTTCATTGTCCTCCACAGTATTCCCCAATAGCAGACCTTCTCAACTTTTCTGTTTGCTGTTATGGCTTGAGAGCACACACACAGAGCAGTCCTCATTGTTGCACTGCTGGAGGAAGGCATACACAAGCCCACACTCCCCCGTAAACTTGTCCCGGGCTACAGTGTTGGGCTGGCAGTGAGGTGGGAGAAGCCATGCATGGGAATCGCTGTTTCGGTCTAACTAGAAATTTCACTCTCTTCCCTTTAAAACGCTGTTCCCTTTCTTGCTTATCTGTGGCTCTTTCCCAGGAAAGTGCTCACTCAAGGCAGATTATCCCCCCCCCCCCCGATTTCAATGGCTTAGCAAATAAACAAACCAAAAAAAAACTTCGTATCTCATCTATGGTGTTTGGAGAGTGACCTTTAGGTGGCAATTTGGGGACCCAGATCTACCCTTCTTGTGATTCTGTCAGCCCTTCCAGTCTGTTCCCTAAAGCAAGTCTACTGGCCAAATGGAAGGAGAGCTGAGAGCACAGGGTGACGGTGTGAGCCAGGCCTAGAAGTGGCGAACATGCCACTCTAATGTCACTATCCAGAACCCAGGGACATATTCACATCCAGCTGCAAGGGAAGCTGGGAGATATTATCCAGTCATGTATACAAGAGCAAAAGGAAAGGATTCTGAAAATTCACCGTTTAGCTTGCCGAAGTGCCACATTGACTTGCCCAGGTCACATGACAAACCCTATTTCTTGGATAACCTTGGATACATGAAAACCATTCTGCCTCCATTTTCTCTCTCCAAAAATCCCCTTCTTCACTCTTTCTTGCTGATTCCATTAGCTGACTCCTCAAGGGTGAAATGCTTCACGTGGATTTACACAAGGAGTGGATTTGTTTTTTTTTTTTTTCCACGTTCTACTGATAAGAACTTCCCTTGTGCTGTAGCTGAGATCTGAGACTTTGGGGGCTTAGCAAAAACTTCCATCTGGTTCTTCTGTTGTTATTCACCAGGGAGACTAGCCCAGGCAGAGGCTACAGCATCAAGGCCTGGAGGCAACAGAGATTCCAGGATAGCAGAGGAGTATCTGTGGCCTGGAAGCTTGGCACAAGGACTCTGGAATCCGCCAGTGCCAGCTGGGTGAGCTTGGACAAGTTATGCAACAACCAGGGCTGAGTTCATTTTTTGTAAAGTAGGGATGCTAGATGCATTGATCTCTCCAGTTTATTATGGGGATTGAATGAGCTGACACATCTGGGGTACTTAAAACTGTGTCTGGCGTGTGAGTTGTGATTACTGTTAGTCTGTCACCACAATGGTACCATAAATTATCAGCCATCCTTTGCCTGGATCCTTGCTTCTGAGAGCTTATCCTACTAAGTCCATGCCTTTCAAGCACAGTGTCCAAACTACCCTAGCGCAGCCACTGGGGACACACTGAGCTTTGTTGCTATGCGGTCTGCCCCTCCTCTGACATTCCCCTGCATCCCTGTTTCGGTACCGTGGCCCAGCGTATCTGATGGCCCATGTGTGTAGTGCTTAAATGCTCATCAGCATCAGGGCCATCTGTCCACTCCTGGCTTGCTTTTCCATAATTGCACTTGCCACTGTGCAGCTTGGGTCAGAGTTACAGCTAGTAGACCGCTGCTTCTGGAAATCCTTACTCTGCTGCAGTGGCTAAATTTTATGGTGGAGCCACAGCCAAGAGACTCTGAAGCCAGGCCGAGTGTTGCCCTTATGAAAAAGGAGGCCACTGGACGAGGTCCTCTTATGCTCCATTCCCGAGGCAGTGGGGCCGTCCTCTCTATTCCTCGAGGACCTATTTTAGACAGCCAAGGGTCAAGGAGGTGACCAGGTGGTCTGCTATGTGAGGACCTCTAAAAACAAGAAGTCTCAATCAAGGGAGTCTCTAATCCCCATCTCAGCCTTTCGTTCCAAGCAACAGGCAGCAAAACAGGTCCTTTAATGGAGGGGTTCTGACAGCTCATGGCTTTCCTGAAGATGAAGGTGTGAGCCCAGCAGAGCTGGCTTGATACTGACTGCCTTCTACCATGTTTACCTATGGGAGGGGGGTGCAGAGTTAACCCTTCATGAGTCCAACTCCAATTTAGCTCTATTTATTCATTTGTTTAATCAGTCAGTCGAGACATTAATAAACAATTATAGTGTGGGTACTGAGACTACAGAACCTGCATAAACAAGGTTGCTTCTTTCCTGAAGCGACACCCAGTCTTAACACATAGCAAACCACAAACTAGCATGAAAATACTAAATCATTTAGTGTCATGGGAACACAGAAGAACAAGGGGACCTCATAGGAGATAGTGGATCAGAGAAGGGCTCCCTCAAAAAGGCACGTAAGCCTGGCAGGATGGCTTAGCAGATAAGGGTGCTTGTACAAAGCTTGACAACCTGAGTTCAATCCCTTGAACCCACATGACGGAAGGAGAGAACTGATTTCTGCAAACTGTCCTCTAATCTCCACATGTGCATTGTGGCACGCCCATGTGTGTATTTATGTTCACACACACACACACACACACACACACACACACACACACACACGCATTCCAAGAGACCCTAGAGAAGAATAAATGAACAATGAAGTCCCTACCGTGAGAAGACATTTAAGTGAACTTCAAGTTTGGGGATGGTTTTTTTCTGTCAGGGAGATTACTAAAGTTTAGCTTTTTGCATTTAATGTCCAGTGTATTTCCTGAAAGTAAATACTGCATCAAAACACTTAATTTCTATTAGTTAACCTAATAAAGTCCACCTTGGATAAACCAAATCTCACCTTTAAAAAAATTAAAGGGGATATAGTAATGTTAAAGGAACAGACAGAAAGTCAGGAGTATGCTGAACTGGGTTGTTTTGCTTGTAAGTCACAGAAATGTACCAATTAGTCTAGTAAAAGGGAGTTATTGGGATTCTGGTGGGTTTAAAGAATCCACAGAAGAGATGATCAAGTGTCAAGAGTAGCAGAACCACACCTGGGAGACTTGAGATAGCAGCTGTCCTCGACCTCCCTTTATAAAGTCAAGACTGAGATAACATCTCACCAGCGATTAAACTCTTGGTCTCTTTGACCCAAAGTTCTAGATTCCTAGAAGAACCTGATTGACCGCAGCCTGGGTCAGAGACCCATTCTTGGTTTATTCAACAGGACCTGAAGATAAATTAAGGTAGTTTAGGCCCAAACATTGGATCCATGCCATCTCTCAGAGATCAGGGGTGTCACCAGGTGTCATTGTTTTGATGCCTACTTCTTGAGATGCATGCTGCTAGAAGGTCACTGTGGTTAGGAAGTTCAGTGTGGGTGAGCACACTGAGACACAAAACAAACAAGATGGAGAGACCGGGCTTCTCCCCTGTGCAAGCCCTGTGACGTTACATGTGAAGCAAGTATTCATTAATCATGTCATCTTTTATATGCGTGAAGGGAATTTGTTGTTTACAGTACAGCTGAGGTCTGTACGCTAACTTAATCATAAAAAGCACTTAGGAGAAATTTATAGGGGGCAGTCACAAAATTTGAAAAAGAGTTTTTCAAGCATCACACTTGCTATTTGGCAGGATCTGGACACCCCCAGGAAATCTCAATGGTACATACCTTCCCACCTTCCCACCTTCCTCTGGTCACCCGCCCTTCTGGAGTGAATGGAGTTGAGCGATATGTGGCAGTTTCTTGTGCAAGCCAAATGTTGGGTGGCAGTAGGATGCACTGGTGTCCAGGGAATCTGCTCCATGGAGAAAACAAAAAACTATCAGAGTGGGGAAAGATTCAGCCTTCCTCAAGGAAGGAGCTTGCCGAGACCTGGCTTAGGCACACTTAGGGAGAGCCATTGCTTTGCAAAGAGCCACTGTCCTGAAAACAGAAGCTAAATGATAGTGCCTTTATCAACCGTTGCCTCTGGGTCCACAGAAGATGGTCCAAAGACACTAGAGAGTTATGTAGATGAACTGTGACAAGGCCTATATGTCCCTGATCCCTTCCCTCTTTACACCTCTTCAGGAAATCCCACACCCACTGATAATCACCCATCATAGAGGTTAAGCCATGGTCACAGAATCAGGCAAGGCTGGGTGTGTCTCCGGGCCTGGCCCCTTTTTAACTGGGGACCTCCCTGAGCCTTAGTGTTTTCATCAGAAACCTTGATACAATTGTCTTCAGGTCACTGGGAGGCTGAGCCAGTGGGAGGACTGTGAATCACAGAGTATGTGGACCTTCAAGGCAGCTGTGGGTGTGGCTACGTCTTTGAATCAGTCACCAGCATATTGTTCAGGAGTGTCTGTACTGGACCCTTCCTAAAGACCTAAAAACAAACATAGCATGCAAATGTTCCTTTCCTGGTCCTCTTGGAGTCTTTTCAGACTTTGCCCCAGGATCTTACTGGCCCATTTTTCCTATTTCTCATTCCTGATCAGTCACAGAAAATTTGTCAAGCAAGACTAAGAAGGAGCTAGGATGATGTGGAACCAGGATTGAGCAGATGGTTCAGTCCTAGCACAGGACTCTTGGAGACATTACCTATCCATCCTTGATGCCATGTTCCTTGAGATGTGGACTGCTTGAGCTGGACTCCAGGGGGCTCTTGTGTTGCTTAAGAGTGCATTCAACAGAAGAAAAATTAGTTCAAATTATCTTAAATAAGCAATGGCTTATTAATCTCACCATAAGGCATTTGGAGGTAGGAAGATTCTAAGAACAGCTGAGCTCTTGGATGGGGTTAGATAGAACATCTCTAAAATCTCCTAGGCTTTACCTGTGTGGTTGGCTTCATAACTGTTCCTTGGGCATAGCACCCAAGCCCAAGGAAGGAAGGAAGGAAGGAGGAAGAGGAATGCAGGAGACAGTGCTAGTCTTGCATCTCCCCTTTATCAAAGGAATAGAGGGCTCTCAGAACCATTAAGATTTCCAGGCAGACACAGTTGACACTAGACACCCAAAGGGTAATCTTGCTTGCTGAGACAAGGACTTAGATCATTGTGCTTGGGTTAGAAAACTGATCATAGTTGGTCTCCAGGGACTGGGAACATTGTTACCCCGAACAAAGTAAAGCTGCAGTAGGCAAGAAAGGAGCGAAAGGGCATTTGGTGAGCACTAAACAGAACCTGCCTACCTTCTACCCAGGAATCCCATCTTGGGGGTGTGGCTGCAGCAGGCACGTATGAATATAAGAGCCAGTGTTCCTTGGGCTCAGCCTGGGCATATGAAGGTACGGTGCGCTCCCTGGAGGTGAGCTGTGGGGAGAGGCGAGGAAAGCAGGAGCAGTCTTCGTCTGCTTGCAGTTCTTCACCACGCTTTCCAGGTGCTGCAGAGCCCTTGGACTCCTCCCCCAGGACTCCAAACGATGGCTACTTCCCAGGACTCCCCAGCTTCACTAGCCTTTACCTATGGTTTTCATTGCAGCTGCTCCTTCACAGAAAAGCTTCTAATGTGCTCCCAAGCCAGGTCGTGGCAAGCCGGTTGGTTGCTTGACAAAGTCTGAATCTTGCCCACCTCCCGGCATTCTTTCTGTGCTTCTTGGGAACAAAGTCTCTGACAAGCAGTGTATCTTGTCCCTGTTGGATATCCACAGGGATGGGTGGCCTGACCCAGCTGCCCCAAGGACCTCTGTAGACATTGCTGAGTCTTTGCCGGGCCCCTTTGCCTGCCATGGACTGTTGGCTGAGCTGCTACTGCTTCAAGTACTGTGGTTTCTACCTTGTGAATTTTCTCTTTTTTTTCTCCCCCTAGGGATTTACCTTTGTCCCAGAAACATCTCAGAGTTTGTCCTGAGTGAATGGTTGGAATCTGTATATGAAAACATGTCCCTTTTTTCTAGCTGAGTGACCATGATGTGATATGATTTACTCCTTGAGGTAGACAAGGTTAGACTCTGCTTGGGTCCCTCCTGTACCATTGCCTGCTTCCCTCTGTCTTCCATGAGCTTCTCCTCTCAACAAAATACACAAACCAAATTCGCCAGGTTGTTTTCAGGGACTCAAACCCAAGACAAGGCTCATATTAAAACCATACTGCAAGTGCCATTAAATCTGTGTTCTGTTTAGGAACTGTCACCTGAGATCCAGTTGATCCTGATGCCCCCACTCCCAACCTCACACCTATCTCATGTGTTGTTATATAACTCTACTATGGAAGACTTGCCCACCCTCCAGGCTCTGTCACCTCCCACCCTCTTTCCCACACCACTCTTTGTTCCCTGAGATTCCCCACTAACCTCTCAGCTCCACTTCCCTCCAGCTCCCCTCCCCCATCTTGTTCCAGACAGACTTCCATACACAGTATACTCAGACTCTTCCAAGAACCCTCCTTCGACCTCCTGCCTTAACTGAGAATGAGATTTCCCCAGAGAACCTTTCCACCTTCATGGCCTCCTCCAGCTGATACTGCTCATTTTGCCAAGGTACAAAATTCCCAGGTCAGCAACTGCCCCCTCAACTCCTCAGGACCACTCTTAAGCCATTATGCCTCCACCTTCCTATTAAAACACACCTTTTCTGTTTCTAACACCACCTGGCTATATCATTAAAAGTGACTGATGGTACATCCTTTGAGACAGCAATTCCCCTTCAAACAAAAGCATTAGCGTGAACTGAAAAGACATATGTAAGCACTTGTGATAGCATGGGTAATACCAGTGAAAAGGGGAAGGAAATGGAAATAATTTAAATATCCACCAACAGAAAGCCAGCCCCCCACCCAAAAAAAAAAAAATCGGTGGTGTCACGGGAGACCATCACGTCCTACAGGAAGAAGTGTTTGTAATTCTCTGGTGCCACCATGGGGAGAGGCATATGGTACGTAATGGTGAGCCAAGCAGAAAATCTGACTGTAGACAAATAGAGTGTGATCTCATTTTGTAAAAGCAAAAAGGAGGAAAGACATGGGGTTGCCTGGAATATGAAGACTGTCCTTGGGGGTGGTGCCCTTGGCTCAGCAATGATGCTGTAGCTGCTGCTCTTGCCTTAGCCAGAAACTGCTCAGAAGAACCCGCTGATCTTCAGAGTCCATAATACAAGGGCAGAAGCCATCTAGCTCCTGCTGCAACACCTTGACACTTGCTTTGTCCTCCTGGCAGGAGTCTAAAAGGCATCAGTAAAATTCAAAGGCCCTGAGAAACCCATTTAGGAAGCTCTTAAAAAAAAAAAAAGACTCCTCGAAGTTTTGAAGTTGTGTATAGGGTGGACAGGGTGGCATTGCCATCTCCTCTCTCGACCAGAGAGATGCAGGCAGCAGGTACGCCGAGTGCCAGAAGCTTGTCATGGAATAAAAGCCTGATTGCCTCCCCTTCTTATGTCAGCCCTGCCTCATATTGAAGTCGAATCAATCCAGCCCTGTCTCCTCTCTGTCCATTTCTTGTTAGTTGAAGACTGGTGGAAATCCATGAGACAGAGACCTACAGGGAATATATATAAGGATGAGGGGACCTGATGAGGTATTGATCGCCTTTGTAATATTTGCCTTGGCTCCTGGAAGCACATAGTAACTTTGAAATAACAAATATTAAAAATGAATTTAGGGGCTGGGGAGATAGCTCAGGCAACAACACCCTTGCTTGGAGGGGGCATGGGGCTCTGAGTTGAGATCTCCAGCCCGCACATGAGAGGCAGAGACAGGAGAGCACTGGAGCTCACTGGCCAACCAGTCTGGCTGAATTAGTGAGCTCCAGGTTCAGTGAGAGACTCTGTCTTAAAAAAAGAAAAGGTGGAGAGAGACTAAGGGATGCCACTGACACTGTTCTCTGCCATCTAACCTCATATGCACAAACATACGGGGACACTCACACACATGTGCATATACACAGGGACATAAACACTGCACACACACACACACGTGAACATGCGTGCACATGCACATATTCACACAAAGAGTTGAAAAAGTACCACTTGGCCTGTGCTTACAGTGTGGATCCTATTTGTAGCCAAAGGTGTCTCTATTAAAAGCTTTTCCCAGCTCAGGGGAACTTTCAGGAGGTGAGACCTTGTGAGCAGTTTTCTGGTCACTGTCACTGTACTCTGAAGGAAGTTGGTGGGACCCTGCTGCTTCATACCCTTTTCACGCCACAGCTATGAGGAAGGTGGCTTTGCTATGCTATCATGTCACCTCCCAATAGGTGCAAAAGCAACAGTTGATCATGGACTGGGAGCTCCAAAACCATGAGCCAAAACAAACATTTCTGCTTTATAAATCCATCATCCCAGCCATTTATTACAGCAGTGGAAAGCTAACACAGTCCATCATGCCTGCGGTATAATTGCCTAGCCAGAATCCTGATACAGAAGGTCTGGAAGGGTGTGGTGGTCAGGCACAAGGACTCTGGAGCTAAGCCCCCTGCTAGTTATCTTTGAGACCTTATGTAAGTTTCAAACCTCTCTGCAGACCAGTCACAGTTTGTGTTCCAGGCAACTCCAATGGACTCCATTCACACGGACCCCAGCTAAGATGGCAGGCGTTCTTGGAGCTGTGTGACGTGGTGGCACATGGAGACTTTGCTCTTGGTGCTTTCGTCTTTAAAACAGGACAATAATGGTGCCCACCTCCTAGCTACTCAACACATCAGTGCATGTGAGGAACGTAAAACTGCGGCTGGTGCATAGCACATAAACAATGAATGTCACCCATCACTGTCACATTGTCACTCCCAGGATCATGACTGGCACCAGCACATCAGGAATGAAGGCTTCAGTGTCGTTTGCTAAAGAAAGCTTCCTGCTGAGAGCTGATGGCCTGATATAAGCTATGCCTGCAGGTAGGCAGCCAGGTTACTCCAGAGCAGGCAGGAACTCCCATGGTCCTGGGCTCTCTACCTCCGAATTGGCCTTGTGGTCTGCCTCTGGGCTATGCTTGGTTGGATCAAGAAATTCCCCTTCTAAAGACTTGTGTGAATGCTGAAAGCTGTTGCCTTTCTTAGACAGAACTGTACTACAAGAACACGTAATCCCAATTAAAATAAAATACTCAGAAGAGTGGAATTTATTGACCTTTAATGGATAAGACTGACTGTCTTTCTGAGGAGGCTTCCAGAAAGGTCTACCCTATCACCTATTATTTCCAGTGAATCCCGAGAAGCGCCATCTTCCTCATGGTCCCATAACAGAGTCCCCTTTAGTCATATCTCATATAGCAGAACCTGTACAAAGATGCATATGAGATTAGGCCAGGCCTTGGTATCTCTGTCACTGGAGCAAGCCTGGCAGACTCTGAATTGGAAGGGCAGCCAGGACACTCCCCTTGCTCCCAGAATGATCTACACAGGGAGTGGGAGTAGCAATTGCTGTTGTCCCTCCCAAGGCTTATCCACTTTGGCTTCTGCAACTGGTTAGCTTTGCAAAGCAAACTTAAGGGAAACAAAGAAACAAAACAATACTCATATCTCAGGCCAGGTACTGAATTGATATTCAGATCATCATGGACCTAGTACCAGTAGTAGAGTTAGGGGTGCAACAGTATTAGGCGGCATCCTATCCGATATGAAATGCATCTCCTTGGAAAGGAGCTGGTGTGTTTCACATAATTTCTTTACCTTTTAGTTTCTTTCAAAGTTGGTCCGAAGGTTGTGGGTTATTGTTAAGTTGTTTAACCTTTTAGTTTCTTTCTCATTTCTCCCCCTCACACAGCCCCTGTGAATTCACTCCACACAACTCTTCAAGCTCCTAGAGATCCACATTACATCCCACACCCACAATGTTCCTGCTATGGGCAGCAGCTAAGCAGACACACCCTCTTTGTGTTCTGGAGACATCTCTACCATCCTCTGTGATATCACTGTGCCTGGACCTCTGTGTTCTTTATAGCCATTGCCCTAAATAGACACAAAGTTTTGGTAGATGATTTCGAAAGCTAGAGACATTGGGGTCTTACTCTCCCTGTGTGAACTTGGAGGAGGGTGGTACTAAAAGCCACTTAATCCAACTTCTATGAGGCTTGGAACTTGCATTAACAATTGGCACAGGATAACCAAGGTACATGAATTAGTTACTTGTGTGTCACGGTGTCCAAAATACTGGACAGAAACATTTTATTGGAAAGAAAGCTTATGATGCCTAAAGGACTTCAGTCTCTCATCATGGGGAAGGAATGGTAGAGCCCACAGTGTCAGCAGCATGTGATAGGGACTCTTCCATCGTGACAGAACAGGAAGCAGAAGAAGGTTGTCTCCAGTGATCTACTTCCCAACCCCCCCCCCCCACACACACACACACTATTTATTGACAGGCCACACCTACTGAAACAGCACCACAAACTAGGGACCAAGTGGTCAAAATGAGCTATGGAGAACATTTCAGATTCAAACCACAACACCATACAACACCCTTCTTCACTGCCCTAGCAAACTCCTTTTCTAGACCATCGACTCCTGGAGGTGCAGTTTCAAGCTTCAAGTTTTGCTCTTAAATTGGGTCCCCAAATGCTGGAGATGCACACCACCCATTCTTTAGAGATAACTGCCTGGTTATCATTTCTTACAGCAAGGTGCCAACTTGTTGGAGCAGAATGATAATCATAATGATCATATTGCCAATAATGATTATTATCTAACTAGCATAAGCTATAGGCTTATAACTATCTGTGTGTTTTACCCGCATGGTGACATTTACTTCAAGCAATGTTGAGGAACCAGTCTAAATCCTGGGATGTAGAATATAGCAGTCTGATCTGAATCCCCCCCCCCCAATCTCCTCTTTCTACTAGGGGATTGAGTAACCTCTGCCTCTAAATCCCATTTCTCTTGAGGTGCATGCCCAAAATATCTTTACCTTCCCATCTTCCTTGGCAGCTTAATTGCCCAGCAACTCATTTGGAGCCTGCAGAAAATGCAGATTCCTGTGTGTTCCTACTCCCTAGCATTTTCAGCACTGCTTCTGAATCATGCTATCAAGCCCTTGATTAGATATCGACTTCTAGAAATTGATAATAACACTAATAGCAGTTACTGTTTATTGAGCCCCTACTAACTACGTCAGTTCCTTTGGCAGCATAACCACCTGACGTACCAGTGTTACAAGCCCCATTTCACAGGTGTGGACATTGGACAGCCAGTCTGCTGCCAACAGTCATTCAAATACTAAATGTCACAGCTAGGAGTTGTACCTAAACATGCCTCTCTGCAAAAACTATGCTCTTAACCAATGGTCTTGAACCATTCGATTGAACAAGTTGTCTTAATAAAGGTAGAAATGTGGAACTGGGGAAGATGGTTCAGTTAGTAAAGCACTGGCCATGCAAGCGTGAGGACATGAGTTCAAATCCCAGAACTCATGTAAAGTAGCATAAATGGTGGCTTACACTCACAGCTCTGTTCTAGGGAGGCAAAGATAGGTGGATTCCTAGGGCTCTCTGACCAGCCAGCTTTGTCTAATTTGTGAGGCCCAGGTCTGACTAAAAGACCTTGTCTCAAAAGTCAAGGTGGATGACTCTTGAGGAAAAGCATTTGAGGTTGACCTCTGGCCTCCACATGCATGTACATACACATGCATGGACACATACAACACAAACATGTGACTGCCCACACATGAACACACCCCCATAAACAGATACACAACAAAATTAAAACCAGCAACAAATAATAGAGATGGTCTGAGGACATGGCTTTTCTGACACAGGGAATTCAGTATAAAGGAAGAGGCAGGAGCTTCCCCTAAGAAGACCGTCACAGCTTTCCAGTTGCATATGGGAGAGATGGAACCATAGTAATTCAGAAATGGGAATGAGAAATGACAAACTGGGCTAATATGGACTGAAAATTTGGGACCCCAGATAAGAATGTGCTCCTACTGAGTAGCTGATGAACTGAGGAGAAATTAGGACCCAGGGATTATATATGGCTTTTCTCTTCTTGGGAAGTGTGTGTGTGTGTGTGTGTGTGTGTGTGTGTGTGTGTGTGTGTGTGTGTG
>CAJQZJ010001750.1:10231942-10253328 GCA_907164525.1 Lophiomys imhausi | reverse complement strand
TGCTATTTCTCTCAGGATCCAGAAGGATTTCAGGGTGCTATTTCTCTTCTTTGGGTGTGAATGTTGCCTCCTGCCTTAGGCTTTGTGCTAGACTCCGAGGACAAAGCCTAGAAAGATGCAGATTCCTGCCTCCTAATATTACGGGTCTGCCAGGGTGACCAACTGGTAAGAAATCATGATAAAGTGTAATTAGGGCTTATCCTGACCTATTTGTCTGTTCTGTAACAAAATGTCTGCGGTTGGATTATTCATAAAGGAAAGATGTTTGTTTTAGCTCAAGGCTCTGTAGTTCCCAGAGGATGGTCCAAGTGTCTTCTTGGCTTCTTGCAGGAGAGCTGTAGCAGGAGGCCATCAGTGGTGGAAGTTTGTATGAAAGACTGCAAGGCAGTGCCAGGATTGCTCTGTAACAGCCTATCCTCATGCTAACCAATCCAGGCCTGTAGGAATGAGGAATCATTCCCAGGAGGAAGGCACAGCTCTCTTAAATTCCTCATCAGTTCTCAGAGACTTCAGCACCTCCCACTGTTGCTATTTTACAGACTGGTTATAACATGAGTTGTGAACAAGCCATATCCAAACCATAGCAGAACTGTAATAGAGTAAATATGCCAGTGACCTTGAATCCCATCCAATGATCAAGTTGGAGAAGGCTCTCCAGAGAAGAGATTGTCTGAGCTTGCTGCAGGATGGCCGTATTAGCCAACTTTCTGTCACTGTAACAAAATACCTTAACCTGGCTAAGTTGAAGAAACGAGAAGTTGAGAAGTTTATTTGGCTCACAGTTTGAAAGGTTCATCTGTCTGGCTTCTGGAGAAAGTGGATGGTGGAATGTCATGGAAGAAGGATCAAGGAAAAGGAGGTGTAGTCTGGTCTCAAATCTGAGGAGAGAGAAGACAGAACTAGTGGGGCTTGGTTTGCTCCTATTATGACAAGCCTGTCAAGAGAATCCAATGGACTGCACTTGAATTATCTCACATCCCCAATGATCCAGGACCCTTCCTCAAGACTCCAACTCCCCAAAGCTGCATTCTTTCTCAATAGCACCACCCCAGGGATCAAGTATCAATTATAACAGACCCTTGAGGAACACTCAAGACAGAGAAATAATATGCAAATCAAAGGAAGGGGTAAGATTGGCCCAACAAAACAGAGCAGCAAGTGTAAAGTGGGTGTGGCTAACAGTATGGGCAACAGCAATAACAAAACTCACGGCCTCATGTGGTGAGCCAGCTCAGTCCCTTAGAAGCAGGACTGTTCAAAGCATTTTGCCTGGTGTAGCCCATTTAATCCCCACAGGAGCCCTGGGCTAGAGAGTCTAGAGGAAGGCAGCAAAGGACTGATGGGGTTTAAGAAGGCTGAGGCTGAGGCTTAGAGACATAGGAGACTGCAGAGCTCAGCAGGGTCAGAGGTGGAGAGCTTTGTAAACAGGATTGCCAGATAAATCCAAAGCACCTTCTTCATAGCCTTGTTGAAATCTAGACCCTGCGTGCTAGAGAGACATGATATTTGTCTTTTTGATCCCGGCTTATTTTGTTTAATAAGGTGATCTCCAGTTCCTGAAAATGCTATGCTTTCATTCCGCAAGGCTGAATAACACCATTAATATGCACCAATAAAAGATTCCCAGTGTTTAATATGCAATTTTTAAAAAAATCAAAATAAATTTGATTTTCAAATAAACAGTAAGGTTGTTTTCACTATAAGTATATTCTAAACTGCATGGGGATATGTTTATACCAAAAGAAATATTTGATGATTATCTAAAAATTCAGATTCAAATAAGTATGCTATCTCTAATCTATCTATCTATCTATCTATCTATCTATCTATCTATCTATCTATCTAGATATCTATCATCTATCTCTATCTATTTATCTTATGCATATGGATGTTTTGTCTGCATGTATGTCTGTGTACCACATGCATGACTGATGCCATCAGAGGCCAGAAGAGGGTGCTAGGTCTCCTGGAACTGGAGTTACATATTGTTGCTAGCCACTTTGTCATTGCTGGGAACTGAACTTGGGATCACTGGAGGAGCAGCTACTGCTCTTAGTTTCTGACTCCTGTTATTATTCTTTGAGACAGGGTCTCATGTAGCCCAAGCTGCCTAGAACTCACTACGTAGATGACCTTGAACTTCTAATCTTCCCACCTCTACCTTCTGTGTGCTTGGGCTACAGACTTGAACCACCACACCCAGTTTATGCAATCCTGGGGATCAAACCCAGAGCTTTGTGCCTGCCAGGCAAACCCTCTACCACTGAGCCCTGAGCCCAGCCCCTTCATGCTGGAGTTTCATCTGCTCCAGTAGGCAGCTCGCCTTTGTAAGTCACGCAAAAGGTTCAGATTTGGACCTTAGACCAAATGCCATTGGATGGTTTGAAGCAGACCAGTGTGGTCACTTCTACGTTCTGGACTGTTGCTGTGGATGCCTTATGGAGGCAGGTCCAGAGTTAGGGAGGCAACTTAGAAGCACCACTCTGAGTCCTTCTTCCAGGATGGTAGGATGGGCCCTATCATTCAGGCGGCTCCTGGCAACCAGGCATGGTGCTATCTTTCCCATGCCCAACCCCAGCTGTCCAGTTGTTCATCCAGTAAGCACTGAGCACCAGCAGTGTGACAGGCAATGCTTGGAGAATTTAAAAAACAAACAAACAAACAATAGCAAACCCAATTCATAGTTATCTGCCTTTCCCGGCTCCACAGGCAGCCCTTGAACCTGGGGCAGACCAGCGACTAGACTGAGTGGTAGGTAACAAGCCCAGAGCTGGAGGAGGGATGTTTTGGATTGTGTTTTTCAGAAAACAGTGGAATGTTGGGTCACTGTTGCTGTAGATGGACTCCATACTGATTCATTTCCCCTTTAGACTGGACCTGCTGCTCGACTTCATAAGAAAAACTTAGTTTCCTTTCCTTGTGGCTCTTAGTGTCTTTTCATCAATCACACCACTGTCACCTTGAGACAGTCACACTTCAGGGAAGAGGAGGGCATGCAAGTCATGGACAAGGATGTGCAGTGGCGCACAGACAGAGAACATGGTATGGTGTCTTCTAAGAACTGAGGAAAGCTAGGGCTTGCAGGTTAGCTCAGGAAGGGATTTGGATTAAGAAACAAACACTTTCAGGGCTGAAGAAGTGACTCAGCAGTTAAGATCGTTTGTTGCTCTTGCAGAGGACCTAGGTTTGGTTCCTAGTGCCTACCTAGTAGCTCTAACTATAGCTCCAGGGGATCCAAGTTCTTCTTCGGGTCTCCGAGGGCAGTCGGGCATGTGGTGCAAATAAACACCTGCAAGCAAAGCATTCATACACTTGAAATAAAATAAAACCTTTAAATAAATCAAATGGGCACTTCTACCACGTACTTGAGAGGGAAAAGACGCTGATGGGACAGTGGCATGCTGAGCTGAGGAATCCAGGCCACGTGCTGGAGGCACATGGTGATAGGAGAACACAGTGCAATGTCTTAGGCTGGGTGGTAAGTCAGGTAGAAGAGGCTCCCAGCAGGGCCAGGAACCTATCTCTGTTCTCACTTAGGAGAAAGAATTGAGAGTCAGGAGAAGCCAGGTTGGTGGTGGGGCATGGGGCCCAATCTGTTCATGGCCACAATTGAATTCATACCCAGTGGATTTTGAAGGGTCCCTAGCCACACCGGGACCTTTTAAAGACTTTGAAGGTACAAGAGAGGCTCCCTACACACACACACACACACACACACACACACACACACACACACACACACACACACACACTGTATGTGTGCGTGTGTATGTATGTGGGTGAGTGCACATATGTGTATATGAGAGGTTAGACACCAACATTGGGCATCATGATCAATCATTCCCCTGCTTACATTTTGAGATATGGTTTCTTATTGACCATAGAACTGGTCAATTCAGGTAGATTGGCTGACCAGCAAACAACAGCGATCCCCTTAACTCACCTCCCTGGTGCAGCTGTGTGCTAAGCTAAGTGTCAGTATTTTCTCTTGTGGGTGCTGAAGATTGAACACAGGTCCTCATGGTTGCATGCAAGCATGTTATGAACTGAGTCACCCCACAGCCCCAAGAGAGCCTTCTTACTACATTGAGTGTACTCTGACTGAAACAAAAATAGTAACAAAACTAATCCCAAGATGTAGCAACAGTTGCCATTTCTTTCCAACCCTATAGATCTGCAGGTCTGCTGAGGTGCTCCTGATTCAGACTATGTTCCAATAGGTTGGTTGGACAAACTCTGCTCTTTATGTATCATTCTGAAGTCCAGAATATTCTCATGGTGTAAGCTGGATGCCCCCTGAGGGATGGCAAACAGCAATGTGTGATGTCTCTTAAGGTATCCCAAGACTGGAACCTTACTCCTCCCAACTGATAATAGAAGTCAATGAATGGAAAAATTGCATGCTGGGCAAGTAGTTAACAGTGTTAGCTATTTTCCTCTTTGCTAAGATAAAATGCCTGACAAAAGCAGTGTAAGGAAGGGCTTGCTTTGGCTCACAGTTCAAAGGCACAGTCCAGCACTGTGGACAAGACCTGGATGTAGAACTGTGAGGCAACTGGTCACATGACATCCACAGTCAGGAAGCAGGGAGGGATGAATGCTGGTGCACTACTTATTTTCTCCTTTTTATTCAGTCTGAGACTCTGGCCTATGGAATGGTGCCAACCACTCTCAGGATGGAACATCCCACCTTGATTGACCCAATCTAGCAACTCTATTACAGACATGTCCAGTGGATTGAATGCATGTCCTCATGCTTGCTTGCAGACGGGCTACCAACTGAGCCTGGAACATGTTTCCTAGATAATTCTAGATCCTGTCAAATGAACCAGAGTAACCGTCACACTAATTTCACAGGTACGATGAAGGAGCACCTGACCTCAGCGCACAGCCACAAAAACAGAGATTCCCTCATCCCACCACAAGTGCTCTATTCTTTAGATTCCAGCTGAGGAAAGGACCAGCATGTCTATAAGTAGTCTGCCCTTCTCTCAGTCTCTGAATGAAAGCATTCCTTGAACAATGGCCAGGAAGTAGGCAGGAACCCTGTGCATTTTACAGAGGAAAATGTACTGTAGGAATGACAGTATCATCGTGGATAGACTTGAAGAAGGACCAAATGACTGCTGAGGCTAGGCCGCAGAAGGCAGATCTACTTGGATGGGAGGTCAAGGAGCACAGACAAGTGAGTCAGGCCAAGAGAAGAACGATGCAGGGAAATGCCTAGCAGAGAACCTCTTCTGTGACTCACTCCTCAGTTCTCAGGAACTCCTGCAGAGGACAGCACCAAGGTAGGCTTCAAAGACATCCATGAAGGATGAGTGTGGCTTCAGATATCTGGTGGTGTAGCACATCCAGATGCTTTAGAGGCAGGGTACTCAGCAATGGGCATATCTCAGCAGAATGTTCCACCAGGAGATCTCTCTGAAGTCTTAGGTAACATTCCTGAACCAATCTCAATGGTAATTTACTTTCCCAGATGCTTGTGGCTGTCAGGTAGCAGTATGACTTGCTGAAAGTTAGGGAATTGTTTACTAAACGAATAGAATTGGACAATAGACTAGGAATGGAATGGGATGGAATGGAATGGAACGGAATGAAATGAAACAAAAGAGAACAAAAATGAAACTAGAGGGAAGGCACAACATTCTCCCCTACCTGGAGAGGGAAACTCTCTGGAGAACCTCGGTATCAGCCTTTGTCTGGAGTCAACCAGAATAGCCATTACACTATTACAGTGACAATAAGACTGACTATCACACTATCACTGTGAAAACAAAGAAACACCCCTGACCCCAGGGCACAGCCACAAAAGCCAATCAAGTACAAACATCTTCAGCAAGAGCTGACATGTTCTCTATGGCTAGTAGCAGAAGCCATTCACAGTGGCAGAGGGCGGAGAAGGAAGAGGATGGATGTGGATATCTAAAATGAAAAGATAAGAGCACAGTGGTCCACAGTATGTTAGGACTGAACTGAAAAAATGCTGTGGGTACCTGAATCATAAGCTCCATCCTTCCTTGGGCTGGAAGACAAAAGAGTTCAAGTTTATGCATCTATGTCTAGTCTGCTGCTCTTCTTGTCTAGACAGGATCTTAGCTATCTCCTAAGCCCAGTGGTCCCACCTCTGCCTCTGCCCAGATTTCTGGCTGTCTACATTACTAAGCTATGGAAATTGTGCTCTGATCCACTGGGGAGTCCTCAAAGATAATAGCTGCTTGTGGGACCTGAAATCCTCCTCACTCCCCAGTGTTCTTGCTCAGAGCAATACTAGCACCCCACGTTGTAGAAGCCTCATTTTCATGATCACCACCATTTGGAATAGCCCATCATCCAGCAAGTGGTTACATTAGAGAAGAATTGCCACAGAGAAAGTTAATCTTTTCAAAAATGTTAATTTTTTTGGTGAGGAAATTAAATAGGATGCCAAATTGTCTCTGTCATTATGTTCCCCTTCCCTCCTGAGCACTTACTGCTCTGATCAGAGTGACATTTCCACATGTAGTTGTACAGATGGGGGAAATTTCCCTCCTGATGGAGATCCTCATTGTTCTTCTCATCAGCTCTGAGCCTGTATGGCTGCCAGCTCCATTTCATAGTCTGCTGAACAGAAGGGTGGAGCTGGAGAGACCTACAGGTTTGGCCAGCCTCGGAAGGCAAATGGGCAAACTCAATGCAGATGCACAGAAAAAACAAGGCCCCTGAGAGATGCTCTGAGACTGTGTGAATGAAGAGTTGGGGGACAGCAGGGTTCATTGATCCTGCTCATTTCTGGAATAAAGGACCATCCTTGACCAGTATCCCTTAGCTGTGATTCCAGCTCCTCCAGGACCCATTCCAGTGCCAAATCCTGCCCTTATCCCTTAGATCACCTTGGGAAATAGCCATCCTGGGAACTCTGCAGAGCAGCCTGCCTATACCAGCTCTAAGTACACACCAACTCTCCCTCTCACTCAACCTACAGGTTGATCACATCAAACCAGGTGTGGTGGGGCACACCTGTGATCACATCAAACCAGGTGTGGTGGGGCACATCTGTGATTCAGCATTTGAGAAGTAGATGTACAATAGTCAGATATTCAAGGCCAGTCGGGGCTGCATGAAACCTGTTACAAAACAAAACCAAAAACAGACTTGGATGTAGCTCAGTCGTAGAATTCTCACCTAGCATTTAGGACCTAGGTTTGATCCCTAATATCCCACAGACAAGATATGGCGCACTTGTCTGTAATGTCAGCACTTGAAGTAAGCAGATCCAAGAGGATCATAAGTTCAAGGTCATCCTCAGCTACCTAGTGACCTTGAGGATGGCCTGAGCTACATGAGACCCTGTCAGAAAGGCAGAGAGAGGAAGGGAAGGAAGAAAGGAAATGAAGGAATGGAGGGAGAGAAGGAAGGAAAGAAATAAAATTAATAATGTTTAAGCACATAAAATAAAGTAATACAATAAAAAGGAAAGTTCTGACACAGGTACAGCATTCTGTCACATCCATTGGCTGCTAAGTTCAATAGTAGTAAAAAACATCAGTACGCTTAAAGAGTATTTGCTGGTTCACTCGGCTCCCTTTAAGAGAATTCCCAAGCCTGTGTGATGATTACTGTAGTCAATCATGAATTAAATAAGTTACCTAGAGCCAAATTATTTCAAAAGCAAAATCAGAAAAAAATCCTTTCAATTTTCACAGCAAAGATGTATATTTGATGTGGAACGTGGGCTATTTAAATGTGTTTGATGTGATATGGAGTGGTAACTCCAAAATAAGTATGCAGGGTCTTTAGAAGTCCTAAAATGCCTGGGAAGGTGCCATCTTGAGATAAAGAGATTCACTCTCAAAGCCTGCTAGATTGTATACTAATCCCTCTATATATCATTACAGGTATGATAAAATACTATGCAACTGTTAAAAAGAAACAAGCCTATTTACAGGCTCTAACAGAAGATCCAAGTCATATTGCTACACGAGCAAAGCAAGCAGAGCAATATCTACAGTGCAATTTAATTTACAACAAATAGTGTGGGTGTGCGCGCGCGCACATGCATGCATGTGCACACATACAAATAAGTCAGGAAAATAAATAAAGCACAAATAAATCACGTGCACAGAGAACACTGTGAGGATACACTATAACAATAGCAGTTCTTTAAAGATCATAAAGTAAAGGTCAGATGAAAGCTGTTATTTTGCATATATATATATAAAACATATAAAAATATACACACAAATATATATTTTCAAGAACAAAAATCATTATCAGGTGCCTTTATTAGTTTTACAACTTTAAAACACTACAAAAATCACAGAAATGACTGGTCTATGAGAAAGCAAGGAAGAATGGAATTTGAAGATCAGTACTTTCCAGGAGAGACACCTCCATACAGCTGACTGAAATGTCCCATCACTGTCATAGACAGAAGGCTCTTCAGCCTTTCCCAGAGCCAGGACACAGCCTCCCAAATTGTCATCTCGTAACTTTCCGACCCAATGTATCTTCAGGAGTTGAGACACCTTCTCTGAGAATCAACCGTATTAGCTTTTGATGGCTGCTCTAATAAGTCACCAGAAATCTAGTAGCCTCAAACAGCCTCTAGGGCTGGTGGGAGGGAGGGACCACTCAGAGAGTAAAGTGCAAGCTTGAGGACCCGAGGATACTTCGATAGCACCCATATAAAAAGCTGCGTACAGGGTGGGTGCCTGTAACTCTCCCTCAAGACTTGATCAATGCCAGAGCAGGGACCGAAGCTGGGACTCTGGCCCAGAATGTGCGTCCCTAAATGGTCATATGTAAATGCTCCTCAGTTGTGATGTGGCCTTTTGTTGATGAGAATTTCCCTGGGAAGAGAACTGTTTTAATCTCACTAGCACACAGTTTCCCTTTCTGACGCTGGGTGTGTGTGTGTGTGTGTGTGTGTGTGTGTGTGTGTGTGTGTGCTCACACGTGCGCTCTTGCGTCTGACCTCTAGCCCTCTTGCATCTTCTTCACCTGGGTCCACAAAAAGAGCTGTGCAAAGACCATAGCAGCTCAACCCTCAACAGTCTTCACCATGGGCTAGACATTCTTCAGAATGTGAAGTTTTACAGCATCCATTCCAGTCCTGTTGGGGATGTTATGATTGTTTTGTTTGCAGACAAGAAGCTGGAGCTCAGTGATGGTAAGTAATGTGCCCAGGGTCACAAAAACTAGTAAGTGGCAGAGTCTGCTTCTAGGCTTAGCACTCTGGCTCTCGAGTACTTGGGTTCAACCACTGTGTTCCCGTGTTTGCCTTTGCTTCTGGGATGTTCTTTCTCTGCTCATTTTTTCCTCAAAGTCCTATTCATCCTTCAAAGTCTTGCAAGCGTCAAATTTCCCTGAGTCCCAAATGGTCATAGCAAAGATGTTAGACTCTTGCTGGGTAACTTCAGGCAGAGCTAGATAGAGCCTAGGCCCCAAGTTGAGGCCAGCACAATGTTCAATGATAACGTGTGTTGTGGTGCTCAATGGGCTTCATTACTTCTATCTCCTCCCCCAGGGGGCCATGTGCTTTGATTTTCTTTGTGTTCATGACCTCAGCCAAAGTCTGTCTGGCCCTGTAGGCTCTGGAGACTGTGGGGGTGCTAATGTATCTGTGTGGGCTGCAAAATGCCACCCTGACTCTATGCCTTCCCTGATGCTGCCTCCATGACTCAGAATCCCTGGCCTCAGGCCATGGGCTGAAAGGCCAATTGCTAGCTAAAGTCCCAGCTGGAGCAAAACCCTTGGTCCTGGCTGATAGGCTAGGAAGATGGGTCAGAGGCCCAGAGCCACTGTATGAGTTGACAATGAAGGTATCTGAAGCCCTTGCAAGCACAGGACCACCCCTTCCTGCTACTCACTGCAAGGACAGGATGTCACAGAACTGGAAACTACCATCATGTGATACAGTGTCCAGCCAGCAGTTCCTCAGACCACTGCAAGGAAAGTCACTGTCCTGTTGAGAGAAAGTCACATTCTGTAGCTTCCATAGACTATCAGACACATTTCCAAACCCTCTGCGAAGGCTTGAAGGAGCTGGGCCCTGCCTGCTTCTGCTTCTACAATCAAATGTCTGGTCATCTTTATCATCACACAGGGCCTGGTCATCCTGGCCTTCTCCTCATCTCGTAGTTTTCTGGGCCCTCTCCAACCTCAGCATTTTCACCCAAAGTGCACTCCACTGCCACCCTCACCTAGCAGATCTTGGCTGTTAGAACTATTTGTGTGAATGGTGAAACTGATCCAGTATTTGATTGATTCGTCCACTCTTTCATTCATGTGTCTACATGCGGGTTGAGCTACATGCCTGGAATGATGCTTGTTCCATTAACTAGGGAACAAGATGGCACTGTTTAGATCAGAAATTATAAAGATTCTACAAGGGCCAAAAGGCAGACCAATGTCTCCCTGAGAGAAATCCAGGATTAGAGGCAGAAGGGCAGTGTAGTAGACAGTGGTCAGGGTCATGGCCTTTGAAAACGGCAGGCCTGCATTAAAATGCTTATCCTATCATTGTAGTGACCCTGGGCAAACTACTCCATTTAGTTCCACTTCCCTTTCCATGCCTATATGACGGACATTATTACAGGATCTTTTGTAGGATGGTAGGAACAGCAAAGGCGACATACATACGGGAGCAACCAGCATGCAGTGGGTGAACTCTTGTATCTCATATTCTCAGTTAAAGATGATACTCTCGCTGGATACAAAATCAATTCAAAAAAATCAGAAGCCCTTCTTTATAAAAAAAATAAATGGGCTGAGAAAGAAATTAGGGAAACAACATCCTTCACAATAGCCATAAACAATATAAAATACTTGGGGGTAACTCTGACCAAGCAAGTGAACGAGCTGTATGACAAGAACTTCAAGTCCTTGAAGAAAGAAATTGAAGAGGACATCAGAAGATGGAAAGATCTCCCATGCTCATGGATAGGTAGGATCAATGTAATAAAAATGGTCATCCTGCCAGAAGCAATATACAGATTCAATGCAACTCCTCTCATATAGTTTTTAATAGATGGTATCCAATGTAGGTATGAGAAACAGTCTCTCCACTCAGCTGCGTCACACATACTTTTTCCTTAGGGCAGGCTCTGTCACTAGTTTCTAAGCAACTCTGAGGAGATATTTTGCATAGCAGCAAACACATATGTGAACACTGTCTGTCTGTCTCTCATCTGTCCACCCCTCCATCCATTACTGTGATTTATTCAGTTATCATCTATCATATATGGTAGCTGGATAAATAATAACAGATAAAATAATAACAGATAATCACAGATCTGTTATTAATTTACAGCCTTCCGCTCCCCATTCTGATTTCTAGGCCTTGCTCTTAATGACAGAGAGATAGAGAGAGAGAGAGAGTGAGAGAGCTCAGAAATGGCCTAGACTCTGTTTGTTTGGCTCATAGCTCTGTTTTTTTTATAGGGGCAGCAAAAGTAAACTGAAGATTCAAGGGACAGTGACTTACCACCCTCGTGAACCATGGAGACTCATTTATTGGTCCCTCACCTCAGAGTCCACTTTCCTCCAGAGTTTCAGTGTAGGTACAGCACTGGCTCCTGTACTTTCCTGCACATATATTGGAATCCCTATCTACTAACAGTTCACCCCTCAGGGATTTGCCCCCTGGAGCGTTTGCCACAGTCTATCCAAGAGGACACAGAGTCTCTGAGGCACAGACCTGTTAGAAGCCACACTGAGAAACATTCTCACAAGGAGAATTCCAGCCCTAAAGACATGCAGCATGGTTGAGGCTTCTGTGATCCACACAACACCCAGTCCTAGACACTGAAGCCCGACACACAGTCCTGGGTCGTCCGAACATAGTCTAGTTGGGATGGCAAGATTTGCTATGGAAGTCAGTGCTCTTGGGCTGTCCAGGCAGGGAAAATTGATGGTAAAAGTGGACTCCCTTGCAACTTCAGAAGAAGGTGGGTTTGAGGTAAAAGAGGCCTTTCCTGGAAAAAAAAACAATGATTTCAGAGCAACCTCAAAGGAAGCTGTGGTTTATGTGGGACTTGTCTCCTACAGGCCCAGGTGTTGTTTAACGGCTTGGTCCCAGTTGATAGGGCTGTGGAATCCTTAAGAAGTAGAGTCTTACTGGAGAAAGTGTGTCAATGAGGGTGGACCCTGAGGTGTTATACATCTGCCTCACCCCTGTCTGCTCTCTGCTTCCTATTCCAACAAGACATGCTGTAAAGAACCCCAGTTTCCACACTCCTGGCACCATAGAGCCATCTGGGACTATGGTGGACGGACTGTGTTTCCTTAAACTGTGAGCCAATGTAAATCCTTCCTCCTTTAAGTCAATGCCTGTCAGGTACTTGCTCACAAAAATAAGAAAAGTCACTACTATGTATGAAGGGTTAGGTAGTAGGAAAGAATATTTGATGACTTAGAGAAAGAGGATGTGTTGGGATGTTCACGCTGTAAGTGGAGACCTGAGCCACAGCATGCAGAGAGCATTTTTGCTGAGCAAATGCAGCCTAGAGCATGAGGCTGGGGTGGGAGCTTCAGGCTGGAGAAGGAACCCTTTCCCCGACAGATGACTCAATTTCAGCTTCCACCCATCTGCTTCTTGACCCTTGTGCCCAGCACAAGCACTCAAGGTGACACTTAAATGTTGACATGTCACTGAATCGGGTGGGGGCCATAGGAAGCTTAGGAGCAAACAAAAGAAATGAAGTTCGTTTTAGAGGAGACAAGGCTTCTTTAGGAGATTAAGGTGAATCCATCCAATGAGCATCAGTACAGGAGTCTGGGCCAAGGTCTGGGAGTAACTAGGACCCTTGGCTGGCTGTAGACTGATCACAGGATGCAACGCCTAACTCTTCCATGGGCCTTACAACCTAGGGGAAAGTCGGGTACACACTTGGATTTCCTGGTGTGCACACACACCATAGAGAGAGTTGTCTGCTGTTGTATGACGATCAGATCGGAGATCTGCCCTGAGCAGGTAACCGTGGCTGGCAAGGCCAGGGAAGACTTCCTAAGGAGGTGGCCTTTGTAGATAGGTGTTACCAGGCTAAGGGAAATGGGGAAGTCATGTGCAGGACAGAGTGGTGACTTCCCCATTTTAGCTTCAATGTCACCTGGTGTGGAGCTTGAACCTTGTGATCCCCATCTCATTAGCCGGTTTCTACTGTGCACTGAGAACCTTTTAACTTGCTAATTGACTTGTTAGTTTATATGTTTACATGGTTTTTGAATATTTAAATCCACCAGAGTTTAAAGTTCCCTTCAAGCAGGGACCTCATCTGCTTTGTCCATCCTTGTATCCTCAGGACTGGCACATTTTGCCTGTTCAATGACAAATTTTTCTTTTCATCTTCCTCTTTTTCTATTCCTTCCTTTCTCCCTCCCCACATCTCCTCCACCACCTTATCTTCCTCTAAACTATCTTCCCCTTTCCTTCTCTTCTTCCTCTACTTTCCCTTCCTCTTCTTCTCTCCCTACCTTTGCTCCCTTCTTCCTTTTGACATTTTGGAAACAAGGTCTGATTCTGAACCAATGCTTCCCTGGGACTATGTAGTTCAAACTAGCCTGGAACTCACAGAAATCCTCCTCTTTCAATCTCTTAGGTGCTGAGATTATTGATGGGAACCACCACTTTTGATTTTCACAGGACTTTTTGTTTTTCAGGGTGGGGGGGGTTGTAACAAGGTTTCTCTTTGTAACAGCCCTGACTGTCCTGGACTCCCTTTGTAGATCAGGCTAGTCTCAAACTCACAGAGATCCGCCTGCCTCTGTCTCCCAAGTGGTGGGATTAAAGGTATGTGCCACCATGACCAGTTCTATTATTCTTTTTTTAACTGAAAGAATTGCCGAGGGCCGACAAGATGGCTCAGCAAGTAAAGCACTTGCCTAAGGACCTGCTTGGGATCCCAGAATCCAAACAAATGTAGGAGAGAGCTGACTTCACAAAGTTGTCCTTTGACCTCTAAACTCTCTCCATGGTTCCACACACATTAAAAAGAATGGATGAGGTAGCAGAAAAGTCAAAGAGAAATAAACCCCCGTGGTACTTTTTCTGTACTCTTTTGTCATATTCAATGGAAAGATGGTCTGACCCAGAAACTTCCAGAGATTCCTCCATCCCTCAGGAAGGATTCTCTCATCCTGAGGCTTTGGCCTTGGGTGCAATGGTCACTGTTCTGACTCCATTCTTCACACCAGCCAGTGTGATGAGTGCCCTGACACCCACTCTGCACCCAAGTCTCCCTCTCCAGCCCATCTCACCTTGCTGCCAAGAATCTGACTTAGGGAAGCAGGAGGAGTTCATAATTAGTGAGGAAAACATCTGGACCAGTTCTGGGATTGGTTGACGTCACCCTGACCACCATGGCATTGACAAGGCCCTCAGTCATCAGTATGCAAGCCTGAACACGGAGATGTGTTTATTTCACTGGGAACACAGAGGGGCTTCGGCCTCAGAACAAAGCATTTGCCAGAGGGTGGACTTAGTGAGTCACAGGATGTGCTTTAAGTCGGAATCTCCCTCAATGCAAGAGCAGAATTATTCCAAGCTAAATAAATAGGTCCTGTTTTTACTCTGGGATGAGGAAAATTGGAGAACTTTGGTGTCCCCTGCAACCTTGGGTCCACCTTCAGGGTTGGGCTATGGTCTGAGAACAATCCTGTTTCTCTATTAGAAAGAATGCCATTGACATCTTTTTGTTCATGACATCAATTATGTTCCTCCTTTTAAAATAACATTCCAATTGATTCTAAAGGTGTATTCATCGAAGAAAATATGAAGACAAATGATGTAAAGAGAAAGAAATTAAGGTTAACATCATTCCGCAACTTAAACCATCAGTGCCTTGTGTTTTGGGAGGTACTTGAGGCAAGGGCTCTACTGCTGAGCTATGTTATATCCCAGCATGTGAAAACCCTCATTGCCAGCGTGATCCCTCTATGCCCACTTCCTCCTCTCCCTCCCTCTCTCCCCTTCTTTTCTCTACATCCTTTTTACCTCAGAGAGATACATGCACAGCATATTTCTCCCACTCTGTGGCCACCAGCATGGCACCCTGATAATGCTCACATTTACAAATGAATAGAGAGGGATGTATCTTCATATTCTCCAAGAAATGCATAATCGAAGTGTTCATATCACCTTTGTTCTGTGGTGTGTCGAATCACCTTCCTCTGCTGGGGCATGGAGTTGTTTAAATCTTCCATCTCCTGGTCTGTAAAATGAAGCTAATACTGAGAGGTGTCTTACATGGCTGTTTGAGAGTAAAATGAGATGATGTGTGTGGATGGCTTGGCACAGAGCCTGGCCATCAACATTAGATTGGATCATTGTCATTGATTCTGAATGCTTAGAAAAAGCTGGTGGTGAAATCTTAGTGGGGCTCCAAGAATTCGTCTTAGGAATGGCACACCTCTAGTAAATTTGAGCATGTTTAAGGGTTTTGATGTAGAAGTACTTGTGTTTTAGACCCTCTCTTAGTAATGATGCATATTAGGGGTTTTTTTTTCTATCTGAGAGGCATTTGTTTGTATTTTAATACCTTTGATAACATGGTCAATTTTCTTTGTCTCTATGTGCATATGTTTGTGTGTTTCCAGGTGCACATATGCATACATGCATTGGAGACTAGAGGCCAACCCTTGAGTCCTGATACTTAGGTGCTGTCCACGTTGTTTAAGAGTCATTTGCTGGCCTTCTTGAATAGGCCAAGCTGTTTGGCCAACAAGCAAAGATCCACCTGTCTTGTCTCCCCAGTGTTGGGTTACATTCATGTACCACTACACTTGGATTTTTATGTAAGTCCTGATGATAAAATTCAGTTTCTCATGCTAAAACCCAGCTATGTTCCCAGCCATGGCTAAATTCTTTAAATATATTAATTGGTTATTTTCTTTACAATTCATCTGTTTGTGCATTTTGCCTATTTTTTCCCAATTGAGTACTTCTTTTTGCTAAATTTATTTTTAAATTTTTTTTTTACTAATTTTTAAATTCTCTATTGTCTGGACATTAACAGTGTGTGTGTATGTGTATGATGTGTGTGTTGATATATGTATATGTGTATGTATATACAGGTGTGTGTATATGTTTGTAGCAGTATCCAGTTTTGTTTCTTTTCCTTCAAAATTGTTTTTAATATTTATATGTTACAAGGTAAGTCACAAGAGACCACCACATGGATAGACACTCTCAAAATTGAAAAGAAAGTCTTTATTGATGGCCAGTGGCTGCATGGGGAACTTGCCCAAATCATGCAACCCTGAGCCTTACCAATCTTTGTGTTTTGTGCACAAAAACCACATCCTGGTTGGGACATGTTGGTTATCAAGAAGCAGAGCTTCAGAAGCCAAAAGAGCAAAGTTAGTACATTTAGGGATTTTCTTGGAACTATGGACTAGGTCATTGTTAACATTTTGGCATGTTTTGGTACCTGCCTGCTGGGTCGTAAACTCAGAATGGTGTCTTTAACGTGCCATGCTAAGACCTGGGGGCCTTTTACATTTATAGTCTAATCCTACATTTTTTTCTATTATGGTTTTTATCTTTCTTACTCCTTTTGGCATCACTATTTTTTATCATTGTTTTGGGTTTCTGCTTTAGAAATCCCTTTTCCACCTAGAGATGGAATAAGACTTTAGTCTTACTTTACTTGTATTTTATTTCTGTTGTTTTGTAGCTTTATAGTTTAACATTTTAATCCCTCCTATCTTTATTTATGTATGATACAGCAATCTAGTTTTACTAATTTCTAATAATTAGCAAATTACTTCAGCATGATAATGCCACATTCTTTGCTCAGTGTCAAAAAATACTATATTTTCATGCAGGTTTATTCTGGGGATTCCTAATGGAGTAATGTAATAACTTCACTTTTTCCCAGACTATTCTTTCTTAATTAATGGATGTTTAAGACACCTTTTCTATCAAAAAGAGAGTATCCCTTTATTCTCCTGCTTCAGTTTTGATTTTGATTTTCCCCATGTTTATCCTTTCCAGCATAACTTAAAAATTCATTTTGCCAAGGTTTTAAAGATTCAATTTGAATTTTTACTAGAATTATATTTTATTTATGAATTAATTAGAAATAAATTGAATCTTTAAAGTGTTGAGACTTCCCATAAGGAACACGGTGTCTTTCCACATTAACTCACTTTCTTTTATGCTTCAGTGTTTTAACTTTCTTGTGCTATGAACTTGGATGGATTTCAGGTTCTCATTTAAGTAGGAGTCTTTTCATTTTAACAAGGGAGCCTAGTTTATTGTTCTCGTTTCATTCTGGCAGAAGCACTCCGACCAAGACAAACTTAGGGGAGGAAAGGGTTCATCCAGTTTATACTTGCAGGTCACAGTTCATCGACGAAGGAAGCCAAGGTGGGAACTCAAGCAAGAACTTGGACCAGAAACCATGGAGGCATGCTGCTTGCTAGATCCCTTATAGGCTCATGCTTAGCTAGCTTTCTTATTCAACTCAGGACCATCTGCCCAGGAAACTGTCCCTCCCACAGTGGGCTGACCACGCTGGACAGTCCCCTGCAGACATACCCGCAGGCCTGTCTGATCTAGGCAAACCCTCCATTGAGACTCCTTTCTCAGGTGACTCTAGGCAGTGTCAAGCTGGCAGCTAAAGCTTCCATTGTGTACTCTTTTATTGTGTTCTACTGAAAGTGGGTAGTTTTGTTTGTGTTATAGTTTTGGTTTAATGCTTTAGTGTATTGATTCTGTTTTTATTATCTTTGGCTCTATGGAAATATATGTTCTGTTGTTGTTGTTTTGGTTTTTTTTAACCTGAAGAATTTGAAGTTTGTACTTTGTTTTGTGCTAGGGGGTTGGTTTTAAATTGTTTCAAAAGGATCACACTCTCCCTAACATGTGTTAGAAAAGAAGCCTTCATCAATAATTATTAAGAGAAGAAATCAATTAAATTGTTTTGTCATCATTGTTTGGTGTTTTTGTTTGTTTATTCAAGTTACATCTCCATCACAGCTCCCTCCCTTCTCCCCTCCCAATCCCACCCTCCCACCCACTTCACCCTCTCCCTCCCCTTCTTCTCCTGGGATCTTTGGTGTTTTGAAGCAGGGTTCCATGGGCTGCTACCCTCGAACTCACTGTCTCCCCCTCCTGCACTTCCCAAGTGCCGGGTGACATTTGTGTGGCAACACACCCAGCTCTTTGGTAGACTTTACTTCACTCCTGATTACTCCCATTTCTCAATTTTAAAACAAGAAGAAATATAGGATGTTGAATCTAGGTTAGGATAATTTATCCAAGGCATTTAAAAAAAAGAAAATAGATCTTATGAAACTCCACCAGAGACAGCCATTTCTCTTGAGCTCCATCTCATGGCTTATCCTACACCTCTCTCTATAGTGTGGTCTTCACTGTCCAAGATTCTATGTGAAAGTTTTTTCTTAGGTGCTAGTCTTTATACTCAACTGTTGTTTTTGCTGCTGTTTTGTTTAGTCACAGCCCATGGGAAGTGTGGTCTGAGCCCTTTTCATATCTGGGGAAAGCTTTCCACTGTCTACCCACAGGGACACTGATCTAGAACAGCGATCAGAATTCTACATTCTTTGCTGTTGTTGTTCTTTCTCGTCTGATTGATACCTTGTGGGGAGATCTAAAGTTGTTCTAACTATCTTCCTTTGTGATACAAAGGAAGAAAAGTATCTCTCATTTGCTCTTGACAGTCGGAAATTTCTTTCCTCCTTGTCCTTGAGGTTCATAATTTCACTAAAATATTTTCAGTTTGTTATCTGGATTTCCACTGTTGTTTGATAGGTAGGGGCGTGTGTGTGTGTGTGTGTGTGTGTGTGTGTGTGTGTGTGTGTGTGTGTGTGTTGAGATTTCTCTAGGTGCACTGGGGAGATTGTTCAGTCAATAAACAGTTTGCTGTGAAAGCAATGAGGACCCAATCTTGATCCCCAGAACCTACCTAAAAATGTCAGGCATAGTGGCAGGCACCCGCAATCACAGCATTGGAGAAGTAAAGACAGTCGGACACCATGCCTGGAGATCATTGGCCAGACACTGCCGCTGGATCATCAAGTCCCAGATAAAAGTGAGAGTCCTCCCTGTCTCAAAAAACAAGATGGAAGGCAAGCCATAAGAGAAAGCCAGTAAGCATTGATCCTCCATGGCCTCTGTTTCAGTTCCTACACCTAGGTTCCTGTCCTGACTTCCCTTCATGATGAAGAAATGAACCCTTTCCTCCCCAAGTTGCTTTTGGTCATGATGTTAATCACAGCAATAGAAAGCAAACAAGCCAGTGTCTTACTGAGCTCTGGGGAAGAGCACAGGGTGTGCTTCCTGAATGCTTCTTGCTGACACTATGCTGAGTGCTGTTCACACATTGCTATCTTGTTTATGCTTTCTGAAGAGATGCTATTTTAAATTCCCTATCTGCAGGGTACCAATAGGCTCTGAGATGTTTGGGCAATCCCAGTGAGCACATGTGTGGAGAAGCATATATCCCAGGCTACTGGAGTGCCTGCCTTGTCCCCTATTCTCATCTCTCCTAGGCTGCCCTCCCTCTGTGCCTTCACAAGCAGGCTTCCGCTTTGGATTTGTAGATGCAATGACACTTCAGATCTGATTGAGAGGACAGTTACTAATGACCTAAAATCATCCTTTAAGTAACTTCAGAGTTCATTCAAGACAGCATACCCTCTAATGTTTACCATGGGCCCTTGTTTTATTTGTTTTTATTTTATATAAGTACTTTATTTTTTTTCTTCAAGTTACATCTCAGTCACAAACCCTTCCCTATTCCCCCTTCCTGTCCCACCCTTCCACCCTCTTCCCCCCCAACAGCTTCCCTTTTCAATCCAACAAATGGTTCTTTCTCTTATAACAGTAAATTCTATACAAAACAGCAGAATTAACTATGCCACATTTATGAGAGTTAAATGGCCCAGTATACTTTCCCAATGTCCAGTTCATACATATTTGGCCCCTGACTTTAACCTTCTACCTTCTAACCATCTCCATGAGTTTAAAGTTCTATAACTGACTTAGCTTTCATACTAACTTGCATCACTATTATAACCATCTTCTTAGATCTAAAACGCCCTCTTGATTCCTAAACAACTCAAAATTTAGCTATGAGACTCAAGCTGTCTATTCTTCAACCACCTCAGAGAGCTGAGAAGGATAAATATATCTGATTATATAGGAAGTGCAGGGCCTGCAGCTTCCAATACTAAGAAATGACAAGCCAGTGACTACCTGGACAGTTCCCATTTTCTCTCCATACATTCCAGCACCAGTCTTCAGCCTTTTGGTCCTGTTTCTCTGACAGACATTTATTGTAGAGCAGGGATTGTGAAGGACTAACCTACCCTGTCTTGGCAGAGCTAGGCTGTCGACTTCCCTGCTACCAAGTTTTGTCCTTTTTGGACAGCAGTCTGTCTGCAGTTGAAGCAAGGAGTTTTTACATGCCAAGAGATAGGCTTGCCACTAATTCAACCATCTCACACTGGAGATTCTTTGATGCTTATCTTCTACTTGGAGTAGAATAGGGGGTGCTGTCAGGAGCTGATATGTCACGATATCAAAAAAAATCTTAATTTAAGACCACATCTTTGAATGCCATATTCTGCAGATCTCTTGGGATTTTTGAAGATGCCCTATCTATCTCTTGTATTTAGATAAGCAAATGTTGCTTGTCTCTTAACAACTTGGTTACTGAGTAGCTTAGAGAATATCTGTGATAGATTGTCATAGTAGCTAACAAGGTGACATGAATGCATGACTAGGAGTTTGTTTTTCTTAACTATCCTAAACAGTTTAAGACGGTTGGTATCAAGAGGCCAGAGCTTCACATTTCATTTTTAAGTATCTCTAGGTACGATACCATTAGGAAGTGTTACCTTAAATTTTGTATCAATATACAAAGATCTATTCAAATGTGGCTAAATATACTCTTAATTTTGTATCAATATACAAATATCAATGCCTATGTGGCCCAATACAATCTTAACATTGCGTCCATATACAAGGGTCAATACCATTGTGGCCAACTATAATCTTAATTTTGTATCAATATACAAATATCAATACCGACGTAGTCCAATACAATCTTATTTTTGCACAATAAACAATGGTCAATACCACTTTAGCCAAATATACTATTAATTTTGTATCAATATACAAAGGTATAAGGGCATATTCAATAATCTGACCCTCCTTCTTGGTCCTTCCTGTGCTATGTCTATGTCTCAATTTTTCTCAAGTCCATGCATTCCTACATAGGAGATAAAGAAGGATACAGAAAAGGAAAGAAGGAATACCCTGGGTCTAACCTCCAAAACCCATTAAACAGGACCATTTAACAACTTGTAATCTCTTCCCCTAAATAACAGAGTTTTCAGTTGTCCTTCAAATAACCAAAAAGGGGGGGGGGGGCGGA
>CAJQZJ010001750.1:10176689-10191715 GCA_907164525.1 Lophiomys imhausi | reverse complement strand
ACTGTAAACTACATCATCTCTTAACTCATCACCAGACAATTTTTTAGTCGTTTGCTGTTATTGCAGGAGCTTTAGATAAAGCAATAACACACAAAATTCAGTTACTTGAAAGGATCGATTCTCCGACGTTGACAAAGACCAAATGTATTGGACAGGAATAAAAATAAGGCCTGTAACAGTGACTCATGTGGCATTTATTTGCTTCTTACAGCAAGCCTACACATTAGGAATGGCTGCTGCCCCTATCTTATACCTGAGGAAATTGGCAAAGGGAAAGTAAGTTCTTCCAAGTACAGCTTGGTAGAGAGGAAGCTGGAATTGCAAACCAGTAAGCCTGGACCCAAGCCACCTGCCATTCTCCAATCCTCTGCTACATCAGATACTAGGCTAGGTTCCATCTATCACAGAGTCTGAAATAATCCTGAGAAGTGGATATTATTCTTCCCATTATAGGCAACAGCAGCTGCGGAGTAAACTGTAATGCGTGGATTCAATAGACTTTTTATGGATGTCTTAAAAATTATAATTATATATAGGTAACTTCATGGAAAGAGTTCAATAATACAAACTAAAATGCAAGGCCGGACATCAGCCAGTATTTTTGACATAGTTTCAAAGAAAGAAGATTAGTCATTCGGTTTACAGCAAAGGGAATTCACCAAGATAAAGGTGGTTGTTGAGTTAGGGTGATGGGAAAATGGGTGGCTTTTTTTTTTTCTTTGTCAAATACCCACAATGAATATTTAATAAATAATTGCAAGAATGGTATTTAAATGATGGATAGTGGGGAAATATTCACACTGCAAGGACTCGTGATAAAACAAGTACTCGAGCATTCTGTCAGGGTAAGGAACTTTTGGGAGTATAAATCAGGATATAGTTGAGGTAGTTGTTGGCAAGAGTGGAAAGCAGAATAATTACCTACGGAAGCAACTGCTTCCTCTGCCACTCTAGAGTCTGCCTGCCTTTGCCCCAAGCCATCTCATTAAATCACCTAGTCCAGCTTCCCACCCCAGGCAGGACCGTACCTGAAGCAAACCAGATGGGTTGGGAGCCCACTAGCTTCCAGCGTTCAGAGTCCTCTTCCTCCCCGGGCAACCAAACTATTGGCTACTGGCGTTTACTCTGATTTGCTTTATATACGCCAAACTTGAGTCAAACTAGTTCACTCCAAGAGATAAAAAGAAAAAGTGGGGTGGGGAGAGATGGGTATATGTTAAGACATTTTTCTTTTTTTGTATTAAAAAATCTTTCTTTCTGCGAGTGGGACAGGAAGCCAGCTTTCAAAGCTTGAAGAACACTCCCGCCACACAGAATTTATCCAGAGATTTGATGTATACTTTAAGTGCTAATATTCTCATTCTATGACATAGCTACAGAGGTTAACCCTAATTAAGAATGGGATTCCAGGCTAGGGAGAGGGTTTAGTCAGTAAAGTGTTTGCAGCACATGCATGAGGACCCAAGTTCAACTCCAAGAACCTGCATAAAAAGGCCAAGGGCATGCAGAGTGCTTAGAATCCCAGCATCAGGGAGGCAGAGACAGGTGGATCCTGGGAGCATGCTGGACAAACAGCCTAACCTAGCCAGTGAATTCTGACCAGTGGCAAACCTCAAAAGCCTCAAAAAACCAAGGTGAATGGGGATTGAAGAGGTGGCTCAGGGGTTATGAGCATGTATTGCCCTTGCACAGGGACTGGTTTTGGTACCTAGCACCCACAGTGGGTGGCTCACAACATCTGTAACTCCAGCCCTGCTCACCTGCACACCTGCACACACACACACACACACACACACACACACACACAGAGAGAGAGAGAGAGAGAGCAATTAAATTTCATTTAACAGTAAAAATTGAAGTAGTTGTGGTCAGAAGACCAGAGTAAATGTCCTTAATAGTTTTAATCCATACTATAAGTGTGAATCTCCTGTAGCTGTTTCTTGGTGCTGGGTAGGGTGTAATCACATGAATTGGGGTAAATCTCTCTCTCTCCCTCTCTCCCTCTTTTCCTCTCTCTCTCTCTCTCTCTCTCTCTCACACACACACACACACACACACACACACACACACACTAAAACACCCAAAGATGAAGTATCTTAAATAAATCCCTCTCGGGTAATCATCCAAACAGTCTAGGCTAGTGGGTAACTCTGAGCCATGAAGTCAGTTCCAGATTTCATAAAGGGAAGAACAGAGCCACATCCAGGAAAGGTGAGCTGTCTTTTGCTAGAAGTGACCCTCATTTTATACAACTTACTTCTGTCACATTCTGCCACACAGAAATTAACCCTGTGATCACACATACCTGCAACTAGGCAAATGGAGTTGCTGTTTAATCAGCGTTTTGAGAGATGAAGTGTTTTTCTGGCCCGTTGCCAGGGTAATGGCTCCTGAAGCCCCTCTCTTGTGCACAGCCCCTCTCCTATCTCTGAGCTTCATCACTGGATCAAAGACTACATGTCTGACCTCTTTGGTAGATCCCAGCTATCACATCATAAAGGTAATAGCCAAACTGTACATATGCACTCCTCCCACCTCTATCCCTCCATCTCCTTCCCCCTCCTCCTCCTTCCCTCTGTCCCTCTCCTTCTTCCTCCCTCTCTCTTCCTCTCCTTATCCCTTTCCCTCCCCATCTCTCTGCTAGCAACCCATTCTGATTTCTCTATAGACACCCTCTGATAATTGTTCCAGTGGGAGATGCTGTAAACCAGAAGATTATCTTAGCAGATGGAAGGGGGATATTTACAGGGGCCCTGGAACTGGGGAACAGTTTCTCATGGTATGTAATCCCTGCCATATTGGTCTGCTAGTGGTCTAGGTACTCGTTTTGGTAAGTACAGGTGCATGCTCCCTTTGCTGTAAATATAGCAGGTAAAAGTGAATCCAGGCACCCCCGGGCCAGGCAGACAGGATTCACAGTGGGGATGTGGCATCGATGGGGCCAGAGATGTGTGTTCTTTCCTTCGTCACTCTTCTCATGAGACTTTATGTGAGTCTGGGTCACAAACCCTCACTCCAGGACTGGCCAGCCTTGGGGACTTGGGTCAGGTACTTTGCTTCTCTCGATCTACCCATCAGTACAAAGGAGACAACCATGCCTCATGGTGTAGCTAAGTGGATTCTTTTAAGAGAGCCTAGAACCAATAATGAGATCCTAAATAATAAGTGGTCATTGTTGATATGGCTGTTATGATGCTTAAATGAGATGCTTTGTGAGGGGACCCCCGGCAGGGCCTGAAACCTGAAAACAGTGATTTTCTTTTCTTAGAGTCCCTAAGGAATCTTCTAGACTTCCTCAAGTTAGAACCGGCACCCGAGGAGTTTCCCTTTGGCAGGAACTACAGGGCACACTGAAAGGTCGGTGAGGGAAGACTGGGAGTGAGGAGGAAGCATAAAAGACTAAGCTTTTGTTAAATGTTTATTCTACTGTCTGAACAGTTTTGCCCTCCAAATTCATACTTAGGGATTCCAACCCTCAAACTGGTGATAAGATGCATCTCTGGCTTAGATGGTAAGAGAAGAGAGGTCCTGTGGAGATGTGGTGTCATTTATGAGAATCCCTCTTGAGTCACCAAGTCTGCTCACCCTGATCTTGGACTTCTAGCCCCCAAAATCATGGGGAACAAATTTCTGTTGATCAGCTGTCTAGTTCATGGCGTTTCTTAGCGTTCTGAATGAACAAAGTCAGTCCATCCTCAGTGTGGGTGTGTGGGACCACCAGAGGGAAGATCTGCTCTCTCCAACTTGTTCCATGGTGGCCTTGCTTACTATATATATTTCCAAATCCTGTTACAATTAGTTCCACAAACTTAGTGGTTCAAAATGACACAGACTATTATCTTGCACTTCCGGTGATGAGAAAGCTGAAATGAGTTGGCAGGACCGTGTTCCTTCCAGAAGCTCCAGTGGAGAATCTAGTGGCTTCCTGGTTTGTTTGCATTACCTCTTACCCTGTCCCTGCCTCAGCATCTGCTGTCACTAGCCTTCCCCAGCTCTTACCTCCCCACCTCTCTAGAATTACACTTGTATTGACCTTACTATGTCTGGATAGCATAGAATCATCCCTGTCTCCATAGCCTTCATTTAATCACATCTATGAAAGTAACAGTCACATGACCCAGAGGTGGCAGGCAGACATTTGGAGAGATCGTTGGTTTGTTTCAGCCCACTTATTCACACAATCTTTGTGTAGATTCTATAAACCTTGGGAGTAATTAAGATAGATGAAAACCAAGCGCAATGGTTGTGTCCCCCAACATAACTACATGACACAGGTAATGAGTAAAATACTAGTGAACTTTTGTTTAATGGGCAGTAGAATGGAGGGCACCCACACCCTCCAATTCAGCAATTGCACTCCAGGAGAATGTACTGGAAGATCTTGTTTTGTTTGCTGTAGGACACAGGCCCATGCATCTTCAGAGTAGCATCCTTTTTGATTGACATCTTAGACTATGTGTCACCATGGGAATGGATATAGAAATTCATGCATGGAAAACCACATAAATCCAAGTTAACCCAGAGCTACCCAAAACAGTCTGGAGGATTTGAGAATCATAACAAAGAAAATAAGTCACAAGAGAATACAGACAATATGATATCATTTATGGTGTGTGTATGAAGGACTCAAAGCAATATCAGATATTGTTTAGGAATATATCAAGAGGATATGAACATAAAATATACATAAGAAGGTAACAAACACATTTGGCATACTAGTTTCTTATTGGGAGGGGGAGGAAAACACTATAGGGGAAGTGACATATTTTTAAAGCCAGAAAGGTAAGGGGAGGGGACTTATCTGTCACTCACAGTGTTGATCTGCAATGGTTCACAATAAAAAATTGCAAAGCAAAGTTTTATCTTATTATCTGGAATATTTAAGGAAATGGAGTTCTATGTGGAGATTCAAGGAGAGGAAAAAAGGAAACTATTCCTAAAATTAACCTAGAAGGGGGCAGAAGGAGTAGGTGTATCAAGAAGTGTGACCCCAGGCAGAGAGATTCCACAGAGGGAAGGGCCCCTTGGTCCAATAACTATCAGTTAAGAGTCCTTTCATTATAAGTCACAAAACAGTAAATTCAAACTGATCACAAAAGGAAGGAAAAAGGATGAGAGAGGAAAAAAGGGGAGGTGGGAGGGAGGTAGGGAAACACTTTGAAAGGTCCAGATAATAGTTTTGATATTACAGACAAGATTTTCTAGTTCAGTACCACTGGCATCAGGGCCTGGTGATTCTTTCGTGTGTATCTGCCTTATGCACTTCAAAAAACATCTCTCAGCTTCCAGCTGCCAGCCATCCACACCTTTAAGTCTGGTTATGACAACTAAAAAAAAAAAAAAAAAGGCCAGCAGGTGCTGCCAAGTGTCTATGGGGAGGCAGGGTCCAAACATCACTATAGAGTTCCCCTCCTTCAGGAAAGATGGCCTTGTGACTTGAAAGTGTGGCAGGCACCTAATGACCAAAGCATGATCTTTCTACAGTCTCAGCTTCTCCCCAGGATCCAACATGGTGGCTCCCAGCAGCTCCACACTCTGCTTTGATTGCAGTGAAACACTTTTCACAAGTCCAGCCTCCAACCCCAGTATAAATGAAATGCAAGAGGGTCTTTTCTGGTCATTCCCACAGGATATAGGCAGTGTCTCCCCATGTCAATGCCCAAGCATGCTTCTCTACTCCTCCTCGTTCAGCTGGTTGGATGCCCGTGGCAGACTTGGTCCCTTTATCTAGAGAAATAGGACATACTGATTGACTAGAGACCACTGCTAGAGCCACATTAGCCCGGCCCCACTAAGACAGATTCAGGGGAGGGAGCAGGCCTAAGGGCATCTGTTGAATTGGTAGGGGATATTAAGGTAGAAGTAGCATTTGCAGACCATTGTGAAGGGCCCAGTTCACAATTCTTAGGACTTGAATCATGAATCAAGAATAAAAATATGCAAGAGAACCTGGGCTGACAGAATATTGCTGTAACTCCAACACTCAAGAGAGGGAGATCTTAAGCTAGAGGCCATCCTGGGTTACAGAATGAGACTCTATAGAAGAAAGAAGAGGGTATAAGGGAGAGGAGAGAGGAAAGGAAGGAAGGGAAGGCAAATACACAAGAGAGGGTTAAGAACTGGGTAGGAAAATAAGGCAGGGAGAATGTTTGCTGGACAACAAGCTTTCTTTCACCTCAAGCTATAGAAGAGCCCTTAATGGACCCTCAGAGAGCTATGATAGGATCCTTTTATTTGTAGGGACACTTGAACTGAACACACACACACACACACACACACACACACACACACAGAGGATGGAATCCCGAGAGAGAAGCTTGGCTATTGCCCTGAGAAGACAAAGTAAAAGGACATTGTGGCTGAGACTGAGACAGGGCACCACTGCCTGAATCAGTCAGAACTGGGAGGCAGCTCTCTCCCTCTCAGAGCGTGGGCTATCTATCCTGTAGCCACCCACATTTCACAAGGGACCATCTAGACTTAGGCAGAAGAAATCCCAGTGAGCTGCTGCTGTTCGGCTGAGGCTGAGGCAAGCCTGGAGTACCCTAGACATGTGTGAGGCTGGCTGGACCAAGGTAACCAGACATCACCTTTCCCAAAATATTCACACCCCGACCAGGCAAGCGCTGAAAAGGTCAGAGACCTCCTCCTCGTAGTTCTGCTTCAAAGGGAGAGACACTGGAGTTAGAAGGGAGATAAAGATCCCGCCTGTCTCCCCAGCAAAGGATCCCTTTAGCAGGGAGTAAAACAGGTTCAGAATTGTTATTATCTAGCACAGGAACATTTTAATTACTGAATGGAGACTGTATTTGTGGTTTAAAGTGACCGGAGCTCTTTTTTTTATTACCTAAAAGCCAGGAGAAAATTATGGGTCCCGCCCAAGACAGAGATTTCATCCTCAGGCAAGGGAAAAATGTTCTGCACTGTATAAATTTTAAAGGGATAGAGAAAGTCAAATGAAAATTGTGCTCCCGGTGATATTCATTCAAAGAAGAGTTTTGTGTCCTTTAATGAAACCCATAGAAGGGAATCCAGCTGGGCTGTGTGTTCTTAAGAGGGGCCTGGGACTCCCTTCCACACAGGTTGTCTGGGATTGTCCCAAGGGCTGTTGAACCTCTCGCAACAGACATCAAAGAAGGTGCAGGTTTAGGGGGGCAACCTCTAGGCCAGAGAAGAGCTGGGGTAAGGACACAGCAGACAGGGGCAATTTTAGACAAATGTCACGCAGCTGAGCATGGTTCTCTAACGGAAGCGATTTTAAAGGCCACTCTGAACCTGACAAGGAAGCCATGATTTCCGGTCTCGCCCGAGGGCCTCATCTCTACACCAAGTTAACGCAGTTATTATTTACCATCTGCCCTGTTTTTTTTTTTTTTTTCGCCTTCTGCCCTGAAGCACTTGTGACCCAGGAAACAAGGTTACAAAACCTCTGCTGTTTCCAAGGGTTGGAGAACGCTGGACTGGGAGCTGGGGTGGGGGAGGGGCTCATTTCACCTTGCTCCAAGCAAAAAGGGCACAGATGGGCACTCAGCTCCCCTCTCTCCTCCATGAGGACACCCAAGGCCCTCCCATGATGCTTCCACACAGTCTCCAAGGACTACCTTTTCTTCCTTTCACTCTGGCCATTAACAGGGTCGAAAGCCCACTTAAAAAGGGGAATGAACAAGCCCATAGATGACGCAATGCAGGGCTCTCGAGCCTGCCCCTTCTGACAAGCATATGCTAATTGCATTCTGGCTCCTTGCAAATTACACTTATTCCTTGGGTTAAAAAAAAATTGACATTTCATGTTGATTGCTGGGCTCATTTTTTTCTCCCGCACTGGGAAAAGGGCGAGGCTGGTGATGCTGGGGTTTGACAGTGACGTCATAGGGGGACGTGTAGGTGATATTCCCAGGGCTGGAGGGCGTTGGGGACTGTTGAACTTCTCATCTCGAAACAATTAGATGAATCTAATTTCCCAGTTCACGTAGAACCTCCTTGTGGTTTCGAAAAATTACAAACCGTTATATCTTCTCTGAGGTCCTCTGATCTTGGTTCCTCAGGCTAGGTGAACCACCCTGGGTTGTTTGTTCAGCTGCCAGTGCACGTAGTTCAAGATAGCCAGCTGCAGCTGTGATTATGTGGGGCGATCATCTCATCCGAGGTCTTAAGGAGTTATAGCAGGGTTTCCATCATATGCAACACTCTGCCTCCAGGTCACATGTGTTTAAATTCTGGTCCAGGGAGCATGTTGGTATGTGAAAGACCTAAACTTAAACTCTTCCAATGTCATCATTGAGATGTATTTTGCTTTCCTTGCTTCTCTCCCATAATGTTGTTTCCTTGGGGCGCATGCACTGTGTACTGCGTCTTCAAAAACACTCTCGATTTGATTTCCCGGTGAGATCAATAGCAATAGATTTTTTGATGTAAACAAAAGTTCTTTGGGGTCCTCAGGAATTTTGAGAGACCCAGGCATTTATTTGCTCACAGCTGTTCAAACTATGCCTTCTTTCAAAGTTCTGCCCCTGCTGACACATGTCACCATCTCACACAACCCAGTTAGCCCTCCTCCAGCCAATCCTGAGTTTCAAGCTGGGTGCAGGGTCCCATGGCCTCCTGGGAACCACTCTTTTCCTAGCTCAGTCCAAAGCTCTCTTAAATTTGGCAAAAACAACTTGACGAGTTTTATGGCATTCTAGGGGAAGAAATCATTCCATTGAGATCATCCCTAAATCCTCCTCAGTTTAGAGAAGTGGGTATGTTCGTTCCGAGCCCATTTTACAGGAGGCAAAGAAGAGAGTCTGAAGACAGATGATGGTGTGATTCCAATCCTGTGTTCTTTGGTTAGAACATCATCTCACATTGTGTCCAGGGAGCCTCTTGAGATTCTTTTTAAAACCTGATCCCTCCTTCTCGTCTCTCCATGTCCCTGATCCCCTCATTTCATCTCATCTAATTCTTTGTCTCTGTCTGTTTCTGTCTCTGTCTCTCTCTCTCTCTCTTCTCTCTCCTTTCTCTCCTTCCCTCCCTCCCTCTCCCCAGGTGTCTTTTGGTCCTCCCTCCTCGTTTTCTCCCTCCAAGTTTTAAAGGTGCTACAATTTTTATCTCTGTTACTGCTTCCCTGGAAAGAGCAGCAAATTTTGATAAGTGTAAATAACAATGGGCTCTGGACCTGTGACCCTTAACCAGAAGCAAGTGGCCCTGTCAGTACTGCTGCAGGGCTCCCAGGACTCTGGGAGGGCTACAGCCCTGACATTGGCTTTCTTAGCCCATGTTCTCAACTCTCAAGGAAAACACAAAATGCTCCCCAGTCTTCTCCCAGACAACAGCTATGGAGCTCAGTCAGGCCATATATATGTAAGTTCCCATAACTTTCCCAGCTGGTCCAATTTTCTCTGTCCCTCAGAAGGGGTTTCCCATTAATGCTGCAGACCTGTTCACATTCAATCCATTCCTTTGACTTAGGATCTGAGGAAAAGAAGGCAAATGCCATTCAGGGTCTGCTTTATGGAAGTTCACAGGTGAGTGTAAAGGCAGAGAGGCACAACCAAGATGAAGCTGTGCAGCAGAGGAGGAAACATCAGACTGCCCCAGACGCCGCCACAGCTCACTGTAGGCTTGGCTGCCAGGTGTGTCCTTTCAGGGCTGAGGACTGGGAGCGACTGATACAGGAGAGCAGCGGCAAGGGGCTAGCCCTAAAGCTAACCGGGGTGTTGATCTGCAGCTTAGATCACAAACTTCCGAGTCACACGCATCTAAACAACAGCAATCCCTCTTAAGAGTATTAGGTGTACGGAGGCAGGAGTGGGATTGACAGAGTAAAATGGGAGAAGGAACATCTATGCTGACTCAGCCAACAGGAAGAGAGTTCTACACTGAAGAGAGTCACAGGTAAGGACTTCAGTTGTGGAGTGAGATGCACCTAAGTTTACAAACTAGCCCAAGGCACTTACCAACCCACGCACGTGACTTTGGCCATGTCTGTCAGGCTCAGCTTTACTGTCCGCACATTGCAAAGGGTAGCAGCATCGACGTGGAGAGTTGGTAAGGGTCTGTAAGTTCATAAATTCTAAGTCCCTAGAAAAGTGACTATAATATATAGAGGACAACAAATATGACAGCTGCTGTTAGTACTGAATCAAAAGGAATGGAACTGATCCAGGCATAGTGATTGACGTATGGTGGACCACTGGGTGGGGGAGAGTTGTACTTCTGTGCTCCGCTGGGTCCCCAGGGCCTCATTCCTCAGACTAAACAGACCCCAGGTGTGAAGGAGACAGGTTTCCAGATCCCCCTTATCCTACTCGAACAGGATGTGGCTCCAAATACACTTCCCAGGCAGGAATACAGATGCCTGGTGAGTATTTGTGGATAGTGGTTGGAGGTGAGAGGTGGGTGGTGGGTGGCCGAGCCAGGCAGCAAGTGGCTGCATCTGTGTTTGGACATCTACCATCACTGGTCATCTTAGACTTGAAGCACACACCAGGCCTGAGGACTTGAGGGCAGCCTTCACCAAACAGAGAACACTCCAGTTAGATGTGAGAAGACAAGTGGGCGTTTTGTGAGATTATGTAGGGAACCAGTCACATAAATGTCATTTCTACCACACTTCTTGAAATAGCTCCACATAACTTTCTAGAGCACTTCATTTAAAAGTTGAGTTTCATTATGATTATGGTGTTGCTAGAATCTAGCCTAAGAATACCATAGTCGAGTGAACAGTGAGAGGTGATGAACACAGTAGTCCCATTAGTGAAGACACTCAACCTGGGAGCTGGCTCTATAAATAGAGCCCTATAGACTCTATCAGAAATGAACCCCCAGACACCCATCTGGTTACAGACGACATGTCACTGCTAGTTCATTTAACTCTCAAAAACACCCTCTGAGGTGTGTGTGTAAGTATCCCCAGTGTTACACATGAGGCAATGACCGGTCTTCAAGGTACCTGCCTAAAGAATACAAAAACGGGGCTGGAGAGACGGCTCAGCCATTAAAGGCTAGGCTCACAGCCTAAAACATGAAAATACGAAAACCCTGCTTTGGGCCCTGGGAAGGTTGGTAAAGAATGGAACACACGTCCTCAGCCAGGCTCCTCGCTACCTTTAATGCTGAGATGCAGCAGTTAAAGCTTCATCCTCCTGTGGACGTAACAAATGGATATAAGAGGTTCTGGTGGTGGGGGGGGGCGCACATCTTAAGATATCAGGCTCTCTCCTACCTAGAGAATAGACTAAGGTCCCCAAGGTGATCATGTGTCTCTCAGCTAGGTTGCCATCCGATTGCTTAGTGGTGGCTGTCCAGGTTCTCGGATGATGTGATTTAAGTTTATGCTCAGTTGACTGAAAGGAAGGGAAATTACCCAAGAATCCAGCTACACCTGACGTGATTAGTTGAAAGGCCTGAGGGGCAGAGCTGAGGCTGCTTTAAGGAGAGCAAGTGTCTGTTTATGGGCAATAGCTTCACATAGCTCAGAACTCTTGCCCAGCCTTCCTGACAGTTCGAGCTGAGGGCTTCAGGCATGGCTTGCCAACCACACAGCCATCATGTCAGCCAGTTCCTGCCAGCAAATCTCCTCCTGGTTCTGCTTTCTCTGGCAAATGCTGATGGATGCACCCTTGTTCCAGGCATCATCTGTAACGTAAAGCCTTTTAGTATTCCCACTGGAGCATTGGTTTGAGTCCTCTACCTCTAATCCGCCCTTCAGACTTGCCAGAGGGTCTGATCTTTCTCATCCCAGTCCCAGCCTTTCTGACCATGCTTATGGGTAGAAGTCTAGGAACCATTAGAGAAGACAGCAACCCTGCAGCTTGCCGGGATTCAAGAATCATGCTTCATGCTGATGATTACAGGGCTAGCTGCTTTCCCCTTCCTCTCCACCTGAATTCTAGAGAATAATTCTTGCCTAATGGAGTACCAACGTCAGCTTTATGGGGTCTTTCTAGTTGTGTTGACATTACAATAACCACTACAGTATGGGTGGAAAATGTCCTCTACAGGCTCCTGCATTTGAACACGTGTTCTCCGGCTGGTGGTGGTGTTTTGAGCGATTGTAGAATCTTTGAGACCAAAAGCATGGCTGGTGGAGGTGAGCCAGGGTCCAGGTGTTGGGTTATAAACTAGTCCTGTTTCCAATCCATTATCTGCTTCCTGATCCACAGCCACAATATAAACAAGCCTTTGCCCCAAGTTCCCACCAGCATGCCTATCCCACTATGATGGACTGAAATTTCTGAGACTATGAGCCAAAATTAAATCCCACTTTAAGCTGTTTTCTTCAGGGTTTGTGTTTGGTTTGGGTTTTGTTTTCAGAAACAGCAACAACAATAAAGCTAATAGAAGTGACTCAGGCCTGAGACCAAAGTGAACGTCCTACTCAGAGTCCTGTGAATTGAAGGCAGTCAGGCCCACAGTAGCTAGCAAGGCACAGCATTCAGCTGCCTGCTCCGTTTTGTTCTAGAATGGAAGGTGGATTTCCTTGAGGAGAGGTGCGACAGTGGTGATGAGATGACCCGGAGAAAGAAAAAGCCTGGATCTCTGAGGCAGGCAGTACCCATGTGACATAATACAGAACGAAAGAAAGGCTGGCACAGCTGTGCAGTCCTGCTCCACTGAAATGTGTCCAGTGAGTGACAAGGTCATGGACAGGATGGTACAGTCCCCAGAGGCAGCAAGCACAGGGGTGTGTACAGAAGATGAAAGCTAAGCATGCTTATTTTGATGCCTATCCTCCTGGGAACGGAACGGAGGTCCACTCTTATCTATACAAGCAGAAGAGACACAGGTTTGGGCTGTCCCTGGATGGGGACACTATGTGTGAAGACACTTCTGCTATAATGCAGTACCTCCAGCGTGGTGCCTGCCTTAGGGTTTCTGTCACTGTGATAAAACGCCATGACCAAAAGCAACTTAGGGAGGAAAGGGTTTATTTTTCTGACATTTCCTAGGTCACCGTCCATTGAAAGAGGCAAAGGCAGGAACTCAAGGCTGGAACCTGGAGGCAGGAACTGAGGAGGCAGAGGCCACGAAGGAGTATCACTTACTGGCTTGCTTAGTCTACTTTCGGTCACACCTAAGGACCACCTACCCACAGATGGCACTGCCCACCCCAGTGGCCTGGGTCTTCCTACATCAATCACTAATCAAGAGAATGCCCTATGGAAGATCTAATGAGAGCATTTTCTCAACTGTGGCTCCCTCCCCTCAGATTACACTAGTTGTGTCAAAGATACAGAAAAATAAACCAAACCCACTAGGACAGTGTCCAAGACTTAACTTGACAAAGGTTATTTCGGGTTGTTCCTTTCCCTACTCAGCTTCTTCCCTTTGTGTTGATTAGGGAATTTTCTGGAGATAGGAATGTGCGAACTCAGATGCACAATTCTCCAGAGTCTTCTGTCACTCAGAAATCAATATTCTCTTGGTCTCCCTCGGTTCTACAGGGACCTATGGAGTAGAGTTCTATGGGGCCCTGGGGGAGACCTGGCATACTCAAGAGCTCCCACGCTCTAGGCTTCCACGATATCATTCATCTACATCACCTTCAAAGTCCAGCAGAAAACAAGATTTTACTCACCCTAGGAGTTCCAAACCACACCCCATTTTCAACAGCAGGTCTTTAAAAATCTTTCAAATAAAAGCGAGCACTGGGTATTGCAGAGTTATAAAAAGCTTCATCGAGGGAAATGAAGACAATGAACGCTGAGGCCAGCTGACTGCAGGTCTCTGCTTAGGAAGCTGAGTGCCCAATATAGCTCTCCCCAGATCCTCCTGGGTATTTCCCTTTTAAGCATGCCTAGCACTGTGGTGTTCAGGGCTGCCTACTGCTTGCACACTGCTGGAAGATAGGCTCCAAGTTGCCGAGCAAGGCTGGAGAGAAGAGCCACCACCACCACCCCCCCCCCCAGCCTCTCTACCATCCAGCAACCTGAACTCCAATTTTGCTGATGTCCCCAGGAGCTGTGCATGATTCCTTACATTTTGAGGTTCCCATTTACTCTCTGAGCCGGGAAGGTACTATCCCTTCTCTGCCTCATTGCCTACATCTTCTGCAACCTGCACCCCAAGTTTCTCCTTCCTGGGAACTTACCTCCGGCATTCTGTGTTGGTCATTGGTCCTACGTGTGTTCTCCAGATTTTCCATTTTCCACATGCCAGAGCTCAGTGGGATTGGTTTCCAGGGCCGTTGAATTAGAGACCATGATATCCGTTCTGGCGTTTGAGCTGCAGTAGGAGTCATGTGTAGCAGCTCTGGGCCAGATTGTCTGTCTGGTCCTGTGAGCTCCTCTAGCATCATCTTCCCCTCTGGCATGGAAACCAGCAATAGTCCAGATGGCAGCTGCTCTTTTAACCTGTTCCCAGAGTAATTTGTTACCCAAGCCTTGCCCTAATCCATACTGCTTGGTAAAGACATTCTAACCAAAACGGATGTTCTTGCCTTCCCTGGGCCCAGGTCACTTTTGTCCCATCATGCATGTTGTATGTGCGTGTTTGCATGTATGTCCAAACTTCAGTCTGATCATGGAACTTTGAATCTGGTTGTTCAGCTCAGGGTCAGTCTCAGCCTACTAGCAGGCATCCATGTACAACCCTTGTGCTGTTATTGGTTCCCTGTTTTCTCCTCCTCCCTGCTGAGAGGTGAGGAAGCAGAGGTGACAGCCCTCCATTCCTCTGGACTGCTTTCCCTTGCTGCTCAGGTTACCAGAATTAATCTCACTTCTCTGGTTGCCAGTTCAATGGGAGGCCAAGGAGTCAAACTTGTTCTGGTTCATGGGTTCTTATTACCTATAAAAAAGCCTGAGAATCTGACTCCTAGGCAGTTGTTTTAGGTGAGAAAAAGAACTGATTGAACCACCAGGAACTCTGCAGCAGCAGCTGGGTCTCCTAGAATAGCCCTGCCTCCCTACCCACCCTGTTCAGAAAGGAAAGGAGGAATAAAAGACTGGACGATTGCTCCTTACTTACTGTCCTAGCCTAATGAAGTACACACACACACATACACACACACACACACACACACACACACACACACACACACACAC
>CAJQZJ010001750.1:10151173-10176679 GCA_907164525.1 Lophiomys imhausi | reverse complement strand
ACACACACACACACACACACACACACACACACACACACACACACGAAGGCTCTTTATGGATCTTGGCCAGTGAGAAGTGGATCTAGGAAATTATTAGGAGAGTTCCAGTGTCTAGAAGTCATATGAGCCCCATATCTTACACCTGAGGAAGCAATGCTTCGGGTGTTTGTGGGAACTTTGCACAGACACACACACACACACACACATACACACACACACACACACACTATGAGCCATGGACCTGGTCCTCTCTCCAACTTTATGTTGTCTTAGGCCTCTAGGTAGAGTCCTGCTTTACCAGTCGATTCTGACTCCTGGGTCTGGGTCAACTGCTTCTCTATCCTGAGACAAGTCTCCTTTTCAGAAACTTCACACAGGTCCTCTCAGATCTTTCTACCTGATGCTCTACATCTGGCACCCCCAAGGTGGTATACAACCACTCAACCTCTTCAGAGAGGCAGCAGCTCTGGCCAGGAGAAAGTCCCACCAGGCTGCCCAGAATACGTGATTTAGGAAATGTTCTAGGAACAATCCTCCTCTGGTTGTTTCCCCAGGTTCATCAATCTGTCCTTGTTAAGAGTCTATTACATCTTCTCACTGCACCCCCTGCTCCATGGAAAGCCATAAAAGAAATGTCAAATCGGTCCCCTTAGCTACGTTCCCAAACTCTTGAGAAAAAGTATAAGAAGAATTGTATGTGTAGACACATTCATACACACATGCATGCATACATACAAAATATTACGTATATACATGCATACATAGTGTGTGGGTATATGAGAATATTTATTGTCCTATTTGTGTTTTGGTATGTATAAGGAAATACACTCTCATTTAAAACAAGGCATTTTGGAACAACTTAACATCTGAATATCTTGGGGAGGGTATTAATATTTTAGACACACACACACACACACACACACACACACACACACATATACTTTCTTTTACTTTAGTAGGGAAAAAGAAAAACCACTCAATTGAAACAAAGAAAGGAAGTTGTGGACAAGGAGTCTCCATGGCAATGAAGTTCTGAGAGCAGAGTATGCTGATTGGCCCCATCTTCACCCCTCTGTCACTCCCATGCCTTTCCACAGACAGCTAGTTTGGCTGTTAAAACTCATGGCAAATGCCACGTGATCAGTTGTTTTCTACAGGGACAAAAGGAAGACAACCGGTGTATGATTTCACTAATCTCACCATTATGTCTACAGAGATTTTGGGGGTTCACAAAGTTTAATGAGGGGAAGAATAATGAAAGACAAGCTCACTCACAGGGAGCATGCTTGCTACATGAGAAACACCGACTTCATACATGGTGAGTGAATTGTAAAGTCATTAACATGTAGTTCCTGAATTAGGATAGAGGGTGCACCTGTGTGAAACCTGAAGCCTAAGTAGATTCTGAGGTGAGGTGAGATTTATAGATGGCTCTTAGGAGTGACTGTGCCCAATTGAGACTCTGGTGTAGTGTGTGTCCTTAATAACATTACAGGTCCCTTGACACTCAAGGGTGTTGGTGGATGTGCCTTGGGAGAGTAGTCCTAAGACTACAGAGTCTGGCCCATGTTGCCTGAGCTGTCACTCTTCAGAGAAGCCACTGACAGAGTACAGCCGTCACAGCCTAAGCTCGCAGAGCATCTATCAAACTCAGATGTATCTGTAGCTCACAAATGGGGTCTGATAAGGTGTGATATACTATTCCCTTGGGAAGGAAAGTTTGCTGTCACAACACCAAGGGCTGGGAGAGCATACTGCAGGTTCTCTCCACAGCCAAACATCTATTGCAGGAAATGACACAGGTTTGGAATCATTTCAAAACCACAGAACTGCAAAGCTTACTGGGAAAGCAGGCATGTGGCTGGGCCTGTTGTCTTGCACCTTGCCGTTCCTGTGAGACAGCATGCCTAAGCTAGCCTACTAATTCCAGGAGGAAAATGAGAAACATACGGAGCTAAGCCACCACCACCATAGCCCAGTTGAGACCAGCCAATCCCCAGCCAGCCACAGGTGCACTAGAACGCCTGGCTGAGACTGGCAGGACCAACTCGCTAAGCCAGCCTGTAGGAGCCAATCCCAGAAGATCCAAAGATGCCTAGGCTAAATAGTGCTTCTCAGGTGACATGAAGTTTACAGTTGTTTGATGCAGCATTCTGTGTCTGTAGTGAACAGATGCCATTGTGGGGACAGTGGCGTCCCCATTTCCACTTCTACTCTCAGGTTCTCAGTCTCTGCTCTCTGCTCATATGCTTCATAGAAACTCTTTCTGAAGAAGGTGAAGGGGGAGTGGGGGTAGAGATAGAGAGGGCAGGATTAGGAGGAAAGAAGGGAGGGAGCTGTGGATGGGATGTTAAAATGAATAAATAAATTAATTAAAAATTAAAAATCTAGCCTCCGTTTTCTCTGTCACTTGTAGGAGAGTACCTGGAAGAAGCACTGTCTATGATCCTCACTTGGTTTCTGGAATCTACTGTCACCCCTAGAGCAGTTCCTTTATCAAGTTCTCAAACTCTGGTGAGGTTTTTCTTCCTCACTTCGAGTCTGCCACAGAGCACGAGGGTCAGCCAGAGCAACCTCAACTTCAGAAACCCTAGGTAATATTTTTTATCTTCCCAGGTTTGACAGGAAGCAACACCATTTCTCCATGTTAAGTCCCTTCCCCCAACAGGGAAACACAGAGATTCTTCTTTCTACTATAGTGAAAAGCCAAAACCAAGCTCTCAGTAAAACTGTTCTGCTGCTCATACAAATGACCATCTGACCTTAGGAGAAGAGCATGCTGGGATTTCCACTGTTGGATACTCCATAGGGCATGGGGAAGAATAAGGAAGTAAGTAGCTGAGGTAGAAAAGAATAGATGACAAGCTCCGGAGGGTAGGCCCTGAAAACCAGGAAGGCACCCAGCTACCTCTGCAACTAACTTAGCAGTGGTTGTTAGAAATGCTGTGAGAATAATGCACCCCAAATACAAACATCACTCCTTCTAAGTGCTCCCCAGAACAGATGGGTGGCTCTGATTGAACCAGGCTAGGTGAACTGAGACCCCAGAGGACCAGAGAGATTCACAGATGCTGTGGGGCAAGGCACGTGTATAGACAGCATTTGATACCAGCAGCCAATGAGATGCTCACATCTGGAGGCAGGTGACCACCCTATCCCTGAGACCTTGTATCTATACCTTCTGGGTACCAATGATCTCTAGTGATTTACACAGCTAGATTGGAGGCTGGGTCAAGTGTTAGAGAGAAAAATAGAAGGGTCTCTGCTGGTAATAAACGAACTGGCAGAGACCTTCTGCAAAGGGTTATGGAAATTCACCGTAAAATTGCATTTATGTAAAGTCTATGACCCAACAGTAGTGCACTAAGTCTAGAATCACTGATAAATGGATTCCTAATGGGCTGGTCCACAATGGTCAGCCAAGGGCTCTCTGACTGATCAAAGCCTGGAGGAAGAGATAGGAAGAAGACAGAAGACAGTAGGCGCATTTCAAGCTAGGAAGCAGCTGAGCAAAGAACAAGAATGGATGTTACATGTGGTACAGAGAGGGGAAAAACAAGTAATAAACAGAGTAAGATCTATAGCATGATGCCATTAGTGTAAATGAAAAACACAGACACCCCACAAAAGAGCATTAGCTTTTAACAAGGATCCAGGAGTATGCTGGACTATATATCATACACTGGAGTGCATACCTAGTGGAGGGGAAGTGAGGACCGAGGGTGAAATGGAAAAACAAAGAGCTTGTGAAACAGTCGAAGCCACTGCACTGATTTCTTATGCTAATGGGCTGGGAGGAGCGTAGTTAGCAGAATTTCTGCATCTGCAATCCTTTATTTGTTTTTTGAAATATCAACTGAACCTGGCTGCAGTATTGATATGGATGTGGGACCATCCCATCTCTGTCTGATAGTTGTGATATACAGTGCAAACAATGTCCTTTTGGAGGAGCTGGAGGGACACTTCAGTGGCTGAGAGTGCTTACTGCTCTTCCAGAGGACCCGAGTTTGGTGGCTCCAACACTTACAGCTGCTTGTAACTTCAAGATCAGGGGATACAATGCCCTCTTCTGGACTCCTCAGGCACCACAAACATGTGACAAGCGCACAAGCGTGCGCGTGCGTGCACACACACACACACACTGAAGAAAATAAAACCCTGTTGGAGACATCCCTCGGCAGAAGTCGGACAGGAGCGGAGGCTTTGCAAATCAAAAATCCAAGTTTCTGTCTTGACTTTGCCACACCCTCATTGCAGGACCTTGTGGTAAGTTGTGTGACTATGGGTGGGTCACCTGACTACAATCTTCCATCCCTCGTCTCTGAAACAGAGATGGTAACATCCAAAGGACAGTGGAGCTGATGCTTGCAAAACTCTTTGCATGGCGTCAGCTTTATAAATAGAAATTCTTATCCTGAGGTTGCTTTTCCACCCTAAAGTCTAAACCTCTGCAATTCTCAGCTTCTAAAATGTAACTTCATTTCCATCTCTCTTGTTCAGCTGCCTTCCATTGGGAAACCCTCTAGATTGACAGCTGCTAGAGCCTCCTGGGGCACAGGAACTGTGGCCAGGACCAGATAGGGAGGCCTGAGGGGACCCTCCCAGGAACAGGAAAGTCCAAGATCACACAGGTTAGGCTGTCAGGAAGTTGGAAAGGGAAAATGAAAATCATTTTCTCTACTTGAGGATCTCAACTCTTTTGGGGGTTGAACAGTCCTTTCACAGGGGTCACTTAAGACCATCAGAAAACACAGATATTTACATTATGATTAATAACAGTAGCAAAATTACATTTATGAAGTAGCAACAGAAATAATTTTATGGTTGGGGGTCACCACAACATGAGGAACTGTATTAAAGGGTTGCAGCATTAGGAAGGTTGAGAGCCACTGGTCTAGAACCTTGGGTGGGGGTGGAGAGAAACAGGAAAGGAAAACAAGGAAGCACCCTGAGCTAGAGTGACCACAGGAAGACCAGGTGACTCAGAGTTCCCCTTACCACCTCCCTTGTGCCAGTCCCTCCCTGCCAGTGGGATGTCCCTACCCTCACCTGCCTCTGAAAGCCACTGTTCTGGACCAGACAAGTCTCCTTTCAAGATCCTTCCAAGTGATGTCATTATCTGTGCCTTTTCCACAGTGCTGGAGGCCTGAGTAGCAGCAAGAAGGACATTGTCTTTGGGACATTGGGTAACACGCTGTCTAAATGTTTTTCACAGGGCTGAAGCATCCATGCCCGCATGTACATCCTCTAGGTAATGGGCCCCTCCCCCACCCAATCCAAATCTCACTCCTACCAGCCGGTCCATCCCAATTGATCATTCTCTCAACAATTAAACACACACATCCCAACTATTGGCCAACAGCTCCAACAGTAAGCAAGTGAAGACTCCACTTTCTTGGCATGTGTATCTCATCTGCCCTTCTTCCATCTTTCTTTCCTCTCTCCTCTTCAGTCAGAAAGTCTGGTTCTACTTTATAAATATTTCCCTAATCCCTTCTCTCTACTTCCTAGACCTAGATCAGGATCTTCCTTACTTGGGATCATGGCCTGTGTTGTGTCCCTGCCTCCAGAATGAACTTTGCCATCACTTCTCCACGTAGCTACAAGCATTGTGTTTCTGTCATACAAACATTCCACATTATCTTATGTAAGTTTTTAGTGGTTTCCCATTGCTCTGAGGACAAGATCCAGACCCATTAACATGTGATTCAGGCCCATGCTCTACCCAGGCTGACCTCCAATGAGAAGCATCCTTCCTTCCAAGAGTAGGCTCACTCTCCCCACCCACTTACCCACCCTAGCTACAGGCCCTTCATCACCTCAGCTGCTCTCAGCCCTCTCCTGCCCTGGGCTGTGGTAGAAGTTAGGCATCCTTAGTGAATTAGTAGGCAGTTCAACTTAGTATCTGGCAGCACATAAGGAGGAGCTTGGCCTCCCTTTAACTTGCCGAAATGGACAAATCCCAGTTGAGGCCATAGTTCTGTGAGAAACACAAAATCCTTGTTAAGGGGCATGACTGCGAAACAGCGCAAGCCGCAGATCACATCGGCTGCTGCGAGAAATAATGAGATCACTGGACATCTTGAGAGATCTTATAGGCCCTCGAGACCGCCAAGGATCTCCAGATGATACAATATATAAACCAGAGAGCTCCATGTGTCCTCTCTCTTCTTCTTCCTCTTTCCCTCACAGCTGAGACACATGCTAGAGAAGTGCACAGCAAGTTGTGGCAAATACAAGCCTTTAGACTGCAATGGTCATAAACTGAGAGACAAGACCTTTTGTGACAAATAAGGCTGTCATAAAGGCAGGGGGAATTCAGAGGCCACAGTGAGAAACTAGGCCATGAAACATACACTAGCCGAGGAGACTATAGAAATGAGTCTCAGCTGATGGAGGAAGCTGAGTCAAAGTCTAGTGATTAAAACAGACTGCCATTATAAGCTGGTCATGATCTAGCAGTTGAAATAAACTTTGCCATACAAACTGGCAAAGTTAGGCCCAATGGACACTAAGCTTGAAAAGGACTGCCTGATGGGACTGCCATAAAATCAGATTATCCTGCGTGGACCTAGGCTAAGAATATTAATATCCTTTTAAGAAAATTAAAATAGGGTTAATTAGGTGTTGTTAGATAGGTATTAGGGTGTTCATAGATAAGTATTAGGTTATAGGATATAGGTGTTTTATAGGTGTTTGTTAAGTACTAATAAATATGTGTTTTAAATAAAATTTTCTGTTCCACAGGGCTTCACTCTGAGAGCCTGGAAAACTCCCACTGGCTTCCAAAGGTTAATTTCACTTCCTCCAAAAAGTTGATGATCTGAGTCTATATCAACCACCCTGTTGTGAGTTGAATGATGTTTCCCTAAAAGATATGTTCAGGGATCCTTGGAACAATCTCTCAGTGGGAAAGGGCACTTGCCCCTGAGCCTGATGACCTGAGTTCAATTCCTGGAGACTGCATGGTAGAAGCACATGGTAGAAACAGACAACTGCCTCATGACAGTTGTCCTCTGACCTCCTCATGCCATGGAACACATACACCACAAGCACACATACACACACCACTCACACAGACACATACACCAAACACATACACATATGCACACATGCACCCCACACACATACACACACCACACACACACATACAGACACACATACACCACACACATACACAGACACATACACACATACCACACACACATACACAGACACACACAAACACATAAATAATAATAATGATAAGAGTGTCTTGTAGTAGATGGGAGTCAACACAGAGACCCACAATTGGACAATGTGCAGAGAGTAAGAGATTTGGAGCACCCGGTCCTAATGAAATGTCTCCATCAAATTCCTCCCCTCAAAGCTCTGGGAACTCTGTGTAAGGGGAAGCGAAAAGATTGTAAGAGTCAGAGATAGTGGATAACTCCAAGGAAACTGTCTTCCAGACATGACAGGACTGATGTGTGTGTATGTATGTCTATATCTCTATCTCTATTTATATCTATATCTACATCTATATCTATATATCCAAATATATAGATACAGATACAGATATATAAACTCACAGAGACTGGGGCAGCATGCACAAGGCCTGCACAGGTTCAAGATAGATAGGGTCCCAGCACCAAGAAGTGGGGGTGAACATGGAGTCCCACCCCTACCCAAGAAGCTATTTGCAGTGGATACCCAAAGGCAAAAGGAAAATCAATTTTCTTTAATAGAGTGTCATTGGGTTTTAAAACCACACTACAGGGCAAGCTCCATGTTCAGGAGTAGCTGACCAACACAAAACAAACTTCACAAGGTTTTTGTTTTGTTTTGTTTGGGTTTTGCATTTTTGTTGGACTTTTTGAGAGAGAGAGAACATAAAGTTGGGTGGGTAGGGAAGTAGGAGACTTCTGGAAGGAGACGGGGAAAAACATGATCAAGATATATTGGAAAAAATAATTTAAGTAACAAAAGAGTAATGAAGAAGGAGGAGGAGAAAGAATAGGAGGAGGGGTGGAGAGATGGCTCAGCAGTTTAGAGCACTGACTGCTCTACCAGAGGACCTGGGTTCTACTCCCAGCACTCACATGGCAGTTCACAGCTGTCTGTAACTATTTTGAGGGATCTGATGTCCTCTTCTGGCTGCATGGACTCTGCATGCCCATGCTGCAGACCTACATGCAGGTAGAACACACATAAAATGAAAAATAAACAAAACTAACAATAATTTAAATAAAGTGTATCATATATTCAATCCTTAAGCCCCAAGAACTCCTTGGCAGGTTCTATTCAGATATAAAGTCTTTGTAGATGTCGTCTGGTTGAGACCACAGGGTATCAGGATGGGCTCTAGTGTGGTAAGTATAGGAAGTTAGATACAGACCCACTGGGAGAGCGAGTTTGACAATGGCATCAGGGATGCAGTTGCAGGGCTAAGATGGCAAGGCCCTACCCTACAGCAAGCCCTGGAAGCCAGGCAGAAGCAAGTAGAGGTGTTCCATTAGTTATTGCTACGTAATTATAATTGTTGTACTTTTATGAATCATAATGTGAATATTTTGTTTTCTGATGGTCTTTTACAGGTGACCCCTGTGAAAGGCTCGTTGGACCCCCAAAAAGGGTTGAAACCCACAGATTGAAAATGGCTGCTTTAGTACTTTCGGGGCACATGCTCACTCCGTGTCTTAACTTGGGATTCCTGGTCTCCAAGGCTCTCAGAGACTACATTTATGCTATTTCAAAGCACACCACTGTGGTTATTGTTACAGCATCCCAGGGTAAGCAAAGCAGGCCCTGACCACCAAAGGGTCCCCCAGGCACCCTTTCCTTTCCCTGTCACCTCATATGCCTTTCCTATTTCCATCATTGGTTCCTTTGCTACAAATTCATCAGCAAGCTGCCTCTAGGCCAGAGAATCATTTGACTTTGTTATAGTTCTGGCTCATAGTTGGAATCTGTGTGTTTATTTGTTGAGTGAATGCATAATGGTTGAACTGGCAGGACAAAGATAAGGCTGGGCAATAGAAATATGGACAGAGTGGGAGGCAGCAGACAGGTTGGGAAGCCCTCAGAGATCTTCAGGGAATCCTGGCTTCCTCTGGGGCCTGCAGGAATCTAACTGGGGTTTCTATACTTCTGACAGGAAAAGCAGGATCCCTCCCTCCCTGAGAATCTCAGTGCTGCTGCATTCCAGGTCACCTGTGTGGCCACAGATGCAGCAGGAAAACTCTCTGCCACAAAACCTGCCTTTCTTCTGTTCCCTTGAGAGGGAGAAGCTTAAGCAGGGTAGATAAGGGTGGACTCTCGGTGCTGCTTCTCCGTATTTTGCTGGAATCAGAAAGCAGACTACAAATGAGAAGTCAGCTCAGAAGCCAATGTGAAGACACAGAGTCAGACCTGACCCCATAGAGCCATGAGCCTAATCGTGGGGCTTCCCTAAGGGAGCTCCCTGATCCTCATACACCTACACAATACCCAGTCACAGCAGGCCTGCTCTAGGCAGGCCAAAAGAGGCTTTGCTGGGGGCTGCTGCTCTGAATCCCCACTTGACCTTCTTTGTCCCTTACGCAGCCACTCCCTGCATCATTGCTGAGCACACCCATCCTGAGTGTATACTTTTTGCAGCACCAGGCTCTTCTACCCTCAACCGTTTGCCCTCATCTCCCAGCTCTCCCTTGTCCACTCCAGGAGGCAGGGAAACACAGTATGTAGCTGAGGCTGGTCTTGAACTCCCACTCTACCTGCATCTATCTTCCAAGTCCTAGGATTACAGGAATGCAACACCACTCCTGGCTGCTCCTGAGGTTTGTACACATTCCTGACTGGCACACAGGATGGGTGCTGACTCAGGGCAGGTTGGGGGTGGGGCAGGGTATGTGGCATAGGCCTGAGGAACCCCGTAGGATATGTACAGCTGTTCAGGGAAGCCCTCTGCTCCACAGCTGTGTCTTGTGGGAAGGTGGAACTGACTGACATCCTAATCTCACATTCAGGGCATGGGAAGTTCAGCTTCTGTGTTTAAGGATTGTGACACAAAGGGGAAAAGAAGAATCGCTTGAGTAGTGGCCTCCAGAATTCAGGACAGTATTTAGGGTCACTAGACTAGGAGGCCTCATGGACTTAATTATATGTAGGTCCCGTAGGAACTCATATTTGAAGCCCCCAGTAGGACCACATTTGGAGGTGGAACCTTCTCATGAGTAATTAGGGCAAATGAAATCATAAGGCTAGAGTTCTAGTCTTGTAGGACAGGGTCCTTATGGGTCAGGGGGTTCTTGATGCCTCGACTCATGTCCATTTGCTGATTTATTTTCACTGAGGCCTTGAGTCCATTTCCATCAGGAGGCAACCTAAGTGCTGTATAATTCTTGCCCAAGACCAAAGAGTAGGCAGCCTAGGAAAGAGCTTATCCATCATCCCTGGTATCTGGAAAGGGTTTACTATGGGTTGAGTCTGATGCGTGATAGGTTCCCAGTAAGTCTGAGAGAAGTGAATGCATGGTTTCTGTCTTGCACAGACAAATGACAGCTGTGGCCATTTGGCTCTGACTGACTCCTATGGGCAATTGGTATTGAAGGGAATGTTTAAAATGAGGAAGGAGTTGTTTTTGTATTTGGCACACTGTGTTAATCTCAGGCTGTACTCTGTTCCATAATGCTTATTCATTGGTTACACACCCACCTCCTGGGGAAGTGGTCAGAGTGGCTTCCAGGCAGCAGAGAGAATGTGACACTCTCCCAAAGGCCCACGTTGGGCACCATATGTAGAAAAAAATATATGGCTAATTAAACTATTTACCCATATTTATATTATCTTTAATTGTTTCGGCGGTGTTAATCCTTAACCCGCCACTATAAATGAATACAACAGACACCGGGTGGATCTTAACAAGCCTAGGCCTGGGTTATGCAATCCTAGCCCATCTTAGCTAGCTCATAATTCTATTACCCAAATATAACCCCATATATACATACGTCCCTTTGGACTATTATTCTTCCACATTAAGCCGATGTTTCAGGCCACGTGGAAGGATCTTCTTTAATTTACTCCATGGCGTGTCTTCCTTGTTTACTCCTGGCTTCTTCTCCGGCCTTCTTCTTCCCAAGATGCTCTGTATCTCTCTAAAAGCCCACAAACCTTAGTCCTGCCTACCTCTGTCTTTGCCCAATCTCCAGGCCTCAGCATTTATTTAACCAATCAGAGTCAATTAAGTAACAGACAGCAAACAGGACCAATTAACATTTAGAATGCTTAACACCACCCCATCAGAGTGGAGAATACAATAGAGAACCAGGGAGCACTGGGAGGCCTTGTACTCTCTTTATCCTCTCTCCTCTTTCCTTCCCAAGTCAGAGGCCAAGCTCCATTTGAAATAGAAAGGGACAGTCAGGTCTCTAGATATGACAGTCACCTAGGTGACTTAGAAAGGTCATAATGACCCTCATCTAGCTACACCCTGTCTTGCTGATCTGTGCACCCCATCTATACTAGATCTAATTTAGTGCAGAACAGTCAATGGAACATGGGTTTGTTCTTCCAAAAGATCCAGAGCAGGGCTACATTGCTTATTAGATGTGTTCATTTTGTGTAGGGCCTGAACCTCTTTAGACTTCATCTTCATTATCTGTAACGTGGGAAATGGTGCCACCCTTCAGGGTAACTGAGCAGCATATGAAAAAAGTCATCCCTCTGATTCCGTATCTGGCCTGGCCTGCTTGCTGCTGTCATTACTATGAAGGAATGGCTTCCTCCTAGTCAGATCATTTATAGTGATAGAGAACATCCAACCTAATGTAGCTTTAGCCAAGTAGAGATTTTGTTAGCTGTCGTGTGAGACTTTTCATAGGGAGGTTCAAATGAATGTCTATTCACTCCACTTAGGGATGAAAAAACCACGGTAAAGATTTCATCAAAGTCTAATTTGGTGAACCAGTTGATCCTGGGGTGTTGTTCTCCCTGAGTGAGATGGAGTATGGTCAACAGACTTGGGAGGGCTTGGTTATTGGTACAAAGGTACCCAGTGGTCAAGAGTCACCAGAGCTGCCAACACTGGAGGTCAACTCCGTGTTCTTGTCTAGGAGTCCTAGGAATGAAACTCACAGAGAAAGGGTGAGTGCAAAGGTAAAGAGAGTCTATTGAATTGAGTGGGGAGGAGAGAAACAGCTCCTGAGAGCAGTGCAGAGATGCTATGTCTTGGAACAGTGGTCACTGCTGCTGCCTGGCTGGGGTAGTCCCAAGGGTGAGTTGTCACTGTCCAAGGGTTTTTGTTTTTTGTTTTGTTTTGGAATTAAAAACAAAAAGAGTTTTGCAAAAGGGAGGGGACAGTAGCAGCAACAGTAGCTGTGAGCCACCAATTGGCACACTGCCAGCTGCCTGCCTCTGTGTTTTTGAGGAAAACAGGATGTCTTTAGCTGTGGCTGTCAAGGGGTTGTCACCAAGCAGCAACCTGTAAGTTCAATGGCAGAAACCTATAGGGGCCACATTCTGACTGCTTGATAAAGTCTAACTCCTGGTCTCACAATGAGTTTATTAGGGGTACCTATAGGAGTGTGGATAGGGTTACTTGCAGTTGCATAGATGACTTATAAGGAGCTATATCTGAAAAGTTCATCATGGCATGGCATGGGTGACAGCTTAAGAAAGTCTAAAGACTGCTGGACGGGTCAGACAGTCTTCTCCCCCAGGAGTTGTTTCCTGCCTCCATAACCATGAGGAGGGTTCTTATGAAGCTGCTAAGTTTCAGGAACTTCCTGAGACTTGAGCTGTTTACTTCCTGAGTCTTATTGAGCCTCCCTCCAAGATGGCATGTATCAACCTAAAAGAAATTGCTACATTACACTTACATAGCCACTGCTGATGACGTCTTCATCCCATTCTCTCTTCTTCCTGTTATGAGCCCACTTGGGTAATATTCTTGGGTACATGTTCTTGGATCAATTGCCAGTATGGAAGCGGAGGAGTTGGGACTGGGTAGCAGTAAGGGTACAATATGTGTTGCCAAAATCCAAACCAGTTGTTCATCTCTCACTCAGGGAGAGGAAGCAGAACCCCGATTGGCAGCCCCCTCAAGCATCTTACCAAAGCTGGGTGCATTCAACTGTAGTTTGAATGTGTCCTCACAGGTCATGTGTTAGAAATGTAATTCCCAAATGCTAGAGTGTTGAAATGAGACCTTTAAGAGGTAGTTGGCTCCCGAGCACTCTGTACTCATGAAAGGACCAGTGTTGTTATTGAAGAAGAGAGTTAGCTGTGGGAATGAGCTCATGTGTTTCTGTCTCTGTCTCTGTCTGTCTCTGTTTGTCTGTCTCTGAGTATCTTTTTCTCTCCAGAAGAGGTGAGTGTGGGTGTGCATGTCTCCCTTCACCCTTCCCCTCATGCCTCCCTATCTTGTCTTCTCCCTTGGTCCATGGGAAGATACAGTGAAACCATAACAAAAGAGGACTATGCCAATTACAAGTCCCTTGATCTTGGGTTCTCCAGATTCTAAAATCATAAGAAATAAATCTCTATTCTTTATATATTATCCAGACTCAGGCATTTTATCACAGCAATACAAAACAGACCAAGAAAACAGGACTTTAAAAGGGTCAGAAATTTTTTGATATGTCTCCCATTGAGAAGTGGTCTGTATTTCTTCTTCCCTTGAACCTGGTTGATTTGCGGCTTGTATAAGTGAGCACTTTGGATAGCTCAGCAAGGCCTCAGGTGATACACTCCAGCAGAAATCAAGAGTAGAAGATCCATGCAAAATGCTGAGCCCAGGAAATCCACAGAATTATTAAAGATCATTTTAAATGGCTTTAAGCCACTAAGTTCATTCAGTACATCTTGATTACTGAAACCAAAGTGGATGTTATTATATCAAGAAACCCACAAGAAATGACAAGAGAATGTAGCCTTTCTGCCAGGAAGGAAGACATTCTAAAAAGATACTTGTAGCCTTCCCTGAAGGGTGTCAGGCTATTGAAACAATGGACCTCAAGAAACTGGAATTTCCCCAGGGCTCACATGCTGGGCAAAGAAAAAGACCTGGGAGGTGCTGAAGCCTGGGTCTAGACAGAGAGGGACTCTGTCTCCCAAAAAGAGATTTCACACAGTTCTATGGCTTGTTGGGCCACTTTGCAGGAGAGACAAGAGTCAAACAATAAAGGGTCAGTGATGGGCCAGACTACACCCTGACAAGGATTGCTTTGTTCTGCACACTTCTTGCCCACTATGTAAATGTAAATTTCAGGGGCTGGAATGATGGCTCAGCAGTTAGAAGCAGGGGTGTGTTGCTATTCCAGAAGACCTGGTTTCTGTTCCCAGCACCCACATGGTGGCTAATTGTCTGTGATTCCAGTTCTGCAGGATCCAATTCCCTCTTCTGGCCTACGTGGGAACTGCATACACATGGTACACAGGTGTACACATAGGCAAAACACTCATACATGGAAAATAAAAATCAATCTTTAAACCGAAACTTCATGTCAGAACCCTGAAGATACACTTCCTTGTTCTTCTTTTCAGGGTGGACTCACTGACTAAATCCCCCTTTTTCTGATTTTCACTCTTGCTGTGTTTGCTTAGTTGGCCCGCTGAAGAAGGGTGGCTGAGTCTGGCTTGTTAGGACTGCCAAGACCAGGCTCTGACACTAACAACTCCAGTGACGGGAATGTTGCATAGACACAAACAATGAGGAGATGTCTGTCACACCCGAGGGGAACTAAGGCTCAGCTTTCCTAGCTCTGTTACTCACTTGAATTTTGTAAAATACAAATAACAAGGCCATCTGTCAGGCCCACAGCTTATCAAGTGCCCAGAAAAGGCAGCGTGCGATGTCAAGTGCCCAAAGCAATAGGCATTTGAGTAACCCAGGCTAATCTCTTTGTGCCACAGTAGCCCGGAGAGCCATCACCAGGATATGGATGGGGGCTACAGGAAGCTCAGAGAAACACCTAAATAGATATTTTCTCACAGTGAATGCAGAAGGAAGACAGAGCGTCCTACCTGAGACTGTAGAAAACTCTGAACAGTGTTCAAAGCTGAGAACAAAGAAAAACCGAATTCTGAAGCATAAATAAGGTTTTGGAGGAGGGAGAGCCACCAATCTACAGTACCCAAGGCAGGTGAGAATATAGGACTGAGGTCCAAATGTGAGACGGAAATTGAAAGACCAGAACCATGAGAAAAAGTGTTCCGACAGACAAAGATCCTACACAACTTCTCTGGCCCCTTGACAATGCCCTGGGGCTGTATTTGTGTGGCTTCCTCCCTGTTTTTGTCATCTGGAGGCCACACCAGAGGGAGGTCACCTAGGAGTTACTGGCATGTGTGCAAGCTAAGCACCCAACCCCAAAGATATAACCCAATTTCAAATCAATTTCTTAGCAGATCTCCTGGGTTAGAGGGATGAAGTGCTGGCATTGAGTGAGTGGTTGTTGTATTGAGTTAAGTTTGATCACACTGGTAAAGGGATTTGTATCTCAGCACCAGAAAACGGACACTTCTGGAATTAACAAGCAAGACGATACCCGGAGAGAAGGTAACCAATGTAGTCTGTCGAGTTATAAGCAGAAAGGAGCTAAGACGAATCCTCCCTGTCATGAGAATATGACAGGAGGTAAATAGGGCAGACACTGGAACCAATGAACGTAACAGAAGTCCTGGAGGGTCCTAGGGGGTCACACTTACATAGTCATGAGGCAGGGAAGACATGGTGTATGTGTTTTCCTGCCCACCACCTTCTTAGTTATCATTGGTCTCAGAGAACTGCCTGGCACATAGCCATACTCACATAGACTGAGCTCATTCCATCTCATCCTAGTCTAGGGGAGAACCCCACAAGCAGATGTATCCATACCCTCCCTGCTATCTGCCCAGGATCCTGTATGCTTAAAGAGCCCTGACCCCTACTGGAAGTATAATGATTACCCCGTGTGGAGCTTGACACAGGCAGAAAGGAGTCCCATGAGCCTGTGCCCATGTCCTACATCCAAGAAAGTGTCTTTATTCTAGACACACTGGGGCTGTGCCAAAACTACTACTAAGACCCACAGTGAAGGCTGGATATCCCAGTCAGGCTCACAGTGTCCAGGAAGAAATAACATGGGTCAACATGTGGGCATATACTAAACCAGGCCTAGGAAGATGCAGCTGCTGGGACTCACCCCAGGACCTGTCTGGTCAGAATGGTCAAGAGTCTGTTAGGAGCAGGTCATTAGAATTCCTCAAAAACAAGTATAGGGAGGGGCAGGGACCCGCAAGATGTAGGAAGAGGAAGAGGAAGAATAGGAGGGGGGAGTTGGAGAGATGACTCAGCGGTTAAGAGCACTGACTGCTCTTCCGAAGGACCTGGGTTCAAATTCCAGCACCCACATGGCATTTCACAGCTGTCTGTAACTGTTTTAAGAGATCTGATGTCCTCTTCTGGCCTCATGGACTCTGTGTGCCCATGCTGCAGAACTACATGCAGGTAGAACATCCATACACATAAAACAAAAAAATAAATGAAACTAAAAATAATTTTAATAAAGTATAACATATATTCAATCCTTAAGTCCCAAGAACTTGTTGGCAAGTCCTGTTCAGTAATAAAGACGACATCTTTGTAGATGCCATCTGGTTGAGACCACAGGGTATCAGGATGGACTCCAGTGTCGTAATTACAGGAAGTTAGATACAGACCCACAGGGAGTGAGACAGGGAGTTTGATGATGGCATCAGGGATGCAGTTGCAGGCCAAAGATGGCAAGATGTTCTGGTCCTAGAGAAGTGATACATAGGTGCTCAGCAAAGCTTTCATGATTCTAGTGTGTGCCTTTTCCTAGGTGTTTGCTGACACACCTGTGTCCGGACATAGCGAGTCTCCATCCCTTGTGAGTGGATCAATTGATGTTTTCATTCGGTAATCCTTTCATGTGTCCTTCCCATGCTGTTTGTTGTGTAGCACAAAGATAGAAATCTATTTACTAATCTGCTCAGTTTTAATTCAATGCTGAAATCACCCTGGAGGAGCCAGTGTGAGGGGGCTCCAGGGATTCAGTGTGAATCCCTGAGTTACATGGCAAGGTCCTAACCAAGGCTGCTGTCAAGGAACCTTAATGCAACAGGTTCTGAAATGGAGAAGGGACAAGTTTTACAAGGAAGGCGTGGCTCACATTTTCCCTATCTCACTGGGTCCATTGTGGGGCTTGTGCATGAACAATGTGGGTAATCATCTATGTCTCAGTCTGGGTGAGGAGGAGGGTTCCTGCTGGGGCCCTCCTAGGGGCCATCTTCTTATCTTGTCAGGGTCACTGTCAGTAGACAATGATGACCCTGTCCACCGTTAAGCTTGCCTGCACCCACTAGTTGTGTGGGTGTCAGAGCCCGTCAGAACACACTGCCTGGCACTGGTAAGTGTGAGACGTTGGGTTTGCACATTGGCAGCTGCAGACAGCTCCACCAGGAGGCTGCAATGGGCCTCTACTCAGGGGGTTCAGGGCCTCCACTCCAGCCTATATGGCCCCCGTGCCCATTCTGACTTGTGTCCAGACAGTGGCAAGACATTTGCCCTCCCCATGTCAGGAACATACAGGAGCTGGGCTGTACAGAATGCTCCCCTTCTTGTAGGCTCCTCCTCCTCCATATGTTGGCTTTCGACCTCTGTTCTTGACACCCACCTCCCATGTGCTTGCTTCATGTTCATTTGGGATACCTGTGCTTAGCTTTTCCCCCATCTCCAGCGGTCATGGTACTGGTTCTTGCTGTCTGGCTGCACAGCTGTACATAAGAAGCCTTCCCCATTCCAGTTTGTTGAGGAACTCGGTGTCTGAACCTGCTCTCTCTCTCTCTCTCTCTCTCTCTCTCTCTCTCTCTCTCTCTCTCTCTCTCTCTCTCTGCTTTCTCAGTGGAAACCAAGCAGCACCAACTGCTCCTGGCATCCAAACAATGAAATCCACCATCTTGGCTCAGGGTCCCCACTGGCAACATCCCTGCCGTCTGTACTGATATGTGGGAGAGTTTCCTGGGGCCCGCTCCCACCTGTGCTGCTGTTTAATCTGAGCTCTTTGTCCACTGAGATATCAGGATGTCGCTGTGTGTTAGAGTCAGCATAGATAAGGAGGTGCTAAACTCCGCCCCTCCAAGCTTCCTGAAGCATCCTCTGTGCTTCCCCAGACTTCTGTTGGCCCAGAGGAGAAGTGGGAGGAGCTGCCTGGCACCAGAGTGCCATTGCAGTTGGCACTGAGGCCCAATCCACAGGTGTGTGTGCAGACCCATCCCTATATAGCACTTCACTCAGCACTCCTGATTCCAATCACAGATCACATCCACAGGAGATAAAATGGGCTTGCTAAATTGGGTTCCCCGCACCATCCTGATGTGTGCCCTGGCATATAAAATCAATTGCTTAAAGGCAAATCAATGAGCCAAATGAAGTCTGCAGTCAAATTAGGCTCATGGCCTATACCTCTATTTTTTTTTTTCAGATTTCAACTTGATTAACATTTATTGAGCAACTATATAGGCCAGGGAATGAGCCCTGTACTTTCCCTATAAGCTGGTTTTGTGAGCAGTCAAAAAAGCTCCAGGAAACTCTTATGACCACAGTAGAGAAGAGGAGGAGAAGGAATGCCTTCAAGGCCACTTGGCTGTCAGCAGCAGAGCTGTAGTTGGAGCTGGGTCTTTTCCACTGGTTTGTTAGCTATACCAGACTTCTTAAGGGATGAAGCCAAAGCTGTCCATCAGGATCTGAGGCTTCTACTGGTGTGACAGCTTAAGAGTGAAATCTGAACAAAATAAGCCAAGTGGCCCATACTCCCTGGACAGCAAAGGGTCCAGATAGCAGAACAGGGCCCTAAAACGAAGTTCTGATTGGTAACAACTTTCTTGTTCCAGGGTTCTCACAAGAGAGTAAACAGTCTACCCAGAACTCCTCGGGCTCAAACTGTGAACCTCTGAGAGAGACAGGTCATTGCAAAGGAAGCTGTGTGAGAGCAGGGGATGCATCAGTCATGTGCCCTGCTGTAGCTTCAGGACAGTGTTCTAAACATCAGAGGTGCTCAATATGTATTTAATATGTATTAAATGAACGCATGATACAAGCTGCCTTCCATTCTCCTCCCTGTTGTACATGGGTACAGTCTACAGCTGTTTGGAGTGGCCCCAGTGCATGCCCCAAACACAGCAAGACTGGCCTGTTTCTTAGGATCATGCATGTGTGTGTGCATGCGTGCGTGCATGTATACGATCAATTGTGCATATGTTCACATGAGTGTAGGTGCATCTAGGGGTGAGAGGTCAACCTCCTGTGTTGTTCCTCACCCACCTAATTCTTTGAGACCGGGTCTCTCTTCGATACCCAAGGTTTACCAGTTAAGGTAGGCTGGCTAACCAGTGACCCCAAGGATCCTCCTGCCCTGGCTCCACTGTGTTGGAATTCCAAGGGTTGGAATTCCACTGTGCTTGGCTTTTTATCCAGGTGGTAAGGGTCCTGTGCAGTTTCCCATGCTTGCCTGGCACGCACTTTCCCTGTGGAGCCATCCCCACAGCCCCTTGTGAGATGTTTACAGTGGAAGTAAGAACAGTCACTTGCCTTCAACATCACACTTATCCCTGTCCCTTCCCTAGCCATCACACTTCATGTACAACTGCAGAAGCCCAAAGCCCTTTGCCTTCCCAACCAGTTCAAAAATAGGATGACTTGCAAGTTTTCTGCAAGCAAAGGCATCTTCTTAAATATTGATATCATTCCATGAAAGAAATAACGTTTTAACAGCAAAAGGCAGGGGGATGTGCTATCATGACCAAGAGCGGCCTTCCCTAAGAACAAACGCAGAAACAGATTAACATATTCTGCAAAAAAAAAAAAAGTTGGGCTTTAAAATTTTTAAGTGCAGAAAAGCAACAATGTGGACTCTCATATGGTGATATTTTTCTGGATGCAAATGTGTCACCTTGAGGATCTGCATTAGAAACAAATGATGATGATAAGATGTGACTGGGGTTGGTGGGGTGAGGTGACTGGAAAACACACTTTCTCTGCAACCCCAGTGGCCTGAGTTCAATTCCTGGACCCCATGGTGGAAGGGGAGAATAGAGTTCCAAAAATTAGTTGTCCTCTGACTTCTATACGTGTGCTGTAGTACGTGTGTGTCTATTCTCATTCTCTCTCTCTCTCTCTCTCTCTCTCTCTCTCTCTCTCACACACACACACACACACACACACACACACACACACACACACACACAGAGACTTAAAACTTTCTAACCAATTAAGAACATCCCATGAGTACTCGCTCATATCCTCAGTGGTTCACCAACCATATCCCCTCACACTCCAGCTCTGGGAGATGAAACACAATCCCCAGAATACAGATGGCAACACCAACATTCCTGCCTTCTCCCCGAGGAAGAAAAATACAGGGCCCAGGAGTTGCAGGCAGACATTCTTCCAGTTCATTCCCTGAGTGATGCAAGCTGAAGCTGGTGTCATCTGGCCCATAATAGTCAGGAATATGTCAGAGGACACTGCTGCCGCCCAACCTGACAGGAGTTCCCAGAAGTACCTGGCATCCATCTGCCAGCAAATCCCCAAATGGGTCTTCTGCATTTTCACATGAAGATTGACAGTGAAGGGGACTGGAGAGATGACTTGGGGCTAAGAGCACTTGTTGCTCTTGCCAAGGACCCAGGTTGGGTTCCCAGAAGCCGCACAGAGGCTCAAAACGGCTGTCAATTCCAGTTCTATGGGGTCTCACAGCCTCCCTCATACGACCTCTGTGGGCACCTACACACACTCGATGCGCACACAAACACTGAGGCACACGCACATACATGCAAAATAAAAATAAGTAACTTGCCAGTGAGGGAAAACATGGGCTTGGGCAATGAATGCTGTGTGCATAGCTGACCTTTGCAGTGAGCACAGATATTCCATGAAGCTGTGGGTCAGTTCCCCTGAGTCTCAGGCACCAGACACACTCCAAACTATTGTCAAGTGTACCTGCACACACTGGGGAGGAGAATGGGAAGCAGTCAACATCACCCCCCACAAAAATTCATTGACCACCTACTATGTACTTTAAAATCCCTATCTACCAGCCAAAGAAGAGATTTTCCTCAGGTGCATGAACAAGAAGTTCATCAGGGATCCCATCCCTCAAAACATAAAACTATCCAGATGCACTCGGAAGTCAAAGTTGATATTTATAAACTAAAAGCTGATCTAGTCTCTAGGAAAGCTATCACAATGGGGCTATTGATTTGTTGAAAAGAGAAGTTCCCTTTTAAAAAGAAATACACCAATTTCACATGCACCCTCCAGCTAGACGCCAGGCCCTTGGGATAGCTCACAGCAATTCTAGTTGGGGTGGGTGGAGAGAGAAAAATCTTGAAAAGGAGGTTTCTCATATAGATGTACAAGAAAGTAAATACAATCGATTGAAATTTCTAACAGAGAAGCATTCGTTTTGTTGTGGTATAAAAGTGCCCCCAAACTGCTTCCTTATTCCTGATTTCTAGGGCTTGAGGTGTTTTCTTTCTCATAAACTAATACCTATAAGGAAGAAAATAAAAATAAGGAGAAAAATAACCAATGGCATTGGTCAGAGGCTCTGAATTGTGGTAGGATGGGAAAGGTGCAGTCCCATAAGCTGTAGGACCAGGGTCTGATCCTCACACCATCTCAGGTGCTGGCATCCAGAGGTTGGAATCTCCTTGGAGATAAACCTTCTGGGAGAAACAGTGTCTTCACTAGGACTCAAGCTTCTATCTTGGCAACTAAAATCTTCCATCAAGAACATACCAGGGCTTCACAACCTTCAGACTTCAACAGAAGTAGGCAGCTATGCTGGTACATACTTTATTGAATCACCATAACACCATGAGTCCTTTCAGAAAAGGAAACCTTAGTTGAAAAAAATGCTTCTATCAGATTGGCCTGTGGGGATATTTTGCCCACATTTTCTTCACTGATGATATGGGAAAGTCCAGCTCACTGTGGGTTGTCCCACCCCTGGATAAGTGGTCCTGGGGTGGAAGAATGCAGGCTGAGCAAGCCAGGAAGAACAAGCTAGTAAGCAGCACCCTTTCATAGCCTCTGATCAGCTCCTGGCTCCGGGTTTCTGATTTGTTTAAAAGTCCCTGCCCTGCTTTCCTTCAATGATGGACTACATATGGAGTGTAAGAAAAATAAATCCTTTCCTCCCCAAGTTGCTTTTGGTTATGGTGTTTTACCACAACAATAGAAACCCTAAGACAGTGTCACACAAAGCAAAGGTAAGTGTGGTTGATTAATGGAGCCCTGTTTATAAAGGGTCGTAGGGAGCAAATGAGTTTAAGGCATGTTGGAGGATCCTAAGGGAGGAGGGTAGGGAGGGAAGATTCTGGAATCCAGAGGCAAAGAAAAAAAAATTTGGTTTTCTGTCAACTGGCCAGAGAACTCACCACAACCCCTAAGGAAAAGATGGGGAGAAAACCAGAACTCCTTTCCTTCCTAAGATCTGCTGCTACTCCACAGGGGTCAAACGCAGCTGGAATTCAGAAAGCAAACACACTCAGCCCTCTAAGTTCAGCCTCCCAGGAGGTGAAGGGGGAGTAAACTTGGGGCAGAGCTCCTCTCGGTTCACTGAGGCTTGAAGTTACACAACAGTTCAAGGAGTCAGATATTGACCTCACCTAGAAATGTGCACAGATGCTCCTCAACATGCAAGTGGTTACATCTGGAGAAGCTCATCTGAAATGGGAAACATTGTAAGTTGGAAATGCCAGGGTTGGAGAGATGACTCAGTTGGTTAATTGTTTGCTACTTGAGGATGAGGGTCTGAATTTGAGTCTCAGAACCCATATATGTGGAGACTCTATGTGTGTGTGTGTGTGTGTGTGTGTGTGTGTGTGTGTGTGTGTGTGTATCTCCAACATGGTGGTGTACACCTCCAATTCAAGTGCTGGGAAATTGGAAACAAGAGAATTCATAGGACTTCCTGGCCAGAGGTGTGACTGAATTGGTGGCTCCAGGTTCAGTGAGAGATTCTGTTTCAAAAAAAGAAGGTGAAAAGAGACAGGGGAATACAAACAGCAGCAACCTCTGGCCTCCCCACACAGAAGAAGAGGAAAGGGAAAGAAAGGGAAAAGGAAGGGGAGGGGAAAGGAGGGAAGGGGAGGGAAAGGGAAGGAAGGGGAGGGGTGGGAAGGAGAGGGGAGAAAAGGGGAGGAGAAGGGGAGGGGAGGGATTCATTGAACCCAAGCCTGGTGTTCCCATCTACTCATGAATCCAAGCCAGGTGGATCCTAAGTTCAAGGCCTGTCTGGGATACAGAGTGAGTTCAAGGCCAGCTTGGGCAACTTAGTAAGATCACCTCAAACCGTAAAGAAAATAGTGGGCTGAGAATATTATTCAACAATAGAGTAATTGCCTAGCAAACATATGTCCCTAACTTCAATCCCCAGTAGAGCAAATAAGAAAGAAAATATTTTGACTAGCCCTCACCTACTGACTATCCATGCTTAACAAACAGCATGCCTTAGAGTGTTGGTCATCTGTCCTCATCATCATTGACCGGCTTGTAGCATGACTATCTGCTGTTGCCTAGTATCACCAGACAGTCTCATGCCACATATCAATAGCCCAGGAAAAGATCAAAATGTAAAGGATGATTTCTACAGATCAGTATAACTCACACAATCACAAAGCCATTGTGACTTTGAGGCCATTGCATCTCCAAATGGATGGACAGCTCCCAGGGAGCCCTTGAATACTGAGCTGTACTTGGCTACAGGGGATCAAAGGGCCTATGGGATCTGATGTAACATCACAGAGATCACCCAGAAACTGGGTCCCATGTGGACTTTCCAAGTTTATGAAGACAGGGGCTGAGCTGGTCCTACCGTTTTAGCAGAAATTTTGGAGCAGAGGGACCACTGGTGTGCAAGCCCCTCTCTGCCACTGAAGGGAACATGGCTTTTCTCCCAGCAGTCAGAGGCATAGAAGAGGAGAATGAGCATGGGGCTCAGTTAGCCTTTCACCATTATTGAGCAAAGTGTGCCCTTTTCAAACTCTAAAGAAAGGAGTTTTAAAAGTTTCAATCCATGGTGGTCCCATTGCTTTGGACACATGTTAAGGCAGTACATTATGGTGGGGAGGGCATGGTAGGAACAAAGCTGTACACTTCATGGCCTGGCAGTAAAAGAGAGAAGAAAGAAGGAGGGCAGCACCCACAATTCCCCTTAGGATCCATTTCCAGTGACTTGGACTTTCTCAGAAAGCTGGTCTCTTCAAGTTTCCACCAGTTCCCAATAGCACAAAGCTGAGAATGGAGTTGTTGGGCTTTGCGGAATGTATAAGATTTAAATTTACAGCACCATGTCAGGTGATGGTCCATTATCAGTTCACCCCAAAGACTGCAGTGGAGCTCACCATGGCCACTTGACAGAATGAATATGGCACCAAGGATGCTGTGAGAGGACAGGAAGAAGGACAGGGGAGGTTAGGGAACGAGCCCATCCATGGGTGCGATGAGTCTAGGCACTTACACACACAAACACACACACACACACACACACACACACACACACACACACACACCACCACCACCACCACCACCACCACCACCACCACCCTCTTGGTTTGAATTTACAAATGACAATCATACTGAAGCTTGAGGGATACACAAGCAATCTCAAATGCAGGGAGGGGATAACTATGTTCACAGAGCATTCAAAGGACATTTTCCTTAGCTTCACAGCCTTCTTCTCTCATGCCTCAAATGCAATCCTCCTAGATCCCCCCACACTGCCACAGTGACTTCCACTGACAGCCTGTTTGACCAAGCCTATGTCCTGTGTGCCAGATGTTTCCACATGTCCACAGCATGCACTTTCTCAAGTGGGCTATTATTATTCTATTATGATTATTATTCCCACATCTAAGATGTGAAAACTGAGGTTCAGAATAGGCAAGCCGGCCTCCCAGTCCAACCCCTTCTTTATTATTCCATAGCTCCAGTTAAAGTCAGAAGGTGGACTTGAAGTCTAGTGAGCTACAACATCCTGAACTCCCAGTACAATTAAAGAGACAGTGTGGCATTCCCAAATGGCTGAAAGACAGAAAAAAAACCTTTGCCCCCCTCATCTTTACACATCTTTCATGGACCACCTCAATCAGATGTGAACCAGCAATCCTCAGAGACAGAAAGGGAAAGGGAAGAGATCATCAGCATCTGCCTCTGAGGGGTGGGGCTACAGCTCCCTCTGAAAGCATAGTGTTCTTTTTAACTCTCATCTGGAACTGACAACTGCCCAGAAACCATGCCTCCATCTTTCCACACCCCTAGAAAGTGCTCCTTGAAAGACAGGTCAGCTATGGTGGGTGTGACCCACGGGCACTGATAGGCAGATCCCATAAAGAACAGACAGTGAGGATTGGAGAGATGGCTCAGTTAGTAGACTTGTTACATATACAGGAGGACCTGAGTTCAAGCTCCAAGGACCCATGTAAAAAATACCCAGTGTGATAGTGGGTGTTCATAATCCTAGCACCTGTGATACAGACACA
>CAJQZJ010001750.1:10105060-10146173 GCA_907164525.1 Lophiomys imhausi | reverse complement strand
ATATTCACTAAATCTAACTTATATTAATCTATCAGCCCCTACACCTGGGCTCTTTTGGACCAGTTTCCTCAGCTGTAAACAGGGGTTTGCAGCTGGTTCATAGGATGGATGAGGACAAAATGAACAAATGAAAGTTGAGAAACATTGTCTTTTACTATTGTCTCTGTGACTAGTCAACCCAATCGCAAGACTTCAGATATCAGTTGGAGTCCTGAGCAATGAGCCTTACAGGGTCCATATCAGGACCCTGGTAGGCCTGCTCTTTCTAGAACAAATGTTCTTAACCTGTGGGTCATGACCCCTTTGGTGGTTGAATGACCCTTTTACAAGGCTCACAAATCAGATATCCTGCATACATATCAGATAGTTACATCATGATTCATAACAGTAGCAAAATTACAGTTATGAAGTAGCAATAAGAATAAATAATTAAATAATAATTTAATAACATGAGGAACTATATTAAAGGGTTGCAGCTTTAGGAAAGGAAGGTTGAGGACCTCTAGTATAGAAGCTCCAGGAGAAATTCAACTCCTTTCCTCTGGTGACTATGACATTCCTTGGCTTGTGGCCACATCTCTGATCTCTGCCTGTCTTGCCATCCTTTGCTTCTGTCCCTTCTCCCTTTGTCCCCAATAAGAGTGCTTGGGATCCTATAAAGATGCTTAGGATCCTATAAGGATGCTTGGGATTGGAATAAGAGAGACAAAGAAAGACCATCTCCTCTCTCCGGCACTGTGACTTGATCAATCTCTAAAGTCCCTTTCGCTATTTAAAGTAACATTACTCGGTTCTGGGAATGAGGACCTGGATATTTTAGGGAACTATTACTCAGCCCACCACAGGTGCTTCTAGAAGCTCCATCATTTTTTGTTACTAGCCTTACCACTGTTATCATCACAATGCTTAATCCTCAGTTCTGCCCAAATATTTTTCCTATGATCACCACACAGTCAGCAAAGGTTTGGATTTCTATAGGGCCAAAGAGCACAGTTATGTAAGGCTTGAATAACTAATGTTCAAAATGGTTAGCCATTTATACCATCTATAAAATCCTTCCTCGAAATATGTGCCCTTAGCAGGAGGGAGGAATTCTCCACAGGGTGTCATAAAAGCCCCTCCAGGTGGACTTTTAACTAGCAACTTATCAGAGCAGGATGGTGCTCTAATGAGTCCTCTGAGCTCTCTGGGTGCAGCCTTGCACAAGGCTTCCTCTGGCCATTACATCTGAGATTTCTTTCAAGGATACAGCTGAGCTCTGCTGTCCTCCCAGCTAACAAGAGCTGAGCCAAACCCCTGAGGCTCTACCCCAGGGAACAACTATGAACACACAATTGCTGGCCTTGCGCCTGTCCACAGCCGTCCACAGGCTCACTGGATCAAACTTGACCCAAGTCCTTCTTGGAACCTACTCAGCTTATTATGGTCTCCTGTGGATACTGAACATTTGATGGCTCCAAGTTCCAACTTCAATGACTAGTTCAAGGAATATGCAGTCACAGCCCAGGTGGGACAAGTACTGACCGAAAAGATGGCAATTTGTGTTGCCACCAAAGCCAGTGAGAGGTGTCACTAGAGATGGAGACAAAAGAGTGTAGAGTCAAGGTGGGATAGCAAGGTTACTCCTAGAGAAAGAGTTGCCTCAGGATGAGATGTGGCATGGCTTTGGTCAAATGAATAAATTTGGACCATTCTTACTCTTCTGGAGTGTCTTCTCTTCCCCATAAGAGTTCAGAGGCCATAATAGTCAACTCCCTCAAGAATTCAGGTTCTCAAAATGCTTAAGACTCTTCCCACTGGCCAATTTATGCCCAGATAGCCCTCTGAGATGTGTCCTGACCAGGTACCAACTACACCAAGACTGACACTTCTCTATGACACCATCCATGTGGCCCCCAAGGATACATTCTTGGAGGTTTTTCTCCCAATTATTTGTTTATTAATTTACTTATTGGTACTTAGGATAAAACCTGGTGTCTCACACATGTTGGGGAAGAACTCCACCACTAAGCCACTTCTCTCAAAAGGACTGACTCTTCAATGTCACAGGATGCCTTCTCGGAGAAATTTTTCTTTCATCCATCAGATGTGGTCAAGGCTAAGGTGGTGTCCCCAGACCCTCACGAGCAGTGCTGGAGGCTTGGATCCTCAGTTGCACCTCCCTGTGTGGGAATGCTGAGCCCCCACTCATGCTCAGGAAACTTCAATTGAACAAAGGGAAACTCCTGTTAGATCTGTCTCTCTGCCCACCCTCTGATTTGTCCCTTATCCCTGTTACACTTTGTAGGATGGATTCTCCATTATCTTTTCTACTCCCCCAAAGTATGATCATGTTCACTCCCTGAAGCCACCCTTCCTCATACCCCTCCATCGCCAACACATTCACTTCCATCTCCAGGGAAACTCCCTTATCTCTGCTCCCATTGTTATGCCACCTCATTTTATAAGGAAAGAACAGAGAAGACAGGGTTAAATATTGAGATCTGGAATCTACCCATCAACATCCACAGTGACTTCTCTTTCCTATTGTGTGACTGTGGTGATTTGAATAAGAAATGTCCCCTTATTATCTCAAAGTATGTGAACATTTTGTCCCCAGCTGGTGACACTGTTTGAGAAAGTTATAGAACCTTGCTGAAGGAAGTACACCACTGGGGGGGCTAGCATTGAGGGTTTATAGCCTCACTCCATTTCTGCTTCTTGTGTGTGAGTGAAATCATTCTGCTTCTTACTGCTGGGCTGACCTCACACACCTGCTGCCATGCCCTTCCTGCCATCATGGACTGTTGCCTTCTCTGGAACTGTAAATCCAAATATTCTTCCCCAATTTACTTTTGTCAGTATATTTTAGCACAGCAAAATTAAAGTAACTAATGCAGTGACCCAAGTTAGTCATGTCATATATGGGATGGGGGTGGCAAGATGATCTTGCTCCTTATAGAGCTGCTGAGGAATAAACAAGTTAGCACACTTAGATTACAGTGTCTAGCATGGATATGCACTAACATACACAGTGATTAGTTTTCTGACAAAGGAAGCACAGCATCGAAGTGAATATAAATTAGTGGGAACAGGAGTTCTGGAGTCCCAGCTGTGCCCTATTTTAACTCTGGGACTTTGAGGAACTCACTCAACCTTCTTGGCCTTCAGAGCTTTCATCTGAAAAATAAGAGTATGTGTTGCAGGATATTTGTTCACACTGTGAACCCCAAGATTGGGTTATTTACTGGAAAAAGCTGTTTTTAGTTGTGGTGTGACTTGGCCTTAGCACACACCTTTAATGGGAGAGATTTCTGCTTGAATATTATAAACAGGATTAAATGAAATCAACCATAGGTCAAGAGGCAGAGCAAGTTACCAGCTGACAGGAAATGAACATAGAATTATTAAAAAAAAGTAGTGAGGAGGAGGAAGTCAGGAGGATGGATAGAGAGATGCACAGGAAATAGAAGGAATGAACACTCAGTTTGAAGGAGGTTGTTTGAGACAGTAATGTGGGAGAGGTGGATACCTTCTGGGGTGTCAGCTGAGGAGGAAGGTCAGCTGGGTGATCTCTCTGTCTCTCTGAGTTAGCATCTGGCTCCCTAGTCTTTATTGGTAAAATTGAACAATTGAGATTTTGTTGAAAAACAACAGTTATGGCAGTGCCTGCCTGATGTGTGAAAGGACACCATGTGAAGTTCTAGACATGGTGTCTTGGATAATATAATGTGTGTATTAGGGTGCTCTAGAGAAACAGAACTGATAAAAATGAACATGTAGTACAAAGGGGATTTACTAGATTGGTTTCTATGTTACAGTCTGGATAGCCCAACAGTGGCTGTGTGCCTGCTGGCAAGAATGAGAATCCAGTAACTGCTCAGCTTGTGAAGTCAAATGCCTCAGCAGTCTCAAAATTGTGCTGAAGGCACGAGGGATTCCTCAGGTCTTCAGTTCATGTTGGAAGGCTGAAAAAGATGGGCTCTCACGGGCACAAAGGATGACAGCGGCAGCGGCAGTGGCAGCAAGAGAAGAGATACTCTCAGAAGCAAGGAGCAAAGGCAGCTCTACTTCCCCTCTAGACCTCTTTACACCCAGGAGAGTTCCTTCTGGTGGGGGTGGTCTTCAGCAGTATTTCTTACTAGATGGCATCCCTTAGGGACATCTCAAGATAATGAAGTGGTCAATTGTTTGACAGTTATTGTTGAGACATTGTTTCCTGTCTGGTGAGCTTATGTGGGTTGCCCAGCATCTAGAACCTTCTGTGTGAGCAGATACAATCATTTCCCACAGGCAGTTATGACTGCTTTACTGGGTGGCTGAGTCAGTCTCCAGATAGAATTAATCTCCCAGACTTCTCTTAGGAGACAGCTGAAGACAAATCTATTTCATTTAAGAACACAGGGGGAAATGTTGCATGGGGTGCAGAAGCAGGCTAGCTGAAGAAGGCAATGAGAAAATGAATGAGGAAAGTAAAGACTGAGAGACAGTCTGACATGAACCATGAGCAACATGGAGAGGCAGGAAGTAGTGAGAGCATTTCTGTGAAATTCAGAGAGAGAAAAATCCCCTCTAGCCCAGTGGTTCTCAACCTTCCTAATGCTGCAACCATTTAATAGAGTTCCTCATGGTATGGTGACCCTCAACCATAAAATTATTTTTGTTGCTGCTTCTTAACTGTAATTATGCTACTGTTATGAATCATAATGTAAATATCTGATATGCAGGATATTTAATATGTGGCCCCCAAAGAGGTCAAGAGCCACAGGTTGAGAACTATTGTTTAGGCTGAAGTTTCTACAAAGATGAGTCACAGACCAAAGGATGGCCTATGTCCAAGCGAGAAGGACCAGAGGATGGCAAGCAGAGCCAGGGAAAAATATCTTTAAGAAGGTCTTACGGAGGGAAGGAGCCTCACTCTAGATGACAAAAACATGTTTTTGTCCAGTGCCTTGGAGATGTCATCCATACAGTCCATCTTGGTTGACCAACATCTTGACAGTCAAGATGCCCTGTTGCTTGAGGCACCATGACATGATATGGTCGTTCTGGAACTCCAAGAGAAGATGCTTTGTAAGCCCACAGTGGAGAAACACTTCCCTTTCTAGCCTGATCTCTAAGACCAAAGGGATGATCCCTTCAGAACTTGGTATGATAAGTAAATCTTTAAAATATAAACTTCAGCCATTTGGCCCCATTTCTCTGACAGAGAAATGGGATTGATGCTGTAATGTATGGAGAGAAATTGGGAACTGTCCAGGCAGCCACTGGTATGTCATTTCTTAGTCTTGGAAGCTGCAGGCCCTGCACTTCCTACATAATCAGATATATTTATCCCTCTCAGGTCTCTGAGGTGGTTGAAGAATAGATAGCTAGAGTCTCATAGTTAAATTTTGAGTTGTTTAGGAATCAAGAGGGTGTTCTGGATCTAAGAAGATGTTTTTAAAATTGTGATTCAAGTTAGGATGGAAGCTCACCTGGATATAGAACTTTAAACTCATGGAGATGGTTAGATAGTAGAATGTTAAAATCAGTTGCCAAATACATATGGACTGGACATTGGGAATGTATGCTAAGCCCTATAACTCTCATGATTATGGCCTATTTATTTCTGTCATTTTGTATTGTATTTATTGTTATAAGAGAAAGAACCATTTGTTGGACTGAAAGGGGGAGCCTTTGGGGGGGGGAAGATATACCTTAAACTTAAAAAAAGGAAGAGTATGGGGGGGTTGAGGGGGAAGAGGGTAGAACTGGAGGGGGGGAGTAGGGAGGGGATTGCAATTGAGATGTAACTTGAAGAAATAAAAAATAAATAAATAAAAATATAAACTTACAATAACTTGGAAAAAAAAAAAGAACTTGGTATGCCTGACACCTGCTGGTGCCATAGGCAGTCTCCATGTGAGTGATCCTCCATGACTGCTCAGTCCCAAGCCCTTCTCTCCCTGGGTACTAGTTGGGCTTCTATTGCTGTGATAAAACACCATGACCAAAAACAACTTGGAAAGGAAAAGATTTTATTTTTACCTTAGTGTTTACAATCCACCAGGGAGGGAATACAGAACAGCCACCTGGAGGCAGAAATTGAAGTAGAGACCATGCAGGAATGCTGCTTACTTCTTGCTCTCTGCGGCTTAGTCAGCCTGTTTTCTTATACTATCCATGACCACCAGGGATGGCGCCTCCCACAGTGGACTGGGCCCTCCACATCGATCATTAATCAAGAAAAACCCTGTAGGTTTGCCTAATGCTCCCTTTTCCCAGATATGTCTAGGTGTGTTGTGTTGACAAAAACCAACGAGCACACACAATTCATTTCATTTACATTTCCCATCCTCCTTTGGAATGGTGTGTGTCTGGGCCTGCTTCCTTCATGATGGAATTTCCTTCATGAACATATCTCAATCTTCTTTCACTGCTTCTTGGGGCCTGGCACACATAGGTCTTGCTTAGATGAATGAACAAATTAAAAATCCTCTTGTGACAATTAATATGTACTTTATTACATCTACTGTATAAAATACTTACCAACTAGATTTTCTTTGTAACATTTTCTATAGATTGACTCATTTTATTCTCCCAAAAGCCTTGGGAGCAAGTAATACTATTATCTTTATTTTATGTGTAGGAGAGCAAGTCTCCAGAGAGTTTTACTGTCTTGCCTTAGGAAATATAGCTAGTAAGTGACAGAACCAGGATTTGAACCCTACCAGTCTGACACTTGAAGTTGGGCAGTTAACTAGCGCATTAACTGCTTCTTAAAATATTTATGCAAGTTTCCTCAGTGGGATTGCCAAAGGCACCTGTAAGCAGATTAGTAAGAATACATTAGATGCTGACAAAATTGGATTTTTACTTGAAATGGCTTATGGATCTAGTGAGGCCAAAGGGATCTGCTTGGAATGTGCAATAGGGGGTGGAGAGACAGGGTGGACAAGATATATACAGTGTCAGATTGTTAGAAGGTTGGGGTGGTAGGGCAAGGGCTTGGCCCAGAGTGAGCAGAGGAAGATGGGCTCATTGGACCCTCCTAGTTCTAGAAGGAGATTCACTAAAGATATTAAAGATGAGAACATGGACCAAAGATGAGAACTGATGTTGTCTCTGTACCCAAAGGACCTGAGGCTTCCTCAGCAGGCCACTGAGGAAAGGGGAGAGAAGTTGAGCTCTCTGTGACTGTATCTTGGGTCTAATTTATCACATGAAGGAGAAAGACCAGTTCTAGGGCCAGTGCAGCCTTGGGCTGGATATAATGGATTCGACATGTACTTGATCCAAGGAAGTGACAGGAGCCTTGGGCATTGTGATTCCTAAAGGTCTAGGCAGCCAGCCGCTGGACTGAGAGCAGACAGGGTTCAGCTGCTGTGATCAAGATAGACAGTAGACAGATCCAAGTGGGCCTGTGGGGTCCTAGAGAAGCAGACAGAGATTCAAAGAAAGCCTCAAGTCATGCAGGGAACTGGGGGCAACTGGAAAACAATCTGCTTGCTGAAAGAGAATAGATGGAAGAAGGAAGTCCAGTGGCTACTGAAGTGAACAATGATCATCCCTCATGGGGACTTGAGACGGCTACTTCTTCCTCTCTGGATACCATGCTGAATGCAACAGGGCAATACAGCTGGACTCTCTGAGTTCTGAGGCTGAGCCCCGTGTTAGGGATTGTTAGCATCTGCGGCAGAGCAGGTCTGGAGTTAGCAGGGTCAATAAGGGACCAGGCAATATCTCATTTGTTCATCCATCCATCCACTCACTTAGTGAAATCTAAGCACTAGACATTCTGCTTCACACCACAAACATTGCTTTGTTTGGGGTTTTGTTTTAAAGATCTATTCAGTATTTTCATGGAGGGCCCAAGCAGCAGATTGTCAACATTAAGTGAACCTGACAGTGCTCAGTGAGTCTGTGTATTGAAAACTGGAAGGGGACTGCCATGATAGTGTGTATAACCAACAGAAGACACTTCACCGTGCCACATGTGTGCGCACTCAATACAGGTCAGCTAAAGAGTAAGTTATGGATGTTTGCTAAAGCAAACTCTGAGGCAAGTCCGCTTACCTGCTCACCCTGGAAATGAGTTTGATGAACGAACTGTTAGTTATTTCTCCTTAACCAACAAGTGTCAAATGATCTTCACACAGAAGGTGCCAAACTATCATGACCAGGGCAGCGAAGAATCCCTCAGTGCAGAAGAATTTTGAAGCTTTGGGGGAAACTGCGTTGGGTGGGTTGATAATGCCAAGTCTGTGATTGCCTCAGACTCTGCTTTGCCTCAAAGAACCATGGGTTCCTGCTGTTGCTTTCCCCCCACGTAGTAAAGAGGCAAGGACCACACAGACTATATGTCACCAGAGGCCCCGAAAACCTTTATTGCAGTCATGTCCTGCCTCCGTGTATACCACAGTGGAACCATTGATCAAAATTTGTGTAAGCTGGCAAGATAGCTCTTCAGTGAAGTGCTCCCCTTATAAGCATGAGGACTTGAGTTCACTCTAGACCCTGGTAAGAATGCCAGGTATTGTAGCATGCTCTTGTAAGTCCAGAGCTGAAGAGGCAGAAAGAGGAGGATCCCTGGAGCTCACAGGTCAGCCTGCCAGCCTGTCTAGCCTATTGCTAAACTCCAGATCACTGAGACACCCTGTCTCAGGAGGTAGGCATTGTTTTGAGCATGACACTTGAGACTGTCCTCTAGCCTCCATGTACATAGGTTCCTCTCCCTCCCCGTCTCCTCCCCTCCCCCCACAAACATCACAGGCATAAAATAACTTGTACATGTTTAAATGTACCAATTATTACCTCTTCCTCTCTTCTTCAATCTAAGTTCCTCAAGAGCAGCGTTCGCTTCACCTTGCCCATTGTGTGTCATGAGGACATAAAGCAGGGCCAGTAATATAGCCAGTGCCTAACATCTTCTTAGTGTATCTGTCATGAATGAACCAACGAATATTTTTATGATCATCCTAGATCAACAGCTTGTTAGCACTGTACTCTGCCACCCTTGATCCAACTTGACCTTACTTCAGATTCTCCATCTGTAAAATGGAGAAATAACAGTCCCTTCCTTCAAGAGCAATGGGAAAGATTACAAGAAACAATGCTCACAGAAAGTTGTAAAGAAACACTTGATAGTAATCATTGTGGATGAACTTCTGCACTTGTCTCCTTGCACCCTGGGTCCTCAGATAATAAGAAGTACACACACACACACAGCAGAGCTTCTCACAGTGAGAAGTACACACACACACACAGCAGAGCTTCTCACAGTGAGGACCAGCACCACCTGGGAACTTGGCAGAAGTGCAAATTCTCAAGCCCACCTCAGATCCCCTGAATCAGAAACTCCAACAATTCAGGCCTAGAAATAGAAATCTGTATTTTAAGGAGACTTCAAGGTAATTTCAACACACAGAAGTTGAGAATTCTGTGCCAAAAACAAAAGATGGCTGAAGAAGGCCCCACACCTGGTTGACATGTCAGAAGTTTTCTCTGATCGGAAAGAGAGGCAGAAGAATCGTTGAGTCTCCTGTGCTCTAGAACTTTCCTTTTTTTCAGCCATCAGGAAGGCCTTGCCTTCCCTGTTGCTGGCAGAGCTGTTTTTTTTTTTTTTTTTTTTTTTTGCCTCCAATTTTTACAAAGACAGTGCCTTCAGCGACAGGAAAAGTGACATTTGCTGAGCTGCTCCTCTGTTGAGCTCTGACACACCTGCACTGCTCAGAGCTGACTGGGCAGAGGTACAGAGGGAGCTGGGACTGAAGGCCACAGGACCAAGCCAGCCAGAGCATCAGTATGTACTGGGGAGCCTAAGGCAGGGCAGGGAAATCTGCATTTGAAGAGCAGGGAGAAAGCCCTCTGGTCCCTCAGAAGACTGAGGGAAAATTGGAAATTCAACAGCCCCTGGCAATGGTAACTGACTGCTTAACAAAACAGCCATCGGCTACAACTGCAATGCCTAGGACACTGGAAGTGTGGAGCTTTACCTGGGAGGGAGCAGGGCAAGGGATCGCAGAGAGAGGTCTGTGGCAAGGGACTGGCGTAGGGACCACTAGGCTCACCATGGATACAAAGTAGAGATGAAACCTTGGGTGCTGGGGTTAGAGCAGTTGATGAGGAGGTATAATGTAAGTCCAAGTGTCATTATTACTCTTCTCTCCCATTGAAGAACCACCTCTCCAGTCCACGGCTTCCCCAGTGAAGCCTTGAGGGGTACTCTCTAAGGCTTCCCATAGAAACCTGCCTACCCTCCATAGGAACAGGGTCATTCTGACAGTGATGCTTTCAGAACACAGGGGAGTCTGACAGCACAGAAGAGCCCACATTCCACTGCATTTTAATTGTGTGACTCTGAACTTCGTTTTCCCCGAGTATAAAGTGGAATCAAGCTCTATCTGTGCTTTTTTCTCATCCATGAAACAGAAGTATAATCACACATCCCATAATATTTTAGTCAGAGACTGGCTACTTGTAGATCATGTCCAATATGGCTGAAGTGGAGCTGAAAATCCCCTATCCCCTAGCCACTCTGTAACCATGATAACACTGTAGTATAATGAATTCCCACATATGTGTTGTGATGCTGGTATGAGCAAGCCTGTTTGGACTTTGTGCTGGTTAGTTTTTGCCAACTTGACACAAACTGGAGTCCCCACGGAAGTGGGGACCTTAACTGAGGAACTGTCCCCATCACATTGACCCACGGACCCGTCAGTGGAGCGTTTTCTTAATTGCTATTGATGTAGGAATGCCTATCCTGAGGAGTCTAGGTACCACAGGCATCTGTTAGCCCACAGTTTCTCACAGTCAGGAATTTGGACAAGGCCACCCATATCCTCTCCTCCAGCCTCAGAGACCACAATTCAGGCCTCAGGTGAGCTGTAGTCATTCTAAGGATCTGACAAGGAAAGATGTATTTCCAAGATAATTTATGTGGGTTTGGGCAGGCTCTGATTCCTTGAGGCCTGTTGGATGCCAGTCAGGACCACCTTTATCCCTCTCTAGGTGGGCTAGGCAACTAGGCAGCTCCAATGCACAAGAGAAGGAGAGCAAAAGAAAGTAAGCAAGATGAACCCATAGTCGCAGAGGTGGCAACGCGTCACCTTTTCACAGTCCTCAACCCCTACTCATGAAGAGTCTTCCACGAGGGCATGGGCACCTCAAGGTAGGAATCATGAAGCAAACTACCTCAGAGTCTGCCCACCCCATTGGTCAGGTTATTTTAACCTTGTAGAAATCCTACACATAGGGGGCTGAGATCTTCCTTATCACCATGCTACAGGGGAGGAAACTGAGGCCCAGAGACAAGCCCAACTCATATACCTGGTAGGTTAAGAAGCCTGGAATATTCAAGTCCATGGGTTTACCCACTAAGCCCTAATGCTCGGTGATGAGGTTACTGGGGAGGTCAGATGCAACACTGTAAATAACAATGCTGTGGCCTCAGAAAACACAGCTCCTTTCTCCAATATGCCACCCTCGGCTCCACCTCACTCAGCGGGGCCCTTGAGGTAGGAGTAGAGCCCTAGCTAACTTGGCAGATTTTCTTAAGTTCTGAAGGTTGCCCTCAGTTTGACCAAATCCCCGGTTGTCTCTGATTGGTTGCCTTCCTCTACTTGTAACTTCTCAGTGGCTAGAGAACAAACAGGTTCCCAGGACACAGGGACTCAAAGAGCATCCCACATGTTAGGTCCCAGAGGCACCAAGCTTCCTCCAAGGAAAAGGTTAAGGCATGCAGAAGGACTCACCATACCCCAGTGGTCTTGATCATTTGGAAACGTGTTGAGACTAGAGTTAGGATTGAGGATATAGGAAGGGGACTTAAAATGGTCCACTTGTCTGCAGCCTGGGGGAGATGACTAGGCCATAACAGAAATGACCTGATGGTCCATGAGTATCAAGTGGCTGGGAGAGGCCCGTGCCTCTGCAAGTGATGTTCTCTTCTAGGTAATGCCAGTCCTTGGAGGGTAGAGAAGCGTGAGTCATTATGACTTGAATGAACTCCAACACTGAACGGTAATAAAAAGCCCGCCAGGGACAACTTTCCAATCCACAGCAGAGCTGGCATTCGTGGCTGTGTCAAGCAGGCTGCCTGCACACCTGACATCTTATTACACCCTCTCCTCAGAACTGCTGGTGTAAACATAAAGCGTCTCCGAGGCTGTCTTAGTCATGGTTCTCGTGCTGTGAAGAGACATCACGGCCGAGGCGACGTACGGAAAGAGTTTAATGGGGGCTTACGGTTCCAGGGGGTGAGCCCATGACCATCATTGCAGGAGGCATAGCAGCAGACTGGTAGGCGTGACTTCGGAGTTGGAGCTCAGAGCTTACATTCGAACCACAAGCACGAGGCAGAGAGAGCTAACTGGGAACGACATGGGTCTTTGAAACGTCAAGTGACACACCTGCTCTAACAAGGCCCAAGCCTTCCTAAACAGTACTACCAACTGGTGTCCAAGCACTCAAACATATGAAACACAGGGGTGTCTGAGGAAACAGTCTTCCGAGCTTGCCTCCAAGATCAACACTTCTTAGAGCACGGACACACCTCACCATGTGAGCCTAAAACATGGACTGTGAAACCTTCATGGCTCATTACATACGATATTCATCTGGTATTAACCCTTTTAGATGACATGGAATGAACACATTATTTGCCCCACAGGTCTTGGGCTTGGTCATGAGCCCCTTTTGAGCCAATGGGATATGACTAGAATGAACAGTGTGGAAGTACAGAAACCAAAGCATGCTAGTCTATCAAAGTTGCCCAAGACAATCTCCTGGCTCCAGAAGAACAGCCAAGTGACGGAGACCTAAATAGAGCCATGAGTCCGCATGAGTCAACCACCTTCCAATTGACTGCAGATAAGACAACAAATGTAAGTGCTTGTTATTTGCCAATGAGTTTTTTTTGGGGGGGGGGGGGGGGGGGCTTATCAGGTAGCATGATGTGGTATTAGCTAACAGATACACAATCACAAAAAGAGGAACTTAACACTTCTTAGGTGACCCATAGGGACTTCAGAAAGAAACAACTACAGAGCATCCCGAAGTGTGGGCTGAGCTTAGAAGTTAGGGACTTGGGCTGGAGAGATGGCTCAGCAGTTAAGAGCACTGGCTGCTCTTCCAGAGGTCATGAGTTCAATTCCCAGCAACCACATGGTGGCTCACAACCATCCGTAATGAAATCTGGTGCCCTCTTCTGGCCTGCAGATATACCTGCAGACAGAACACTGTATACATAATAAATCTTTAAAAAAAAAAAAAGATGAAGAAGTTAGGGACTTTAAATGTAGACCTTCCATGGCCACACTCGCAAGTGTAACCGAGCGGCCAGCAGCCAGCTGCCAGGCTTGTGCACACACAGATGCGTGCTAAAGAGCACTCCGCATATTTACTCATCAGGACTGAGAACTGCACTGTAGACGCAATCCCCTCGTAGTAATCGTGAGTGTTGATGTCTCTTTAAGCCAGCCCCCTTTTTTCCCTCTCTCTCTATTTTTTCCCCAGGAATTAATCTTTTTGTGTTATTATGATGTTAGGTTTATCTTGAGTGAAACGTGGAAGCGAATTTTATCTCAGGCTTAAAACATAATTGGGAGATAGAAAATTCAAACACCCAAGGAAAACCATTGCGCTCTCGGCACTGCTGGGCGGGGAGGTGAAGCAGCGGGGCCATCTCCTGCGTCTGTCCCTCCTGCCAGCTTATCACCGCAGCCATTTGGATGAAGTTATTTGCTCAATTTAGGAAGCCATTACAGCCGGACTAAGAGGGCTCAACAGCACAGGCACTCCACCACAGTCAGGAAGTATGTTTTCTAGGCCGCACCGACACAGCTCGGTCCTGGTCCCCTACTTGCCCCATTGGCTTAGTAAGCAGAAACTTGGCATATTGAAGAAAGAAAAAAAAAGTCACTGATAAAACTGTTTTGCCAGTTAAATAAATGTGGAGAACTCTAGATTCAAAAAAGTCAAACACATGTTCTTGTTCCCAAATGTCTCTGAATAGGCCAGTATAAGATACCCACAGGCACAGCGGACCTTTCAGAAGGGAGCCCGATTTGCTATTCCAAACTATTTTAGGTAGAATTCCCCATCTCCCTTCATGCTATGTTTTCAGGGCCATGACAAATCTGCCAGATGTGTCTAACCCGCATTCCATAGCCACGTGTGCTCCAGCTGGCACAACACAAAATCATAAGCTTAACTTAAAATGTAGTGAGTTTTCTTCCTGTGATTTTTTTTCTGTGTGTGTGTGTGTGTGTGTGTGTGTGTGTGTGTGATTCAGTTGTGCAGTTCCTGTAGATGACAATGTCACATCACACTGTCAAAGGTTGAACACTTCCAAGAGTTTCCTAGAACAAATTTTTTTTAATTAGAAGTTATTGTGGTGGTTAGCTTTGCCAGGCACTTACCCCTTATTCTCCCCAACCCCTCCCCAAACACACAGACACACACACACAAACAAACAAATAAATAATAGACGTAAAAATTAATTTAAAAATAGTTATTCAACATCCCATAATTCTGTGTGAACCTATTTTCTTTCTAGAAATCTCTTGTAGTAACTTGCCATCCACTTGCCCCCCCACCACGTTTTACTGGATCTCTACAATAGCACCTATCCATCTCCATTATTTTATTTTATGTGTATGGGTGCCTTACTTGCATATGTCTGTAAATAAACCATGTGTGTTCTTTGTGCCCATGGAGGCCAGAAAAAGGCATCAGATACTCTGGAAGTGGAGTTCCAGATTGTGACTAGCTGTCATGGGGGTTCTGGGAATCAAATCCAGGTCTTCTGAAAGAGTAGTCAAGTGTTCTTAACTGCTGAGCCAACCCTCTAACCCCCAGGTTTCCACGATTATACTGAAGGGCATATGAGAAATGGAAAAAAAATGTGCACTCATTGGGTTCTACCTCTCTGGACCTTGGTTTCTTCCTCTATGAAGTGGGGACAAGAGGTAAATGTATGTGACAGGTTTAGCTCAGAGGCTGCCATGTGCAGACTCTTGGGTAATGGACAACACTATTGTTATTCCTCCAGCCATTGTCTTCCAGCATCTCTACCCAGAACAAGTGTACCTCAAACAGCCACTAACACACTGTACCATGTCCCTGGAGGCTGAGCTGCCTGGGAAGCACTGAATCAGAAATCCATGTGGCCATCACATCAAGAAGGGGCAGTGGATGTAGAAGCCAAAGACTCAACAGGGAGATCCTCACGCCCTTCTTCCAGCCTCTGGTCTTAGGTGGAAAAGGACAAAATGCTGACATCACATTATCTTGCTCAAGCACAAGAGGACACATTCCAGCTGCCTCAGAACTTTACCTGACTCTTTGTCCTTAAATATAGCTAAGCTGCATTTGTTTTTCCTGAGCCTTGCTTCCTTCACTCTGAAGGTGTGCCTCCCCAAATGGTAATCACCATATTTTTTAAAGCCCTGTTCTTCTGTCCACCTGGCTCTGAAGACAGAAGCCATACTGGTCTTCTCTCTGCAGCAGGTTATTTGTTTGTTTGTTTTTAGAGGACAGCAAGAGTCATCTTGTAATCCTTCATCTTCCCCCAAGGGAATTCAAGGCACAAAACAGAAACGGAGTTCAACACTGGATATCTGCAGGAGCTTTGTCAATGGCAAGGGTATGAAAAACATTCGTGTGCATCCAGCTGCTGTCATTTGTTCGTTCCATTAATGTTTACTGAGTGTCTGTGAGGTGCCTGGTAGGGAGCTGAGTGAGTCGGAGCGATACAACAGCAACAGTAGCAACAAAGGCAGAGACAATGGAAGTCACTACTAGCGAATGCTTCCCGAGAGCCTGGCAGTCATTCATTCAGTCTTTTAAACATCGAAACAGCCCTGTGAGACAGACACTATCGCTTCCCTTTTCTTAATGTATGAAGTAAATAAGGCACCGGCAAGATCAGCATAGCTGTGGATTGGCAGAGCTGGTATTGAGGGCTGGGGGTGAACTTGATACCACATGGTATCACCTCTCCAGGGTAGCTTGGGCAGTGTTTGCCTTCAGGTTGCCCATAGGCTGATACGGGAGGCAGATGAGTGAACAAGAAGTGACAACAGAGCAGGTTAATGCTGTGGCCAGTGCCAGGGGAGCTTCCTGGTTGCTCTATGTTTTGAGAGTGGTGCCTCGCCCTTCCTTCCAAGGAACTCTAGTTCAGCAGTTCCTAAGTCTCCATGTCCAGACAATCTCCCAGAATTCTGATCAGTAGGTAGAAGTTCTGTGTAGAACCTGAGAATCTAGATTTCTTCCCCCCCCCATTAAAAATTACTTATTGTATGTAGGAACTCATTGGCACAGGTGACAACTTCCTGAACAGAACACCAATAGCTCAGGCCCTAAGATCAATAATCAATAAATGGGACCTCATGAAACTGAAGAGCTTCTGTAAGGCAAAAGACACTCATTGAGACAAAATGGCAGCCTACGGGTTGGGAGAAGATCTTCACCAACCCCACATCTAACACAGGGCTAATATCCAAAATCTATAAAGAAGTCAGGAAATTAAACACCAACAAACCAAGTAACCCAATCAAAAATTGGGGAACATATCTAAACAGAGAATTCACAAAAGAGGAATCTAAAATGGCTGAGAGACACTTGAAGAAATGCTCAACATCCTTAATTGTCAGAGAAATGCAACTCAAGATGACTCTGAGATTTCATCTCACTCCTGTCAGAATGGCTAAGATCAAAAACTCAAAACACAGCATATGCTGGCAAGGCTGCAGAGAAAGGGGAACATTTCCACATTGCTGGTGGGAGTGCAAGCTTGTACAACCACTATGGAAATCAATCTGGCGATATCTTGGAAAACTTGGAATAGCTCTACCTTAAGACCCAGCCATACCACTTCTGGGCATATATCCAAAAGGTTCCTCACCAATCCACAAGGACATCTCCTCAACTACATTTATAGCAGCTTTATTTGTAATAGCTAGAAACTGGAAACAACCCAGATGTCTTTCAACTGAAGAATGGATTAAAAAAAAACTATGGTACATTTACACAATGGAATACTACTCAGCTATCAGAAACAAGGAAATCATGCAATTTGCAACCAAATGGATGGAACTAGAAAAGCTCATCATGAGTGAGATAACTCAGACTCAGAAAGATACACATGACATATATTCACTTATAACTGGATTTTAGCCATTATAGTACAGGATAACCATCCTACAATCAATAGACCCAAAAGAACAGGAACAGGGACTTGGTTACCTGTCAGTGGGACACCCCCACCCTAGTAGAACTGCCATGTATGCTTCCTGTGCAAGAGAAAGCTCTTAGATCTCCTGTGACTGACTATTCAGGGGGGCTGATACATGGAGACATCCCATACCAGAGGCATGGGAGGGGTGAGACAGGAGGTAGAGAGTGGGAGGGAGGGGCGAGGGAGGGGGTGGCAATGGAGATGTAACGAAGTAATAAATAAATGTTTAAAAAAATCAAACTTTGATAATTCACACATACACAAAACATATTTTAGTCATATTCATTCTCCAGAATTGACCCCCACCACCCAATAGCTCCTCAGCTAGGGGCTGGGGTTCATGTACCCATCTGCCATCCAAGCAAGAATGGGTACTCTCTTGATCTCATACACACCTTATGTAAGAAACCATAGCTGCTGAGTTCAGGAGTACAATGAGAAAATACAGTCCATTTTTAAAAAAGATTTATTTTTACTTTTTACTCAAGCACACACATGTGTTTGTGTGCATATGTATGCCGTGTGCATGTGGGTGCTGGAAGAGGCCAAAAGAGGGTCTCAGATCCCATGGAGCTGGAGTTACAGGTGATTGTAAGCTCCTCATTGTGTGTGCTGGGAGCCAAACTTGAGTTCTCCAAAAGACCAGCGGCCCCTCTTAGTTACTGATCCAGGCAACTGATCTCCAGGACAAAGAACCTAAATTTCCAACAGTCAGTGACAGACAGCCCTAGAGAGAGCAGGCCAACTGTTTGCACTGTTAGCGCGCTATAATGAGGATATCCAACCACTTTCGAATGATGCCTTAAGTGATACCATGTGTCACATACATGGTCCTTCCACTCCTACCAGGCACATTCCTAGAGAGGACTAACTGGCCCAACCACACAGTTCTTGACTCACTAATGTTCAGCACTCACAGGGACGTAAGGCCAGAAATACTGCTGCGGTCAGCCCCAATACACTGAAGAAGAAATGGATCTGGAGATTAAGTGACTTTGTGACTCACCAGGGCCCTTCTGCCAGCTTCTCTTCTGGATCTTACTTCCTTTCTCACTTCCCTGAAACACTTGGGATCAGAGTTAAGGAGTTTTTGTGAGGTCAGAATGCAGCAAGAACAGTGTTACCATTCAGCCCAGGCTGGGCTCTTGGCTTGTTGTTGTTGTTTGGGGGATTTTTTGTTGTTGTTTTTTTGTTTTGATTTGATTTTTTTTTGACAAGGTCTTACTATGAGACCAAGATAGTCCCAAATTCTTAGGCTATCCTCTACCTCAGCCTCCTGAATGCTAAAATTACAACCATGTCTGCCCCTTCAAGGTTGGTTTATGTATGGTGTTATCACCAAGTTAGGCTCTTTTGATAGCTACAAAACTCCTAAACCCACTTAGGCTTTAGGCCACTCTTAAGGCCATATGATCCTGAGAAGTGCCCTATGTCCTTTTGTCTGTGCTCTTTCTGATTTCAAATATATTAATGAGATTTTTGTTGTCTTTGGTCAAAATACACCCATTTTCCCTCATCCTTTCTACAGAAAAAGAAAAAAGAATTCTTCTGGAAACATCGCCTGACTACAGACATTGGGGGAAATTGTGTCCCCACTGAGACCATCCTGGCTTGAGACTTTGGGGTAGAACTTGGAAAAAGTGGGTGAGCACTGGGCCATGGATACTGGCCCCTCTGACCCCAGCCAACTCACTCAGGCCTCTGTTGTGCAACATTCCCTACAGTCCTGCCCCCCCCCCCCCTCTTTCCTTCCCCTTTCCCCATTCTCTCATCCCCCTCCTTCTCATTCTCTCCTTCCTCCCTTGCCTACCCAGAGCCAACCATTAGGTCTCTTGCCATCAGTACTCCTGTCACAGTGTTGATTGCTAATAAAAGCCATACAATTGTTGATTGGGAATAAGAAGTAAAAATAAAGTACTTGAGCTGACCAGCCACTGTGCTGGGCTATGTTTCAAGATTGTCATCTTGAAGCCAGGGAAACAGGAAAAATCACTGCCAGCTCAGGCTGACTCCCACACCAAGCACCCCACCACTCCCCCAAATGAGCATCTATCACCTCCTTCCAAAGCAGTGCAGCTTTCCTATATTAGCCTGTGTTCTCAGCCAAAGATTTCCAAACCCAACCCTGTCTGGGCATCCTATGCAGGTTGTATGAGTCAACTCCTGCCACCAAGGGGACACATATATGTCCATCCACTGTGAGATACTGTTGGACCAGGGATGTTGGAAGCCTGTAAGAGCTAGTGTAGTGATGTTGAATGGCTAAGAGGTCGGGAGATGGAGAAGTAAAGAACACAGATAGAGAGCATCAAGAGTTCTAGCAGAGTCTCAGAGATGACCCAGAAATGGTGAAAATGTTTACTGACATCCATGCTGGCTCCCACCATCAGTAGGGAGGCCATTCCATACACAGCAAACACATGAAATGGTGCAGGGTCAAGATTTTAGGCAAGACTCTGCCTCCATCTTCTTGGACTCTGGGAGCTGTGACTGTCTCCATAATCTTATTTTAAAAGGCACTTGGAAACAAAGCCCAGATATGCATTTCAGTAGTAATAGGTGAGCTTAACACTATACAGGTGGCCTGGGGTCTCCAGAGGAATTGCTCTGTGGTTCTGGAAACATTTCAAGAGTTCAGGTTCCCTTGAATCACCCAAAGTGAGCCTACAAGTTATAAGAGCCATCCTTTCCCACCACCCCAACCACTCACTTCTTTGGGACCTTTGGGAGAGATAAATATTGTGTGCTTAGGTGAGGGGCCAGTGGGCTTGGCCATAATGAGAGTCAGAGAACACAGAGACATAGTGGGAAGAGGGATGCTATGGATTGAACATGACATATTTCTCACAGGCTTGTGAGTTGGAACCCTGGGTCCCCAGCTGCTGGCTATGTTTTGGGAAGTCAGAGGATGTGTAGGAGGTGGGGTTTAGCTGGAAGAAGTGAATCACTGGGTGAGGGTGGGGTGGGCCTTATAGGTTATAATTTGGCCCCCGTTCAGGCTGAGTTCTCTGCTTCCTGGTGGGGCTACATAACCAGCCACTTATTTCCACTTTCACAGAGCTGCCCACTGCCATGCCTTCTCCGCCAGGACAAACTGTGAGTCAAAATAAGCCTGTCCTCTCGTAAGTTGTCTGTGTCAGGTGTTCTCTCGTAGACTAGAAAAAGTAACCAATAGAAAGAGAAAGGCTGAATTTGCAAGGTTTATGTGATTTTTCAGATCTCATTTTCCTCATGCCTCCCATTTGGGTAAAAATGGTATTGCCAATGTTTTCCAGATTTCCTTTAAAGTGTTTGTTGTGTCCCTGGTGGTGGAAGAGATTCATTTCTGCTACAAGCAGGAGCTTCTCAGAAAAATCCTCAGTTTTTTCATTGATTGCAGATGTTTGAGTTATATGGTCACCTCTCAATAAAACTATGGCTAGAAGAATCAGATATACGGATATGAATAATACCCTGTTAGCTTCAGCCAGTCAGGGTCCACTCCTAAGCTGGGAATGGTTAAATTCTGCCCACTTGTACCAATGGGAAATGGTTGGGGATGGAGACTCTCAGCAGCCAAAGGCACTTGCCAGCAAATCTAACAACCTGAGTTCAAACCCCAAGACTTAGATGGTAGAAGGAGAAAACCAATTCCCACAAGTTGTCTTTTCACCTCCAATGTGCACCCATGTGAACACACACACACACACACACACACACACACACACACACAATTAACTAATTAATGTAAGGAAAGAAGGAAGAGCTGGATGTTGTAAATACAACCAGCAATGGCCAGAAAGCAACCAGAGACTGAGGATTGCATGCCGAGGAACGTATGCCTTTTGCAAAATCTCTCATTGAACTATTGGATTTAAAGTGAACCCTAGAGAGGATATGTATGTATCTCAGTTGATATGGTTTGCCTAACATGCACTGACTTCTAGGTTCAATCCTCAGCAATGCATAAAATTAAGCATGGTGCTATATTTCTGTAACCACAGAACTTGGGAAGGAGAGGCAAGAGGATCAAGAGTTCAGTGTCATATTTGTCTCCATGGACATTTCAAGCCCAACCTTGGCGATGTCAGATCCTGTCTCAAAAAAAAAAAAAAAATGGTGATTTCTACCAAGTTAGAATTCCATTTTAGGGGTCCAAGTCAGAATCTGTGGGGACAGAGTAAGATAATCACATCTTTTAGAAGGCGATTTTAAAGATTTGGAAATAATGTGCACTTACACTATGACCTTCAAAGATGCCTGCAGCAGCAACCAGCCATGGTGTCCAAGGGTTGAACCTTTGAGCTCAGATAGATTTGAATTGGAATCCTGTTTGTGTTACTTGCCAGTTTTCTGACCTTGTGTTCTTTAATTAACCGGTCTATGCCTTCTCATAAAGCTAGCCCAAAGCCTGTGTTTACTTGGCCACAGAATCATGGGCTAGAAAAGGATACAGGTGAGACCAGGAGGATCCTGAGTATCATTCAGATGATCCCATTACCAGCTTGAAATAGAACTCCCATCAAAAGTATGTTGGGACTTTTGAGTAAGGTGGGGTGCAAAATGTGCTCAGTGCATGCTCTGAGCACAGGAAGTGTTCAGAAATTGGTGACTGTCCTCTGACTGGCATCATACAACTTTTTAAAAAAATGTTTATTTATTACTTCAAGTTACATCTCCATCAAACCCCCCTCCCTCCACCCTTCCCAGTCTGACCCTCCCTCCTTCTCCCCCATCTCCCACCTATCCTACTCTTCTGGTGTGGGATGCCCCTACATATCAGACCCCCTTAGTTCAGCACTCATATGAGGGCTGAGTTTCCTCTTGCACTGGGGGCCTATATGGCAGTTCCACTAGGGCAAAGTGTCCCACTAACAGGTAACAAAGTCTATGTTTCTGTTCCTTTCAGTCTGTTGGTTGTAGGATAGTTATCCTGTACTATATGGCTAAAATCCAGTTATAAGTGAATACATGCCATGTGCATCTTCAAAAAGGACAGCATCTTCAACAAATAGTGCTGGTCTAACTGGATGTCAACATGTAAAAGAATGCAATTAGACCCATATTTATCATCTTGCACAAAACTTAAGTTCACGTAGATCAAAGACCTTAACATAAACCCAGACACACTAAATCTAACAGAAGAGAAAGCAGGAAAAAGTGTGGGTCTCATTGGCACTGGTGACAACTTCCCAAAAAGAACACCAATAGCTCAGGCTCTAAGACCAACAATCAATAATTGGAACCTCATGAAACTGAAAAGCTTCTGTAAGGCAAAGGACACTGTCATTCAAACAAAACGGCAGCCTACAGATGGTATCACACAACTTCTGAGAGCTTGGATCATGTGTGCCACTGAGGGAAAGATCGGGAAACACCAGCCCTACCAAGTGCTCTCATCCATAAATGAGAAAACAGGGGTCCAGACTGGGGGATGCTGTAACTGTGGCCCCAGGATGAGCAGGAGCATGATACAGCTCAGAGCACTCCCCTGTTGTTATCCCAGACACTGTATGTCACATCAGGTTGTATCTGGCTCTGCAGTCACACTCACCCTGCTCCCATCAGAGAAACCAACACTATGCCTGGTACGCATCAGGATCCACTGCTCTTTTATGGATGGAATCTGTACAGATGGAGGTAGAACAAGACACACAAAAGACCTTTCCAGGAAAAGGACTTCAAAGAGGTCAGCATCAGTATCTGGCCACCCTCTTCTGTGCAGGCTCCTCAGCAGGGGAACTGTTGCCAGCCATCATTATTGACTTAGGAGTAAAGGAGACAATGCTAAATTATGACTTCTTAAGGCTGTTACCACTGCAGCAACAGAGGAAAGAATGGGTTATCCCGGTACTGACCAAATGGCTCCAGTCAGGTGATCTGGTTACTAGGAGATAGGGTTCCTGTAATGAGCAGCCTTCCATCGGCATCTTTATTTCTGACGAGGCTTTCAGACCATGGCTTGTGAATATCCTAGGGCTTGTCATCTGCCTCCAGCCTCTACCTCTTAACCACAAGCCTATGTGCAAACAACACAACGGCGGGTGGAGAAGAGAGCAAGCTTTCTTGTATGTTTCAGTTCAAGGTGATTTGCACATCTTAGTAAGCAACAATGGCTTCCCTCCCAAAAGCATCGCTAGTCTCAGGCTGGGTCCTCAGGGAATGGTGGCTGGTCAAATTGACTACCCAGACAGCTCAGATGCCCCTGGCCTCACCTGCCTCCAAGTCCAGCCCACGTTGTTGAGGTCAAGTAGGCGCAGGCTTTGGCTAGCTTCCCCCATGCACACTGACACATTGCTCAGCCACATTGTGCCCTTCTCAGCTGTCTCTTTTGAACTCCTCTGACATACCCTGTGTGGAGACTTGCTCAGCGTTGCACCCCTGCCGGGAGATGCAGAGCAGTGAGTACTCTTGAGGAGTTCCTCCCCTAGGTGTGCTAACATGCATTTCCGATTGTTTCATGGTTTGGACAGCCACTTGCTCATGGCTGTGGCTAAGTTAGAGCATTTCTCCCCCACCGCCCCCAGCCTCACTTCCTTGTTCAGTATCCCACCCTGGGATCATACTTCCAGCAAAGAATTTATACATACGTGAGCCTCTTTCAGTCTCTGCTCTTTGGGGTCCCAGTCTGAGGTGCTTACTTTGTCTGGATCACACCTCAGAATCATTCACCAGTTCTGGATCATTGACCAGTCACATGGCAGCAAGGACTCCAGTGCTATGCTAAGTCTCAGGTGATGATCCTGACTTCCGTCACCCCTCCTCTCCTCTGATGAAGAAGAGAAACCAGTTGAAAGGTGGGAAGTGGGTTAGTGCATGTTTCAGTTCAAGGTGATTTGCACATGTCTATACACATGTCTATACACATGCGTGCATAAACTATGGAATCCTACAGATTAGAGAGTATGACCTCTTTTCAGTTGTGTTGAGAACACAATGGAGAAAGTCTCCAACTGTAGGTTGAAGCTATGGTGTGGAAACCAGAAGTCTTCCACGGGGACTTAGGAGTCTCTTTTATTTCTTACCACCATGGAACAGACTGGCACAAAACTCCAGCTGAGTCTAACCGAAAAGTCAACATTGTTGCAAAGAAAGAAAATGCAGACTTCATAGATCTGTGTCAAATCCTGAGATGTGGGATGAGGACTTCGGAGTGATCAAACCTGAGAATCTCACCAGATGGCTCCCTCTGGTACAGTGATTTGGGATGCAGAGGATCAGGAGAACACTGTTATATTGAGACTGTGTGCTGCTGGCTTTCCTCTTTTTGCAAAAGCGAACAGTGAGAAAGAAGGCCATGGAACACCTATATCTAGGACCGATGTGGGTGCTGAGGTTTCATCATTTCAGGGGCCAGATTTAAACACTTACCTTTCGGCTAGATGGGTGTCACCCCAACATAGAACAGGAGGCTAGAGTGGAAAGTGCTGTGCCTTAACCCAAAGGGATTGTGCTGAGCCCTGGCTGTCAAGGTGCTTAGGGACTAGATCAATAGAGAGGCACTTGACATATAACTTCATTTGTACATTTTTTTAACATGAAGAGTCTGTGAGTAGAAGCCAGTATCAGCCATTGCCATGGTAACATCAAGTTTTCTAACTCAGTTTCTAGTTCTTAAATTAGTTAGTGGAGCCAAGCCTATTAACTGAGGGAAAGGTCCCCTGAGGGAAGAGAACATGACGCTTTCATGTATAAATATGAGAAATACACCTGTGACCCTGTCCAAAGGACTTATGACTAAACATCAGGGTAACTATGGATTGGAAAAAAAGGGTGAATACCCAGACGTTTAGATGACTCTCTGGGATGGTACTATCTGACTGTACAGGTAAAGTACCACTACTGAAGTCAGCTGATCAGCAGAGGTCTATTCCAAGTCTCTCTCACAGAGGGTCCAGTGAACCTTGAGTTCTTGACCTACTCGGTAATTATTTCTCCAGTCCCTAGGTATATAGCTAAAGAAATCCTGTTTGCCAGGTAAATAGTGTTCATGTGGGTCCTCTAACCGTAAGAAACAACCTAGTGGGTGGCCCTAGAATGGTTACTCCAGCCAGCCACATGAGCAATTCAGATGTTATTCACATCCTTGGAGGAAATACAGAAGTCAGTGTGACCAAAAGACTTAAGTGTGTCACAGTAGATGAGTCTGAGCTACTATACCCTTACCTGGTGGTAGCTGCGGGCAAAGCCACCATGTGTCGTCTTTACTGTATAGACCCACATATAATTAGCATTTTTCTACGATTGTTGATTTGTCAAATTCATTGTTCTGGATTTTTACCAGTGAGATTGAGCTTGCCTTGACTTTGGAAGGGTAACAGTACACCTTCGCATGTGCTGGCACTGTATGGACTTCCTGGGTCTCTGTTTACAGAGAAGGTTATATTTTTCTGACCCTAGTTAGCTTGACCAGGCAGCGTAAGAGTGCTCTGGCCATACCTCTACTATGATCTTGTCACCTCCCGTTTTGAGACTCTGTATTGGCACTGCAGTGTGGCCTCCTGTGGGAATGTGCTCAGCATACAGGCAATTCAGAAGGATGACAGAGTGTCAATGCCTGGCCATTGAGTGTAAAGAAGATGTACAAATGCTTCCGTCTCTTTATCCATGAGCAAATGGGATAAGATGCTTTTCATGTCGCTTGTTAATAATGTGGGAATATTGACCAACTAGTCGTCTCCAACAATAGTCAACTTAATCCTTACATGAACTCCCTTCTCACATCCTTCTCTTCCTACCACATTCCTGAATACAGTACTCATATACACAGGCTTTTGGGAGTCTCAAGCTCATTCTGCTAGACCCGCACTGAAACCCTGATATCCCTGGAACAGACAATGAGGAAAAGAAAATCTTCTGTTCACAACCTCTGTTCTCTTACTTTATCATGGAAGCAGGGAAATTTGCAATTAGGAGGTACAGGAGAATTTGATAAACAACTAGCTTATTTGATGAACAAAAGAATTTAGGTGCTGGTATCTCCCTTTAGAAGAGAGGAAGCATTTTTTTTTTAACTTTAGGGATTTGTAAGAGTTTCCCCAGATGAAAAGAAAACCATTTATTTGGGAGGCTGATAGTAGCTTTCTCCAACTCACAAGTGAATGTCTTCATAATAAAATGTTTAGGAATCAAGGGTTTCTTTCCTTTCCTTGAAATTTTTCTCTCCTAGTGCTAAAGTACCCCATTAGTTTTTTTTCTGTCCTTAGATAATTGTTGCCACTTTTTAAATGCTCAACAACACTATGAAGCAGATATCACTAGCTAAAACGCCTGGAAGTACCTGGCAAGAAACTCAACAAATGAAGGATGCTGGAGTATATATGACTAGAGTATCAGGGCATCAGCCTGCCCACCGCAGCAGCCTCTGTAGAGAACTGTGGACCTGGTATTGCTTGTTTTTCTCACTTTTTCAAAAGAAACTTGGCATTCATTCAGGCCTTAATATGAAATTGTCCATTTCCCAAAGGTTGAAAGCCAATTAAAAATGTTGAGAGTATCAGGAATACAGTATCCATGGGCCCACTCTAATGTCACAGAATTTCCCATCCTCCCTATACATCTTAAGTATTTAATTGATTTTATCAAATTCCACACTGTCCATTCATGAGTACCGATGGACAGCACAGTGGGATAATTATGGCTGACAATAATTAATTGACTATCTCAAAGTATCTAATAGAAAGGAGCTTGAATGTTTCTAACACAACTTGTGTCTGTCTTAGTTAGGGCTTCTATTGCTGTAATGAAACACCACGAACAATAGTATCCTGGGAAGAAAAGGGTTTGTTTCCTTACACTTCCACATTACTTCCCATCACTTCTGTCACTGAGGAAAACCCAGGTAAGAATTCAAGGCAGGAACCTAGAGACAGGAACTGAAGCAGAGGCTACGGACGAGTGCTGATTACTGGCTTGCTTCTCCCCACTTGCTTAGACTGGTTTCTTACAGGACCCAGGACCATCTACCCAGGGGTGGACCACCCACACAGGGCTGAACCCTCCCATCTCAATCACTAATTAAGAAAATACCCCACAGGTTTGCCCACAGGCCAACCTTGTTGAAGCATTTTCTCAATTGAGGTTTCCTCTTCCCAAATGACTATAGCTTGTATCAACCTGACATAAAACTAGCTAGCACAATGACCAGAAGTGATAGATACTTACACTGATTGGATCATTCTACATCATAGACATTATTGAAACACCATACTGTGACTCCAAATTTGTACAGTTACTATGTAAAAATGAAAATATATTAATTTATTCTAATTTAAAGAAATACCGATGAAGGCTGGGATGTGGCTCAGTTAGCAGAGTGTCTACTTCTTATACAAGAAGTTCTAGGTTTGATTCCCTGTGCTGAATAAACCAGGCATGGCAACACACACCTGTAATCACCAGGACAATAATTCAAGGTCATCTTCAGTTATACATGAGGCCCTGTCTCCAAAAAAACAAATGAAACTATATACTGATAGATTTCATTCCTGTTAGTCAGAAATACAAGCTAGACACTAGCTCTCTACTTTCTGGTGGAATAGCACACAGTCAGTAAAAAGATAACCTCAGAGACAGCATCCTTGTAGTCAAAGCACCTTGGAGGCTGGGGCAGGAGGATCTGAAGTTCCAGGCCAGTCCAGAATCCATGGCGAGACAATAAATATTTTAAAAGTTTTCTATTGATGTATGTATTATCGTGCATGTGATATGTGTGTATGCGGCCATGTATGTGCCGTGGAACCCATGTGGGGGTCAGAGGGCAACGGGATAGTTTCCCTGCCTCTGCCTTTGTGTGAGTTTGAGGGACTTAATTCTGATCACCAGACTTGCTCAGCAAGTGTCTTTACCAGGTGAGCCATCTCGCTGGCCCAAAATGTTTAAAACTTAAAAAAAAGAAAGATTCCTCAAGTGTCTCTCAGCCATTAGAGATTCCTTTTTTGTGAATTCTCAGATTAGCTCTGTTCCCCATTTTTTATTGGATTATTTGGTTTCTTGGTGTTTAATTTCTTAAGATATTTACAAATTTTGGATATTAGCCCTCTGTTGGAAGCAGGTTTGGTAAAGATCTTTTCCTAATCTGTAGGCTGCCATTCTGTTCTAGTGGCAGTGTCCTTTGTCTTACAGAAGCTTTTCAGTTTCATGAGGTCCCATTGACTGATTGTTGGTCTTAGAGCCTGAGTTATTGGTGTTCTGTTCAGGAAGTTGTCACCAGTGCCAATGAGTTCAAGGCTTTTCCCCACTTTCTCTTCTATTAGATTTAGTGTGTCCAGCTTTATGTTAAGGTCTTTGATCTACTTGAACTTAAGTTTTGAGCAAGGTGATAAATATGGATCTATTTGCATTCTTCTACATATTGGCATCCAGTTGGACCAGCACCACTTGTCGAAGATGCTGTCCTTTTTCCATTGTATGGTTTTGGCTTCTTTGTCAAAAATCAGGTGACCTTAGGTGTGTAGATTTATTTCTGGGTCTTCGATTTAATCCCATTGATCCATTGGTCTGTTTCTATACCAGTACCCGGTTGTTTTTATTACTGTTGCTCAACATCCTTAATCATCAGAGAAACTCAAGATAACTCTGAGATTCCATCTCACTCCTGTCAGAATGGCTAAGATCAGAAACTCAAAGGACAGCACATGCTGGCAAGGTTGTGGAGAAAGGGGAACACTCCTCCATTGCTGGTGGGAGTGCAAACTTGAACAACCACTATGGTAATCAGTCTGGTGATATCTTAGAAAATTTGGAATAGTTCCACCTCAGGACCCAGCCATACCACTCCTGGGCATACATCCAGAAGATTCCTCACCAAACCACAAGGACACCTCAACTATGTTCATAGCATATTTATTTGTAATAACTAGAATCTGGAAATATCCCAGATGTCCCTCAACCAAAGAATGGATTAAAAAAAAACTATGATACATTTACACAGTGGAGTATTACTCAGCTATCAGAAACAAGGAAATCATGCAAACTAAAAAAGTTTATCCTGAATTAGCTAACCCAGACCCAGAAAGGTGTACATGGCATGTATTCACTTATAACTGGATTTTAGCCATTTAGTACAGGATAACTATCCTACAACCAACAGACCAAAAGGAACAGGAATATGGACTTTGTTTTTTGCTTTTGTTTTTTTTTAAATTTATTTATTTATTGCTTCAGGTTACATCTCCATCATAGTGTCCTCTTTCCACCCCTCCCAGTCCTGCCCTCCCACCCTCTACCCCCTATCCCTTCCATCCCACTCCTCTGGAGTGGAGTGTCTCTACATAACAGTCCCCGCCCCAGTTCAGCAATCATATGCAGGCCGAGAGCCTCCTCGTACACTGAGGGCCTACAAGACAGCACCACTAGGGAAAAGTGTCTCATTGACAGGGAGAAAAAGAAAAAGTCTATGTCCATGTTCCCTTTGGTGCGTTGGTTGTAGTATAGATATCATGTACTATATAGCTAAAATCTGACTATAAGTGAATAGATGCCTTGTGCATCCTTCTGAGTCTGGGTTAGCTCACTCAGGATGAGCTTCTCTAGTTCCATCCATTTGGCTGCAAGTTGCATAATTTCATTGTTTCTGATAGCTGAGTAGTATTCCATTGTGTAGATGTACCACAGTTTTTTAATCCATTCTTCGGTTGAGGGACATCTAGGTTGTTTCCAATTTCTAGCAATTACAAATAAGGCTGCTATGAACATAGATGAGGAAACTTCCTTGTGATTCAGTGAGGAGTCATTTGGATGTATACCCAGAAGCAGTATGGCTGAGTCCCGAGGTAAGCTATTCCAAGTTTTCTAAGATATCACCAGACTGACCTCCATAGTGGTTGCACAAGCCTGCACTCCCACCAGCAATGGAGGAGGGTTCCCCTTTCTCCACACCCTAGCCAGCATGTGCTGTCATTTGAGCTTTTGATCTTAGTCATTCTGACAGGTGTGAGATGGAATCTTAGAATCGTCTTGAGTTGCATTTCTCTGATGATTAAGGATGCTGAGCATTTCTTCAAGTGTCTCTCAGCCATTAGGGATTCCTCCTTTGTGAATTCTCAAACATGGACTTTGTTACTTGTTAGTGGGACACTTCGTCCTAGTGGAGCTACCATATAGGCTACCAGTGCAAGAGGAAGCTCTTAGCCCTCATATAACTGATGAACTGAGGGGGCTGAGATGTGGGGGAACCCCACACTGGAGGAGTAGGATAGGTGGGAAAGGGGGTAGAGGGTAGGAGAGAGGTAGAGGGTGGGAGGGTAGGACCAAGAAGGGTGGAGGGAGAGGGCTGTGATGGAGATGTAACTTGAAGTAATAAATAAACATAATAAAAAAAGCTAGCCATAAAAAACCAGAAAGATTCTTGCAAAATAATGCAAAAAGAGTCACACTATGGAAAAGTCGAATCTATGGAGCACAAAGGAGAGGCATCTGAGCTAGCTCATGGAAGCCCAGGAAGGTTCCAGGGAGTGGGTGGCAGAAATTGAGTTTTGAGGACGAATACAATGGGCCTTAAACAGGCAGTACTGATGGTCAAGGGTGTTCCTAAACTGACCTGTAGGGAGTTAGATTAATATAAATTAGATTTAGTAAATATCTAGGTTTCTGATACAGTCTCTTAATCTGGGGCATGAAGATCAACTTGGCTGAGAGCAATTAGCTTATCAGCTTGTGAACTAAAAACAAGGATGAAGTCACGTGAAACGAGGGGAGCCTATGGACTAAAAACAAGGTTGAAGCCAGGTGAAACAAGGAAAGACTTTATGACCTGGCATTGTTTTCAGCTGCTAAGTGGGCAGAGCCCAAATTAAGCTGAAGCAGGTGGAACAAGGAGAGATTCCATTTAAGGACAAGTGGATGGAGCCAAGGAGCTGTGTGCTAGAGGTCCCATGCTAGAGAGCCACATGCTAGAGAGCTCCAATGCTAGCGAGTCCAAACGCTAGAAAGGACAATGAGTAGTGTGTATCCTCTGATGGAGAAAGTGCTGGTGGACTGAAGGCCAGATCTCCCTGAGGCAGAAAGAAGCTGGTGAACAGAGAAAGCCTCAGCAAGACAGCAAAAGGCCAAGGACTAAACCCTGTGGCTCAGCTTTTGCCTAGAGGGGTTTGACCTGTCTGAACAGTGGCCTGAACGGAACTGTGGCCAGCGTTAAAGATTGAGGCAGAGGGACAGAGTTGCTGATACAAAGGAAATAAGTTGGCCTACAGACGGCTGAGGTGTCCCAGAGAAAAGAAAGCCTCAAGCCTTATTTAAGGTGAAACCGCCATAGCCAATTTACCCTGACGGATCTACGTCTGAGATATTCCAGAAAAAAGACTGCTAAATGTATTAAAGGGTCTACCCCCAGAGACTGTGTTACTGATGATGACTGAGGACCTGGCCCAGAGACTGTATCCTTCTAAAAGGTTAGGAAAATAATTGTAATAGTTATCAATAGGTTTAGTGATTAGGTCTTAGGGGTTGTAGGCATTCATAGGGGTTGTAGGAATTTATAGGGTGAGTAGTTAAGTGTTTATATTTGTTATAACTGAATATAGTTAATAATAAATAAGTATTGAATAATTTAAAAAGTTCAGTTACACTGACCTGTTTTCCAACCTTCATCACAGGGCCGTAGAGGTATCAAAGCAGCCTTCACCTTGGCTCTCCTCCTGGTTACAATCTTTTCCCACCCTACTCCAAGACTCACTTACGTGCTTATGACACAACGATGCTCAGTCACTTCCATAGGTTAAGTGTCCCTTGGTCTATCCTCATTTGTCTATAGAACTTTTCCAGTTTCCTGGTAGACAGCCCATCAGTGAACCCTCTTCTGAGACACAGAACTTGTGGTAGATCCGTTCAATTGGTTTTACTCAGAAATCACATATACACTTAATATGCTAGTGTGTCCTGGGCTGGCTCATTGGGGAAGGGTTTGCAAATGTATACAACTTTAAGGACGAAAAGACACAGTTGAAAAGACAAGACATACTTTATACATGTAATTTTTCAGCCATTAACACAAAGAAGAGAGCGCAGTGCAATCACAGGGCAGAAATGCTTCGTTACTTTTTGAAAAATCTTAGGCTAGCAGTTTTGGGTATAATCGTTTGAAGGTCAGGTTGAAAGTGTATTTGTTTTGTCGGTGGTTTTTGAGAACTGACAGGCTATGAGGCATCTGAGAGACCTGGAGATTGAAAACAGATGTGTGTTCTTGGCTGCATTTTCTGTAGAGTGAACTCAATTTTCACGCCCATCTCCCAGTTACACAGAGGATGTTGTAGGCATTTGCCAAGCAGATTTCCACACACTGTGTCCATCCATTCATTGTCTCTGCAAACAAATCAGGTGTGGTGCTTGTATATTGTGTACAGATGTGTTCAGGATCCTCTGTAATTCTTTTTTTTAAGTATGTGTGTGCACAAGTGTGTGCACCTGTGTACACACATGCACACAAATGCACACTTATGCACTCCAGAGGTAAAAGTTGTGTGTCTTTTGCTGTTTGTTTTAGTTGGGGTTTCTATTGTTTTGATGAGATACCATGACCAAAAAGCAAATCCATCATCGGAGGAAGTCAGGACAGGAACTCAAACGGGAGGAACCTGGAGACAGGGGGCTCTAGAGGGATGCTTCTTACTGGCTCGCTCCCCATGGCTTGCTCTGCCTGCTTTCTTATAGAATCAGGGCCACCAGCCCAGGTACAGCACCACCCACAATGGTCTGGGCCCTCCTCCATTGATCACTAATTGAGAAAATGCCTTACAGCTGAATCTCATGGAGGCATTTCCTCGACTGAGGCTCCTTCCTTATGATTTTAACTTGTGTCAAGTTGACACACAAAACCAGCCAGTACACCACTATCTTACTTTTTTGAGACACAGACATCACAAAACCTGGAATTCACCAATTGGCTTGACTGACCGGCTGAGTTCCAGGGGGCCATCCTGTAATGTGGATGCTGGAGTTCTGGACTGAGGTCCTCCTGCCTACACACAAAGTACTTTACACTCCGAGCCATCTCCCTGACCTCAGAATTCTTCATTTAGAAGATTTTTTTTTAATTTAGAAAATTCTTTTTTTGCAACTCTTTATGTAATAAACAAATGACAGTTTTTGGAAGTGACACACTGACAGCATTTTAGTGAATAAAAATCACAGAATAGTGGGAGCATTTCAAATGTCCGTTTTTAGTGCTTTTTCTTTCATATAAATCTCCTTCCAAAGCAGTTCTGTTCTTACTTGCCTTTTTTTTTTTTTTTAATTTAAGTCACCTTTACCTTGAAAGGGCAGGTTACAGATGTTTATTTAAAATTTTAAAAATCTAGCAGCAACAGCTACCTGCCATTACTGGAAAGGTCACCAAATTTGGAAAACTTAGATGATTTCATAAAAGAAAATTATATCTCTGGTTGCTAAGTTCAACAAACATCCCAGTGATCATCTGAGTGGTGCAAGACCACTGTCCAGTCTCCACAAAGCGCCCGACAATGCCAACACTTAACAGTACTGTCCTCCACCCAGGCAGAGGGTGGCAAGGCTTATATCAGTTGTTAAGCAAAGAAGGAGGGTTTGCAGCCTTCTTCGGGGTGGGGAGGCCCCCACACTTTCTGCAGGAGACCTCACACCCCCCTGGAGATGCACAGCTCCATAATGAGTGTATCGCTGAGGGTGACGGTGTCACCCATATTTTCCAATACTAGTAAAGCTTAGTCCCTTTCCTATTTTCGAAATGAAAACTAAAAGTAAATGAAGGTTCTCTGATTTTTTTTTCTCTCCACATCAGGTGCTTTGGGGACCACTGACCTACAGGAATGGCGTCTCCACATCCTCCTCCTTCCCCCTCAGTGCTCCCTCTACGATAAGGAGCGTTTGTTGGGCATTCCATGTGCCAGTTCTGGTCCGCACCCCTCAGAGGGAACAAGTCACCCACTCTCGGTAAGCACCCTGTGGAAGACTAGTAAGTGGTAGAGGCAGGATTCGAACCTAGGGAGTTTGAGTTCAGAGAATACCCTGAAGTATTCTGCTACGGCCACTCTACCTATTCGAGCTGTGCACAACCTAGACACGTGCCAGTCCTTTAATTCTTAGATGTTACAGTTCAAATCTGAAATGCCCTCCTAGCCACCCCTGGTCCCCCACTGCCCCATAAATTCGCGTTCTGAGTTCTCAGTCTCCAAATTGTGCCATTCTGAAGGCTCTGTAGCCTTTAGGACGTGTGACATGGATGGTAGAAGTGAGTCACTGGATGTGGGATGTGAAGGTTACAACCCCCTTGGTCTGGTCCGATTCTCTCTGCTTTCTAACACACCACAATGTGAACAGTGGGAGCCCTGCACTCCCATGCCTCCAACAGAGCCACTGCCACCACCATGTCTTCCCCACCATGAGGGACTGAAACCCCAAGCCAATATAGACCTTTCCTCCCACAACTTGTTTCCAGGAGGTGCTTCAGTTACGGCCACACAATAGTCACTAATGTGAGGATTTGACAATATATGTTTTGCGTGGACCAATCCCTCAAGGTTTGGTGCTACCAGTAAAGACTCCAGCAGCCTTCTTTCATCCTGTTAGAACACTAGCTCACACTCTCTTCCCCCTTGCAGGGCTATGTGGCCCACCAGTATGGCTGTTTCTCTGCAGGCTCTTCCAGGCATACCTGAATCAAGCTACCTCAGTAGGATTTGTAGTTTAACTGACTGACACAGGAACTGGGTGGAGTGGGTCTGGTCACAAGAAGGAAGATACCATGGCAAGACAATCAGTAAATTGCAGCTTTCCAGGGAGTTCTTTAAAAAAAAAAATCCCAGAGCCATTCTGCTCTGTGAGCTCGGTGATCAAGATCTTTTCTGACTTGCTAAAGAAACTCCCAGTGTCTTTTCCCAAACCCATTTTCACTTTACTTAGATGAGTAGTTCAAACGTAGCCGAGCTACAAAGCCCATGGACCATTTCTCTACACACACCCCTTAGCCCACAGATCACCAAGGACTGGGGTCCTGTTCACTCGCGGGCTTTATGCATCCTCCCTGCTTCCTATCTCTTGAATTCCTGGGCCCAGCACTACCTGTGCCCCAGAGCTGGTGTCCGCAAGCCCTTGCTGAGCTCACACCTGAGTGGACCCATATATCTGGGTGCTGCCCTTGACAGTGGTCCATTCTTTGTCTGCTGATGTTCACAGCAAGAGGCTGGAGAATACTGTCTCTGAAAAGAAAATCCAGGTTGGAATCATTAAACACGTTAAAAAATGACCTTTACCTGCTGAGAGCATAATCCATTAATAATGTACCTTGTACTAGAGAGATAATGGGGGCCTCCCACCAGGGAATTAAAGAACTATGGGAATTTGGGGACACTAGTCTTTCTTCAAAACTGTTTTATTCCCCTGAAGTTCAGACAGAGGGGAATACACAAGCCTTCTCTAGCTGCAGGAGGAACACATGCAGGGAGGGATTTGAATCAGGGGAGAAGCAACATCCAGGCAGGTCTACTTGTCTATCCTCCCAAAAGACAGCCCACCAGAAGGCTCCAGCCTGTCCCTCCTTACTCTGATTAATAGTGAGGAATTTTCTGGTCTCTAACCATGAGAAGTACAGCCAATTATTGGCAGAAGCAGAGGGCTGCGCTGAGCTGGCATTCGAGTTGGGCATTGTGACTCTGTAGGATGTAGCTTTTCTACACTCTCAGAGACTGCCAGGTTCCCAACTATCTCCCAGGGACCGAATGAGGCTCTGTCACATTTGATTCACAGAGTCACAGAGTATCCAGGTTGGAGAGACGTTAAAGGTCACCTTTGCTCCTGATGGGAGATTTACTGCCTCCTGAGGCTGGCCACCCCACCTTGGAGAGCTCTGGAAGGTAGAAAGTTCTTCTTTGCACACAACCCAGCCAGATCTCTGCTCCTTTCCGGAGCCACCACTCTAATCAGAGCAGATCTCAGGGTTGAGGAAGCAGTGAAAACAATAAGAGGAAACATTGTCCTTGTACAATGCAAAAACAACAAAAACCAACAGGTTTTGCTGGTCTGCTATTTGGGAACATAGGAGTGCATGTGCCCATGGAGACCGGAAGAGGGCGCCAGAGCCTCCTGGAGCTAGAGTTGCAGGTGACTGTGGGGTTGCTAAAGTGGGTGCTAGGAATCAAACTGGAGTCCTCTGTAAGAGTAGTGTGTGCTCCTAGTGGCTGAGCCACATCTCCAGCCTCTGCTTTCTTTTCACCATTCACCAGCAGCGTTCAAGAGCATCAGTGGTAAGATATTCCTCTTAGAAACTTTTGTTGATCAAATGCTAAATAGTAGTTAAGAGTTACTGTTGAATTTTAATAATGATGAATATGGAATGTTCTTTCCTTGAGCACCTTTTTACTACTTTTTTCTTAGTGATGCGGTTCCACCTGGGCCCTAATTTGAAGTTTTACAATTGGCCCCCAATACTTGCAGACTCAGCAATATTTGCTCATTTCCAGAGAAAATCCTTCAGGTTTGAATCCACTCCAGGTTCTGTGAGCACAGCTCGTACATCTAATTCCTGTGACCCTGCAGATCCCAATCTCAGTAGCAAATTCAAAATAAGCACTGTGGTGGTGGCGAAGACTAAAATAAACCAGAAATGAGCTCTTTCAATTCTGTGTGAACACTTGAGGTTTTGTTTGTTTGTTCTTTACTTTTGTAAAGCGCACTAGCAAGAGCTGCAAAGTGTGATAGCTTCTGTTTGGCAGGTGCATCGCGTTTGGAGGCTAGCTTTAAAACTGGACTAGTCCGGCTGCAGCCATGGCTCAGTGGTTAACATCACCTGCTGCTCTTCCAAAGGACCCGGGTTCGACTCTCAGCACCCACATGGCAGCTCACAACCATCAACAACTCCAGTCCTAGGAGATCTGACTCTCTATTCAGGCCTCCACGGGTAGTGCATGCACATAGTACACAGGCATGCATGAAGACAAACATCTATACACATGAAATAAAAATAAGATCTCAAAAGAAACCTGAAAAAAATCTTATTTACAAACTTCTATTTTTTTAACTGAGGGATGATTGAGGATAATAAAGCTGTACTATTAATATTCCACAAGTGAGTTTTCCCTGTTTTCAAGAGCCAAACTAACATGTAATAAAAATGTTAATCCATCAATTTTCTTCTTTTTAAATTCTGTATTAGTTCTTGTAATTTTTACTGGTATGATTAGTGTTAATATTTTGAGACAGAATAACCCAGGCTGTTTCAAATGCCCTCTGTAGCTAAGATGACCTTAAATTTCTGATCCTCCTAACTTCTAAGTGTTACTCTGCCTGGCTTACACAGTACTGGGGATCAAACTCAGGGTACTGTGCGTGCCGGGCAAACACTCTACTAACTGCGCCGTCCCCCTAGCTGGAAGTAAGTTTATTAAACATTTATTATTACATTTTCCACTGTCTGCTTTTCTTTTGTGGTCATTGGTAATATTTTTCTTTAAATCTGCTAATTATAGAATGCAATCTTGTATTGCTAGAAGAGAGATCATTCGGTAGTCATCCTTCCCAGATGCCAAGCCCACCAGGTGCCTCCCAGCTTTGGGTCCCTTCTCTCAGTATGGCTCTAGTGCCTGCAAATTCCCATCAGGTTCCCCTTGAACTTCTCCTTAATCACCCAGATATCCCAAATGCCTCCAGGGGAAAAAATAGCTTTGAATCTTTCTGCCAGCCTCTCCACATGCCTGCTGCATATGAGATACTGTGTGTCTCTGTGACCCTATGGAACACATATTAATGGAACAACTGAGTGTACTGAGGCTCCAATCCATGCCATCAGTGTGTGGCAGGGTGAGAAAGAAAGTGAGGGACGTGAGACAGCAAATTCAGGTTCTTAACAGTGGACACTGTTGTCCCACCACCAACGCCACTATCCCTGCCATGTGTGGTCCAGTTTGTCTGCACCGCTCTCTTTTTGGTGGCCCTCAATTGGAAAAACACATATATGCTACCTATGAGATGTAAGCGTTCAGTATGGACAGTGTCACTGTCTTCATTCCAGAGTTGTGCTTGAGCTGATGATGCCCTGAAGTTAGTGGTTTATGAGAAATTGCAGCAGACAGAATGAATTCCAGGAGTGTCAACATGAGCCACAGAGGCCCAGGCTTGGTATCCTGGGATCTATAAGATCAGAGAGCGGGAAAGGAGCAAATCCCGAGGATGGCAGAGCTTCCTCTGTGCTGGTTCTGTGAAGACACAAAAAATTTCCAAGCCCCACAGAGTCATGCATCAGCCTCCACCTGTAGCCATCTCAGTGTCTGAAGAACCCTGAGTAGAACTCAGGGCTGAGTAAAAGTTGCCAGCAAACAGTACAGATCATGCCTTAGAGGTAAACCTGGGTGAATCAAGAGAGGCCCAGGGAAAGCTGGACAGTCTTCAAAGAATGAACATATCCTACTGGACCAGCGACACTTGATCATCTTAAAGGGCTCACCTGGAGGGTCACAGGTGCCCATGCCAGCCCCACTCTGCCTGGCTTATTTAAAACGGCTCAAGAAGATGTGTGTGCATGCTGTCACCACCACCTGGGGCCCTACAGCTCCCTTTAAACCTTGATATTACATAAAAATAGCTGAGATCTTCCAAAGGCCATTTTTTAGAGGGAAAAGACCCTTGGAGAATGTGCCAGCCATCTTCTGCTCCCATTCTCCTTGATGTGAGATGGGCATAGCTGGCCCTCCAAACCCAATCTGAGAATGCATAGGGCATTGAGGTCTGAATCAGCTTGTCCTTTCATTCTCAGTGAGGTAGACCACCAATCCTACTTCTGCCCTTTGCCCCTGAGTTGCTCCATTAGACTCAGGAACATTTGGTATCAGTATAAGGCATGACCTAAATCCTTGTGTATGGTCACCTCATGCAGCTCAACCCTGGATCCAGGTTGTCAAGATGTTTAGGATCCCAAGTAACTGGTGTTCCTGCCTCCCTGGGACACTGAGACTCAGCTGGGTCTCCAGTTTCAACAGCAAAATGTGGGCACCTGGTGTCTCTGTAGAGTGGAACTCCATTCCACTGCCAGGAGTGCAGAACTGGGCTCCAATGAAAGAATCCAGAAAACTAGGGATAAGGTAGTGTCTCCAACACCCAGATTGAGAACCAAAGGCAAAAATGGGTTCTGGACTTTAGGGAAGGTTAGAAGGGATGCTGAGCCCTACTCTGTCCAGTGCAGTGATGATACAGGGATCCTGGTCCATTCCGTACTGCTGAAATACAATCTCTGAGATCAGGTGATTTAGAAGAAACAGTGAGTCATTTCTTACTGTTCTAGAAGAACTATATTCTGAGATCAAGGGGCCTGAATGCTACAAGTGAGTCTTGGCTGGATTGTGCCATGATAGAAAGTAGAAGGGCAAGAGAGAGTAGATATGAAGTGGGAAAAAAAGGAGGAAAACTATTTTTTGCATCAAGAGACCACCTCCATGGTAACTAGACCACCCCCAAGATAATGGTGTTAATCCATCCATGGGGGCAGTGCCCCCATGGCCTATTCACTTCTTTGAGTTCTCCTGTCTCAGAAGCATTGCATTAGGATTGAGTTTCCAACACATGATCCTGGAGGACATATACAAACCATACTGGTGGGTTAGTTCATAGGCAGGTGGTAATGTGGTGATTCACAGACAACCAACCCCTGCCTCCAAATCAATTGGTCCTAGAGCCCCAAGACTAAACAAGACTTAGATTCTTGGAGATGGGCTTCTGTCATCTAGACTCAGGACTGACAGATGGATAGCTAGCCTTGGGAACTCTTGAATGAGCAAAGAGAGGAAGCGTTACAAGAATCATGATCCCTCCCCAAACACCATTAGGCTGAAGAAACTGCAAGTCATCCAAAAAGTGCAGCATTGCCGTGTAGTCCAAGCTCAGACGTCCTGAGCCTGATGCTGCATCCTTCTGCTGCCCTTCTTGTTTCCTTAAGTGTGAGGAAATGAGGGCGCAGTGACAAACACTGATTAACCAGAGCCACAGCAGGGGAAAGACATCGTTTTCCTCTTTCTCTTCCTCCCGCCCTTTCTCTTACCCTCTTGCTCTCTGTTTCTCTGAAGATGCACTGCTCTTTGTCCTAACCTATGGAATGGTGGGTTAATTGGCTTATAGAGCTGCTGAATATGGAACAGAGCCCTAATGGAGATTTAATCAAAGGAGACAGTTATGTCGAGTGAGGTGGAAAAGCCATTGAAGATGGATGGAGATGGATACAGTTTTTTTTTTCCCTAGAGTTATTCAGAGCCATTTTAATAAAGTGCAAGTTTAACTATGGGATGGATTGTGTGACCAAGTGTCATTTCGCTGTTGGGCACAGAGAGTCAGGCAAAGGAAGAAGAACTTGGAAGGGTCCTCAGAGAAGGCAGAGCGAGCTTCAGGCTTCCCCGTACAACACTTCCAGGGCCAAAGTTTAAGGCTCTTGGCCAAGCCTACCTTCTGCCCAATGGCTTATTTATCATTGATGCGACTCATGTCAAGCATTGACTCCTATGCCCTCCGTGGCTAGTGGCCAGTAACGTCAGGGGTTAGAGAAGACGGGTCTAGTTCATGCCTATGATGGGAGATTCATTAACTCACATTCACCAGAAATGGCCACTTGAGTTTCAGCATCTTTCCTTGTCGGAGCCTTCGGTCACTCCTCAGGGTCAGTTTTAGGGGCCACTCTGGGAAGACCTGTAGAAACACATCTCTCTGCTCTTCTCTACTGACACTGTACACCATGAAATATCAGGATTGTGTTTCTGGAAAATGTTATGGTTTGAATGTGGGCTGTCCCACAACAGGCTCATGTGTATGAACACTTGGTCTCTGGCTGGAGGTGCTGTTTGGGAAGATTATGGATGACATTAGGAGTTGGAACCTTATTGGAGGAAGTACATGGCTGGAGTGAGGCATTGAGACTTTATAGCTTACATTTCCTGTTTCTCTCTCTCTCTCTCTCTCTCTCTCTCTCTCTCTCTCTCTCTCTCT
>CAJQZJ010001750.1:10058469-10094537 GCA_907164525.1 Lophiomys imhausi | reverse complement strand
CCTCAGTGGCCTATAGTTCCAGAGTGTCCTCAGTGGCCTAGAGTTCCTACTTGGCTTCCCTTCATGACAGGCTGTAAGCAATGTGATGAAATAGACCCCTTCCTCCCCAGGTTGCTTTTTGTGATGGGGTTTACCACAGCAACAGTAAACACATGAAGACATAACTTTCAGGGTGCCCCACCCCCCTGAAGCTGCTCTGCACACAGTTCCTTATGCAGCGTCTGACTCCCTGTGTCTTTCTGCCCCAGGATGTTCTTAAGACAATGGAGAGTGAGACCACCTCACAGGTGGGTCTCCAAGAGAGAATTCTAACAGCAAAACCCACCAAGAGAGAATTCTAACAGCAAGACCCAGATGTGGACCAATAAACAACCCAGCATGATCACCTCTCTTTCTGGAAAGTTCCAAAGAAGTTTCTGCAGTTTCTCAGCTGGGTCTCCAGCAAGACAGTGCCTAGTTACTCCAGTCAGTGGCAACGGACTCACCTTCTAATGCTCCCTTAGCTCTCCCACTCTATCTCCTTCTCCTTCCTCCTTGGGATTCACAACTGAATAAATTTTGTACCTAAGTCCTCCTTCCAGGAGAAGTCTAGTGGGATGCATTCCCACATCCACCATTTTAGCTGGTAAAACTGCCCTACCTCAGAGTAAGAGCCCTTCATCAAACAGCTGATCAGTACCAAAGAGTGGCTTCTGGGAACATATCTATGCTGCCTAAAAAGGTAAAGGGATCTATTTTATGGCTGCTAAGAAAACGCTAAACCAATAATCCTGCAAATAAACGTAAAGCTATTACTTCAGCAAACTCTACAGAGGAAGAGTAACTAGGATTCTGAGACTGACTATGAGATAGATCTGTTTGCCCCGACTAAGTGGGTCAGGAACACCTTCTCCACATAAGTGACACTTGGACTGAGAGCAGGAGTAGCCTTTAACTAGAGAACATGAAAAAAAAAATACTTAGAGCAACGAGAACACTGTGAATAGCAGTGGAGTCAAGGCAAACCAAATCCATGTCACACCCAGGATAAATGGTTGGAGCATGTCTGATTTCAGCTCTGTCTGCTTCCGTGTCCAAGTTCTTTGTGTTATACTCAACATCCAGAGTGTAGGTGAGTGTATAGGAATAGGAGGAGATGTCTTAATCTCATTATTTATGTTGTAAATAGATAATATCAACTACGAGGTTGTTTAAATAGAAAACTCCTGTAAGGTATTTAAAGACTAGTTCAGTTACAAAAAAGGGAGCTACAGTTTTCTGCGAACGTGTCTGTTAGGTGGAAAGGGAGAGTAGATGAAAGTCTATCCATCTGTGGCTCTGAGGCTACTTGGAGGCTGGGCATCTTCCCAAGCCTGTTGCGTGCATCTAGCAGCAAAGTAGCAGCTGTCTTTGCAAGGAGGTTGGGGAGGAGAATGGAGCTATCTAGAGTGGCTGATTGATGGAGTAGAGCTGACCTTTGCTAGCCTGGGTCCTAAGGCCTTCCTTTCAGAGCAGAGATCCAAAGAGTGTGCTGTCAAGGGAAGAGAGCATTCTAGAATTGAAGAAAAGAAGTTTTTTTTTTTTTAATTTCTGTTTAGTCTATACTCACATGGTAACAAGGAAAAAACAAAACTGTATAACTATCAAAGAATAGTGCATAGCAGGAATCCCTGATGAACTTCATTCCCAAGGGGAATAGAACAGTAGAAGGCAGTGCCTTCTTTCATGCATGAAGAAAAGGCCCTTGTCCTCATAAAAGTGAGTAGAGTGTCAGGTCTGTCATATACAGAGAATATTTCAAGGACAGGGAGACCAGGGAAGCTATAAAGGACAGTGTGACACAGCAAAGAATACAAGAAACCAGTCCCAGATACAAAGTTAAGTCACATGACTCATTCAGGAAGTTTGCTGAGCAGAAACACGGTCACAAAATTGAGCAGCCTGGGTGGTCTTGTAGTTCTTGAACTTGAGACCCTGTTGGAGTTTAATTCAAGTGTGATCAAATCTAACCGAGGTTGCAGCCCAACTCACGCCCCAATCAAATTCTAAAATGGACATCAGTTTGTTTGTGAGGCCGCAGATTCAAATAAAGGCAACCAGACACACCCTTGCTCCTCTTTGAGGCCAGAAGTGAATGAAATCTAATTATAACAATGTCCTCAACTCAAGACTTGAACTCTGAATCTCATTTGGCTAAAAGATAATCATTTGTGCTCTTTGAAAATAATTAAATAAACAGAACAACAAAAGTTGAACTCCAGTGTCCACTGTGTGTTTTAAAATTCCATTTGCTAGAACTCAAGAAAATGTTACAAGACACAAAGAAAAGCTGGTAACTGTGGACCGTAATCAAAAGAAAAATTATCGGTAGAAAGCAGACGGATAGAAGACCACTTATCAGAACTGGTGGTCAAGGACTTCAAAATAACTACCACAAACATGTCAGAATTCACAGAGAAAAATGATAAGTAGAATGTAAGATGAAATTAGACTATCAAGGGTCTAGAGAGATGGCTCAGCATTTACAAGCGCTTGATGCTCTTTGAGAGGACCCAGGTTTGGTTCCCAGCTTCCATGTTGGGCAGCTCACAACTGCCTGTAATTCCAGTTTCAGGGAACACAACACCCTCTTCTGGCCCCTGAAGGCATTGCACACATAGGTGGACATAGAAACACTAGGTGCACATACACATGTGCATGCATGTGCATGCGTGCGCGCGCGCACACACACACACACACACACACACACACACACACAAAATAAATAAAGGAATGAGTGAATGAAAAAGGAAAATAGACTGTTAAGAAATTAAAATCCTAAAAACATTAACAACCAAAAGGAAACTGGAGATCTGAAACTTTTCACATTTTAAATTAAAATGTTAATTTTATGGGCTAAGTGATGGCAACTACAATGGAACAAAGAAGAAAATAAGAAAGTTAAAAATCAAGTCACTAAGACTGAATCGAACTATAGTGCAGAGAGAAGAGGGCGGAGCAGAAGATTAGTTACTTATGGACTAATATAAAATGATGTTACCTGCCTGTAAGACTAGTCCCAGGAGGAGAGGAGAAAAACAAAAACATTCTCTTAACCTTTTAAAGACACATGGCTAATTATTTTCAAAATCTATTTAGAGACCAGTGACACTCAGACAATCTTTAAAAGGATGAATACAACAAAAAGCTATGCATAAGCCATCTCAGGACATCATAGTGTTGTATGACACTAATCCTGTGGAGGAGACATGAACAAATGTCTACTCACATAAGATAGAAAACCCACCAAAGTCCAACTTGGTGAACCAATGAGTTTTATTACAGGAGTATGGATAGGAGTTACAGAGAGGAGCAGAAATGACTCAGAGAGAACTTCATCAGCAAAACCCACTCTATCATGTGTGATAGCCCACAAAAGTTGGAAACCTGGAGCACACTGCACAGCCTTCAGGCAGCTCAACAGGGTGAAAGATATCTTTTCTAGGTCACTCAGTTGGTGTGAACTTCCTCTAGGCAGCTCTACTGATCTCTGCTTCTTCTAGGTGACTGGGCTTCTCTGACAGTTTCCTCTCAGCATGGGGAGTGAGGAGCCAATGTATTTGGTCAGTTTCAGGGACTTCCTGGAGCTATTTTGAGTTGTTTACTTCCCATCTTCAGGAGCTTCCTTGAAGTATTTTACCTTCCTTAGAAAACCCTGTTGTTCCATCTCCCTGTCAATATCCTGTCTTAGGAAGAGATGGAGAATGGAAGAAAGGGTTTGAGGAGGAGATGAAGGAAAGAAAAGTAAGAAAGAAAGAAAGGAAGGAAGGAAGGAAAAGAAAGAACTGACTCATATTGTAAGTGCTAAGCAGGGAAAATGTTGAATTAAAACTCTATATTTAAAGATAATGTTATTTTAAAGTAAAAGTGAAATAATTTTCATGTAAATAAAATCTGAGAAAATTCATCACCTATGTTGAAGGAAAGGTTAAAGAAAATTCTTCATTGTGAAGAAAATTTGAACCAGATAAAAATTCAAAATGAAGAGTTGGGAGCTCAGTGGATAAAGCAATACCCATACAAGAACTGAGATCAGAGTTCAGATCTCCAGAACCCACATAAAGACAGGCGTGAGAGAGTGGCCTGTACTCCCAGTGTTTCTATAGCAAGAGGGAAATGCCCAGAATTTTATAGGCTGCTCTATCCTACACAGCAATGAACACGAGACTTGGTCTCACACAAGGTAGAGCCTGAAGTCATCCTCTGACCTCCACACAGACACCAAGGCAAGAACATGCCTGGACTCACATACACAGACATGTGTGCACACACAGCATATATATGCATTTCATACATACATATACAATCTTTAAAAGGAAATTTAAATGAAGACTGAGTGTAAATTGCACAGGTAAATATAAAAACTTATTTTTTTTATTTTCTGAATTAAAAAAAAAAAAAACTTCATAGAGTTTTTTGGTGAAGCCCTGTCCCTCGGAGGTTCTGAGTTAACTGATGGTATGCCCACACTGTCCTCCTTTTAAAAACTCTTCTATGGTTCAGTGTCACCAACAAAACGAAGTCTGAAAGTCCCAGTTACCATGAAGTCAAGACTTTTCAATCAATGCCTCACTTTGTATCTGCAGATTCAACTCTGGTATTCACATCTAGAAAATACATACACACACACACACACACACACACACACACACACACACACACACACACCATGATCTTAACCCCTAGCCAGACTGAAATGTCTGAAATGTTTTATTTTTGCATTTTTAGGCACCAAAACCAGGGCCTTGCACATTTGTGCAAGTGTCCTGCCACCGAACTACATCTCTGACCCCAGGCCAAAATATTTGAAATTATTCACACATTCTAGATTCCTCAAGCTACCAAACCTTTGAATTTGTTGTCCCCTATGTTTGACACACCTCACATGCTTACTAAACTTTCTGAAAAACTCAAAAGCTCACATTGCAATGGAATTTTCCTATGTTAATTGAACTGGTTGAGTCTTTTTTTTTTTATAAGTACTTTATTTTTTTTCCGTCGCAAACCCTTCCCTATTCCCCCTTCCTGTCCCACCCTTCCACCCTCTTCCCCCCCCACCCAACAACTTTTCTTTTCATTCCAACAAATGGTTCTTTCTCTTATAACAGTAAATTCTATACAAAACAGCAGAATTAAATATGCCACATTTATGAGAGTTAAATGGCCCAGTATACCTTCCCAATGTCCAGTTCATACATATTTAGCCCCTGACTTTAACATTCTACCTTCTAACCATCTCCATGAGTTTAAAGTTCTATAACTGACTTAGTTTTCATACTAACTTGCATCACTATTATAACCATCTTCTTAGATCTAGAACGCCCTCTTGATTCCTAAACAACTCAAAATTTAGCTATGAGACTCAAGCTGTCTATTCTTCAACCACCTCAGAGAGCTGAGAAGGATAAATATATCTGATTGTATAGGAAGTGCAGGGCCTGCAGCTTCCAATACTAAGAAATGACAAACCAGTGACTACCTGGACAGTTCCCATTTTCTCTCCATACATTCCAGCATCAGTCTTCAGCCTTTTGGTCCTGTTTCTCTGACAGACATTTATTGTAGAGCAGGGATTGTGAAGGACTAACCTACCCTGTCTTGGCAGAGCTAGGCTGTTGACTTCCCTGCTACCAAGTTTTGTCCTTTTTGGACAGCAGTCTGTCTGCAGTTGAAGCAAGGAGTTTTTACATGCCAAGAGATAGGCTTGCCACTAATTCAACCATCTCACACTGGAGATTCTTCGATGCTTTTCTTCTACTTGGAGTAGAATAGGGGGTGCTGTCAGGAGCTGATATGTCACGATATCAAAAAAAAAAAATCTTAATTTAAGACCACATCTTTGAATGCCATATTCTGCAGATCTCTTGGGGTTTTTGAAGATGCCCTATCTATCTCTTGTATTTAGATAAGCAAATGTTGCTTGTCTCTTAACAACTTGATTACTGAGTAGCTTAGAGAATATCTGTGATAGACTGTCTTAGTAGCTAACAAGGTGACATGCATGCATGACTAGGATTTTGTTTTTCTTAACTATCCTAAACAGTTTAAGATGGTTGGTATCAAGAGGCCAGAGCTTCACATTTCATTTTTAAGTATCTCTAGGTACGATACCATTAGGAAGCGTTACCTTAAATTTTGTATCAATATACAAAGATCTATTCAAATGTGGCTAAATATACTCTTAATTTTGTATCAATATACAAAGATCAATGCCTATGCGGCCCAATACAATCTTAATATTGCGTCCATATACAAGGGTCGATACCATTGTGGCCAACTATAATCTTAATTTTGTATCAATATACAAATATCAATACTGACGTAGACCAATACAATCTTATTTTTGCACAATAAACAATGGTCAATACCACTTTAACCAAATACACTATTAATTTTGTATCAATATACAAAGGTATAAAGGCATATTCAATAATCTGTCCTTTCTTCTTGGTCCTTCCCATACTATGTCTATGTCTCGATTTTTCTCAAGTCCGTGCATTCCTACATAGGAGATAAAGAAGGATACAGAAAAGGGAGAGAAGGAATACCTTGGGTCTAACCTCCAAAACCCATTAAACAGGACCATTTAACAACTTGTAATCTCTTCCCCTAAATACAGAGTTTTCAGTTGTCCTTCAAATAACTGAAAAAGGGGGGGGCGGAGAAACACCCTCCCCACCCTCTGGGCATGGGACGTCGCTCTCTTAAAATGACTTCCTGCTGATTTGGGTCGTAGTAAACATGTTTGGGGCCCAAACCAAAATGGAAAAATGGTTAAAAATGTTAATACAATCCTTTTATGTTCAGTCCTTCTGTTCTCAGCTGTTTAGATGTCCTAAGGAGTTTGTAGGCAGAAGCTGAACTTCCAGGCTTTACTGAGGTTCTGGCTGGGGCATTGTGTAGAGCTGAACGGTCTTAGCGATATTGAGTTGTTGTGGTTGTAGGCTTTTGATGGAGACATCTATTGAGGGAGTCTGTCAGGCTGAATCATCTGGGTCACTCGTCTTCTTTTGGTGTCTGATTCTGATTTCTGCTGAGGTTTCCGTTGTCCAGTTGTCTCTGGGTTCCTTGAATGGATGCTTTGATTCTCCTGGAACGATAAGAACAGAGCTCTACCCTATTCCTCACTCAGGGACAATCGCCCTCTTTTTTTGGGGGGGGGGTAGGTAATATTTCTCCTGAAGCAAATTTGGTTTTTGACAATATATAAAGTGTTATCTTTCAATCTGGTTTAAAGAAGAAAGTATTTTGTTATTTTGGAGCTAAACCAGCTTTAGTGTATATATTTTGAGGTCTCGAAGGACAATTTGTTTGTGTTGTGTGGGCCTTTTGTAAGTAGCTTTTAAACTTAGGTCCTTCCAAATCCTATGTGTGTGTCTCTGCATTCTAATTATTGGGATCCGAGACCTGTGGTTCCCATCTGAGGGGATTAAAGATGTGTTCCACCACTCCTGGATCGAAGTTTTTCTTTATTTAGAGTTTGTTTTGTATCAGGCTGACCTTGAGCTCTGAGATCTGCCTGTTTCTGTCTCTAGTGTGTTGGGGTTAAGGGTGTACTCTTCTTGAATGATGGGATTAAGGGTGTGTACCCTCACCACCCTTTTCCGTGTAACTCTAGAATTTATAAGTCCACTAACTCTATAGTGCTCCCCCCGTCTCTGCTGAAGTTAAAGGCATGGGTTAACACCACATTTCTCCTGTATTTTACCTTAGCTCTACGTTTTTTCGACACTTGGAGGTTCATAAAACCAGGTTGAACGGCTGTGTCCTTTATTTTATTTACAGTGTTTTAACATTGTTACCTGCTTTTTTTTTAATTAGTAAATTTGTTTGTTGCTACAGGTTACATCCTTGACATATTGTCCTCTTTTCCTGCTTCCCAGCCCCACCCTCCCATTCTCTACTCCCTGACCCTTCCATCTTGATCCTCTGGGGTGGAGTGTCCCTGCATACCAGTCTCTTGGTTGAGTCTTTTAACAACATCCTGTATTTAGAGAGTTACTGATCTTCCAAATCCCTTAATATAAGCCATATATATACAAGCCTCCCTTGCAGATAGCACATAGGGATGTGACTTTGTCTTTACCCTCAGTTACATCTCCACTAGGCTTTGAATAAAAAGCCTGTGGTCTGTGGGTGGATGGTCTAGCAGTTCAGAGCACTGACTGCTTTTCTAGAGGACCTAGATATCAATGCCCATCATTTACAGGATGGCTTGCATCTGTCTACTAGGTCAGGTCCCAGGGGATATGACTTCCTCTTCTGGACTCTCTTCTGGGCACTGCATACAGGTGGTACAAAACATCCATGTATGCAAGACAGAAGTTAAGAGAACTTTGTATGGGGACTGGGGAAGTTCCTCAGTGGGTAAATCACCTGATGCTCTTGCAGAGGACCAAGGTTCATTCCTCACCATTTGTATGGAAGCTCATAACCATCTGTAACACCAGTCCCAAGGGGCCAATGGCCTCGTGTCACCTCCATGGGTACCAGGAACACACATGGTACCACAAATATATGTGCAAGCAAATATTCACAGACAGAAATAAAATAAATAACTCTAAACAATTGAAAAGAGAGCAATTTGTGGAATTTGTTGACTTATAACAATAACTGTTTAACAATGAGTCCTTCAGAAGGAAGCAATCTCCTACTTTTAGCATTTACCAAATTCCATGACATCAACACTGCTGCCATAAGTCATTTCAAGATGCTATGTAACAGCTTTGCGTGTGGAGTTGTGAAGAAACAAACAGAAGTGAATGACTAAGTAGGAATTCCACCATATGTAGACAGCAGATACAAATAAATAACTAGATGATCTTCTGGAGGGTGAAATCTACAGGAATATATGCTTAAAATATTCAGAAATTTATGAGATTTGCATACTGATTATCAACATCTACAAATACAACTAATTTAAATGTTATAGAATTTAGTTTGCTTAAATGGCTGTATTTTAATAGCTAGTTTACAGAGTTCCTGAATGTTTACTGGTAGGCTTGTAGGAGTTGGTGGGAACCAGTATGCCACTAACTCCATTAGCTCCAGGGACCTCATTCTAGCTTTACCACAAGGTTTCAATTAAGTCCAAGGTATGAAAGCTAAGAAACCACAGGTTTACAAGGACATTGCCTCAACAATGTTCATAGCAGCTTTATTTGTAATAGCCAGAAACTGGAAACAACCCAAATGTCCTTCAACTGAAGAATGGATAAAAAAAACTGTGGTACATTTACACAATGGAATACTACACAGCTATCAGAAACGAGGAAATCATGCAATTCGAAACCAAATGGATGGAACTAGAAAATCTCATCCTAAGTGAGCTGACGCAGTCCCAGAAAGATAAACATGGTATGTATTCCCTTATAAATGGATATTAACCATACATCAGAGGATAACTATCCTACAACCCACACACCCAAATAGATAGGAACCTAGCATATCTATCCTAGGAAAAATTCTACCCACCAGTGAGTCATGGAATCTGCTGCAGGTTAGTGGAACACCACACCCTAGATGGTGTGTCTTATCAAGCTCCAGTACAAATGGAAGCTCTTGGCCCTCACATGACGCAAGATCTGAGGGAGTATGATATGTGAGGGCCCACCTCATCTGAGGAGAAGGAGAGTACCAAATAGAGGAACAAGGAGGGAGGGAGGGAGGGAAGGAGAGAGGGAGGGAAGGGGAGAGGAAGGGAGGGGCCAGGAGGGGAGGAGGGAGGAAACTATGTTCTAGAAGTAAATAATACTTTTTAAAGAAAAGAGTTAATAAGCTTAAAAATATAATAAAAATACAATATAAAAATTTCAAACTATAATTTACCAAAGATATAATTGCCTTACTGGCATGAAAGGAAAATGGCCTTAATTTCAGATTAGAATGTTAGACTGCAGGTGGCCACAGAGATTACACAAACTTGATAGCAGCTTAAAAGTTCTTTTTCTTTTTTGTAGAGGTATAGGATATTTCCATGGTTTGGCATTAAAAAGCAGGTAACAGGTTTAAAACACTTTTAAAATAAATTAAAGGTGACAGCTGTTCAACCTGGTTTTACAAACCTTCAAGAGTTGAAAAAACTTAGAGCTAAGGTAAAATAATGCATGGTGTTAGCCCATTTCTTTACCTCCAGCAGAGACAGGAGGATCACTATAGAGTTAGTTGTCTTATAAATTCTAGAGTTACAAGAAACAGGGTGGTGATGGTGCACACCCTTAGTCCCATCATTGGAGAAGAATACACCCTTAATCCCAACACACTAGAGACAGAAACAGGCAGATCTCAGAGCTCAAGGTCAGCCTGATACAAAACAATCTCTAAACAGAGAAAAACTTTGATCCAGGGTAGAGGAGCACATCTTTATTCCCATCAGTTGGGAACCACATGTCTTTGATCCCAAAATTTAGAATGCAGAGACAGGCACATAGGATTTGGAAGGATTTAAGTTTAAAAGCTACTTACAAAAGGCAGGCTGCAATTCAAACAAATTGTCCTTTGAGATCTCAAAATATATATATACTAAAGGTTTGTTTAGCTCCAAAATATCAAAATAATTTCTTCTTTAATCTGGATTGAAAGGTAATACTTTATATATTGCCAAAAAACCAAATTTGCTCCAGGAAAAATATTACCTGACCCCCCCCCCCAAAAAAAAGGTAATTGTCCCAGAGTTAGGATGAGGGCAGGGCTCTGTTCTTATCTTTCCAGGAGATTTAAAGCATCCATTCAAGGAATCCAGGGACAACTGGACAACGGAAACCTCAGCAGAAAACAGATCAGACACCAAGGAAGATGAGTGGCCCAGATGATCCAGCCTTGCAGACTTCCTCAATAGCAGTTTCCTCAAAAGTCTACAACCACAACAACTCAAAATCGCTAAGATCGTTCAGCTCCACAGACTGCTCCAGCCAGAACTTCAGTAAAGCTCTGAAGATCAGCTTCTGTCTATGAACTTCTTAGGACATCTAAATAGCTGAGCACAAAAGGACTGAATATCAAATTATTCTATTAACATTTTTAACCATTTTTCCATTCTTATTTGGGCCCCAAACAGGTTTACTATGTCCCAAATCAGCAGGAAGTCATTTTAAGAGAACGACATGCCATCCCCAGAAGGTGGGGAGGGCGTCACCCCCCCTTTGGTTATTTGATGGATAATAGAAAATTTTGTTATTTAGGGGAAAAGACTACAAGCTGTTAAATGGTCTTGTTAAATGGGTTTTGGAGGTTAGACCCAGGGACTTCTCTCTTTTTCTTTTCTGTATCCTTCTTTCTCTCCTATGTAGGAGTGAACAGACTTGAGAAAAATGAGACATAGACATAGTATAGGAAAGATCAAGAAAAAAGGACAGATTATTGAATATGGCTTTATACCTTTGTATATTGATACAAAAATAATATTATATTTGGCTAAATTGGAACTGATCATTGTATATTAATGCAAAATTAAGATTGTATTGGGCTACATCAGTATTGATCTTTGTATATTGATGCAAAATTAAGATTATATTTGGCCACAGTGGTATTGACCCTTGTATATTGATGTAAAATTAAGATTGTATTTGGCTACATCGGTATTGATCTTTGTATATGGATACAAAATTAAGATTATATTTGGCCACATTGGTATTGATCTTTGTATATTGATACAAAATTAAGGGTAACGCTTCTTAAAGGTATTGTTCCTAGTAATGCTTAAAAATGAAATGTAAAGTTTTGGCCTCTTGCTACCAACCATCATAAACTGTTCAGGATAATTAAGAAATGGAAACTAATAGTCATGCAAACATGTCATTTTGTTAATTACTATGACAGTCTATCACAGTTATTTTCTAAGCTACTCAGAAATCAAGTTGCTAAGAGACAAGCAATATTTGCTTATCTAAATATAAGAGATAGATAGGGCATCTTCAAAAACCTCAAGAGATCTGCAGAATATGGCATTCAAAGATGTTTTCTTAACTTAAGATTTTTTGACATCAAGACATGTCAGCTCCTGACAGCACCCCCTATTCTACTCCAAGTAGAAGATGAGCATCGAAGAATCTCCAGTGGGAGATGATTGAAATGGTGGTAAGCCTTTCTCTTGGCAAGAAAAACCCCTTGCTTCAACTGTAGACAGACTGCTGTCCAAAAAGGACAAAACTTGGAAGCAGATAAGTCGACAGCCTAGCTCTGCCAAGACAGGGTAGGTAAGTCCTTCATAATTCCTGCTCTACAATCAATGTCTGTCAGAGAAACGGGGCCAAACGGCTGAAGAATGATGCTGTAATGTATGGAGAGAAAATGGGAACTGTTCAGGCAGCCATTGGTATGTCATTCTTAGTTTTGGAAGCTGCAGGCCCTGCACTTCCTATATAATCAGATATATTTATCCCTCTCAGGTCTCTGAGGTGGTTGCAGAATAGATAGCTAGAGTCTCATAGTTAAATTTTGAGTTGTTTAGGAATCAAGAGGATGTTCTGGATCTAAGAAGATATTTTTAAAATTGTGAGGCAAGTTAGTATGAAAGCTGAGTTAGAAATAGAACTTTAAACTCATGGAGATGGTTAGATAGTAGAATGTTAAAGTCAGGTGCCAAATACATATGGACTGGACATTGGGAATGTATGCTAAGCCATATAACTCTCATAATTGTGTCCTATTTATTTCTGTTGTTTTGTATTGTATTTATAGTTATAAGAAAAAGAACCATTTGTTGGACTGAAAGGGAGAGCTGTTGGGGGGGGGAAAGAAATACCTTAAACTAAAAAAAAATTAAAAAAATAAATAAAAGGGAAGAGGATGGGGAGTTGAGGGGAAGGAGAGTGGAAGGGTGGGACTGGAGGGGGGAGTAGGGAGGGGATTGTGATTGAGATGTAACTTGAAGAAATAAAAAAATAAATTATTTTAAAAAAAGAAGAAACCACAGGTTTGTAAGTTAGAGTCTTGTCTGAGGGCCTATGGCTAATTTCAGATGACATTAGAATAAAAGTTGGGGCTACTTACTGCTTACTGCCCGGCAGACACAGTGATAAACACATTATGAAAATCATTTGATTGTCATACAAGCCTGTGAAATAGTCTCTATAACCATTTCCCATTATATGTTAAAATAATAAATTCATATCCACATATATTCTCAAGAGAATTGATTGCCCCATAGTCCCCAACTAGGAGTCCTCTAGCCATGACTCCAGGCTGGGCAGTCTATCTCCAAGGTCAATTTTTTTTTTTGAAGAGAGAGAGTTTGCTCTGGTTCACACTTCAGAAACTCACCATGGTGGGAAGTCAAGGTCACAGGATCTTGAAGCAGCTGGTCGTGTTGAATCCACAACCAGGAGGCACAGAACTATGAATGCATCTGGTTGCTCAAATCCCTTTCTGCACTTACAGTCTAAGATCCCGAACAGGGAACAATGCCACCCATAGGGGGCAGCAGATATCACCACTTCAATTAATGCAATCAAGGTATTACCCCAGAGGCTTTAAGAGCAAACAAACAAACAAATATTTTCGAGATGTAGTGTAACAGCTTCCTGAAGCAGGGAAGAGGGTCTCAAGAATGAGTTGCCCCAATGTCATAGTCTTAACCAGTGTATGTAAGCCTTAGGTTTTCTGACTTTGAACCATGTTTATTGTCCATTTGGGTTACTTTCCTTTTTTTTTTTTTTTTTTTTTTTTAATGACAAGGTCTCATGGGTCCCAGGCTGGCCTTGAACTCTCTATGTAGCCAAAGATAAACTTGAACTTATCCTCTTGTCTCTCCCGCCCCAGTGCTGGGATTCCAATATTATCCTATTGTTTCCAGTTTTATGTGGTGCTGGGGATTGAACCCAAGATTTCCCACATGCAAAGCAAGCACTCTACCAGCTGAGCTACATCTCCAACCCTACCTTGTTCACTTGTTAAATGAGGCAAAGGTACCTGCTCACTTCCTGAATGCTTAACTTCACTCTGCACCTATGGGATCTCATGGTTTAAATGATGAGCTTATAGAGGCCAAGGAGTAGAATGTGGTAGTTTAAATGAGAAATGTCCCATAGGCATTTGAACACCCCCTGCCCCTTCTATTAGTGGTGATGTTTAGAGAGGTTTAAGAGTGACTGGCTTGCTGGAGGAAGCATGTAACCTGAGGTTGGCTGGAGATTCATAGCCTCACCCTGCTTCTAGTTCCCTCTCTCTTCTTCATACTTGCAATTGAAGATACCATCTTAGTTTCCCACTCCTGCTTCCATGCCTGCTGCTTGCTGCTATGGTGGATTGCATAACCATAAGCCAAAATGAACTCTTCCATAAGTTGCTTTTGGTCATGGCATTTAATCACAACAACAGAAAAGTAACTAATACAGAAATGTTCTACATCACTTGTGGAAAACTCATTAGTGCCAGACCTCTTGAGTTCATTTCCAAATGACATTCTTAACCCAAGCCAACAAAATCCCTTAGTAAACAAAGACATTTTCTTCCCAGAGGAGCAGAACTTGCATCCAGGATGGAATCCAGGGACAGAAAGTTCCTTCCTTAGTGGAACTAGACTTCACAAAATATATTTATCATCAGATCTCCTTAATTTATTCACCCATCAAACACTTGAATGAGGAACATTGTACAAGACAATCGCTGCGCAAAGCTTCCAGGGCCAAGCAACCTATTAGGCAACACCAAAGCACCAAAGCAGTTTTGGAGACTCGTAAGCTTTTTGAGGGTTCATGAAAATATTTGAGACCTGAAGATAATTAATACCACCTCTGAAATACAAAGACTGTGAAATTAAACCAGCAAACATCCACTTGAAAGTCTATAAAGTATAACCTTATGTCTACCTGCCAGCTATCTTGCAGCACAGCTCTTCACAATGATGTATAAATTATTTTAGGTGGAGCCCTAATAGGTTGGATTTTAAATAAAGCAGTCCCCGAAGGCGAAGAGCATCAGAGGCCCACAGAGGTCACAGGTAGCCAAGAGATGCTAAGAAAACAAAGATGAGTGAGATACAGTCTCTGGCTTTGAGGGTGTCCAATCTTAAGTACGGTTTGTTTACGTGTCTGTTTCTTTGTTCTAATTACGAGTCCTCAAAAGAGGAAGACTCTGTCCTGTACTTTCTGGTAAAATTTCATATTCTTTGCTCCTTCAGAATCATATGCAATACGTCAGTTGAGTGGATACAATGAGATTACTGGTGTGGTCTAGACTCCAAATTCTGAGCAATTCACAAAGACTCAGAGGTCTTTCTCTTGTGTTCTCATTCATACATGCATGTGCATATTTACACACACACACACACACACACACTTCTCTCTCTCTCTCTCCTCTAGCACCTAAATCCAACAGTGGGTGGAAGGAAATGGCAAAGCTAACTTAGTGAGTTAGACATAAACACCAGCTATTGTACTGGGCCCTTTCCAAACAACATAGTAAGTGCACAGCAAATGCTAAATTAAAAAGCAAATATGTGTAACTTTCAAGTCAAGGAAGAAAAAAAAAAACCCTTAACAGTCAGCCATGTGTACAAATCCTTCCCCCACCCCCACCCCCATCCCCACCCCAGGCCAGCTATGCTGCAGCAGCATTGCAGAGAGCTGCTCACTTGCAGCCGCTCTTTCCTTCACTCTGATCTGCAATTCCCTTTGCATATGCTCTCATATGTCAATCTTGCCATGCATGATCATAAAGGGAGGATCAATGTCAGACAGACTATAGAACAAGTAGGAGATGGTCACAGAAAGAGGGTCTGAATTCCTTGAAACTCACTCTGCTGCTCCCTTCAGTGAAAGGCTTCTCTCTCCCACACTTATCAGTTCATTCGAATTCCAGGACCAATCTTGTCACTTCAGGCAGCTTTAATGGCTTTCATTTCTGCCAGCCCAACACTGTGACTTCTGAAACTCTTGTCCACCAGTAGGCACCCCTGGCCTTCCACACTCTCACAGAACTGAAACATTTCCATGGTCCAGTTTTTACCCCATGGGAAGCTGTATTGCTCCTGTGTCAGCTTAAAAAGCTGCTCCAAAGCTCCAAGGAAGATAAAGACAAGTAGAGAAATGTCCAGAACATGGGAAATGGCCTAATGCCAGAGTCCATTTGTACAATTCCAGATTTGACTCACACAATATGACAGGATTATTCTGTGACATAGGGCTTAAGGAATCATGACTCAGAACTACATACCTGAAAACTGGGGTTATTACCAAAGTGGTTCCTTCCTAGATTTGGAAGGTTTGTTGCTGTTTCTCTGGTTTTGAATTTCACAATCACTGGGTGTTTATGGCACTGCTAGGGACTGTGCTGAGATTTCTCTTCCTTGTCTCACAGACCTATGAAGTAGGTGTGATTATTGCCATTTGCAAAGTGGAAACCACAACCCAGGGATGTGAAGTAACTTGCCCAAGGTCACATGCTTTGTAAATAGCTCAGGCTAGATGTAACTCTACTTTGTCTTCCTGCAAAGGCTTACCAAATATCACTGAGCCCCATTCCTGAGACCATAGGAAATGACAGACACAATCGATGATTACAATCTATGTAGCATGCTAACCCCTTCTGAAAGAGGTAGGTGGTTACACAGGAGAACAGGTAGGAAGGAAAGGTACAGTAATGAATTCATCTTGGAGAGGGGAACAAAGGAGGCCATGAGAAGTGAGTGTAGAAGAGTTGAGAAAAGGACTTAGGATTTGGGGCACATGGATGGATGAGGGAGCCATCTAGAGTGAGTGAGGAGGTCCTGTCACCAGGAGACTAAGGAAATGAGGCAGAGTCACAGTCAGAAGTTAGCGTGATTATCACAGACACAGCACAGGAGAGCAGGGTGGCAAACCCACAGAAGGAGGAGCAGTCAGGAGGCATTTCGGGCGAGCCAGCTAAGAACTGATGTGTCTGGAGCTAGGGCAACAAGTGGCCAACTGGAAGGGTGGAATGGCTTTGGAACATGACTCTTTAATGTAACTGATCATTTTTAAAAGCATCACCTAGGAAATGACCTAAACTTGCAAATTCTGAGACCTGCTGCAGGATAATGGAATTCCCTGGAGTGGACCCTGACACCTGCATTTGAACGAGCGCCACGAATGATTCTCATGCCAGTAGTCTGCAGACAATTGCTGTGGGGACATTTCGAGAGAGATACTCGGTGATGAATCTGCTATGAGGGTAGCAAGGAAGGGAGGGCCGAATTCTAACCACCTTCCCTCTCAGGGAGCCTTATTTCTTTTGCTAACAGCCTAATCTCCCATGAAAATGCCTTTCCCCCCACTCTCAGATCAGATGTTTTGCACAAGGCCCCAGGCAGCCAGCCTGTGGCTACCTATTCAGGGAGAGAAACACACACTCTTGAACTCTACCTTGACGCTGGTACCTAAGATGCTGTGGTCGGTGCACATGGTTAGCACCTAAGATTCAAGCCAAGAGAAATCAGGTTTGAGAGACAGAAAAATGAAAACCCCCAAGTTCTTCCCTGTGGATTGAGGCCTGAATCCAGCCATGTCCAAAGGCAGGACACCCTGAAACTTTACATCGCATAAGCCTCTGATGCAATGATTGGCTCTTATTGCTTCTGCTACCTGTGTTATGTTTTCTGTCGTTGACAAAAGGACCTTCCTGCTCACTGTAAGACAACTGGTATCTAAAAATCTTACCCTACAGATCAGATAAATGGAGAGCCGATTACTTCTATTAAAAAGGGATTCGCTCGCAGTTTCCTTTGAAGAGAGAGCCTCCCCAAGGTATGAAGTGTAGAATTTGATTTATTAAATTTGATTTACACATGACCTTTTCAGGAGGACGATCTTAAATGCAAAGTAAGAGCCTTCTCTGCTGAGATAATTGCTCTCAAAGCCACTGCAGTGTGGCTTTCAGGAGGGGTCAACTAGGGTGGCTCCCTAAAGTGGAAGCCACCCCTGCCCTACTAGGGAGGGGACGATTTTGATTTCATAGCCTCTTGGTTCCCATAGCTGTAAAACTCAACCTGGCTGCAGCAAGCAGTGTTCTGCAAGTCTGACCTGACATCCGTGTTGTCTTCAAGTGGGTGACATTTGTGTTGCTCTTTCTTCGATTCCTAATAGGAAACATGCTTAGAATGTGATTACTTAATACATTAATTAATGCATTCATTATGCTTTATCAGTAGCATGGAGGAAAAGGCCTCCCGCTAAGGTACGTGTTGCTCTAGACTGATAGGCAATCATCCCTGGCCTTACTGTTCCACAGGCTGGGAACTCTCTGCTGTCAAGGGGACAGGAAATGCTACATAGCCCCAGCCCAGTGTTCAGGGAAAAATACAGAAGTTTCAGCACCTACATCTGCCCTGCCTGAAGCTAGGGACAAGCTCATTTCTTCTCTTTGCCCACAGCTTAGCACGTGGTCGAGGCTTCTTGCATGAACCTTGGTTGCATAGTGTGACAACTGAGTCGGTATCTGAAGAAATCTAAAAAGGAGGCTGGAATGGCCCATCTTCACCCTCTACTTTTAGATTGCGTTTTGAATCATCTAGAAGACATCCCTCTGGTTGTACCTGCCAGAGATGCTTTTTTCTTTAAAGATTTGTTTATTTTTTGTTTTATGAATATGAATATTTGCCTGTATGTGTGGACACCATGTTTGAGTCTGGTGGCCATGAAGGCCAGAAGAAGGCATCAGATCTCCTGAAACAGGAATTGCAGATATTGTGAGCCACCACATGGGTGCCAGGAAGTAAAACTAGGTCTTCTTCAAGAACAGCAAGTGCTCCTAACCGGTAAGCCATCTCTCTCACCTTGTGGGCCCAAAGAGGTTTAACTGAAGAAGAAAGATTCGCCCTCAATTCAGGTCTCACCATCCTCAGGGGCTAGGAGCTGGGACTACATGAAAAGGAGAAAGCAAGACGGTCATCAGCATTCATCTCTCTGTTCTTCCAGACTGTGAATGCCATGTGACAGCCACCTCGTTCTCCTGCCTTCTCCATCATGATGGACTGTACCCTCAGACTGTAAGTCTAAATAGACTTCTCCTTCCTTATGCTGAATTTGTCATGTCTTTTATTACAACAAGAAAAGAGAGCAATGCAGAGAACATAGGCATGGGAGTAAGAACTCTATGATTCCAGAAATTCCACAAAGTTCTTTGTTTTTCTGAAACTTGGTATGCCCCGAGTGTTGGGGGGAATGGAGTCCACCTCCCACCTGGGGCAGCAGCAACAGGCCTGGAGTCTCAACAGAAAATTCCCTTTTACTCTAGAAGCACATTTCTCAGATCAAGCCTCTAAACTGGCCCCCTCTTATCTTAGGAGTTGGGCCAGCGCCTTTATTTCCAACATGGAAAGCCGTTTTCATTTCCTCTTTCGATCCGCAATGAAGCTAGGCATCTCCTTCCAGCCTGGGGCTGGCTTGCAGCTCCCTTCTCTGGAACCCAAGGTCTCATTTTTCTCGCTGGGTTCTCCTACCTCTGACTTGAGCTAGGGCTCCCTCCCTCCCTTTCTTTCTCTCTTTTCTCCCTTTGCAGCATACTAGGCTCAGCATACATCTTGATTCACAGCACATGCCGTAAGCCCCTGCCTGTAGAAGACCCTGTTCTTGCTAGATTTTGTTCTATTATTTTTTTCCTTTCACCCCCACTCCTCAGTCCCATTTCCCACAAGCACTTAGGCTGTGCTTGGTAAACACCCCTGGATATGAGCATGCTCGTGGAAAATCTGTAATATTGTTTTGTGAGTGAGTTTGTTTAAATGTACACCAGTGGCCATGACTGCAGACTCCATGCTGTTTCTTTCTTCTTCCAGCACTCTATTTTGCATGTCTAGTTATATTACAGCAGATAAATCTATTTTCTGGCTTTAACTTCTACACTGTAGTCCACAAACATATCTTCTACATTTTGATTATCTGTGTGTGTGTATGTATGTGTGTCTGTGCGTGTCTGTATGTGTGTGTGTATGCTCATGTGTGCAGGTGTGTGTGTACATGTGGAGGTGTGTATTCATGTGCATGTGGAGGTGTGCACACATGTGCATGAGGATTTGTGCACACATGTGCATGTGGAAGTGTGTTATACATGTTCATGGAGGTGGTGTGCACACACATGTATGTGGAGATGTGCACACATGTGCATGTGAAGGGTAGATGACAACTTTGACTGCTGTTACCCAGACACCATCCACTTCTCCACACACACCCCCAAAGTCTCTCATTGGCTAGTGCACTTCAAGGACCTCCCTCTCACCACTTCTCCAGCACTGGAATTACACATGCACATCCTCACTAAAACCATGGGTTCTGGGGATCAAACTCAGTCCTCATACTTGCAAGGCATATGAGCAGGCCTCCTCGGCTTCATTGGCTTATCTGTTTTTGGTGATGAACATCTTGGCTGCCTAAAATTACTTTCAACCCCCAACAATGCTGATATATATATCATGCCTTAGTTATACACCAAGAGGAACCTGTTCTCAAAGCAAGAGTATATATGAAAGAGTATGGGAAACCTCATGGGGCCCCATCCCTAGAAAAAGAACTACAGGCAACTAAGGACTACTGAGAGAGATGGAGAATCGGCCATGCCCAGGAATGAGCCCCCCTAGTTTTATCCAATTCCAGGTAAGTCACCCCTGAAGTCACATACACACAAGTATCACTAAATGGACTCAACATGCTGTATTTATGCATTTGTCCACACATGAAACGGTAACTAACAGTCAAAGAAAAAGAGACCATTAATTTAAGAAGGAGGGGGAGTGCTACATGGAAGACGTTTGGGGGAGGGAAACAGAGGAGTAAATCTTCAATGTGTTTATATTTTAATTTTTAAATAAAATGTATTTTAGGAAAGGATAAAATTGACAGGACATAGGCCATATGCACATGGAATCCACTCAGTGACCTCCAATAGCTATCCCAGGATCCAAGGGTCCCTCCTTTTGCTACTTCTTCCCCAGTCCAAATTTGTAAATGAGGTTGTAATGCTGGATATCAATAAGAAGGAAATTGGGTTCAGCCTCTCTCTTCATAGAAAGGCCAATAAGGAGTCGAGATCTACTTCGAGGAGACACTAGTAGATCTGTTGGTGTGGGGGAACTATCTCTGAGCTGCTTGCTGTAAATTCTGGCTCATATTAGAATTGCTTGGGGAGCATTTAAGAAATATAAGTATGTGTGCCTCTCCTCAGACCCATTAATCAGGCTCTGTGGGGTGGGGCCTCATACAGGCACATCTTAAACAGTTCTGAAGTGATTTTGACATTCAGCTAAAGAGCTCCAGGGCTGGTCTCAACAGAGCATCTTATGTGAGCAGCGGTGGTATAAACACTTGGTGGCAAAGAGAATGCCATCGTGGTAAATCTATGGAGAAAGGATGAGAAAGGTGATGGCAGCTCACACTCTGGAAGGATGATCCACTAGTTCAAGGCCCAGAGGGAACTGAATTAGATGATATTTTAATTCATGCCTAATAATCTGAAACTCAAAACTTCTAAATGATTGAATAATTACAGAAATATGTGAACGCCTCGGGTCTTTAACAAGACTGCCACGGATCATTACCCAGGCCCAGCTAGAGCCTGGCTGGGAGAAACCCAAAGCTCAGGTTCCCTGTCCAAGGTGCTGGCCCTCATTGCGCTGTCCAAGGTGCTGGCCCTCAGTATGCCAGTCGCTGACACCCCTCTGCCATCAGGGAGCAGATTCCTAGCATCACCCAGTGCCAAGTGAGTTGGCCTCCTACAGAGTCAATTTCTCTCTGCAGTTAGTAAGGTAAACCCCTTACCACAGTTAAGCCACCAAGAAAGATTAATCTCCAAATTGGCAACAGTAAGGAACTGTCTGCTTTGGTTCTGGAAATGACTCTCCCATTCTAAGTCTGGTTCTGTTTTGTTTTGTTTTTTTCATATGTTTCAAAATAATCATGATGTTCAATGGTAAAAGCAGTATTTGTAGCTAGAACACAAAGCCATTTGAAAGGAGGTCATTAACATTAGTTGAGCATCTACTATGAGACAAAGGTCTAAGCATCCATTTGTTTATTTCATTTTTATTTTTGTGTGATAGGTCCCTGTCTATGATACGTGTGTGATGTGTCTAAAGGGGCCAGAAGAGAGTCAGATCCCCTGGAGCTGGAGACAGTGGTGGGTACGGTCTGATTTGGGTATTGGAAACCAAACTCAGGTCCTCTGCAAAAGAAGAAAATACTCTTAACCACTGAGCCATTTCTCCAGCCCCAGGGTTAAGCGTTGTACATGCTTCCTCTTGGTTAAATGTTACGAAGCCTTGGGAATTCCTCTTATGTATCTAGCAAAAGTGGCTCAGGCAGGTTAAGCAACTCATGCAAAGTAAAAATTGTCCAAACCTTGTTCTCTCTATTTTCAAAACCGAAACATTGCCTACACTTAGAAAAATGCAACTTATTTCTAATTAGTACTCATATAAAAGCATCAATAACTCATTGAGTCGTGTGTGTGTGTGTGTGTGTGTGTGTGTGTGTGTGTGTGTGTGTTCTTTATCAGTTCTTTATCTTCATCCTTCTTGGTAACTGCAGTACTTAGATTCAGTTGCCAACTTACTCACCAGGGATGGGCACAGGGTGAGGGTAGGGAGCTTCAACTGAGGAATTGCCTCCATCAGATTGGCCCGTAGCCATGCCTATGAGGCATTTTCCTGATTGCTGATTGTATGTGGGAAGATTTGGCTCACTGTGGGTGGTACCATTCCCTTGGCAGGTGGTCCTGGGCTAGATAAGAAAGATAGACGAACTTGAACAGTAACAGTGTTCCTCCATGATTCCAGTCCCAGCCTCCAGAGCTCTGCCTTGAATTCCTGCCCCGACTTCCCTCACTGATGGCCCAAAATAAATGAAATGAACCCTTACCTCTTCCCAGGTTGGTTTTTGGGGTTTTTGTTGTTTGTTTGTTTTTGTTTTTTGCTGGTGTTATAACAACACCAGAGGTGGGGAAAGTCAGGACAGTAACTAATCCATACCTTGGGACAATGAGCAGCCTAGGGAGACAATGATAGTTTGATGAGAATTGGCTTTTTAAATTAGCTCATTCCATTGATGAATTAGCCCAGACTATTGATGAGTTAGTCCGTCCCCACTGGGTTTCAGTCTGTGGCTAGACGTTATGTTGCATCTGGAGGCTGTGAGCACAGTTTAAATGCATCCTGTCTCCAAATATTCAGGGTTTAGAAACTCAATCCCCAAATTCACATGTTGATAGTATTTAGATGTGGGGCTTTTGGCAGACAATTAAGGGTGGATGACACCCTGAGGCTGGGGATTCTCATGAACAGACTAGTGGCCCCAAAGAGATCCAACTTGTCAGTTTCCGTCCTTCTTTCTATAAGAACCTCATGATATAACACAGTAAAAAAGCCTTCAGCAGATGACAAACATTTTTCACTTGTCTAGAAACTCTTTCCAGTTTCTAGAACAACTAACCATTTAAACTAACTGTTTATAAATTGCTTAGTCTTGGGAATTTTCTTATAGCAACATAAAGTAGACTCATATAACTGTTGAACCCATTCTCTAAAGCCATGCATCGCCAGGAAAAATGTTCTGGTATGTGCCAAGGTGGAGAGTCCCGCCAACAGCAGAAAGATGCGATGACTCTCAGAAACCCTTGAGAATCTTGTGCTGTTCCTTTCATCTTGATAAGAAGGGTGAGAGAAAGACCCTACAGGACTCTTCAGGGCAGGGATTGTCTAAGTGTGGTCCTTGGAGTAGCAGCATCTGTACCATCTGGGTACTTGGTAGGAAATTTATAGATGCCACCCCACACCTACCAAACTGAAACCTCTAGGGGTGTGTAACATTCATCTGATTTTAACAGATCTCTCTCTCTCTCTCTCTCTCTCTCTCTCTCTCTCTCTCTCTGTATGTGTGTGTGTTAGAGAGAGACAGAAACAGAGAAACAGAGACAGACAGAGAGAGAGAGAGAGTAGGGGGGTTGAAAAGAACTGCTTTTCAAGTTGCTGGTGGTCAGCAGAGAAACTACAAGTGCTGAAGTGTGCCCATGTTTTGACTGTAGGGATCCAGTAAAGGATGCCCTGGGAAGATATAAAACACCTGCCTTTTCAGCACCCTCCCCTCACAAACCAGAAGCAGTTACCTACTGCCCACTGTGTTCAAGCTGGAAGTCTTGGCCTGGACTTTCAGGCTGCCCTCTGTCCACTCAGCTCTGCCTCTTTCTCGTTCCACTTGAGTACTAGGTGCTCTGGGTGGGGAAAAGGGTGACAAATAGGAGTGAAGGCAGAATATTATTTTCCTGTAGAGTTTGTTTGTCAGGAAATAGCAACCCCCCATCTCTGCTTCTTTACAAACTCTTACATCCCTAAATACACAAAACATGCTCATTTTCTCAGCAAACCAAGCCATACATAATGTATTTTATTGGCACCTTGAATAAAGATGTGGCAGACATGAATCTCAAATGTGCAGATAAAAAAGCTGTGAGGAGCACTCACAATGGGTGAGCAGGGAGCAAGAAAGCACCTGGCTGATCTTGCCAGAGCTGGAAGAGATGCTGTAGGGGAGCTGCACCCCACAGTCCCAGGAAGCTGTGCAGATGCCTCTGGCATCATAATACATTCATAATAATAATGAATCTGGCATACAGTCCTAACACTGAAGAGGTTGAGGCAAGATGATCAGGATGATTTTGAGGCTGCTCTGGGCTATATAGTGAATTCCAAACCAACATGAGATCTATAGCAAGATCTTGTCCCCAAAACAAAACAAAGGATGATGAGAAGGCTCTGTCTAGGATTGGGACAAATAAAGTATAGCAAAGGGTAATGCTGAATGGGTGGACAGATATAGTAGTGTGTTCTATAATTCCAGCACTCAGAAGAGATGGGCAGGAACATAGGGTGTGAGACTAGCGTGGGCTGCATGGAGAGACCCTGTCTATTAAAAAAACTGAAACACAACCACAACAAACCCCCACAGGGATGTTCACCTAGAAGTGGAAAACTTTGCATACATGTAGATCTGTCATAGGAAGAAAAGTTCATAGCTGTCCATGACGGAGTAGTGAAAATAAATGGAGTCTATCAGACCTTTTCCTTCATTCTTGGGTGGGCTGAGTCTCTTCGGCTTTAACAGTAAGATGAACATTCTTGGTTCCTAGTTCCTTTTCATCCTACCAAACAAATTTATGAAACATGAAACTCATTTCCTAATTTTTCAGAGTCCACAAACCAACAGAAAGCTGTAACCTGTGACGCTCCACATAGCTATAAGTTGTTATTGCTATTCCCTGTAAAATCAGCTTCTATCCTTGGCCTCGTCCAGCTCAACATCGTTATGGAGATGCCTGGAGAAGGCAGATTGATTTTCCAATAATAAGCATTTGAGGGCAGGCAGAGAATGTGCTGGGATGGTTTTTTAAAGGAGGCGAATCTCACATGACGAAATCGAAGGCTAGCGATGTTATCGTGGGTCCTTTACCCATGAGCCAACGGACAAAGAGCAAAGTCTGTGAGAGAGTTGCTTACGTAGCTTTGGCAGATGCTGAAGCCTGGCCCTGACATGTCTTCCTGCAGTGTGAGTTAAGGGGTTCGTTCTCTGCTTGGTGTCTTTGGGAGGTGATGGAAACCTTAGGATGTGGTGCCTGGGGCTGGAGAGATGGTTCGGTGGGTGAGTACTTGTTGACCTTGTAAAGAACCAGAGATCAGCACCCACATCCAGAGGGTCACAATCACCCTTAACTCCAGCTCCAGGGGATCTGATGCCCTCTTCTGGCTTCTGCAGATATTCTATACCTGTGCACATATACAAAAGACATATACACATAAACAAAATATCTTATTTTTTCAAGTTGCATCTCAGTCAAAGTCCCCACCCTCCTCCCCTCCAGGTCTCACCCTCCCTGCCTTTTCCCCATCTTCATCTTCTCTTTTTCATCAGATGAAGGGAGTCCTCATTTATCAAACCCCCTCAGTTCATCAGTCACATGAGGGCTAAGAGCTTCCTCTTGGACTGGGGCCTAATATGGCAGCCCAGCTAGGGTAATGTGTTCCACTAACAGGCAACAGGGTCTGTGACTCACTGCTGGGTGGAGTTTTTTCATAGGATAGTTATGCTAGGTTCCTGTCTGTTTGGGTCTGTGGGTTGTAGGATGGTTGTAATGTGCTATATGGTTAATATCCACTTATAAGTGAGCACATACCATGTGTATCTTTCTGAGTCTGAAATAGTTCACTCAGAATGAGCTTTTCTAGTTCTACCCATTTGGTTGCAAATTACATGATTTCCTTGCTTCTGATGGCTATGTAGTATTCCATTGTGTAAATGTACCACAGTTTTTTTTTTAATCCATTCTTCAGTTGAAGGGCACCTGGGTTGTTTCCAGTTTCTGGCTATTATGAATAAAGCTGCTATGATAATAGTTGAGGTGATGGCCTTGTGGTTTGGTGGAGAATCTTTTGGATATATGCCCAGGAGTGGTATACCTGGGTCTTGAGGTAGAACTAGTCCCAATATAAAATATAAAATATATTTTTTAAAAAGAGGTGGTACCAATTAGGAAATTTAGATCACTGGAGTTATACCTTCAAAGTCTCTCTCTCTCTCTCTCTCTCTATATATATATATATATATATATATATATATATATATATATATCCCTCCCTCCCTTCTTCCCTCCCTCTTTCCCTCCTTCCTCACCATACATTCCTGGAGGGTGTTCTGCCTCACCAGAAGCTGAAGAACCATTATGCTAACTAGACCATGAACTGGAACTTCCAAAGTCAGGACCCTAAAATAAACATTTCCTCTGTGTAAGTTGGTCATCTCAGGTCTTTTGATACAGAACAGAAAACTGATCAACACAGGAGTTACCCTTAGTCGTTATTAGTTGAAGCATGGGGTTTCAGTGTACTTACTATGAAAATAGGGTCTGCAGAACAAGGGTTCTGTCCCACTGCTGAGACTGGCACCCACAGTGCCTCCATGTGGTCTCCCCGAATCTGATAGCAGAGCTGAATAAAGAGGAGCCATTTCATCTGAGTAGGGATTTACTGGGAGTTTTCCCTGTCAGCTTAGGTGGATGAAGACTAAGCAGGAATCAGTGCAGGCCCCTAGTACTAAAGTAACACAGACCACACCTCTACTTTCTGGAGTCTGGAAGTCCATGATCAAGGTGAAGGCAGGCTGACTTTCTCCAGAGACACCTCTCTCTCTCTCTCTCTGGCTTGCAGATGACCACCTACCTTACATGGCTTCCTCTTGAAACATCTGCCCCTGGTGCCTCTTCCTCTCCTTTGAAGATGAACCACCCATCTTAGCCCATTAAGACCCCACACCAGGGCTTCATTTATTAACTACCTCAACCAGGACCCTGCTCTCAGATTCAGCCACCCTAGGGGCTGGGCTTTTTGATATGAACATAGGAGCACATGGTTCCCTTCCTGTTAAACCACTGGATGGGAGGAAGTTTAAGGCTCACTCTGTTGTGCTCTGAAGAGGAAAACAAAGACCATTTAAAAAGGCAATGCGTGGGCTGGAGAGATGGCTCAGTGGTTAAGAGCACTGGCTGCTCTTCCAAAGGACCTGAGTTCAAATCCCAGCACCCACATAGCAGTTCACTTCGAGTTCAAGGCCAGCCTGGTCTACAAAGTAAGTCCAGGACAGCCAGGGCTACACAGAGAAACCCTGTCTTGAAAAACCAAAAATAAATAAATAAATAAATAAATTAATTAATTAAAAAGTCAATGTGTGAAAATCTGTGTCCAATACAGGAAGTGGTTCATTTGCGTGTTTCTTTTTGGAGACTGGCGTTTGAGCTCAGGGCCTTATTCACAGCCTAACGCCATCAGTCAGTTGTATCTCTGGCCTATACGGAAAACACTCTAATAATTAGTTTCCTACGATAAGAATGAGCTTCCTAGGGTGATGGCAAATTCTCCATCACTTAATATCACTTTAAAAGCCAGTGACCAACCTCCAGCACTCCACAGTAGAGGTCATTGCCACCCAGGCAAGGAAAGCTAACGAAACGGGGCCCTGAGACACCTGGTTCTGTGAAGTTCTAAGACACCTTAAGTAGTATAGGTGTTTTAGCTTTAAAGGAAATTCGGAGGTGTAAGAGTTGTGCACAACGCAACGTTCTCTACATCTCTAAATTTTGCCACACGAAAGTTTTTCCAATTGACTCGATGTTTCCGCCCGATCCCAGGAGGCTGCCTGATCTCCCATAGAAGTGTTCTACTTTCCCCCACTGACAGGCTTTCGTCAGCATTCTTTCCTCTTACATCTATCTAGCCTAATCCTACGCGGCCCCATTACACTATCTGAAAACTGCAAGGCAGGCTCTTTTCTGCTCTGATCACCCTGTGCCCAAGCAGCCGCGCTGCCATAGCTAATTCCAGCAAAGGCAAGTGCGGCCAGGAGCTAAGCAGCCATGGAGTGGATGCAGGGAGCCAGAACTTCCAGGCTCAGTTGGCTGTTGCCCTTTAATTGAGACGAGTCTCTAGATTTGCTTTCCTGAGCCCTAAATCTTCCATTAGATACCCAGTACTACCATAAGTTGGTCTGGTCGGGGAGAAAAGCTAGTCAGTCAATATCCTACATGTTCCCAAAAGCCCGAGTGTTAAAGGTTTTGTCCACAAGGTGGCGCAATCGGGAAGTGGAGGATACAGGCAGGTAGTGCTGTGTCATTAGGGCGTATTCTAAACGCGCTGTAAGAACTCCAGTCTTCAGAAGCTGCAGGCCTTGCACTTCCTATATAAGCAGATATATTTATCCCTCTCAGGTCTCTGAGGTGGTTGAAGAATAGACAGCTAGAGTCTCATAGTTAAATTTTGAGTTGTTTAGGAATCAAGAGGGTGTTATAGATCTAAGAAGATACTCTTAGTGTGTTGCAAGTTAGTATGAATGTTGAGTCAGATATAGACCTTTAAACTCATGGAGATGGTTAGATAGTAGAATGTTAAAGTCAGGGGCCAAATATGTATAAACTGGACATTGGGAAGGTATACTGGGCCATTTAACTCTCATAAATGTGGCATATTTATATCTGTTGTTTTGTATAATATTTACTGTTGTGGGAGAAGGAGCCATCTGTTGGACTGAAAGGGGAAACTTCTGGGGGGAAGAGGGTGGAAGGGCGGGATAGGAAGGGGGAATAGGGAGGGGTTTGTGACTGAGATGTAACTTGAAGAAAAAAAAATAAAGTATTAAAAAAAAAAAAAAGAACTCCAGTCTTCTCCCTGCTTCCGGGTCGTAAAGTCAGTGGTTTGGCTCTGCCACAACTGTGACATATTGCCTGGCTAAAGACCCGAGGCAATGAAGTTAACCAGTCATCAACTGGAACCTTCAAAACTGTGAGCTCAAATAAACCTTTTCTCTTCATAAATTGATTGTCCTGGGTATTTGCTATAGTCACCAGAAACTGGCTTACTCGTAGATCACCAAAGCCATGCACTTAATGGCTCTGAACTTCCTTTAACCTGACAAGTTCAGCTGTGTCAAGGGTTTCTGAGGAGAAGTCCTTTTACCTAGGTAGGGGCAGCCTAGAAGACAGATGGGTGCCTCAGTTTCATTAATGGACTCAGCGGGTGCTTGCTGAGTGCTTCCTGTGTTCCACGAATGATGCTAAGGACTGACATTAAACAACTTATAAGAAATAGTGCCCCTTCTCCCAAACTTACAGTTCAGATAGGAGGCAAAAGAATTGTTCGATTCCTATCAGGTAGTAAAAAGATGGTGTGCAGAGAAGCAAAGCCGTGTGAAGTTATGGGAACTAAATGGCTAATTTATGTTTGGTGGGTCTCTCTGGGGTGTTGGCATTCAGCATCAAATAACAGAGGAGGAGGAATCCTGTTACAATAAGATAGGAAAGAAGCCACCGTGGGCAGAGGGAACAGTTAGTACAGATACCCTTGAGGGGGAACCTGCTAAGGTGCAGCTGCAGATTGAGACCATCACAGGAAGGGCAAGAGAGGTATACAGGAAGGACAGCAGGGACAGTATATGACATCTGCAAACCAGGGTGAAGAGTCTGTTCATGTCATGGGGAGGTGTGGAAGAATTGTTAAAAAGAGAGATAGATGCCACCAAATGCTATCACTGCAGTGAAATTCCTGCCTCACTCTTATCGTCATAAGTGACAAGATCTCCTTGCTTGGGGCCAGAGACATGGCTCCGCAGGTGAAGTTGCTTTCTGCCAAGCCTGAGAACCTAAGTTTGAGTCTCTGGACCCACATAGTAAGAGAGAACCTATTCCTCCAAGTTATCCTCTGACCTCTACACCTCTACATGTGTGTGGTACAGCACCTACACACACACACACACACACACACACACACACACACACACACATACTGTTTTTTGTAAAGATCCTCTCATTTATTAAAGCCGAATAGTAATGGTTGGGAGGATATGCTGTCATTTTGCTGAGATGGAAAAAAAAAGAGGGGAGCTCGGAAGGACAGGACAAGAAATTTATCTGAACCACTTTTATTTTGAAGTGCATTTGCATTTCTTAGACATTTATTTGGGTGAGCGAACAACTGGTGAACTCAGGTTTAGCTCAGCAGTAGAGCATGTGTTGAAAATATGCAAGAGAGAGCTTGGATTCAAATCCCAATAAAACACACACATACACACACACACACACACATGCACACACGCACATGCACACGCACACACACGCACACACCTTCCTCTATAGTAATGTAGCTAACAGCCATATGGCTGCGTTTTACTATTCAATCTCCCTCCTCAGAACCACATGTGGCCCTGTAACATAATTTTGATAGTCCAACTTAAAGTTAGAAACTTCAGAGCCTTGTCCCTAAAAGATTTTCTGATGGAAGACTTTTGCTTTTGACCATAGGAATCTCACTGCTACAAAGGTTTTCTCTCTCATTATTAATAGAAAACAAACAGAAAAATATGTAACACAATTTTTTCCAAGACATTGAACAGAGGGGGCAAGATTATAATCCTGGGGAGAAGGGAAATATGAACAGATAACTCAATGATGGCCTTTGCCCCCAACCACCACGCCTGGAGGCAGTTTCAATGATAAAGTGTAAGAGGGGGCCGTCAAAACAGAGCTCTCTGCTGAGACAGAACAGAACTGGAGAAGCTAGGGAAGCTAGGTTTTGTAGGACAGAGTATAAAAAAGAGGAAACTGTCCCCAAAGAGAGGCTCAGAGATCAACAGAGATAGCTTTTCAAGTCTTTGGCTGAGCTCTAATCTGTGAATCATGGAATAAGACTGTTCAAATTGAGAGAAAGAATTTCTAGCAAGTGATATTCCAGATAGAACAGTGGAGAAGATATTGCAGATGAAAATAGAAGTGTGGTGGAATATAGAGAATTCATTAGTTGGGTTTGGGCAACAAGAAAGGTGTTAAAGCTAACACTAGAATTTGTGCCATGAACAAGCAGGAATGCACTGTCATTCTCTGAGAAGAAGAGAAGAAAGAGCTTTACAGCACAGAATGAGAGAGGAGAGAGCTCAGATCTCACACACAAGCCGGAATGCAGAGATGAGAGATGGTGGGCAGAATCGTCAGCATGTTTGGAAGCCTTCATTGTGAGGATAAATCAGTCTTGGAAGGAGAGCCAGTCTGGACTTGCAATAATAAAGTTTAAGAATATTCCTCAAAAGAATCAAATAGATTCCCAATCACTTGAATTTGTATCAGAAAAAGTACAAAACTCTTTAAAGGAAAAACAACAAAATCAAGCATGAGACAGTAAAATGTACCCAACATTCATTCAGAAGTTGCTAACCCTATCAATAACAGGCAGGCAGAACTTAAAACCAGAAGGAAAAACACAAACAATGGATGAAGACCCAGAAGTGCTAAGACACTTGAGAGAACCATCTTTTAAAAATGCTGAATCTTATAAATGTGCTCAGCAATAACAGGGGAAAGGTGTATAAAAGGGAAAACAGAGATATTTAAAGGAGTTGTGCAAAATTCCTACAGATGAAAAGGTTAGCATCTTAAATTAGAAACAAGCTGGATAAATTCACGACAAAATACAGGAGGGAAAAGTGAATGATCTTGAAGATGGGACAACTGTAACTGTACTGCATATGACACAGGAAAAGACAAAACAGGTGACGGAAGAGCCACGGGACAGTAGAAAACAACCCGACTTTCTGTGTTCACCCAAGAGTGAGGAGGCCAGAGGATATGAAAAAGTAAAAGCCGGGTTTTTTTCTAAATGTGACTAAAGATCCATATATCAAGAAAACTACAGAATACCAAGAAAATGAATATATATATATGTATATATACATATATATATATACATATATATATATATATATATATATATATATATATATATATATATATATAAGTCCATGACAATCAAATTGACTGAAAGCAGTAAAAAGAGAAAAATATTAAAATCAGACACAAAACTGGTTGGGGGACAAAGTAAGAGATGATGTCAGACTACTCAACTAAAAAACTGCAAGCCAGAGACAATCCAGTAACACCTTCATTTAATTTTGAAAAAGAAAAGGCATTGTTGGTGTAGTATTTACATACATACAAGCACACTGATCAATAATAAACACAAAATAACACATCAGTGTAGCATAGCAACCGCTCAGCCAGCAGATCTCTGGTGCCTCGCACTTGCTTGTAATAGCCCCAACAACTATTCATCCGTGTAACCGTTTCTCTGAGCTTCTCCAGGGATGTACAGGGTTTGCACAGTTAAGTGCAGGGTACCTGTTATCCACCCGTTTCTCTTTGATTTCTCTTATTCAATCCTGTGGCTTTCATTACAAAATGGAGGGCAGAAAGAAGGTAAGAGCGAGAGTGTGAGGAGGAATGTATGCAACATTGTCTTCTGGGCATGGCTGGTACTAAAATCTGCCGTGGTTACCTGCACACGATGATGCGACTCGGGCCCGTCAACGTGCTATCACGGATGGGTGGGGGGACTCATAAGGCCCCACCCCTCCTCAAAGAACTCCTGGTAGTTAATGCCTGCCTGGATAGAAGGGTTCATTTTCTTCATTTTATATTTGCAAAAAAAGTTCCAAAGAGAGCACAGTTAGGGAGAACATCTGTAGCATAGCAAAGAAATAGCTCAATACCTCCAATGAAAGTGGTTTTTAATCCAGGCCAAGTTAACCTTTTCAGATACAAGTTAGCATAAAAACTAATCACCAGAATGTGGGCACCACAGGGACTATTGAAGAGAGCCCTGTAGGCGGAAGGAAGTGTGGATCTTCAATGAGCACACCCACCCTCACCCCAGTGAACACGTGACTGTGAAAGACTTTTGTCCTAATGTTTTAAGATCGCACTAAAAGACAATTGACTGCTCAAAACCACGGGTTTCTGGTTTCTGTTGCACATAGACATAAACATGAAAACTCTAGAAAAAGGCCAACAGTCCTCATGTTGCACATGAAGTGGAATGGCGCCACTTAAAGGTGGCCTGTGCTGGGTAAGTGTTTACAACTTTAAAGCACTCTGGGAAGCAGCTCAGAAGACCAGAGACGAGATGGAATCATAAAAAGGCCATAAGAAAAGAAGGAAAAGCAATGGATGCGATGGTGGGGTAGAGAAACAGATCATCAGCAAAAAGAGATGGCTGCTCTTGTGGAGGACCTGAGCTTGGTTCCTAGAGCCCACATCAGGAGGCTCATACTGCATAAAAGTCCAGCTCCAGAGATCTGATACCCACTTCTGGACCTGCACACACATGGCACACACACACACACACACACACACACACACACACACACACACACACTAATAATAATAATAATTAATAAAAAATAATAATAATTTTAAAGGATGGGACAAACAGCAAAAGGCATATATAACTTCAGCCATATTGACAGTTATATTAAATTTAAATGGTTTAAACACTCCAATTAAAAGACACTGGTTGTCAGCTTAAAGGCTGACTCAATAATAATAATAAGTGCAAAAGCAATACTCAATTATATGCTGCATAAAACAAGCCCACTTAATTATGAAGACTAGATAAATCAGACACTTCAAAAGGGAGGAGACCGTCAAAACTTTAATCAAAAGAAAGCTTGGGTGGCTGTGTTAACATTAGCTAAAGAATGCTTCAGAGCAAACGGTGTTCCAAATCTCCGTAATGCCACAGAAAGATAAATCTGTGTAAAACAATACAATGTAGTTGAATATTTATGTATGGTTGTGTTTCCAAATGTATAAAACTAAGTGGAAAATAGCAGAAGTGAGAAATAAACAAATTCATGAACATAGTGAATTAGTCTTAATGATTTTTTAAAGAGAGAGAGAAGAAAAAACAAGCTCACCAAAAAAAAAAAAAAATCCAGGAAAGCCTGAATGTCGCTATGAAATTTTTGACTTAGCTAATGTTTCCTGGACAGTGGTCTCAGTAGCTGCATGTACATTTCTTTCAAGTGAGCAAATAACATTCACAACCACAGACCGCATCCTAAGACATAAAATAATAAATTTAAAAGGCTGGAGTCTCTGTCAACACTGAAATCAATCTAAAATTTAATAACAGAGATGTCTAGAAAACCTCAGTATTTTGGTGAGTAACCCCAGGTATCAAGGAAGAAATCACAATGGATATTACAGATTATGCTTAACTTAACAAAAATGAAAACATCACAATGTAAGGGGTGGGGCCGGCGGAGGGCGGGGCTCAGTGGGCGAGGGTGCTTTCAGCCAAAGCCTAACAACCCAACCCGACCCAGCCGTTTGACCCACACGGTGGAGAGGGAATACTGACTTCAATATGTGTGTTTGTACATGAATGCTTGCACACATATAAAAGTGTGAGAGATAAATTAGGGCATACATATCACATTTTTAAAAACCTATATTAGAAAGAAAGAGAAAATTCTTAGATCAACTCTCTGAGCTTCTACCTTAAAGGATTAAAAAAAAAAAAAAAGAAGAAGAACAGCAAAAATAAAGTGCCAAACCCAATTAAATAGAAAAGAAGGAGAAGGAAGAGAAAAATCAATGGAACTAAAGTCTGTTTTTCAAGATCAATTCATTTGATAAACTCTGACAAAAATGAGGGAGGAAAAGGGGGTGGGTGCATGTGTAGCTGATACCTAGAGTGGACACAGGTATTTCTGTGTCTCTTGAGGACATTAGAAGCTGAAGTTGAGATTATTGTGACCTACAGGCATTCCAACAGCACATATGCAACGGGCAAGACCCTCAAGAGACACAAACCTCCAAACAGAAATGTGCCTTGAACCCCTCAAAACAGAAAATATACTTTAAAACAGTCATGTGTCTATTAAAGAATCTGAATTTGTAGTTAAAATTCCAACCGCAAAGAGAACTCCTAGCCCAGACAGCTTCATGGGTGAATTTTCCTGAGCATCTATTGAAGGAACAATACCAGTCCTGCACAGGCTCATTCAGAAAACATAGAGCAGAACGGGACTTCCTCGCTTATCCCACGTGGCCAACATCATCCTAACACCAAAATCTGGTAGAGATGGCTCCAGGAAACTTCAGGATATCCTTCACAATTGTTAAATGCAAAAAGCCTGAACAGCGCACTAATAAATCTAATAAGGAATATATGAAAGGATAATGTTCCATGACCCAGTAGGATTGACTCCAGATCGGTTCAATAGTCTATCAAGGCAATCTACTCTGTCAACAGAATTCAGCAGACAGACTTCAGGATCATTTCATCTGTGCAGAAAAACAAAACGGGTGACAGGATCTAATATTCGTTCCTGACTGACAGATGTCAGCAGGCTGCGAATTGAAAAGAACTTAGGGCTGGGGAAATGGCTCAGGCAGTGAAGTGCATGCTGCACAAACATGAGGTCCTGAGTCTGAATCCCCAGCATCCAGGTAAAAGCCAGGCACCGTGGCATGGGTCTGTAACCTTAGAATCCAGGGTGGAGGATCCCCGGAGCTCCCTAGCCAGACAGCCTAGCTGACTCAGGGACCTCCAAGGGCAGTGAGAGACTCTGCTCAAATAGTCCAGTGGAATGCATCCAAGGAAGATGCCCGACCTCCACCTCTGGCTTCTGCATGCATGTGCGTAGATGCACACACTCACCTTCATACACACATCCATGTAAACATATACATCACACACACACACACACACACACACACACACACACACACACACACAC
>CAJQZJ010001750.1:9962657-10058459 GCA_907164525.1 Lophiomys imhausi | reverse complement strand
CACACACACACACACACACACACACACACACACACACACACACACACACAGGATTTCCATAGTGAGACAAGTGGTAAAGGAATATACCTGTAACCTCGGTACTCCAGAGGAAGAAGCTGGCTGATTGTGAGTTCAAAGCCAGCCTTTACTACATACATGGCAATAGCCTGTCTAAAGCACTGTGGGATGGAGGGTACAGCTGAGTGATAGAGTCCTGGGCTCCATCCCAAGCACTGTAGAAGAATGAAAAGAAATTTCTTGATAATATATATATATGCAAATATACATCTTATCTACATATATATTAACATCATACTTAATATAGAATGCTTTGCCTCTTACAGCAGAGACAAGGCTAAGAGAGCCCTGCTCACAACTTCCAGTCGACGTCACACTGGAGACTGTGGCGGGCTCCATAAGGCCAAGGAAATAACACACAAGAGTGTGGCTGAGCTGCAGAAACATTAGGCTAAGTCAGAGAAACCCAACAGGAAAAGCACACACCGTTAGAGTGCATCTACATGAATGCTAAGCTCAAAACTACAGTGAGAGAGTACAGGCCGGTGTCTCTCAGAGCCGGGACTGCAGAAGGAATGAGAAGGACTGAGAAACTCTCTGCCTTGATTATAGAGATGATTCTGTGAAGGCAGACATTTGTCAAAGATCCTAAGACATCTGGAATAAGTTACATATTATTGCTTGTAAACCATACCTCAATAAAGCTGATTAACAGTTCTGGAACCTGCTTTTATTCTTTCTCCTGATAGGGAATAAACAATTCTCACAGTAGCTGCCTTGCCCCCCCCCAGGGGGAGGGGCACTGAGACTTGAGGGTTACAGGGCCATCTCTCTATCCCTGGGCTGCCACCACTGTGCACACCAGGCTCTTTATTACATCCAGAGGTCTACACACTAGCCAACCTCTCACTGTGGGCATACCCAATTTCAGGGGCCCAGACAAGCATCGCCCATTCTTGATTGAAGCCACCCTGTGGAGGCCCACTGCCTGGCCTCCATCACATCACAGCTGGGTCCAGATATCTTTCTTCTGGCAGTTCCAGCCTTGGACTCCTGAATCTGTCCCTGACTCTACATGAACCACACTCTCATTCCCAAGCCAGTCACTGAGGCCAGGGGAACAGTGTCATCATTGATAGATCCTGAGTGGAGCATTGTAGGCCGCCTGGGGACAAAGCGCTAACAGCTACAAATGGGGAAACAAAGAACGGGTCCCCTGTGGAAGAACCAGGATGCAGTGAGGAGAGATGGACAGGGTGGTGGTGGGGAGCAGGTGTAACAGACCGTCCCATCAGTGAGGGAGATGAGCAGATCCCTGCCCCACTGTCATCTCGTGGGTGGCAGTTGTGAAAGACTAGCCTCTGAGCATATCCTAAGTATCAGCCACATCATACCTCCTTTCCCACTGACAAAGAACAGCCTCTCCACAGCGATTCCAGCAAGACCTTTCTCTCTAAATGTGTTTACCTTCAACTGGAGTCAAAACTACCATGGCTAAAGAGAGGCTGCCAGGGGCTGGAGAGATGGCTCAGCTGCTAGGAGCACTGGCTGCTCTCCCAAAGGACCTGGGTTCAAATCCCAGGACCCACATGGCAGTTCACAGCTGTCTATAATGGCCAGGCGAGGTAGTGCACGGCTTTAACCCCAGCACTGGGGAGGCAGAAGCAGGAGGATCTTTGTGAGTTCAAGGCCACCTAGTGTACAAAGTGACAGGGCAGGCCATGGATTCACAGAGAAACCCTGTCTCAAAAACAAACAAACAAATAGAAACAAAGAGAGGTTATCAATGAAAATATGACAGTGAAGTCCAGGTCTTGAGCTGGGGTGTGTCTAAGGATAACAGCAGAAGAATGGTGTGGTATGTCCCAAGCTGGGATCCTTTCTTCTAGATCACATACTTAATGCAGTCTTAGCTCAGCACCCACACTCCGATCTTGCTCTAGTACAGCTGTGTGATCTAGGGCAAGTGACTTAACCTCTCTGAGGCTCAAATGTGTCACCTATAACATGTGAATCACACTATTTCCCAGGGTTGTAATGACAAATGTGTATGTGAAAACATGACCAGCTGTTGGCATGGGTACAGCCCACTGTCCCTTCCCATCCCATCTGACTGGGCAACTTCAACATAATCCTAGTTTCAATTTCAGTTTCCAACACTCTATCAGATCTAGGGGGGATAAAAAAACCTCACTCAGGAAATACAGGGTGGGTTTGCTGTGTTCAGTCTGCTTACAGGTTTGTTACATCACTAAGCATTGCAGATCTAAACAGCTGTGATATTTAGGACCACCACCTCAGTCACTGGTGGCCAAGTCAGAGGCCATTGAAATCGCCACAGTGTCTTGTTTTCTGGGAGGCACCAGCTGAGATAGAGCGGCCTTTGTGGGGCTGCTGTGCTCAGAGGCAATCTAAGCCACAAGACCCCAGGGAAGCACTGCCAGGCACTTTGGCCAGGCAGAGGGTCTAAATCAGCTGGGTGGCCTCATGGTTGGGAGCTAAGGAGCTTGTGGTCCATCTGTCAGGATCTTTTACTGAGCAATGTGGTTGTTTGGGCATCATCTAAATTGTACCTGGGAGGCTGTCATAAAACACCAACCGGCTCTGCAGACAGGAGCTGGAGAGGCGATCTGGAGCCTGCTTAGGCGGGAGCGTGGAGCAGCAGCGTGGAGCCCCCCTATGCACTCCATGCCATCATTCGCTCCCTCTGAGAGACCCAGCTAAGACACTCATGGCCACATGAAGTCTCATGCTCACACTGGAAAGCTTGTGGCCTAGTGACACTTTACCATTTATACCTCACACACTTGCCACCCGCATTCCCAAAAACATGGCTGGCACAGATCCCTCCTTCCGTGCATACAGTCCCCCACACACAAGGCATCACATTTACAGGCCTGTGATCACTCTCAGACCTCAGCACACACATGCATGACCACATGTTCAGACACATCGCTTCAAACAGAGGCAAGCACCCACTTCACACTCCTCACATGCATGTCAGCACACACCCAGAAATTCTGCGTTCGAAGGCTGAAGGCTCTCCTGTGCCTACCCCAGCTTTCCTATTTTTACTAATCTGTTTTCACTAGAAATCTCATTTCAAATGGGTCCCCACTGAGCATGTTATCTGAGGGTTCCCAGCCATATGCTTGCTACAAAAATTCTGCCTATGTGTCAGAATCTGGCATGAATGAAACTCAGGCCACACGCAGACACCAGTCAGAACTGAATTCTTGTGGCAGAAGTGATGAGAACCTTAGAAAGAGATCTGGAGATGGGCCAGCAAGGGCATCTCTGGCCATGACTTCCAGACAGCTCTTATAAGTGTTCCCTCTAGGATCCAACCGGCCTCAAGGGCCAGCACCTTAGCAGAACTGAGGATCCTTTTACGGCATGCAAGAAGGGCACAACTGGAAATTCTAGGACCTACTCTTAGCCTCTAGATCCTCAAAGTCCAGGTCAGAGAGGAGAAATTATAAATGAACACAGGAATGCTCAAAGGTCAAGGTTTGGGATGGAGAAGTGACTCAGTCAGTAAGTGCTGGTTGTGTAAAGATGGGGAGCTGACCTGAGCTTGACTCCCAGAACCTACTGATCACAAAACAAAACCAAACAGCAACCAGGAATAGTGACTACACTTACAAACTCAGTGCTGGAGAGGCAGAGACAAGCAGAGCACCCGGGCTTGCTGGCCAGCCAACCTAGACTAATTGGTGAGTTCCAAGCCAAGAAAAGGTCATCTCAAAAGAGGTAGATGGCTTTCCTGAAGATGATACCCAAGGAAGTCACCAAATGCATATACACACACATAGGAGATAGATAAATAGATATATCCTGGGTGCTAGTCTGTGCAGCTGGGTCCCAGCCTTCTCACTCCTCCACTCACAGTAGACCTGGGACAACCATTCAACTCTCAGAGCCCAAGTTTTCTCCACTGTAGGATGGGAGGACTCAACACCTACCCTCAGGGTGCTTTATGGACTAGAAAAAAAAAACTATTACTGTCCTTGATATTATTCTATCATAGGTTTCAAACAGTATCTGGCTCATAGTAAGAATTCCCCTGAAGGAAAGAAGTGGTGGCCATCTCGGCAGGCTTCACATAATCAGGAACAAGGCCCTGCACACAGCAGGGCAGTAGATCAAGGCACAGACAGCAGAAGAGCAGGCTGCAGGAAGGGTAACGAGAGGGGCAGAGACAGGAAGAGACCACCAGCTCGGAGAAGGATAGGGACAGGCAGAGCAGAAAGGGAGGACTGCAGTTGGGAAGGTGTGTTAGTTTTTTCCCCATCACTGTAACAAAACACCAGGCAGGACCTATAAGAATGAAGGATACATTTTGCTCACAACATCAAGACCATGGTGGTTTACTTTCATGTGCCTGCCTACAATGTCTTTGTGGTAGAATCATGTGGTAGATGACAGCTGTCACATCATGGTAGACAGGAGGCCATACAGCAGGAAGGAGCCAAGAATGATGTTCTCCCAACAGCCCACTCCCAATAACCTACTTTCTCCAGCCAGGTCCCACCTACCTAAGTAAGCAGACTCTCCCAAAATAGCGCTGCTATCTGGAGAGCAATTTTTCAGTGCTTGACCCCTTAGGGCAGTGATTCTCAACCTTTGGGTCATGACCCCTTTGGAAGTTGAATGACCCTTTCACGGGGGTTGCATATCAGGTATCCTGCATATCAGATATTTACAATACTATGGTAGAAATGTTGATTTCTTTAAAAATACAGTTGGGTTGAATGAATGTGTTTTTTGTTTTGGTCTCAAGTACGGGATGTGGGGGTGCTTTGTCCACCACTGAAAAACAGACTCTGAGAGGAGCATGAAAAACATCCTGATGTTTTGCCAGCCAGAAATTGTCCTGTGCAGGGAACATGTTTACATCCTTTGATGGATGGTCTCCTTGGAGAGCACATGATCTTAGTCAACAGGAAATACGTCCTGTGGAGGGTGTGAGGTTGATCAATTGGAAAGCACCCTTGGGCACATTTTGAGGAGGTATAAATGGAGGCTCCAGAAACATGGTGGGACTTTTGCTTGGCATTGCTTCTCATTGCTGCTTCGCTTAAAAATACTCCAGACAACATTTTTCTGATCAAAGTCAATGATGGACTGAAGACCACGGCCCCAAGTAGGGGTGCAGCAACTGCCATCATGGTTGCTGCTGATACTGGAGCCAAGTCGTTACTGCCTCTATTGCTAATTGCTATGTTCCTTTGGCTGATAATACCTGTTTCAGTGTATGTGTTATGACTGGTCTGCTGGAATCCTGATTGTTCCAAGGACTTATGACTTAAGACACCCTCTGTTTCTATTAATGTCCTTTCTCCCATACCTTGAAAGGGAAGTAGAGATTTTTATATAACAATAAATAGTTTAAAAAGTATGCCTTCGCATGATGATTCACAACACAGCTATGAAGTAGCAATGAAAATAATTTTATGACTGGGTTGTCACCACAACATGAAAAAGCATTAGGACAGTTGAGAACCACTGCTTTAGGGGGTGGGGCCCACTTCATATTGAAGTTGTAACAGGGAATGCACCAGTATGTGTGGGGTTCTGCCGTGATACTTTATCCATACTGCCTCACAAAGGCTGCCTGACCATGTGGGAAGCAGGTATACTATTCACTAGATGCAGTAAGGAAACTGAGGTTCCCAGAGCCTCTCCTATTTTCCATCCCTGTCCCAGATGTAACATCCCCCTATCACCCTAACAACATTTCTGGCCTTTTGGTTGCTGATCCACCCCCAAGGTATCCTTCCCAACTTCCTTCCTCTATGTCAGCCTCTGTCAGCCTCTCTCCTGGATGTGTGTGTGTGTGTGTGTGTGTGTGTATGAGTGCTTGTATGCATGTGCTCATGTGTGCATGTGTATGCCTGTGGTAGCGCAGCAGCAGCAGGGTGTGATGGAGTCTACCGGCCATTCATCAGCCACCTTCAGAGAGCTCTCTTCCCCCTTACCGCTTCTGCTGACTACGATGGTCTTCCAGGCTGCATGGCCTATGATGGTTATTGCCTCCAACTCCAGAGGGCCACATCAGCTGCCACAGACTTTTATTCCTGCAAATAAAAATGTGAGTTTCATCCTGAGGAAACCACTGCCTAAAGAGGCAGAGCCTATAAACTGGCATTTTAAATGCGGGGAGCCCATGCCAAGACTCCCCGGGGTGCTGCCTCCCACAGCCTCTCTGCATTTGGCTACACTATATACAACACTCCCCCAACATGCCACCTCCCCAGCTCAGAAGGGCCCAGGTAGGAGGGTGGGAAGAGTGACATTAGAAAGGGTGGACTTGAAGCAATTTGAGTCACCCCTCACTCCCCAGGACACACAGACTTAGGTTAACCTCCTCTGGTACCACAAAATAATAAGGATAAGTCAAAACCGCCTTGTGTTCTCTAGCTGTTATGTTTTTGAATATTTTCTGGGTACATAGACACATCCAACTAATTTCCAACATATTGGCCTCAGCAGGGAGCCTGGGCCCTTAAGAAAGCAGGCTGGCTCCTCTGGCAGCCAGAGGCAAGAGAAGCAGCTGTCACCAAAGAGCAGAGAGAGACAGGCTTCTTACAGGCAGGGTCATAGATCCACAACAATGAAAGGTCTTGCCTTTGACAGTCACATGGGACCTCCCCCTCCACATTAGGGAGATGGGGACAGGGGAGGGCACTATCCAGACTCTGACACATGGCAGGCTGGGCCTGGACCCTAGAGCTGCCAAGATGAGTTAGACAAGGGCACTGCCCCAGAGGAGTGGGTACCAGCAGGAGGGATATATGGGGAAGAAGATAAAGAAAAGCCTGGTGCTGAAATGGGAGGGTCAAGCATGGGAAAATCCAGCTGAACAGGGGAGGGAGGGAGGGAAGGAGGGAAGGAGGGAAGGAGAGAAGAAGGAAGGGAAGGCTAAGTCAGCTAGAGAGGTTAGCTCTCCTCCCCAGAGAGCAGCTTTTGAGCCCCGCAACACCACTCCCAACCTGCATCCCATTCGTCCATATGTTGGATGTGTCCGCCTGGGCTCTCACTTTCTTGCTTTTTAATTACCTAGTTGTCCCCTGACAATTAACTATTCGTCTTTACTTACTTACTTACTTACTTACTTACTTACTTACTTACTTACTTATACATCCAGGCTCATCTGTGCTACATGCTGGCCTTGAACTTACTATGTAGCCAAAGATGCCCTTGAACTTCTGATCCTCCTGCCTCCAGTGTGCTAATTTCTACAAGCAAAACCAGGGCCTTGTGTGTGCATGTGTGCGCGCAAAGGACAGCTTGGACAAGTCGGTTCTTTCCTTCTAGTATGTGGGTCCCAGGGATGGAACCCGGTCACCAAACTCAGTAGCAAGCACCTTTACCTGCTGAGATATCTCACTGGCCCCCAGTAAGCCCCCTAAACCAAGGATGATTTATTATTTTTTTCTGTGTATTCTCTGCCCAACGCAGTATCTGGTACACAGCAGGTAATCAAACACGTTGGAGAGATCATAGCATTTGGGAGGGGCTCTTATACCACCACAGGGACAATGACCACACTCACACTGTCAGGCCAACAAATCACACACATGTCTGCCCACTTGGAGCCATGCGTATATTCCAGCAGATGAGGAGGCACACACCACCAGTATAGATCGTTTCCATTGTGATGATAATGAGAGTAAGCCAGGTAGTGGGTGAGGGTGGGGTGGGAGCTAGATGACGAGCAGGGTGGGTCTAAGAAGGGGTGTTCAGGGAAATGTGACTAGGAGGAAGGCTGCAAGGGTGAGTCCAACCCAGTGGCAGCGATGGAGTGGGAACTTGAGATTCTGGTGAGCATTAGGGCTTGGTGAGTATCTATGGAGGTTCCAAAGAGCTTCTGGGTTGTTTGTGTCGTCACAGTTCATGTTCTGTTACATATAGGTCTACATATAACTTCATGCACTGCATGTCTCATTGGCATCTTTAATTTCTCTCTCTCTCTCTCTCTCTCTCTCTCTCTCTCTCTCTGTGCCTGTGTGCATTCATGTGCACTTATGTGTTTTAGTATTATAATGAGCCATGGGCCATCTTCAGACACTCTAGAATACCCCTGCCCTTATCTGCTCCTTTGCTGGATGTATGGAGAGGCTGACGGGAGACTGTGGAAAGGGGAGAAGAGGTGGAAACAGAGACCATGTGTAAGGAGGGGAGGGTGTTGTGCTCCATCCCACGGCTATATGCCAGAGCCTCACTCAGCCTTGGAATGGTCCACTTGGGACACGGAGCCAAGCTCCTAGGTGCCTTTTATAATTTAGATGTACTTATTTTCAGTGTGGGAGTGTTTTGCCTGCATGCATGTGTGTGCACCACATTACTCCTCACACGCAAGAAAGTCAGAAGAGTATCTGATCTCAAGGAACTGGAGTCACAGAGAGTTGTGAGCCACCATGTGTGTGCTGGCAATCAAGCCTGAGTCCTCTGCAAAAGCGGCATGCATTCTTAACCCCTCAGCTGTCTCTCCAGCCCCAAAACCTAACCCAAACAGCCAGTATTTGAGCAATGTGCAATGAGCCTAGACACGCCTCCCGTTCTTCATTCATATATATTATTCTCCTCTACCCCAGGACCTCCCACTGTTGTAATATGCCACCATCTTCTACCTTGTTGCTTGACTCCAAACCAGTCTCTCTCTCTGTCTGTCTCTGTCTCTCTCTGTCTCTCCTCTCCCTCATCTGGTCTTTGAAAAGATCTCTGGCTTATAACAGGCCCATACAAACACTTCATCTCTCTTTACCAATCTCCCAGTCCATGCTCCTCTCTCCCACCTGATCTTATAACTGGGTTTTTACCTGGTACAGTGGCTCCTCCTCATCTTTTCTGCCTCCCACTGACTAAGTCTCATCAAGGCCAATGTGGTCTTATCAAAACATACTGCGAGGGCCTCACCTCCTTACTCAGGACCCAGGTGCTGCGCATAGCCTTCCCAGACCTGCACAGGCCACCCCCTCCCTGCACCTCTGACCTGACCTCATACCATCACCAGCCTTCTCACCAACTGCCACTCAGGTCTGCTTTCTAGTGGCCCTCTCCTCAGAGCCCTTGAACTAGCCATATCCTTACCTGGAATGTTTCTCATCCTTCTCTCCTGCCATGCTTCCCCTCACAGTCCAGTCTCCGTTCATGCAGGTGAGGAAGAAGAATAGGGCAGAGAGTGAGGTCCAGGCCTTACATACAGGCTACAACATTACCTTATGCAATAAACCTGTTGGTAAAGAGAGAGAGAGGTGGAGACACACCCCACCACCAACTGGAAATGGCTGGAGCTGTTGGTGCAAGGGCAGGGGTATTCTAGAGTGTCTGAAGATGGCCCATGGCTCATTATAATACTAAAACACATAAGTGCACACATGAATGCACACAGGCACACACACACACACACACACACACACACACACAGAGAGAGAGAGAGAGAGAGAGAGAGAGAGAGAGAGAGAGAGAGAAATTAAAGATGCCAATGAGACATGCAGTGCATGAAGTTATATGTAGACCTATATGTAACAGAACATGAACTGTGACGACACAAACAACCCAGAAGCTCTTTGGAACCTCCATAGATACTCACCAAGCCCTAATGCTCACCAGAATCTCAAGTTCCCACTCCATCGCTGCCACTGGGTTGGACTCACCCTTGCAGCCTTCCTCCTAGTCACATTTCCCTGAACACCCCTTCTTAGACCCACCCTGCTCGTCATCTAGCTCCCACCCCACCCTCACCCACTACCTGGCTTACTCTCATTATCATCACAATGGAAACGATCTATACTGGTGGTGTGTGCCTCCTCATCTGCTGGAATATACGCATGGCTCCAAGTGGGCAGACATGTGTGAGTGTGGTCATTGTCCCTGTGGTGGTATACTGTCGAATGTATTGCTATGCTGTTATTCTTATTATTGTCATTATTGCATACAGCCATGTCCCTAGCCCTTACGTCACTGACTGGCTTACAGCAGATACTGAAGAATCGCTATTAAATAGGACAAAAAGAGAAGAAAAGCTCCTGGTTTTGGATAGAGGCTGAGTTGAGCGCAAGGGTCTTTCCAGGGCACAGAAGACCCACAGTAGGATGGCTTTCTCATCCTACCCAGCATCTTCCAGGCACAAGAAGACTTGGGCCCCTGTGCAGGCTTCTCCCTGAACCACAGCAACTTAGGATTTGGAAGATCAAGTAAGTCCACACACCCAGGACTGACACTGCTTCCTGTGTGTCCTGAATGAAACTTGTAGTCTCTGCTGTCTGCCTCCCATGGCATAGTTCTCTCCTACACAGAACAGGCCCATTGCCTATTCCCAACACTAGTCCTGAGGCTAAAGCCTGGGTCATTCCAGGATGCAGAGAGATGAAGCCAACTATCAAGATTTCTGAGTGTTGTGCTGACACTGGCCCCATCAGCTGGACCAGTCATGCTGACAAGTCTTAGAAGTAACCCTTTTGGCTCCATCTGACGTGTTCTATTTATTTCCTACATCTACCACCTCCCCTCCCTTCGTACCCCATTCATGACCCCATGAGCTGCACTGAATTGTCAATACTCCTTTACACACACGCTGCCTGAATGAGCCTGTCACCACAAGTGGGTTCTACTTCCTCTCCAGTCACCAGGCTTCTTTCAACACAGCCCTGGGATTAATTAAAATTACCAGAGCAGGGCACGAGTGAGAAGAAAGGCACACTCAACTCTTGGAGAAAATGCCATTGTTATTATGGATTCAAAATAAAGAATGGCAGAGATGCAGCTGGAGAACACACTGAGGGACTGGAACTTGTCCCAAAGCTGCAGTCAAAAGCCATGCAACACAGTAACCAATACAGTGAGATGAGTCAAGACGTGAAGGTGCTCTTTCAGCGTGCTCCTCTGACCTGTCAGAATTTTGAATGGCAAAGTAGAACCAGAGACCAGACACTAAGGAGCCCAGGAGAGGATGAAGGGTGAAGACGGGGTAAGGGCAAGGCTTTGAAGACCTATGCACAGACAGGAGTTTGCTCCTGGGTGGTCAGGGTAGGGGAGTCTCCCAAATTGACCCTGGCTGGCAAACTAGTTTGTGTCCAGAATCATCCTTCTCCCAGGAATCAAATGTCCACTTCCTCGAGGCTTGTCTTGCTCCTCCTAACCCAGATGTTTAGTTTCACTGGAGTCTGGGCTACTATGAACATGGGCAGCAGCATCCCATAGGCTGGAATCCCAGACTGAATAAAATGAAGAAAAAGCTGAGCACCAGCATTCATAGCTCCCTCCTTCTTGGTTGAAGCAACAAGGTGATCACACCTCAAGCTTGTGCTGCTGTTATATGATGAATTTTATGCCTCTCAAAGTAGGAGCCAAAATGAGCCTGTTTTAACTGGGTCACAGCACAAATCACCAAAATAATAATTTCATTTTAATTGGTGAAACCTTTTACTTATGAGGCTTATGAGTCCAGGAGTAGACATGGAGAAAGTCCCTCACATACAAGATGATTGACATGCAGGGAAACAAGGGGTGTGCCCTAACAGAGTTTGAGTGGCTGAGCCATCCCCTGACCTGATACTTGGTCACTCCAATCAATAGAGCTCTTTATAGCCAAAACTAAATTGAATTGGGTTTCTGTCACCAGCAATGAAAAGATTCTGATCTCAGAAATGCAGGCCAAAGGGTAGATACACAAGGAGCATGCCCAAAGACAGCTTTCTGCAAAACCATTCATGTCTGGAGCCAGAGAAGCCCCAGGAGAACCTTGTTTCTCCTGAGTCTAATGTCCATGGTCTAGTGACCAGAGCTGGTGGCACCCGGCACATCCTCCTGTTGTAATGCCAGAGTTGCCTCAGCTGCCTTAGAAGGTGGTTGTTTATCTACTTCATAAGCAGGAATCCCTGAGGCACACCATGATGGGGTGTGCAAGCTTGCCTCGCTTTTCTATTTCACATTGTATTCACCCTGTCAAGAGGGATTCTTTTTGGCTGGGAAATTGATTTTAAATCATTCTCCTCACTGCCAAAATTCCTGCCCAACCCTACCTTCCCGAAGGTCTTTGCCCTCTCTTCCCTCTGTAAAGCTTGTCTCCTTCTCCTACATCCCAAGACCCTGTACAGGTGCACAGACACACACAGACAGAAAGACACACACACACACACACACACACAGACAGACACACACACACACACACACACACACACACACACACACACACACCAGGCCTGCTCTTCCCCATACTGGGCATTTTATATTTCCCAACCCCACTTACAAATGCACTTTTATAACCAACTCCATCTGTGGCTCTGAAAACAATGTGGAAAGATCAGGCCAGAGTGTGAGAGAAGCTGGAGGAGATGTGAACTTCATTCTTGGCATCTACCTAAAGGGAATGATCTGGCATTGGGCACTACAAAGTCAATCAACAATTCTTCAAGGAATAGGCAGATCGAGGGGATGAGAATTCAGAGAAGCCCTGGGTGCCACAGACCAGACTCTGAGTCGTGAGAGGATGACAGGTGGGTGGGGAAGGAGACGCAGTCACCCAATCCCTAGATCTGTCTCTTTTCCAGTCTTTCATGCTCCATGGCCACTGTGTGTTGCCCCTCTCAGCTCCTGTTTGCAGGAGAGAGAGATAATTTGTAAATTGGAGTATAATTTGAAATTTCTGGAACTCAGCTTATTTCCACCCCAGCTTAGTTGCTTTCTACAAATAAAGCTTGTCTGAGGAGACTATGCAAAGCTTTTATCCCTTTATTTTTAGGTGTGTGTGAGTGAGAGAGAGAGAGAGAGAGAGAGCAGAAGACAGAGAACCTGTACATTCAGAGTCCAGAGGAGGGTATCAGATCCCCTGGAGCTGGAATTAGAGGTGGTTGTGAGCTTCCTAGTGTGGATGCTGGGAACTGAACTTCAGTCCTCTGCAAGAGAAGTAAGCCCTTTTTACTGCTGAGACTTTGCTCCAGCCCCACAAAGCTTTTTTGATGGTCAGGTAGTAAATGATTTGGTTTTCATGGGCTATCCGAATTCTGCCATTAACTATCTGCCTTTCCCAAAACAGATTGAGAGCAGTCCCAGAGCCATATAAATGACTGGGGTGGCTCCACCTCTAAAATTTTTAGTCACTAGAATAAGTCTATGTGGGCAACCTGCAGACCCTCCAAGATGGAATGAAGCTCTCATAGTTCTGAGGGAACCCAGGAGTTCACGCCTCCTGCTCAAAACTGTAGCATGGCTGTGTTCTCTACTATTCACATAGGGCAGCCCTGATTGATGTAAAGGTGCCCTAGTGGTCCTCCACCTCTGTTTTCACACACTCTGATCCACCCTTCCATGAGCCACCAGAGGAAATGCCCTTCTAGGCACACATCTTGTCCAAACCTTCTCATGGTCTACTGCTGTGCAGATAAAGTCCGTGTCCTACTGCTCAGAGGCTCAGTGGTATGAGGGGCTCAGGGTCACGAGCATGAGCCAACCTCAAGCTTGGTTTTCTTACACACAAGCCCTGAGATCATGGGAAAGTACTGCCCTGATTCACATCTCAGCAGCATCTACAGAATGAAGATGCTAAACAGAAGATGGACTGAGGGCCCAGGAAGTCTGCACGGTGCTGAAATGGTGTCTGGTAAGACCCCTTAGGCCCTCGAGTAAGAAGCCTGGTGAGCTTTCCACATGGAGTGTGCCAGGGCTGAGTGGCAGCAGACAGAGGCCTCTTATTCTAGCCTTTGGAGGGGAGGCTGTAACTGGGGTTCTGGTGGTAAGTCAAAGTTGGAGAGAGAGGCTGGGTGGGGCCGGTTGCACAGGGCTATGCTCTGAGCAGTAGGACATGGATTTTATCTGCACAGCAGTAGACCAGGAGAAGGTTTGAACAAGGAGATGTGTGCCTAGAAGAGTACTTCCTCCAGTGGCTCATGGAAGGGTGGATCAGAGAGTGTGAAAACAGAGGCGGAGGACCACTAGGGTACCTTTGCATCAGTCAGGGCTGCCCTAGGTTAAAGGCCCTGAAAAGAGAGGACAGACACAATCAGGAGATAGTGAAGGGTTGAGACTGATGATACACACAGTGGGACAGAAAAGCTAGGGGAATCCCTGGTATCAGCCTACCACCTGCCTTGACAGTGCCAAGCAACAGCATTATCATAGGCTGATCAAAACCCAGCATGTATTCCAAGACTGCAGCAGGAAGGAACCTTTGGAGGTCATCTCTCCCATCCCTCTGTTTCTGAATCTGTCTGCAACCAGCCCCTAAGCGCTGACCATAGGTGCAGATATTCCATGACTACACAGGTGGGCTTCCTTGTCTCTAGCACGCTATGCCAACAAAAGGTGAAGGTCCCCAAACCCCAGAGCAATAGGCTTTTAGCTAGGCAGAGGAACAGAGTTCTGCTTTCTGGGTCTTTTTCAAATTAGCCAGCAGGGTCAGCCTCCTTGCTACAGGGAGAGGAGGGTCTGGCAGGCAGCCACAGCAACCCCATGACCACTAAAACTCCACTACCCCAGTCACGACAGATGCAATTTATCTGCAGTCCAGGGAAAGTGGGAAAGGAAGGCCTTGGTTCCCCTTCCTTGCTGTTTGGGGCCATCCATCACCTTGGTTATTTTTAATGCAGTGTGGGGATGATCCATACTCCTATGCCCCTCAGGAAATGTGAACAAAGGAGGACTCCGGGAGCCATACTACTGGGGCAGACACATGAGTGATTAAGGAAGGGAAGTCACATTCCCACCCCCAGACCTCCATACATTCTGCTCCATTTCCCCACCCCCACCCCGAATTCCCCACTGGACCGCAGACTTCATCTGAGTTAAGAGCCAAAATAGAGAAGCAACCCCAAACCCCCTGGAGTCCGCACACTCCAAACAGAGTGTGTTCATCATGTTGTTCTTGGCATGAGGCCTCTGACGAAAGTCAGCAGAGTCAACACAACGGTGGTTCAGAGAGACCCAGAGGTCAAGGTCCTAGAAAGATAGGCTTCAAAATGAGCAAATGCACAGTACTCAACCAAGGGCACTTAGGAGCCCAAAGACACTGTGCATCTTTCTGACATGAGGAGGTGCATTGCACAGTGGCATTTGGATCCTGTTTGAACATGAATAGGACTTCAACTCCTCCATTGCTTTCAGAATTTGTAAACAGGGGATAATACTGTCTACCTCATAGCATGGTTTTGAAATTTTTCATTCTAAAACTGGCTGTATTCTCTGATTTGAAATACAAAGCTTGCATTACTGTATTTTTGCTGCTTACATGGTTCCAACCTTGGCCATGAGGCACCTTACCTGACTGGCTCCTGTTCTCCTTTCCACAAGGTCCCCACCCCACTGTTCTTGATGCATCTTGGACTTTCCAGCCTTCAGGTCTGGGATCAACTACTCCTCTTCAGAACCCTGGCTCCTTTCAAAGAATGATGGTGTTTGGAGGATACAGTCTAGAGTGACAGACATCCATTGTATAGTGGTGCCATTGCTTCTGGTCCCCATCGTCATCAAACCACGGTGGGAACTGCGTGTGCATGAAGTTCTGCATTACAGACCCGCAGTGCTGAGAGTGACTGGAATGTCCCCGTAAGCTTTGTGTGTTGAAGGCTGGCTCCCCTACAGGTGACACCATGGAGAGGTGACACCATGGAATGTGAGGGTGATAGCCTCACGGGAGGATTCATCGTTGATTTCATAGACAAATGGACTATGGAGGATGACAGTCACTAGAATGTGACTTTCAAAGCTATATCTTTTCCCTAGCCCCCCTCTCTTTTTCTCTCTCTCTCCCTGCCTCTCCTCCCCCTCTCTCCTCTCAATATATATGCATATTTTTTGATCACTATAAGGCAGGTCGCTCTTCTCTGCATCGTACTCCCTGCTATGGCATTTCTGCCTAGAAACCATGAAGTGAAGCAACCATGGGCCAGACGTCTGAAATGGTAAGCCAAAATAAGTTTTTTCCAACTTTAAATCACTTGTGTTTAGTATCACAGCAACAAAATGGCCAACATACCCAGGGAAATGTTCTGAGAAAGGCGTAATTTAGATGATTTTCCATCACGGGCTATGCATGGACAAGCCCAGATGGTACAGCCTACTGCAAACCTAAGCTGTGTGATGCGGCTACTGTTGTAGGCATCTCTAAACTGAAGACAGCTGTGGCACAGGGAGAGGTCCTTGGGTATGCAACCACATCTAAGCACAGAAAAGTGTGATGATATAGTTCAAAAGATGTTTAAATGGTGGTTGTAAAGAGTGGACTGGGAACTGCTCAGGGCGAGGTGAGCCTGGAGGACTGCCTGTGTGTAACCCTATATCATCACTGTGCGCCAGATCTTACAAACGTTCTACATTTCATTGGATTACTTAAAATTCTTCTTTTTCTCATAATAAATAAATATTTTTTTCAATGAAAGCATTAGCTTACTGAAAGCTTTTTCCTTTGTGAACTTCTAGGTTTTTAAAAATCTTTTTGACTTCTAATAACACTTAAAGTATAAAACATTGTACTGATGCACAAAATACTCTTTACACCGTTATTCTGTAAGTACTCTTTTATTGTATAAAACTTTAATTTAAAAAAAACTTTTTTGTTGAAAACTAAGACTTAACACACATCAGTATAGACCTGTCTAAAGTCAGGACCACCAGCACCCCTGTTTTCTACCTCCCAGTTTGTATCACTGGGAGGTTGTCAGAGGCAGTAACATGCACCGCAGTGCCATTTCTGTGGTAACAGCACCTTCTTTTGGAATGCTCCTGAGGGACCAGCCTGAGGCTCTTCAAGAAACTTGTGTCTTCATGGATGTACCCATTATGGGACCAGGCATGTGGTTCAGTTGGCAGAGTATTGGCCTAGCAGCTATGAAGTCCTGGGTTTGATCCTTACGGCTACATAAGCCAAGTGTGGTGGCACATGCTTAAATCCCAGAAACTGAGAGGTGAGAGCTAAAAATCACAAGTTCATGTCCTCATCTAAACAGAGAATTCAAGGTTAACCTAGGCTACATGAGACCCCAGAGAGAGAGGTTTGTCATATGTTAAGTACATACAATAGATTTTCATTGCCATTTTCATATGTGTACATAACATATTTTGCTCGCCCGTGAACATAAACATAAATATTTGGAAGGCAAATTGACAGTAGCACCATGGTCATTTAGCAAAATAAATAGCAGTCACTTCACTAATCAGGCCTATGACCTCCTAGGCCACACAGGCTTTTGACCAGGCTTACAGCATCAGACCTAAATTCCTTCTGCTTGAGTGGGTCACAAACTCAATCAGAAATCAGCCAGTTACTCCCATAACAGTCATGACACTATTGCATCAGTAGGCACATCTTGTCTGGCATATCAATAATGTGGCATGCAGGGTTCATATCCAAATAAATTTGCTGATGCCAATTCTCTTCCAGCAGCCTGCATAGCACTTTTCCACCACTATGAAATTCAGTCAGAAGTGAGGAGGGCTCCCAGCTCAGTGCCAACTTGATTTCTCTATGACATGCAACAACAACCAAAAAAAAAAAAAAAAAACTGGGTTGTCTTCACTATCTAGTTCTGGTTGACAACCAACAGCTACAGAAATATCCTATAATCTTTTGGAAGATTTGGCAACTCCTCTGACCAGCAACTCATAGGGAGATAGCCTGCTCCTGGCACTGGTATTCCTACCAGCTTCTAAGAGCAGGGATCTTCCATTGAAACTTTTTAAATTTTTATGATTTTTACATTTTTCTACAGGTATGTAATATAGATTGAGTACATTCTCTTGTTTTGTTTCTTTATTTCATCATAGATTTCCTAAAAAGTGGCAATGTACCATGAACATTCTTCTCTGTTAATGGTGTCATGTTTGTATTGGTCCATGTGTCCAAGCATTTAAAAAGTTATTGAGGTCTTCAAAAGCTCCCGCTAACACTTTAACTGTGGATTTTCTTAGAAATTATTATTATGCTACTACTTATGATCACCTTTTCCCTCCTCCTCTTCTTCCTCCTCTTCCTCCCTTTCCTATGGTTTCTTTTTCTTCCCAGCCACTTCTGCATTCACACATTCCTTTACCAGTCCAGACATCTCAAGGGGACACAATAAAAGATGCAGCCTGCCTCTGACTGGAGCATTGATATGCATTGTACAGCTATGTGTTCATTTCTGCATCTGTCTATTATATTGCAGCTTGGTAAGATGAAAGCAAGATGAGAAGTATAGGAGAACGCTTCATCTTTTTTGTACCTTTTATGTTAGCTCAAAATTAAGTAGTTTTTAGTACATGAAGCATCTAGGATGGAGTAAGTATGAAACGGCTTCGCATTTCTCTTTCACCTCTCTGCTTCCTCAGCTCGACTCTCCTATTTGCCTCTGGAATTTATAAATGAGAAAGCAATCTCTGCCCCTTGTGCTTGTTGTAAACCCGTTGGCTGTGTTTTAGGTTGTGTGTCTTAAATGTGGCCTGAAGCAACAAATCCACATCAGGGTCCACTCTGGCCCACTTCACTGAACCAAAGCAATGAGCTGACTTTATATAAAGTTGGAAGCCAAGCCTTATATAATATGAAGAGAGATGTAGTCTAGGTTCCCTTAAGAAGCATACCCTGAGGCTGGATCCAAATGTTAATCATTTACTTGGGAAGTGGCAGAAACAGCACCCTGGGAGTAGAGAAGTGATCTAAAGAAAAGAAGGGCAGCCAAAATATGTACAATTAAGGCATTTTCCTCAGTAAGGGACCACTGTGTCCTCCGCAGGAAATTCCAGGAGACGCGTAAGATACCAGCCCTGACCTCATCCATCTGAGCACAAACCAAGCAAAGTGAATGGGGTGCTTTATACACAGTCTCCCCACCATAGCTTGTTCAAGGCTATTTCAGTGGAGGTTTCTTCCTGCAGCACATGGCAGCTGGCTTCCAGCACCTTTGGGAAAAGCCCTGGGGACAGTGCTACAGCTGTAAGCCACAGGCATGAGGGAGAAGGGGCACAGATGGTGCTTAGCACTCTGTCCCAGATGCCCATAACCATGCCAAGCCCAGGTTCAGCCAGCTGTCCCCTACAGACAGGAGGGTGACCATGGAAGGAGAAAAGAATTATGGTGTCACCCGAGCTTTCAACTTAGGAAGAAAGAATTTGCCAAGGAAGAGCTAGCTGGTTTCATCTAACCAAATATTCATTAATCTGCAACAAGGTAGCCAGGTCTACAAATTTCCTCAAAGTGATATTAAAATATATTTACAGAGAGAGAGCAAGGTGGTATTTCTACATAGATGATTATGCAAATCTCTGAGTTTGTGAGCATCTGTGGTGGAGAATGAGAATGAGACAGTGGATACAGAGCCATGAATTCATAAAATGTTTCAAAGGAACTCTCTCCAACTCTGTGGTGTGTTATGTTATTAAGGTAGAGTAGACTTGCAAAGTATGCTGTAAATTTAAAAGTTTAATGCATCATTTGTGCAAGATTTCCTCTGAGATTCCTCTAAGAAAGGGCAATGGGGAGAAAGAAATGCCAACTCCATCTTCTCATCTACTTGAGGAGAGGAGCTAAGATGGCTTTCCCAGTCAGGGCTGGCCTCCCATCTGATACCTAAAGTGTCCAATGTGGTAGGGCCAACACGTAAAGACATGCAAGGTATAACCAGCATAAGTGTATCTAACAGAGTTGAAAGAAGGGGGACCCTGGGGTCCCGCTGCTTGCCAAGCCAAGTCACCCAGCAGCAAGAATACATCTACTTTAGAGAAGGGCATCTTGACTTCCATTGCACAAGAGGGCCATACCTTCTGATGTCCATCACACGAAGCACCTAAGACAAAGAGTGATCATTCTTTTCAACAATACAAGACCAGGAGTTATCCAGGATGGTAAAATCTCATTCAGAACGGCCATTGACTCATAACCTCACAGATAGATAGATAGATAGATAGATAGATAGATAGATAGATAGATAGATAGATAGATAGATAGATAGATAGATGGTATTGATATATTGCTACAGAGAGGGAGAGAAAAAGAGAGAGAGAGAGAGAGAGAGACAGACAGACAGAGAGACAGAGAAGGGGCATGTAGCTTTCAGAGGAGCTATAGGTTTTGAATGGTTGCTGACAGAGAGGGTCTTATCTTTAGTGGTACAGTCCAGTAAGTAGCCCCTAACCTGAGCTCATGCAAGCAACTCTAAAGTCAGTGGGTCAGAGAAAGAGAGAGAGAGAGAGAGAGAGAGAGAGAGAGAGAGAGAGAGAGAGAACGGGGGAGACTTGAGACTAGGGAAGAAGAGATTCAATGTGAGTAGAATGGGGATGAAAGGGTATAACAGGGACTGAACGTTACCAAACCACATTGTATACATGTATGAAATTGTCGAGACTAAAGGAAAAAAGCCTTGCTCAGAGTTTGCCAGGTTGCTATGCCAAAGCTCCCTAGACTTGGCAGCCTAAACAACAAAAATCTATTGTCTGCCATTTATGGAAGACAGAAGTATGAAATCAAGGGGCTGCCAGGTTGGCTCTTTCCTGAGTCCTCTTTCCCTACCATGGGGATCTATCTTATCTTTGTGGGGATCTATCTACTGTGTCTGTCTTCTCTTTGTGTCTGCCCAGGGTCCCCTACTGTACATGGCTCTGTCCTAATCTGCTCTTTTAATAAGGAGACCAGTCATGTTAGAGAAGGATTCTTCCTCATCACCTCTTTCAAGACAATCTTTAAATATAGTCACATTCTGAGGTAGTTGGGAGTTAGGTCTTTAAAGTATAAATCTGAGGGACAACCATGACAGGGGGTGACCCAGAAAGTCACTGAATCAAGAAACACTTGGTCATTTCTGATTTTCCATCTATGAATCTCTGGGGCTTTCTAACAGCACCACCATATCCTTGTCAGCCTTCTTCTTGACGGAGGTATAAATGAAACTGCAGGTGCTTAGAAAGCAGCCTGCCATGTCTCACTGCTCTGCATCTTGAGTCATGTCAACATTGCAAGTGGAGCCAGACCTGCTGTGACATCCTGTTGTGGCCTGAATATGAAATGTCCACCATGAGTGAGCTCATGAGTATGAACGCCTGCTGCCCTGATGCTGGTGCTATTTGGGGAGGTTATAAACTTTTGAAAGGTTGGCTGTAGGAAATGGACTGTTGGGAGGTGGGGTTTGAATCTTATAACCAGGTCCCAGTTCTCATCCTTTCTCTGCTTCCTGATCCACAAAGATGGGAGCAGACAGCTTCACATTTCTGTCGCCATGGCCAAGAGCCACTCCCATACCATGCCTTCCATCCATACCATGATACACTCAACCCATGGGATTGAGTTCCTTTGAAACATAAATAATAAACCCTGCCTCCATTAAGTTGCTTCTTATCAGGTATCTGGTCTCAGCAGTGACAAAAGTAACTAGTATACGCCTCCACCATACCATCCTCCACTGGTTTGTTTAGCAGATGGGGGCACCATGCCACAGACAAGAGTTCAAGGAAGCAATTTAGTCTGATCATTGGGTGGTCACCTTCCCACAATACACTAAAGAATGGGCTCCATACACTAACACACTATACTCCAAGACATTGGAGTTGATACTAGATGTGAAAACATCGTTACAGGGAGGTAACTTTCATAGCCAATTAAAAAGGGGAAAAAAAAGCCTGTGTATGTGTATCTTAATTACTATCTCACTACTTTGACAGAATGCCCTGACAAAAGCAACTTAAGAGATAAAGGGTTTGTTTTGACTTACAGCTACAGAGGAAAACTGCCCTTTGTGTTGTGGAAGACATGACAGCAGATGGAGAAGGAATGGTAGTGAGAGTGGGAAGCTGGCTGGTCACATTGCATCTGTCACTCAGGAAGCAAAGAATGAACAGGAAATGTGGCCAAGCAATAAAGTCCCAGTGCCCATCCCTAGTGATCCACTTCCTCCAGTGAATGGCCACCTCCTAAAGTATCTACAACCCATTCAAACAGCGCCACCAGACAGGGGCGACGTGTTCAAACTCGTGAGCTCATGGGGGCATTTTACACTTAAACCACAACTGCACCCCTGCAGCAGCTAGCCTCCATGCCACAATTTCTTTCCAGCCATTCCCTCCTTTCCCCCTCCTCAAATCCTTTATCTTCCCCTCTTGATCACTGTGTCAGAAATGTTTTTTCTAGCCCCTTGCTCCAACTGTAGACAGAATGCTGTCCAAAAAGGACAAAACCTGGAAGCAGGTAAGCTGACAGCCTAGCTCTGCCAAGACAGGGTAGGTAAGTCCTTCATAACCCCTGCTCTACAATCAATGTCTGTCAGAGAAGCGGGGCTAAACGACTCAAGATCGATGCTGTAATGTATGGAGAGAAAATGGGAACTGTCCAGGCAGCCACTGGTATGTCATTCTTAGTTTTGGAAGCTGCAGGCCCTGTACTTCCTATAAAATCAGATATATTTATCCCTCTCAGGTCTTTGAGGTGGTTGAAGAACAGATAGCTAGAGTCTCATAGTTAAATTTTGAGTTGTTTAGGAGTCAAGAGAGTGTTATAGATCCAAGAAGATACTTTTAAAATTGTGTTGCAAGTTAGTATGAATGTTGAGTTATATATAGAACTTTAAACTCATGGAGATGGTTAGATAGTAGAATGTTAAAGTCAGGTGCCAAATACATATGGACTGGACATTGGGAATGTATGCTAAGCCATATAACCCTCATAACTGTGGCCTAATTACCTCTGTTGTTTTGTATTGTATTTATTATTATAAGAGAAAGAGCCATTTGTTGGACTGAAAGGGGAAACTGTAGGGGGAAATAAGATATACCTTAAACTTAAAAAAAAAAAGGGGAAGAGGATGGGGGGTTGAGGGTGGGAGGGTGGGACTGGAGGGAGGAATAGGGAGGGGACTGCGATTGAGATGTAACTTGAAGAAATAAAAAATAAAGGAAAAAAAAAAGAGAAGCCAACTGGAAAAAAAAAAAAAAAGAAATGTTTTTTCCTTACAGCAGGTCAACCCAGAGGCCAAGTGGTACCCAGTCTCTGAGACTGCCACCTCCTGGTCATCACGGTCACTTCTGTCACTGTCCTAAGGTGACTGAAATATTGCAAGAAGGAAAGCTTAGCACATTCTCCATCAAGTTGAATAGACATCATGACTTCTGCATTGTCATCCCATTTCTCTCTGGTCTGGGGGACGTCCTATCATCAGAAACCTTACGGTAGTTCCCATTTAGCAAGCATCCTACCCAAAGACTCACAAGCAAGCTTATGGTGTGAGGGGGCAACAATCCTCCAGGACTTGGCAAGCTGCATCCCAGCTCACACAAGCTAAGAAGTTCCTGAAGTTCTTTTCTGAGGGATAATAGTAGTTGCTTGTTTTGGGACGATAAGGTGGGAATCATTTGTTATGCGGTAATAGATACCTGATACAGGCAAACTACATGCTGGGCTCTATCGAGGTGAAACCCATACAGAATGAGCTTCACCAAGCTGCATCAGGATGTTCTGCCCCAAAGTTTATCAGTGGTGCTTATGAGAAATAGCCATGTGATGCATGTCACTGGTTTTCTTAACACCTGTTCTTAAGGGAATTGTTGACCACTTCTTCAGCTTTGTGAATGTTGGAGAAGGACATATGAGAGACCCATTACGAGTTTAATACAGAGGTTTCTCTGATTTGGGTCTTCATTATCTCAGCCACCACAGATCAGAGGTTACCTTGGGAAGAGTCAGATGAGAAGATCAACTCTTGTTTCATCTCATCCTCTCCATATTCTTGCTGGGGTCTCTCCCTTCCTGCCTCATCAATGTCATTGTTTCTCTCCTGCTCACTGGCTGGCATGTAATCAATATGCTAGGAATACAATGCAATCTGATTGTAGAGTATAATCACAAATTTCTCAGAGGAAAGGGGGAGGGGGAGGATGCACAAAGCCTATGAAAGTGGAAGACTCACTGGCATTGGTGCAAAGGCTCCAACCAGTCTGTGTAGGGGGAGTTTGTGTAGTCAACAACTTGAGAGCAGGAAACAGCAAGCGTGATGATACTACGAAAACTTAGAAAGAGAATAAGGTTGGCGGATCAAAGGAACAAGAGGGGCTCTTGAGAAAAGTGGTCAAGTGCTCAAAGAGTTTTTGCACAAGAATAATCTGTTTAGGATTGTACTGTCAAAGTCAAACCTGAGCTTGAGAATGTTACACCATTCTCTTATACATTTTTGGGGGGGGGAAGTTCTTCCCCCCCCCCAAAAAAAAGTTAGCTCTTGGGTCAGTCTGGTCAAAGAGTGGGTGAGCAAAGAATTGCATACACAACTTCAATATCAAGGCTGGCCTTTAGTTCAAGATCCGCTTATCTCAGCCTCCCAAGTGCTGGGCTACAGAAATGTATCGCCATACCCCAGCTTGCTTGGTCTCTTTAATTTTAACATGAGTATATAATGTTCGTGTGTGTGTGTGTGTGTGTGTGTGTGTGTGTGTGTGTGCAGGTACAAATGTGTGCACCTATGTGCATGCTTGTGGACTCCTGAAGTTGACATTGGGGATCATACATAATCACTCTTCCATGGTGTTTTTTAAGGAAGTATCTCTTAATTAAACCCAATAGGACTAATCTCCCTATCCACTTTGTCTCTCTCTTCTTAGGCTAGAATTACAGGCAAGTACCACACTCCAAAGCCTTTACCTGCTAAGCCATCACCTGGCCCTTGGTCTTTTGAAAGGGTCACTAAACTAATAGTTTCTATTTGAAAATATCCCAAGTTATCAAAAGCCAGCTCAAACTCAAGGTGTGGGATGGGGTTGCTTCTGCTGAAGAACTGGCCTGTATCCTCCTTTCTGTTGAGCTGAATTTTGTAACCTCCATGTTTCTCCTTCATTCCTCCAAGATTCCAGGGAACTAAATCAGACTTTACTATGAACAAACTGTAGTCTCTCTTTTATCCTTGATCCCAATTTTCCCTTGCTATCTACTATCTACTAATGCTATAAGTTATATATTCTAAATCAACCGAATATATACTTTGTGGGCCAGAATTTTTAACAAATCCTGACAGTGCTCTATGGGAGCTCCCTGGGGACTTTATAGTTGCTTCACTAAGTAGCCTTTCTCTTCTTCTCATGGCCCTGGCCTCCTCAACCCTGTGACCAGGTTGCTATATGTCTTCCTTCCCTTCCTTCCTTGCCCTTTCCTAACACAACATACTCCACTAATTTATCTCTGACATTTCTCCCCTCCCCTTCTTGACCTCCTTTTCCCAGTGTAGAAAAGTCCCAATCTAAACAATCAGCTTCCTTTCCAGGTATTTCTAAACTGTTTTTAGAAAGCCACAGTGATCCAACAGCCCTTCCCTCAAAGCCAGCCAGGATGATTCTAAGCTACTCTGGGGCCACAGGTTCTGATGTCCACTCTTGTCACCCCGGCCAGACACACATTTCTTTAATTTCTTCAACTTATCCTCCAATGTTTAAACAATACAGAAAGGTTTAAAGAATAATGCAGTGATTATTCACATGCTTTGGGCAGCTTAAGCAGTAAAACATTACTGCCGAGGTAGAGCCGTCCATCTCCAGCTCATTTTCAATTATTAAAGAATCAGACAGAAGGGGTTGTATTTGAGGGCATCCGGGGAGTTGGCACCATCATGAATAAAGCACACAGCCACCATAAGTCCTGGCTTATATGCACGCTCACAGACACCATTCACCTTACAGTCTAATGAGGAATCTATTGTTTTTCTAGCTTAAGGATGAGGAAATAGGTCCAGAGGTCATCTGATGCCATAGAGGCCAGTGGTTAAGACATAGGCCAGGGAGCCAGATTGCCTAGGATTGAACCCTGGTTCCAGTATCTATGCAAATGTTCTCTGCCCCTAGTTTTCCAGCACCTAGAATAGGAGTGGTGTGGAGCTGCTTCACAGGGTTTCTAGTGCACGCTTACAGTGGAGCTTGGGCTGCTGTGGTATCTAAGGGCTTATGCCTGCTCTCACCAATAGCATCACTACTATGATTATTATTTCCTGATCTTCCCATTAAAGACACCAAGGGTCTCAAATTCCTACAACTACAATCTATCAGTCTCTCCTGCCCCAGGCTCAGAACAAATCATCTAATATGTAGGAGAAATCTTAAAGCCCATAGGTGAAACCTCCTTTTGAGTTATTGGTCAGAGGAGTCCAAGAGAGTCCCCCAAGACAATATGGGGTATTGGTATTATACACAGCTCCTTCCAGAAAAAGAAGGGAAGACCCTACTGCTGAAGACACCACACACTTTGGACCCAGATGTTAGCAAAATCCATCAGAACCTGACCTAGAAGTTTCATCCCTAAGGATCAACCCTCATAGTATTGGAAGAAACATGCAAGCTGCTAAGGGAGGAAAAAAATCAATCAATCTTCTTATCCAGTTGTGATGCTTAGGAACCATACAATGACCAGAATAGCAACATATTCCTAAAGGTGCAATAATGACACTTATATCCTGGGGGTAACCAACAATGACTTAATTGGACTTAAGTCCCACTCAATAGGAGAGAATTCATGCCTGGCACTGCTAACTTAGCCAATTGGCTGTGGCTGGTTAGGCTACAGAACCTAAAGGATCTACTACTGCCACCTTCCTAAATCATAAAAAAAAATCTAACTACATCCTAAATTATATATTCTTGTATTAATAGGTAAATGTAGTTCTTATCAAAGAAGCTTCTTTTTGCAACAGACAGATCATTATAGAAAACCAAATTAAACAGTCCTATAACCCCTAAGGAAATAGAAGCAGCCATTAAAAGTTTCCCCACAACAACAACAACAAAAAAGCCCAGGGCCAGTTGGTTTCAGTACAGAATTCTACCAGACTTTCAAAGAAGAGCTAATACCAATATTCTTCAAACTCTTCCGCAAAATAGAAACAGAGGGAACACTGCCAATCATTCTATGAGGCCATAGTCATCCTAATACCTAAACCACACAAAGACCCAACAAAGAAAATTTCAGACCAATTTCGCTCATGAACATAGACTCGAAAATACTCAATAAAATACTTGCAAAACGAATCCAAGAACACATCAAAAGTATCATACACCATGATCAAGTAGGCTTCATCCCAGAAATGCAGGGGTGGTTCAACATATGAAAAATCCATCAACATAATCCACCATAAAAACAAGCTGAAAGAAAAAAAAACCACATGATCATCTTGCTAGATGCTGAAAAAGCATTTGACAAAATCCAACACCCCTTCATGTTAAAAGTCCTGGAGAGAGCTGGCATAAAAGGACCATACCTAGAAATAATAAAGGTGACATACAACAAGCCAGTAACCAATATCAAATTAAATGGAGAGAAACTTAAAGCATTTCCCCTAAAATCAGGGACAAAGTAAGTATGCCCACTCTCTCCATATCTCTTCAACATAGTACTTGAAGTTCTAGTTGCAGCAATAGGACAACTAAAAGAGATCAAGGGGATACAAATAAGAAAGGAAGACATCAAATTATCCCTGTTAGTGGGACACTCCACACTAGTGGAACTGCCATGTATACCCCCTGTGCAAGAGGAAGCTCTAAGACCTTCATGTGACTAATAAACTGTGGGGGGGTCTGATAAATGGAGGTACCCCATACTGGAGAGGTGGGATGGGCGGGAGAAGGGGTAGAAGGTGGCAGGTGGGACCGGGAGGAGAAGGAGAGAGGGGGTGTAATGGAGATGTAACTTGAAGTAATAAATAAATGTTAAAAAATAAATAAAAATAAAGGAGCCAGCTGAACAGCAGAGAGAGAAAAAAAAGAAAAAGAAAACCAGAAGTGGTCAAAATGCTTAGATCAACTAACTGTGGTGAACCACAGAAGAAGGAAGAAAGAGTTAAGAGCCAGAGGACTGCTGTGAGACAGTCTCTTCTAAAACAAAAAAAAAAAAAAAGGACATGGCATGGGTGAAGGTAGGAAGGACGGGGTAGATCTGGGAAGAGCTAGGAGGAGGAGTGGAAGGATGAATATGATCAAGGTACATAATATGAAATTCTCAAAGAATTAATAAAACATTATTTTTTTTAAAGTAAAGCCTAAAGCCTACATACAGTTCATGATTCATCCTTGCCAGATTCAGTGCTTGGTCTCATTCTGGCTTTGTATCCCTCTGGCATCCGGATCTGTCTTGTGCCTTAGTATCCACTTTCTCTGGGCTATGATGGGACATTTACAGCAAGAATCTTTCTAGAGCTGATGACCTACCAAGAACACCTTATCACCATCCTTTCTTCCCCCATATCCTTGCCTGACTTGGTGCCATGCCCTTGGGATTTTGATAGCTGCATCACTAAGCAAATACCTTGAGCCAGTAAATACGTCTAGATTTATGTAGATTTTGTAGACCTGAGCGCCACCCTCACCTTCCCCTAACCCCTCCACCACAGGTCCACTTCCATCAATCCACCACCAGTGAGGCCCTCTTTGGACAAGTCCCCCATTTTGGGAACAGTAATTCCTCATCCCCTCAGGGTTCCACTTCCTCCTTAACTAAATGATGAGATTGGTTTTTAAATCCATACCCTCTTTCTAATCAGCCTCCACACTTGACGGTTACCCTCAGAGCTTATAAGCAATTTGAAGCTGAGAGTTGGGTTAGAGCTTCACACAAATGCAATCGCATTTTTATTGCTGCCATCATTCTGAGTTGCTGAGTAATGAGATTGATTTCTCTGAGAACTGAAGGCAAACACGTGGCCATTCAGCAGCCAGCTCTTGTTTCTTTATCATCGGCTGCTGCTGAGGACTGTGTCTTGTTTGTCCTCATTTCTGGTCATGGTAACCTCACCAGTCAGAGATTTCAAGGTGGCACTCGACCGAAACAGACTCCACTTAGTCTCATTTATCTCAGTTTTAAAAACTGTCGTGGGGAAGAAGGTTCCCTGAAAAGTAGAATAAAGAACATAGAAGACTTTCTCCCAGAAAGAAAAACCATTTGGTGAAACATGTTTAAACTCTCTGGAAATTATCTTGAGAGCACAAGGCAAAGGGAGAAAATACCTCCAAGCAGCTCTACCAAGTCTCATTAAAACAGTGAAAAATTATTTATTTATTTATTTATTTATTTATTTATTTATTTATTTAGTTGGTTTTTTGAGACAGGGTTTCTCTGTGTGTCTCTGGCTGTCCTGGACTCACTCTGTAGACCAGGCTGGCCTCGAACTCACAGATATCCGCCTGCCTCTGCCTCCCAAGTGCTGGGATTAAAGGCGTGCGCCACCACCGCCCGGCAAAACAGTGAAAATTTATAACGCTTGATACCAAATCCACTTTCTATTTCCAACTACCCTCCAGTTCCATATTGCACAAACTCTACCCAAGACCCAAGCTAGTGTGACCAAGAAAAGAGGTCCCTTCACCTCTAGCTTCTGGTATAAGACTATGGTTTTATCCTGAAAGGACAAGACTCCTGGGAATTCTCACCTCCTTCCTCTATGCTGTAGAAGTTCTACTACTGTTAATGCCACATGAAGGACCAATCTTCCCCTTCTAGCCCCCACTCTTGGAGCAGGAGTCCTACGCTAGACAAAGAGAGGCTGACAGCACTGTGGAAACCTCCCCAACCCCCAGCTTATTTATAAACAAGGGGTTCATAATACTAAAGAGAAAGAAGAATATCTCATAATGGTAAAAAGAAAAGTCCATCTGGAAAATACAAATATGCAAAAACTGATAAAATTGAAAAAGGAAGTAAATAATTCTCTAACAACTGGAAACCTTAAAAGGTACAAAGTTGACTTTCAGTAGTTGGTAGAATAGTTAAACAGAAGGCTGAGAAGAAAGAAGACAATGCATCAAGGCAACTAGATCCAAAACACTGCAGGACATGTCCTAAGATGCCAGCATTCTTGAAGGGCACATGGATCACTCTCTAGGATGGACCTTATGCTAGACCACAAATTAAGGCCAATAACTATTAAATTATTGTAATGAAAAGTATGAATGTTCTCTGACCATATATAATTAAAAATCAAAACAGAAGTAAATGTGGGGATTTATCAAAGAAGTGGAAATTCAGTAATGCACAGCTAACCAAGCAATGAAGGGGAAGGGAGTCACAGGTAAATTAGTAAGTATTTTCTGATGAATGGAAACAAATGTGCTGCTAAAGAAGCACATGGAGGGAAATCCATAGCTGTAAAGACTTGCCTTAGAAACCAAAAGGAAAGAGCTTGTTGACAGCTTAAAATTCCTCCTTAAGAAACTAAACCAATAAGAGAAAACTGAACACAAACCTAACAGAAAGGGTAGAATAATAAAGACTAGAGCAGAAAAATAAATAAAATTCAGGATAGAAAAACAGAGAAAATTAAAATCAACAGATGACCCTTTAAAAAATAACAAGTGTTGGGAAGGCAACTTAGTGGGTAAGGTGCCTGCCCCAGAACCTGAGAACCTAAGTTCTGGTGCCCATAAGCCATGGAAAGTCAGGAGCAGCAGGGTACATCTGTATACCCAGCACTCCCGCAATAAGATAGAAGGAGAAGATGGGAGATTCTCTGGAAGCCTGCAGGCCAGCTAGGCTGAAGTATGCAGAGGCAACAATAACAGATAACAATAGAACCTGTTCCAAGGTGAGAGGACAAGGTGGGAGACAAGGGTACACACACAAGATTGCTCAGTAACCTCTACACAAGTGCCATACCATATGCCATATGTATACATGCCTACATATACACACATGAACTTATGGGTGGCGTGTGTGTGTGTGTGTGTGTGTGTGTGTGTGTGTGTGTGTGTGTGTAGAGTGCTTACCTATCAAGCAGAAAAGCCTAGGTTTGATCCCCAGCATGACATCCAATCAGCCATGATAACATAATACTGTAATCCCAGCTCTTGGGAAATATAGACTTGAAGACAAGATGTTCAAGATCATCCTTACCTACTTACCAAATTCTGGATCAGCCTGGGCTACATGAGACCCTGTCTCAATTAGTAATAAATGTAATTTATTCTTAAATTTCTTAAAATGTAATGTATTTGAAAAATAGTAATATTGGCAAACCATTAACTAAAATAACCAAGACAGAAATGAATTCCCAAATTTCTCAAATGAAGAAAGAGGTTATTTTCCTTACAGAAATAAAAAGAATTATAAAGGAATTCTAAAACTGAGTGTGTGCCAACAAATGTGATAAGTTAAGTGAAATTGTCAAATTTCTAAAATGACAAATTACTAAAACTAACCCAGGAAGTATAAAATGTGAATAGCACTCATAATAAGTCAAGAGATGAAATTATCAATTTTGAAACACCTTACAAAGAGAAGGCTAGTTCCAGATGGTTTTCTCAGAAAGTCACCATCTGGTGACTTCTGTCAGCCAAGGAACACCAATCCTTCATGGAATCCTCCCAAAAGTGAAATGAGGTGCTCAACTCCCTACCCCTTCTGTGACACAAGTCTGCTCTAAATTCAAAATTAGAACAATATCACAAGAAACAACAACAAATCCAACAAACTATGAATCACCTTTATGAATATACATGTTTAAATTTTTAAAGATTTATTTTTTATCATTTTAATATATAGACATATATATAGATAGATAGAGATAGAGATAGTAAATAAATATATATATTGGTTTGTGTATATGGGTACAAGGTGCCCTTGGAGGCCAGGGGTCCCCTAGAGCTTGAGTTAGTCTACCATGAGCCGTCTGATATGAGTGCTGAGACTCCAATTTGGGTTCTCTACAACAATACCACATGCTTTCAACCACTGAGTCATTTGTGTAAATCTTTCACGAAACACTAGAAAACCAATTGCAGCAACATACAAAAAGCATTATATACCATGGTCAAACGGGATTTATATTAGAATGTAAGTGACTTAATATTTGAAACTCAATTTATCTAATATGGCAGACTCACAAAGAACAAAAGTCTAACCATTTCAAAAATATATGGAAAAATAATTTTCAGACTCTAATTGTGTGTGTGTGTGAGAGAGAGTACACCAGCCCATGAACATGTGCCCATGCATGCATGTGTGGAAGCCAAATGAGTGCATGATCTATCCATCTCCATATTATTCCCTTGAGACAGGGTCTCTCACTGAGCCCAGAGCTCATTGATTTTTAGCTTGGCTGGCTGTCAACCCCTGCAGTCTTCCCCTGTTTATGACCACTGCCTCTCTTCAGAGCTAAGATTGTATGTGTCATGTGATGGCTGGCCACTTGGTATTGGATAAGCAATTGAAGGTTCTTGCCTGGGGAATGCTATTTTACCCACTCAGCATTCCTGGGTTGCCCATAGTTTCTTGTCTAGGGTTGGAGCCCAGGGAGCTTTCCTTCTTCCATGTTAACATGTACACTGGTAGCATCCTTGTTCAGGTCTTGTTTAGGCAGCCATATTGTTGAGATTTCATGGGTGAAGATTCCCTGGCGTTTCTAGGAGATACAATCTCACATTAGGCTTCCCTTTCCTGTGGCTCTTATATATAATCTTTCCACCCCTTCTTCATTATTATTATCTATATTATTGCTTTATAATGAAATTACTGAACAAATTAGAGATGGAAATTTCCTTGACATGGTTTAAAGGGGGACCTAAGAAAAGTCCTCAGCCAGCAGACTGTTTTCACTCAAGTGACAGTCTGGGTGCTCTTCCCCTTGGATCAGGAACAAGACAAGGATGTGAAGGAAAAAGCATACCAATTATTAAAACAGGAGAAATCATTTCGAATGGCATGCAAAGCCACATATGTGTACATGTGTGTAGAGTTCAATAAGGATGTAGGACACCCAATTTTCTTATAAAAATGTTTTCTATTACTGGCAATGAGCATTCTGAAAATGAAGTTAGAAAAGAATTCCATTCATAATATCAGGCAATGGAATAAAGTGTTTAGGAATAAAATTAACAAAAACCAATAAGATTGGTACAACCACAAAAATTAAAAGAAATTAAATCATCTTTAAGTGATGGAGTGACTTCATAGATTGGAAGACTCGGTGGGGTGTAGATGGCAATGCTTCCAAATTAATGTATCAGTTTTCCATAATCCTTGTGAAACAGCCAGATTCTTTTTGGCAGACCTGGGAGAGCTGAGCTTCAAATTCATATGGAAATTTAAGAGCTAGGAAATAGCTAGGAAGCATCTTGAAAAATAGCAAAATTGGAAGAATCAAATTTCTATATTCCAAAAGTTGACACGAAATTTCTGGGTAATCAAGATGGTGTGATCCTGCATAAGATAGAAAAGGAAGTAGCGGGACTGACTCTGAAGGACAGAAATGTAAGAAAGTCCTCACATCAATGCTCCGTTCAGTTTCCACAAGACGACCAAGCCAGTTCAACGGAGAGGAAGCAATCGTTCAGCAAGTGTAGCTGAGACAACTGGATTTCCCCAGTGCACATGAATAAATTTAATTTCTACCTCAATTATAGACAAAGTTAATGTAAAATTGATTGTAGACATTAAATATACATTTGAAAACTACAAAAATAAATTTGTGCCACCTTAGACCAGGTAACGGTTTTTTAAAATATTATAAGAAAGCATAAGCAGTTAAAAAAATGAAGGAAAATTATCATAAACATCAATATTAACACTATTGGTGCTATAGATGAGACCATCAGGTAAATGGAAAAAAAAACAATTTGTAGGATGGTGGGAAATAATTGTCAATCATTTATCTAATAAGAGAATTAGATCCATAATATATTCCAAAAACCTCTTTTAACTCAGTGATAATAATATAAATAACCCAGTTTTAAAATGAGCAAATGATTTGAGGAGTAATTTCTCTAAGGAAGATACACAAATGGCCAATAAACACATTAAAAGGTGCTTAACATCATTATTCATTAAGGAACAACAAGTCAAAACCACAATGAGGCACCACTTCACCTAATAGGATGGCTGTAACTTAACACCCAAGCAATGACAGGGGTCGCAGAGAGGTGGTAAAGCTCTTGCTATGCAAGTGTGAAGACCTGAGATCAGATCGTCTGAACCCACATAAAAAGACAGCCATAATATCCCACATCTGTAGCCCCAATCCCCTGGGGCAGAGACAAACAGACCCCAGGGGCTTGTTAGCCAGTCAGTCTAGCCAAAAATGGATAAGTTTGGGTTCAGTGACAGATCCTGCCTAAAAATCTAAGGTAGAGAAGTGATAGAAGATATCCAACATTGATCTCGGGCCTCTACATGTGTATGGATGAGGGCACACGCAGGCACACACATACATGCAAGCACAGACATGCATAAGAAATAACAGATGCTTGAAAAGATGTGGAGAAATTGGACCCTCCATGGCCATCCCATGGCTAGTGGGATATCAAAATGACAGAGCAGCACATGTTATGAGGAATCTTGAAGCATGATGTTAAATGAAAGAAGCAGTCATGAAGACCACATACTGCTTTTTCTTGAAACTACCACTTAAGTAAGATGTTCAAAATAAGAACATCTATAAAGACAGAACATATATTAAATGTTACCTAGGGCAGAAGTAGCAGATAGTGGGACGAATGGATATGAGGAGTAACTGCTGAAGATAGAGTTTCTTTGTAGGGGAACAAAATACTCCAAGATTAGACCATGGTGACAGTTGTACAAACCTTTCAATACATAAATGTGTGCATGCATGCAGACTACTACACACATATAGAGACTGAATGCTATCTTTTGAGGTAATTGCTTGGTTTGTGAATTATATTTCAGTAAGGTTGTTTGTTTAAAAAAAAATATGTCCATTCTTTTCAACCTTATCTATAGATGCAATGCAAACCCAGTCAAAAATCCCATTGTTTTGTGGTTAGTGACAGACTAATTAATGTTAGGGTATATGGAGAAGCAAATGTCCCAGAATAGACAACACACTGCAGAAAGGGAACAAAAGTCAGAGAAATACTACCCAGCCTCGACACTTCTATGATAATCAGGACAGTGTGGTAGTGGTGGAAATACAGACAAGTTAACAGAATCAAGAGCTCACAAATCCACAAACACAGAGTCGACTGGTCTCAGACAAACAAGTAACAGCAATTCATAACAGAGGGGAAATTCTTTTCAACAAATGATTATGAGGACAACTGGACATCCATGCTTAAAAAACATACTTAGGTACACATGGGGAGCCCCTGCCTCAGTGAATAAGGTGATCCAGGTTGACTTCCAGCATCACCCATGGGCCCCCACGTGGAAGCACATCTCACACACATGCATGTGAAAAGAAAGAGAGGAAAATAGAAGCAGCTCTGAAAAAGACACTGCTAAGAATCAGAAAAGACAATCCACTGAGCAGAAGTAAGGAACACACAAAGCGTGACTGGTAAGGGAGTAGCATCCAAAATACACAAGGAATGCACAGAAGTCAACAGTAGGATGACGAACTGTCTAATTAAAAGGGAGAGGATCTGAACAGATACACCAACAGATGTGTGAAAATGGCAAATGAGCCCAGGGGAGTTGCTCAGCTTTACATGGAGGTGAGTGATTACTAGTGAAAGAAAGGAATGCCACTGCATGCCTATTAGGGGATAAAAATCCAAAGCACTGACAACTCCCAACATCAGCAAGGGCACTGCTCTGTGACACTATTCCTGTAACGAAATGAACAAGCATCTACTCAGCTCAGACAGGAAGCTGACTGCAGACCAAATAACAATACCACAAAGTCCAAACTGGAAATAAGTTTATTGGATTTATTTACAGGAAGATGGCGGACTCAAAGGCGTCTACATCACCGAAAGCCCACCCCAACATGGGTGACAGCTCCAAGCTGGAAGCCTGGAGCTCCTTACAATTTGTAAGCATCAAAGGTCAGAAAGTCTCTTCTCCTCCCCATCTTTATTACTTAGATAACCTTGAGGAAGAAGGTACCTTATGCATTTGGTAAACTTCAGGGACTTCCTGAGATTTGTGAGTTATTTACTTCCTGATTCTTAAGGAGCATGTCTATAGAACTTCCTGAGTCCTACAGGACAGACATGCATCTGTGAGACTCATTCAATGCTAATGGGAATGTACAATGGTGTAGCCGCTCTGGAAGACAGCTTGTCAGGATCTCCTAACATTAAGCAACCCTCTTACCATATGATCCACCCATCATAATCCTTGGTATTTATCCAAATAAGTTTAAAATAGATACCTAGGTGAATGAACCACACAGATAATTACAGCAGCTTTATTATTAACTGCCAAAATTTAGTCACAACAAAGGTACCTTGTAGGGGTTAGATAAATTAGATTTAGAAAATATATAGGAGTTTCTGATACTGTCTCTTAATTCGGGGCCTGAAGAGCATTATCAGCATGAAGTCAGCAAAAACAGGAAAGACTCAATAGACTGAAAAACAAGTTTGAAGTCAGGAAAACAGGAAAGACTCAATAGAATTGAAGAAACAAAGTATCTGGCCTGACATTGTTTTCAGCTGCTAAGTGGGTGGAGCCCAAATTAAGCTGAAACAGAATTCCTCCTATTTGAGGACAGTGCGTGGAGCCCACAAGAGAAGAGGCCCCTGATGCTAGAGAGCTCCAAGAGTCTTGCTGAAAAAACGGCTGATGGCCAGCTCTCTCCCTGAAGCAGAAAGAAGCCAGTGAGCAAAGAAAGCCTGAGCAAGACACCAAAAGGCCAAGGACTGGACCCTGTGGCTCAGCTTTTGCCTAGAGGGGTTTGATCTGTCCAAACAGTGGCCTAAAGGAAACGGTGCCTGGCTTTAAGGACTGAGGCAGAGCAGCTGAGTTCCTGATTCAAAAGAAGTAAGTTGGCCTGCAGACGGCTGGGGTCTCCCACAGAGAAGAAAGCATGAAGCCTTATTTAAGGTGAGACTGCAATAACCAACTTACCCTGACGAACCTGCATCTGAGAGATCCAGAGAAAGGACTGCTAAGTGTGTTAAAGAATCTACAACAAAGACTGTGTTCCTGACAACTGAGGACCGGCCCCAGAGACTGTATCATTCTAAAAGGTTATGAAAGCCGGGTGGTGGTGGCGCACGCCTTTAATCCCAGCACTTGGGAGGCAGAGGCAGGCGGATCTTTGTGAGTTCGAGGCCAGCCTGGTCTACAAAGCGAGTCCAGGACAGCCAGAGATATTCAGAGAAACCCTGTCTCGAAAAACCAAAAAAAAAAAAAAAAAAGGTTATGAAAGTAGTTGTTATGATTATCAATAGGTTTAGTGGATAGGTTAAAGGGGTTGTAGGAATTTATAGGATTAATAGTTAAGAAATTGTAGGTGTTTGTTATAAGTGAATTTAGTAATAAATAAATAAGTGTTAAATAATAATTTAAAAGTTCGGTTACAGTACCTTTTAATAGCTACATAAATAAACTATGATGTTTGTATATGATGGAAAACTACTCAGTGCTAGAAAGAAATGAGCTATCAAGTTGTGGGAAGCTAAGAGGGAACATCAAACACTACAAAGCAAAACAAGCCAAAGGGAAAGTCTCCATTGTTTGACTCAAGCTATGTGTTAGAATAACATAGTTTATCAGACAAGGAAGAACTATACCAAAGCAATAAGATCTGTGATTGCCAAGGGTTTTGGAATGAACAAGGAAAGCACATTGAGTTTTAGAGCAGTGAAACTCTTGCATATGATACTATAATGATGAATACATGCTAATACCCACAGAATGTACAACATAAAGAATGATTCTGCTGTGAACTGTGCAGTTTAGTTAATGACACTGTAGAACACAGTCTCGTCAGTTGTAATAAATGAACTAAGTCAGGACTCAAAGTTTCTCTGCATCCCCTGGGGCTTAGTCACCTCCAAGCTCAGTCACTTACATATTCACTTATGGGGCTGGTGGCAAGATCACAGTCCTTGAGGTTGCTTCTTGCCGTGTGGATCTTTCTATTGGGCAGCTCACACATAAGATTTGGCTTTTATCTTAGTCAACTTTCTAGCGCTGTGAAGAGACACCATGACCATCACAATGCTTACAAAAGAAAGCATTTAATTGGGGCTTGGTTCCATTCAGAGGTTTAGTCCATTATCATCATGGCAGGAAGCATGACAGCATGCAGGCAGACATGGTGCTGGAGAGGTAGCTGAGAGTTTTCTATCAGGATCAGCAGGCAGCAGGAAGAGACACTGGGACTGGCTTAAGCATTTGAAGCCCCAAAGCCCACCCCCAGTGACACACTTCCTCCAACAAGGCCATACCTACCCCAATAAGGCCACACCTCCTAAACCCTGTCAATGGCCCAAATAGAGCCATTTCCTAGAGACCAAGCATTCAAATCTATGAGCATATGGGGGCTATTCTTATTCAAACCCCTGCAGCTTCTGTCAGGGTGAGCAAGAGAAAAAGTAAGAAGGAGAGGTCTAGATAGCTGCTAGGCTCTTTCTGCATCTCAATGTTAGAAGTGATTCCTGGCAGGATTTTCACAGCAACCTTGGGTCCTGTTCACACAGAGGCACAGGAACTATGGTCTTAGGAAAATGCCATAATTTCTGTGCCCCTGCTTCACAATTAGAAAAATGGAGAATCACAGTTGTACCTTCATCATGGAGTTTAGAGAGGAAGAAATACACTAATATAGAAGGGTTAAGATAATTGATTATGGGCTCACAAGATGGCTATGTAGGTGAAGGTGCTTGCTGTCAAGTCTTATGGCCTAAGTTCAAATCCATGGACCCACACTGTGGTAGGAAGAGAGTTGACTCCTACAAGGTATCCTTTGACATCCACATGTATACTGTGACAGGTACATATGCTCACAAATAAATACATGAATAAACAAAGAAGTTAATTAGTTAATTAAATACATGGTGATATTAGTATCAGTAAATGCTAGATATTTTGGTTATGTGATAGACATACGGATTTTTCATTAAATATGGTTTGAATCCTTCTCCAGGTCCATCCATGGGTTTGAGCACCTGGACTCTAGTGGGACTCTCACTGTTAGGGAGCTTATGGACTCTCTGGGACATTGGTCCTAGCTGGTGGAAGTGGGGCACAAGGGGAAGGCATTTGAAGGTCCTGGCCTCCTCTCAGCTTCTTGGGCCACACTAGGTGAAGATCTGCTGCTTAAGTAAAATCCCTTTGAGGCCACAAGGCAAAATGAAAGCTTCCTCCCTTCACTTGCTTTCTAAGTTGTTTCTGTCTGGTACTTTGTCACAACAACATAAAAAGTAACTAGTACAGGTCGTGAGACCCGCCTCCCCTGACCGACTTGAAAGCATATGTGGCTCCCTGTTGAAAGCAGAGAAGGACATGTGCCACATGCTAAAATATCCCTGTTCACAGGAGCCCTTGTATCATGAACAGTTTCTGGACTTAATCTGCCATTAACAAGCTATGGAAATTTGTTTGCACAGCCCAGTGTTCCATGGAAGGTTCCTCCCATAATGCATTCAGTGCACCCCCCTCTGAAGACACTTCATCCAGGAGAGAGCCCATCCGTTCTCAGCCTTTGGTTTTCCCTGACTTGCAAACAGATCTTTGCAATTTCTTGTCTAGGTAGATAGTTTTACCTATACTCCTTGGGGGCCTCTTTAGCTCATTCCAAACTGAAGTGGATAGAAGCAAGACAGAGATCTGGGTGGAGACATGAGAAAGTTAGGAGAGACACTAAGGAATAATTTTTCTAAAACTTGGCAATTTGCTTATTTATCTTGCACTGGCACTGAATAGCTACACCCAGGGACCTTTGGTTTGGATTTGAAGAGTCATTCAGGGCATTTGCTTACATGTAGGTTCCCAACAGCTGTCTGCCTGGCTGAACCCCTCTTCCTTCTTCCTCATTCAGCACACCACCACCACCACCACCTCACATCTCCCCTCCCACCTCTGCCAACACCAGGGACTGGCTTCTGTTGCCTAGCCTTCAGCCTATCTTCCTCAGGGCAGGGGGGTGTCTTAAAGACTGACCTCCTCTTGGAATCATGCTTCCAGGCTTGCCTGTGGGGAGTTCTCACTAAGTTCAGATCCCCACACCTCACTCTGAAGCACTTGGATGCATGTCTCCTGGTGAAGAACCTGGAATCTATTTTTAACAAGTACCTCCAGGTAATTCTTAGCATTTGCCAAGTTTGGGAAACACGGTCCTAGAACATTTTCCTTTCATCTTTCCCCTGGTTCTGGGCTGGCAAATAACTACCTATAGCAGCCATCACTAATTGATCACAAGACCCTTTCATACACCTGAACCTGGTTAAGACCTCCCAACCCTTAACAAGCACTTGAGGCGGTCACCAGTCATCACCTAGAGCTACACTGGAGGGAAGTATAATTGTTATCTCAGCCCTAGCTAATATGTATGTATTCATGGGAGCTTGGCAGTTTCCTGGCCTGTTGGTGGAGACTCAACTTGCCTAGATATAATGGTTCTGAGAAATCTTAAATTCACCTGGAACCTTCTGCTCATTACTGAGTTACCCAGCAACACGACTGCACAGAAAGCCTGAAGGCTCCTATGTTCAACATCTTTCCTTCCTACCTCTTCAGGTAACAGCTCCATCCTGGCTGTAGGAGGGTATGGAGCCATGAGTGTGTTTACCGTTCTTGAGACGCATTGTGGACAGTGTGGAGTGGGGAAAGTCTTGTGAGGTTTTGTGAGTCTTGATCAAAGGATAAACCCCCGAGTTGGGTTCAAATGCCTGCAATGGCAGCATCTCCTTATTACTTCCTTGACTTCTTGGAATCACAGGACTACACTTTGAATAAATCCACTAATACTCATGTTGAAAATTATTCCCCAAATTTAGACTGGATGGTGTTTAGAAGTGGAGTCCTGAAGAAGTAGCCAGGATTAGATGAAGGCATCAACACTGGGTTTCCACAAAGGAGCTGATAGCTTTCTAGGGGGAGTTGATGCACGCCTGCTCTGTCTCACCATGTGACACTGTGCACCAGGGTATGATACAGGAAGAAGACCCTTGACACCTGCCGAGGAGCACACGCCATGTGCTGGGAGTCCTTAGCCTCTGGAATTGTGATTCAAATAACCTCTAGTCTTTATAAATTACCCAGTCTCAGGAATTTTGCTATACCAACAGAAAACAGATAAAGACACACAGTGTCTTACTGTTGACTATCACCCCAAAAAGCTAAGGTCCCATGAAAGGAGCTAACCAGACGAATACCAGATAAGAGAGTAAAAAACATGCCTCAGAAAACACTAGGGTCTTGTGGAGTGAGCAGGAAACCCAGGTGTCCCAAAACATGGGATGTCTACTGAAAGCCAAAAAGGTGCAAAAGAGCAGACAACAGGAAGGGACCGGCTCTGCCCTGGGACACAGAGCAAGGGAATGAGTATGGAGGGAAAGAGGACTGCAGCAGAACCCCGATGGGGTGCCATTCCAGGGAACACAAACATCTGCATGGAAACCTAAACTGCTTGCTTTTGGAGGTCAGTCAGGAGCGACAGCATGGTGGGGAGCCTTGTGCTTCATGTGGGACAATGAAAGGAATAGAGTTTAACTAGCCATGGTGTGGCTGGAGAGGGAACAACTGACTGATGACACAGAAGACCTTAACATAGGCCATTTATAAGAGCCTACCTGACCAGTGCCCTACCCCAGCATCCTACAGATAGCCCCCAGCCCATAACTCATATATTTGAAGCTTCCACTGAGCATTTTAAGGCCTCCCTCTGTTAAAGGCCAATCAAGGTCCACCAGATGTCTGAAGAACCTCTCTCAGGAGGATGCAAAAGGATAAAAATAGGCCCAATAGACGAAAAAGAAAAAGAGGAAATAGAGGCAATGTGGGAAGGAGAAACAACCGTATAATTAATATCTTCAGAGCTAAAGGCGGAACCATTGTATCCTTAACCAGAACATACAATTATTAAAGAGGAAACAGTCAACAGAGTTCTTGAAAATTAAAATATTGAAACAAATAAACAACTCAATGGGATGGCTGCAAAACTAAGAGGAGAGTCTTCAAAGAGAACCCATTGACTTCAGAGATAAGGAGAGAAAATGGAGGAATGACAGATGCTCCAGGAAGTGAGAACGAGAAGATGGGGTCACTGAAGCAGTAAATGAATTCTTGAGTTCTGAGGGTGAAAGCATCAGTTGGTGCCACAACAGTGTGTGGAAAGAGCGTCCACTCATGATGTCCCAGGGGCAGCAACTGAAACAGCGCCTGGCTCCTCACCCTCAGGCCTGAAACGTGGAAAAAAATGGGATAATGCAGAAACACTTCAGAACCCATTCTATGCTTTGAAATCCAGTCAATCCATCCATCAGTGTAAAGCTTTAATGGAAAAAGCATCTCCCATACGCAAGCTCAAAAATATTGCCCACTGTGTGTCCTTGCTCAGAAAACTATGGAAGGGTGTTCTCCGCCATTGTAAAAGGGTAAATTGAAAAAGAGGATGCCCAAGATCCAGAAAATAAATAATTTAATTCAGGACCAGTCTAAGAGAATTCCACATTCGATGATTCAGGAAGGTCCAGGGTGACAGATGAGTGGCAGGCCAGGGTAGAGCAAGAGGACCAAGAAGAGAATTACACCACCACATAGTTCAGTACATGTCAACATATTTAAAGGAAAAGTATAATCCTGTCAGAGAACTTGGGATGAAATAGCAATCCCTACATAGAAAACCAAGTAAGTGATAATCATGACAATTATAACCCAGAAATTGTAAAATAAAGGAAATACAAGCACAGAGTACCATGTAACTTAGCCTAAAAATAACGCAATCATAAGAATGTTGGTGCTAAATACTGTTATTAGCCCCCAACATGATATCATCATGTTGGGAGGGTGGGTAAGGTACATTTGTAAGACTTTATCTTACATAGAATAAAGTCAATTAATGATAGGTAGTTTAAAAGGACAGTACAATATAAAGTTATTTACAAACACAGAATTCATAACTGTAGGAAATAACTAAAGAAGGTAGAAATTGCAGCCCTGGGAAAGGATCAAACAGAAGACAGGAAGAATACTGCCTTCCCTTCAAAGCCTCTGTAGATATTTGTGGATTCAGTACATAAAACTTTAAAACAGAGCACATACAAGATGATAGTGAGTCCATGCAAAATGTCTTCATTATAGCAACGGTGCTACGGGTGTTGAGGGGAGGGATGGTGATTCTTAGGAGATGCATGGTGGAGCACTTAGCGGTAAAGTGGCACCTTCATAATATAGTTTTAAGCTACTCATCAAAAAATGAGAGAGATGATAAATACATGATTGATATATAAGTATATAGAGGATAAATAGATGATTGATTGATTGATGGGAGGCAGATAGATAAATGATAGAGAGATAGATAGGTGATAGGTAAAGATAGGTGATAGAGCAATGATTCATTGTGGGCAGTAAATAGATTATAGATATATAAATGATAGATAGATTATAGAAATATAGATGATAAATGGATATTTATCTATTTTATTCCAAAGTATTAATTGCTGTACCCCAACATCAATATACAGTTGCTCACTATGCTTGTCTTTCAGCTTTTCTGTCATTTCAAAAATCAAAATTAAATATCTGGCAGAAACCTAAGTATGTATATTATCCTGATAAAGCTAACATTAAAAAAATAAAACCTCCCAATGCCTAGTATGCACCATCACGAAACCATTTTCACTCACTTAAAGGGACCTAGGTAAGATCATCACACATGGATAGTGACAAGGCACAACAAACATCACTTTACACACCTTTCTACTCACCCAGGGCCTAGGGCCAGACACAGCCCTGGACACATAACCACAAGTATTTCTCCCTCTCTGTGACAGTCTCAGGTCATGACTAGGTGACACTTCGGGTGTCCTCAGGCTTGAGGTGGTGGGGAGCATGCCCTGTGGCCTAGTTATAGAAGCAGGGAAAAAGTAGGACAGAGATAGAAAGGATCTTCCCAGTATCCAGTGTGGGGTGCACTATACCAGGATGGGCCTCCATGGCCTCCCCACACCCTGCACCAGAGTTGTTTGAGAACCTATTTGGATTCCCCTCTTCCAGGGTCATTGCAAGGCCTGGCGCCTGTGTTTCTTAAATATTCATTTCTAAACATACTGCAGTCACACTAGGCTCTGCTTTGTCCTCTTGGGAAGAATTGATAGGTTCTTCCTAGAATCTATCCTAAGAAATGTAATAGCTCATTCCCTACCAAGCCCAATAGGATTATAGACCTGCAGATCAGAAACACCAACACCCACAATTCCCTTCTCCCACCCTGGCTCACTGAAATTCATTTTTTAAAAATCTTGTATGAAGCAGGTCTCATCTTCACAGGACTCCACTATGGAGTGCCAGAGCATGTTCACGTTATTTTTTAATTCTATTTTGAGACAGTATCTGTGCAGCCTCCAAGTCAAGACCATCTTGTCTTTGGTTGCTAGAATTATAAGCACATATCAACATACTCATCTTGCTAGGTTGTGTCTAATTAGTGCATTCTACTTCTAGGTAGAGGCCCAAACTTCAGAATAATAAGGTGTGTGTATGTGTGTGTGTGTGTGTGTGTGCATGTACATGCCTATGTGTCTGTGTGTGTATCTATGTACATGTCTATGTGTGTGTTCCTGTGTGTACATGCATGTGTGTGCATGTGGGCATACAGACATGCCTATACATACTATACAGTTGAACCTCATTATTGTCATCAGCCATGTGTAAAACAGCAAGTCCTTCCTTTCAACCACGCATGTGTGTTTCTGGAGCAGTCTAGCAGGTCACCCTGTGCCCTCTCTTTTCAGCCCCAACACTATAAACAGTATCCTCACCATGGTCTGTCTACTTTGACTTTCTTTTGCATTTTGGTGCTTTTTCTTGATCATTCTATTCTTCAGTATGGTCCCACGCTTGTTTTTGAAACAAGGCCTAAGTAAAGAAGGTTGTGGTGTGTAAAAATGTGTGTGTGTGTGTGTGTGTGTATGCGCATTCGGACAGCTTCATTCAAACATGGGTCGTACTACTGACTGTGCGCTCAATGTTCATCAACAGATATTTATGAAGTAACTTGCCTTTTGATAGAAACACAATAAAAGGCAATGTGCTGATAGCTCTGTGGGCTGCAGGAGCAGAGGCCCGTGTCTCCCCTAGGTGTGCAGAATCAGTGATTCGCAATCCACTATCCCAGTGTTTGTGATAACTCTGTAGAACAGGATCTTCCATGAATAACAAACATTGACTATATAGGGGCTGGATAGGTGGCTCAGCAGTTAAGAGCACTGGCTGATCATTCAAAGGACCTGGGCTCAATCCCCAGCACCCACATGGCAGCTCACAGCCATCTATAACTCCAGTTCCAAGAGACCTGACACCCTCTTCTGGCCTCCATGGGCACTGTCTGCACATAGTGCATAGACATACATGCAAAAAGAAAAACAATATACACATTAAGAAAAAAAATGTTAAAAAGCGACTATACAGGCATTCCCCTCATCTAAGCTCTTACTTTTTTGTGTCTTCAATTTCCCATGGGCAAGAACAATGTAAAAATATAATACAGTATAGGGAAAGACCACATTCACATCACTTCTAATATGCTGTTGGCATCAGATATTATTAGTCTCTTGCTATATCTAATTATAAATTAAACCTTCCTATAATTATCTATATATAACTGGAATAAACATAGCATGCCCAGGATTCAGTATTTCCATGGCATATCTGTGAAATATCTTAGAACTGCTGTGGAGTGTGTGTGTGTGTGCGCGCGCGCGCGCATGTGAACTTTCATGCATGCATGTGTATATATCGTCCTTTGTTTGTTTATTTTCTGAAACAAGCATCAAATGTATTTCTTCTGAGGTAACATAGTAAAGTTGTAGGGTATGGCTGGAAAGCAGAGCAGAGATGCACGGGGCTAGGAGCAACTCAGCTGAGCAGCTGGGTAAGTCAAGGACTCACCTCTCCTTGCAAGACCCATTCTGGTCTCCTCAGATAGGCGCCCGCATCTTGCCCTTAGCAACTCCCATTTCCTCTGGGCACTTCCACACACACACACACACACACACACACACACACACACACATACATACACTTAGGTCTGCCACTACTGCCTCTATCAGGATTCCTTACAGCAGCTGCTGGATGGGCTCAGCTCAGTCACTCGGTTCTTCAGACTGAGAGTGAACACTGTTGCCAGAGAAGGACTGGATGACGGTCAGACCCTTCTTGTCCCCTTCTGGCCTCAGCCACAGAGTCCACACTTGAAGAGTTCCACAAATACAAAACTAAGCCCAGGTGCTTTGTCTTGGTTTTAGACCACCTGTTTTCAGGGACGGCGCACTGCATGCATTCAACAAATATTTGTCAACCGACTAAACATCCTGACATAAACAGGCATTCTTTGCCTTGAAAATCTGATTCTGAAAGATCTGGCCCATTCCTAGTGATGCTTTATTATTCTTAGGGGCATTTTCTTTCCTTCCTGTCAGTCAGACACATCTTCAATTCTGCAACAGAAGTCACTTGGCAGAACTGACATGAGTCAGTGCCCGTGATTGACTGAAACTTCTTGATCCACAAAAGCAGCACATGTGGGAGAGCAGGCAGCTGAGACAAATTCAGTCTCTGCTTGGCCCTTGCTGGCTTCTTTGTCATGACAGATGGATCCCAAGTCAACATAACTGGACCTAGTTTATGCCAGTCCCCATAATGGCCTCATCCCCATATCTAGCTCCCTATCCCCACATTCATCTCCCTATTCCCATACCTGTCCCTGTCTCCCAACCTGCCTCCTCATCCCCACACCTGGCTCTCTCACCACACCTGGCTTCCTATCACACTGAGCACCATACCTGTCCCCCATGCCTATGCTTGGCTGGTGCCACAATAAACACAGCTGGCATCCAGATCTATACAACTGGCTACTACCTTAACCTTCATGGCTGGCATCCCAGTCCACCCAGACAGAGCCTAGTTTACACAGCTGGCTAGTAATCCAATCTACACAGCTGGAGCCCAATCTCCACATCTGCCTGACACCACAATGCACACAGATGGCATGCAGAACCATAGGACTACAGCCCACACAGATGGTTGCCCAATCTAGACAGCCGGCTCCAAGCCAGAGCCCTAAAGCTGGTGCCTTAGCCCCATTGCTGACACCCATGATGGCTGCTTCCCTAGCTGAGAAGCCTCTCTTCATCCCGTGCATCATATAAAGCAGGGTATGCTGGCCTCTAGAGAAACTCCAGTGAACACTCTACTCCCGATAAACCAACTAGGATTAAATCATACTGAGATAGCCTTGGCCATTCCTTGGTGCTGATAAGTCATTCCGATTTGACTCTGTGTGGTCAGGGGTACAACCAGGACTTAGAGGGCCCTCTCAGAAGGGTCCACCCATCACCAAAGATTCGACCTGTGAGAACGTCCTCCCACAAGGAACCTCTTCCTTTGAAGGTCTCCAAACCTTCAAACCACAGCCTCCCATGTATGAGTATGCTTCTCCTCAGAGGTTTCTTGGGCGAACTTTGGCCTGTGCTGAGAAAAGGATGGGTCTCTCTACAGTACTAGGGCTGCCTCCAGGTACAGCAAAGTAACAAACATGGCGCAGCACACATCAAGAGTAAGATACCTATGAAGGGCAGGCTGTAAGACTTGTAAAGGTTAGAACAGTGGTTCCCAATCTGTGAGTCGCTACCCCTTCAGAAGTTATTCATAGGGGCCGTATATCAGATATCTATATTATAATTCATAACAGTAGCAAAATTACAATTATGACATAGCAATAAAAATATATATGGTTGGGAGGTCACCACAACCTGAGGAACTATATTGAAGGGTCACGGCATTAGGAAGGTTGAGAATCTACTCCTTTTGAGACTCCATGTTGCCTAAATTTCTCAGAAAAGCCCAGGCAGAAAGGAATGCGGCCATAATATTTCAGGTGCAGAAGATCACCGTGGAGTCATGGATGCAGGCTCAGAATCCACGGTGGGTCCAGCACAATACCAGGAACAGTGTTCTGCTGGACTGGAACACACCTGGAAGGATGCCTGTGTGTTCATGTGTAAGTCTTCATGAGTTTTTAAATACTCTGAGCATTTCTGGAGAGACACACTATTAGGACACCTGTTTAAAACACTGAGGAGACACACAGTATGTGCCCCCTGAAGCCTAGATAGGAATGTCCATGGGAAAACAGCCAGAGAAGGCTGCTCACCCCAGCTCTTGGCTCTTGATCATTCGTGACATAATAGCCCTGGTGCCTTGGTGTGTGTTTCCTTTGGTGTGTTCATCCTTGAAAGAAGGGTGATGCTCACCTCAGAAGCTTCCTCTGGTACTGCCTTCATGAGACCCACTCCAGCCAGATTTCTTCTCTAGGGCACTTGAAAGTGAAGTGAGAGACCAGATAAGGTCACCATGACATTTCTCTACTTCTCCCTCTACTGTTCCATGCCCCACAGGCTATTCCATATCTGTAAATTCATCACTGAACTGTCCACCCCCACCTGGATTCTGGCCAGCTTTGCTACCTCAACGTGGCACTGAATGAAGGGGAGAGACCCAGCAGAGAGAAGTATGGAAACCAAACAATCCCCTAAGCTCCCTCTCTTCCAGGCTCCATTGGCCACCCCAGGCCATGACTTCTCCCATTCTACATCCTTGGGCAGGTTCAGAAATGCTACTCTGTACCCTCCTTTCCAGGTCCATGGGAGGTCAGGGTGTTCCACCGGCAGCCCCAGTATCCTCCACCACACCTTGTTGGTTTCCCTGATACACTAGTTCCTTGCAAAAAAAACTCCTGATACTACACCCTCTGAGCAGGCCATCTGGACCCTGCTGGACCCCTGACCGTACAGAGAGCCAAAATGGAAAAATTCATCAACTCCATGGCCCAAAGTCACAATTTGAGAGTAGTTACAATGACTCACGAAGAAGGACTTTGAAAACCCTAGAATTAAAAAGTGCTGAGTAACCTGCCTGGTGGTGACTCTCTGGGTCTCTCAAATCCTGGCTGCTCAGCTCTCACCTAGAATCCCTGAGTCTCTTACAACAAACCCTCTGACTGAGCTCTCATGAGAGGGCTTCTGACTAAACCCTGCCCCCAAGCCTGGAGAGATGGCTCATCAGTGAGTGCACACTACTTTGACAGAGGACCTCAGCGAGTATGATTCCCAGCACCCATGTCAGGTAGCTCACAACCATCCACCTGTAACTCCAGCTCCAGGGACATCTAATGCCTCTGCTCGAGCATCTTCCCACACATACACACACATTTTAAAATAATAAAAATAAATAAATATTTTTAAAAAATAAAACACTGACCTCCTTCTATCCCCCTCTAGGATGGCAGCTTCATGCCATATCCTGCAAGGATTGTAACTCCAGGTAAGAAGGTCCATCCCTTTAGTCAGCAGGTACAGGGTGGGTGGGGCCCGAATTCAATCTTGAACAGGCAGTATCCTCAGCACTTAGCTTTGCACATAGCCAAATTGGCACTTGATGCGTTGCTCTGAGTGGATCAAAGAAAACTTTGGTCTCCGAGGCAATGCATGTGAGGGGTTCACTGGTCCAGGATCATTATACTGAAGATGTTCACTTGAGAAGGCCCTGGGCACACTGCTAATTGGCGGGACACACAGCAGTGTCTGCTTCTCTCTTCTACCCAAATTGCCTTTGATTTATCAATACTCTAGAAAGCTGGCCACCTGCAGGAGACCAGAAATGTCTTCCAGGCCACAGAGGTGCTCTGAGGAACTTCACGTGACACGAGCGTTTGCTTTCTCCTTGTCAAATTCCAAGAGTAACAAAGGAAAAAGATACAGGAGAGAGGAAAACTTTGTAGGAGACACTTGGGAAGGTTAATTTTAATTATTAACTAGACCGGTTGAAGAACTGCCTAGAAGATTAGCATATTTCTGCGTGAGGACCTTTCCAGAGGTGATTGGATCGCCCACCATGGTGGGGGAGCTCTGACCTGTATAATGTATGGCTAACTTGATGGTATTATTGGGGGTGGCGAAAGACAGAAAGGGAAGGCCAAGTTAAAAGAAGCAGGTCACTAGGGATGTGTTCTTACTGCCTATGTCTGCCCTGGCCTCTTCCTGCATTCTTCCTTTTCTCTACTTCCTGTCTACCAGGAAGTAAGAGAGCGTCTCTCCCACATTGTGATATCCTGCCCAAGTGTGTGGTCAAATGATGAGCCAAGATCAATCCTTCCCTGGGTTGTTGTTGCCAAATATTTGGTCCAAGTGACCAAGAAGTATCTAATACAATAGAACTTCTAGAACTGCAGAGCTTCCAGATTGGAAGGTATACTCTGGGTCAGTGAAGTCCACCTTCATAGAGGTTCAAAGGCTGAGGAGTTTTCTCTGCCAGCTCAGAGAGGTTCAGAACAGCAGGCATGTGGTGGAGTATGAAGTGGAACAGGGAGAGATTAGAAAGTAGAAAGGGTACTGAGGAAGTTCCATGCTGAGACTTTCTGGATAGGGAGGATTCTGCCAGCCATGAGACACCTTTCTGAATCAATGAGTCAGGGGCTCCAGCTCAGCGAAGCCCAACACCCTGCTGACTCATCGGACATCTGGTCCAAACTATAGCAGTTCCCACTCTGGCCAGGCCAGTTGACATTCATTCAACAAACATTCATCCAGTGCCTCCAAAATACTAGACTGCATTCTAGAGGTGAAAATTGTGCCTTCAATAAGATAGACAGAATTCCCTCTCCGCAGGGGGGTGGCTTACACCCTAGTGAGAAAGACAGGCAATTAAAAATGTATAATTAATTCTTTATGTATTCAGTGATAAACACTGTGCAAAAAAAAAGAAGGCAGGGAAGGGGAATTAAGAAGGAAGTCCTAGATGCATAAGATGGCCAGGGAGAAATTTCCTAAGAAAGATATCTGAGAAACACAAAGGGGTAAGAGAGTGAGCCATTTAGACATTTAGTGGAGAAACTGGACTGGACATTGAGAATGTATGCTAAGCCATATAACTCTCAGAATTGTGGCCTATTTATTTCAGTTGCTTTGTACTGTATTTATTGTTATAAGAGAAAGAACCATTTGTTGGACTGAAAGGGGGAGCTGTTGGGGGGAAAAAGATCTACCTTAAACTAAAAAAAAAAAAGGGTAGAGGATGGGGGGTTGAGGGGGAAGAGGGTGGAAGGGTGAGACAGGAGGGGGGAGTAGGGAAGGGATTGTGATTGAGATGTAACTGGAAGAAATTAAAAAAAAAAAGAAACATTTCAGGAGGAAATTGCAGGTGCAAAGGCCTTCAGGCAGAAGATTCTGGGTATCTGAACAGCATCAATGATCACAGGGAAGAAGCAAGCTGAAGGCACCCAGACTGACTAGACCCTGGAGTCTTGTCCATATAAGGAAGGCAACTTCCTGCAAGCACCTAGGAACCAGAATACCCCCACCCCGACTCTGAGTCTTAGTCTTTCTCAGTAAGAGAAGCTTAAGTAAAAGTCCAGGACCCAGTGACTAGAAAGCCAGGGCAGGCAAGCCAGGCAGGAGTCAGCTGGTAGGGACAGAGACAAGGGTGTCTGGTGACAGAGGGTCCAAAGGTGACTCTCCTGTTCTCTTGGCAGGACTCCCTGGATCAAGAGGAAGAAGGAAAAGGAACAGGGAGGAGGACACGTCTACTTCCATACTCCCCAGGCCACCATTGTGACTATAAGGGAAGATTTGGATGAGGAAGTAAGTGAAAGTATTAACCAAGTAAGGGGGCTTTCCTCTCTGCCAAGACCAGGTGAGAGTGTGGAACCTGGGGAGAACAGTGCACTGCTACCATTGCTTCTGGTCTTTTTGCCGTGATCCCCTTCCACCTATACCTAAAGACTACAGCTTCTTCGTGCTACCAGGCCCCAAACTAACCCCATCTGGTGTGAGACCCAATTAGCTGACTGGGGCTATTGCTGGCCCTAAGGCTAGAGAAGGTAGAAAACAGTAGGGTTAGGGGACAGAGAGGAATAGAAAAAAACAGGAAGAGAAGACAAAATGTTGGCACAATTTATGCCCTTTCTGGGATTCAACAGACAGGAGCCCCATCAATGACTGCCTCTGCCACCCCCAGAGTCTGTGGTGCAGAAAACACTATTGGGGTCACCCACCCTAAGCTCCTAATTGTGGCCTCTTGAAGGACATCTCTCACATTGGATAACCTTTGCCTCTCTTCCTCCATCCTCCCCAGTTTTCTCCCAAGCATAGTCCATCTCTTACTCCCTGGTAAATTGATGCCCAGGGTAAGGTGAGGAAAGGGTACCCTGGGACAGAAATTCAGAATGTACCAGCTGAAGCTAGTATAGTCTTAGCATAGGAAGAAAAACAACGACCAAGGTTGTTTGGTTGTCTTGACTATCTCCAGGTCTAGAAATTCAATGCTACAAGTTATAGAGGATAACAGATCCTAAACATTGCTAATAAATGCTAATAATTGCCATGACTGATGTTGAGTATATATGTATGTGTGTGTGCATTTAATTATCCAGATATAACAGATACATTCAACTTAGCCCCTCCCCCTAGATTTTTTAGACAAGTTCCCATATAGCCTAAGTTGACCTCAAACTTGCTATGTAGCCACAGATGTCCTTGAACTCCTGGTTCCTCTACCTCCAAACACAGTGAGTACAGGCATGAGCCACCATACCCAGCTCATATTTGCCCTTTTGAGTTCCTATCCCTCAATGAACAGAGTTTTCCTCAAGCAGTCCGGAACAGATCCCCAGGGAATATACAATGCAGTACAACATACATGATCACTCCCAGGATGCTCTACATTCAGGGTGGTATAAGCCCATTCAGGAGCAGCTTCTGTCTCCAACTCAATGTTACGTAGGCCTGTGTTTAAAGTAACGCTGCTAAATAAACAATGACTGTTCTGTGACAGGAAAACAAAGACACTAAACTTTGACAATGACAACTCCAAGTCTGTCACTGTGGGGACACATAGCCTTTCTATTTTTGCATGCATTTCCAAAACAGTGTAATGGGATGTAAACAGCAACACACTGTCTTTTGTTTGTGAGGCACAAATTTTAACTCACACACAAACTCTCATTGGACTGGAATAATACCTTAAGCACAAAAATATGATTCATTTTTAAATGTTGCTTACTTTGAAATGAAGAATGGAGACAAAAATCAGAAATTACAACATCCTCATTTGTGACTGTCACAAACTGCTAATAGGTTAACATCTTAATATGATAGGGTCACATGACAATAATTCTAAACTCTTAATCCCCTATAGTTAAAATCTCGGTTCTATAATGTCTCGCTTACTTTTATGCTTTTTATCAGTGTGTTAATATGTAACCATCAACGAAAAGAGCACTTCATTGAGTTTCTTTCCCGATTATTAATAATATTGCTGGTTTTGTTTCGTGAGCTATACCGAATATAATTTCATTGGTTGAAATCAAAACTTTCCCATTGGGCTGGACAGACACCCATAGGCCCTGTTCCCACTCTTTGGCAAGATTTTCCTTCATCTCCTTTTCCAGATCTGCCCCTACTTTCTAAATACCAGACTGCTCTCCTCCATTTCTGGTTTTTATCCAGTAGTGGGAGTGCTCCAAGTGGGAAGAGCGGGCAGAACAGAAGGCCCTTCTCTCCTTGCCTATAATCTCACAGGGTAAACATCTTCCCTGGGGCCCAGTCACTCCACCCTGACATGCTGCAACATTAACTTTCAGACCCACCTCTTCAGCTGCCTGGAGGACTTGGCCCTGACTCAGCCAGCCCAGCATCACTGTGCATGTGGGTTCTGCGAAGCCTAGTTCTTCCAAGCAACTTGACACCTTCAAATCTAGTGGGAGTCTGCAGCCCATGGGATGCATCACAGCTTGAACTGCCGTGTTGGTTACTTTTCTCCCTGGTGTGACAAGACGCCTGGCAAAAGCAACTTATGGAATGATTCATTTGTTTCCCAGTTCCAAAGTTCAGTGCATCATGGCAGGGGCGTCACTGAAGCAGGAACTTGAGGCAGCTGGCCAGACCACATCCATGATCAGGAAGCAGAGAGAAGCAAAGGCCACTCACTGTTGAGGCTACTTTCTCCATTGTACACAGCCCAGGACCCCCCCCCCCCCCCCAGCCCACGGAATGGTCTCACCACACTGAGTGTAGGTCTTTTCACCTCTGCCCAATCCATAAACTCCCTCACAGATGAGCCAAGAGATTTGTCTCCCAGGTGACTCTAGACCAGTGGTTCTCAACCTTCCTAATACTGCAACCCTTTACTATGGTTCCTCATGTTGTTGTGACCCCCCGCCATAAAATATTTCATTGCTACTTCATAACATTAATTTTGCTACTGTTATGAATTGTAATGTAAGTATGCAGGATATGTGATATGTGACCTCTGTGAAAGGGTCGTTCAACCCACCAAGGGGTCATAACCCACTGGTTGAGAACCCATGCTCTAGATCTTCTTAGACTGACAACCAGTATAAATAGTCACAACCACCCCATCCACCCTCAGAGCTCAGGGCAGACCCACATTCACCACCGTACCTAACACAGCATCTACTCCTGGCAGCTCTGTCCTCAGAGGCATCCCAAGCTACCCCTGAACTGCATCCCACCTCCACCCCTCCTCAGCCTGCATACACTCCCTCTCCATAGGGTTCAACATGCACCTCCCTCCCTGGCTAGCTTCTTCCTGCTCTAAGCTTTCCAGACCTTTCTCAACCTAGTGGAAAGGGAGACCTTTATTAAAAAACATGTTAGACAAGGTCACTCCCCTGCCAAGGATGACTTCTCAGACCATTTAGAAGATTTTCCAAATGTCAAACATTGGTTAAAAAAAAAAAAAAAGATTGATCTAGCTGGAAGCCAAACCTTTTTAATTATTCAATGAGTATTTATTGATAACTATATTCACTTACAAACATTCACTTAACTACTAACCCTAAGAATACCCACAACCCCTATGACCTAACCACTAAACCTATTGATAACTATTACAACTATTTTCATAACCTTTTAGAAGGATACAGTCTCTGGGAAAGGTCCTCAGTTGTCAGGACACAGTCTCTGGGGTAGCCCCCCTTTAATGCACTTAGTAGTCTTTCTTCTGGAATATCTCAGACATATATCTGTCAGGGTAAATTGGCTATGGCGGCTTCACCTTAAATAAGGCTTGAGGTTTTCTTCTCTCTGGGAGACCTCAGCCATCTGTGAGCCAACTTATTTCCTTTGTATCAACAACTCTGCCACTCTGCCTCAGTCTTTAAAGCTGGCCACAGTTCCTTTCAGGCCACCGTTTGGATGGGTCAAACCCCTCTAGGCAAAAGCTGAGCCACAGGGTTTAGTCCTTGGCCTTTTGCTGTTTTGCTGAGGCTTTCTCTGCTCACCAGCTTCCTTCTGCCTCAGGGAAATCTGACCATCAGTCCACCAGCACTTTCTCCATCAGATACAAACTACTCCTCATTTCTAGCAATGATGACTCTCTAGCATGGGACACCCCCCACACACACACCGGGCTCCATCCACTTGTCCTTAAATAGGATCTCTCCTTGTTCCACCTGCTTCAGCTTAATCTGGGCTCTGCTCACTTAGCAGCTGAAAACAATGCCAGGCCGTAAACCTTGTTTTTAGTTCATAGAGTCTCTCCTAGTTTCACCTGGCTTCCTCCTTGTTTAGTCCATAGAGACTTCTCTCATTTCACCTGGCTTCATTCTTGTTTTTAGTCCATAAACTGATAAGCTAATTGCCCACAGCCAAGTTGACCTTCATGCGCTGGATTAAGAGACTGTATCAGAAACCCCTAGATATTTACTAAATCTAATTTATATTAATCTAACTCCCCTTACACTAGCCTCTCACACTTGCTCTTCCTGACTTTCCTCAGCATGCCTCCCCACTATGCATTTTTAAGCACATCAAGCGTTCCGTACATCATGACTCTTCCCTTTGCACCCTCTGCATCCTCTCCTTGGGTCACCCTTCCCGTGGATTTTATTGGGAACCCTCCTTCTCTTTTCAGAGTTCCACTTAGCTGTTACCTAGACAATGTCCTTCCCTGGCCAGACCATCTGGTTGCACTTCCCTAACCACTCCCCTCTTTATCCATTTATATAGCTTTGCTTCTCTTGATTCTGTCTGAAATTACATGTTTTCTACATTTACATTCTTTTTTATGTTTATTTATTACTTCAGGTCACATCTCCATCACAGTGCCGTCTTTCCACCCCTCCCAGTCCCGCCCTCTACCCCCTATCCCTTCCATCCCACTCCTCTGGAGTGGAGTGTCCCTACACATCAGTGCCCCGCCCCAGTTCAGTAGTCATATGAGGTCCAAGAGCCTCCTCATACACTGGGGGCCTACAAGGCAGCACCACTAGGGCAAAGTGTCTCATTGACAGGTAACAAAGTCTATGTTCCTGTTCCCTTTGGTGCATTGGTTGTAGTATAGTTATTCTGTACTATATGGCTAAATTCTGATTATAAGTGAATAGATGCCATGTGCATCCTTCTGAGTCTGGGTCAGGACACTCAGGATGAGCTTCTCTAGTTCCATCCATTTGGCTGCAAATTGCATGATTTCGTTGTTTCTGATGGCTGAGTACTATTCCATTGTGTAGATGTACCACAGTTTTTTTTTTTTTATCCATTCCTCAGTTGAAGGACATCTGGGTTGTTTCCAGTTTCTAGCGATTACAAATAAGGCTGCTATGAACATAGATGAGGAAATGTCCTTGTGGTTTGGTGAGGAATCATTTGGATGTATACCCAGAAGTGGTATGGCTGGGTCTTGAGGTAGAGCTATTCCAAGTTTGCTAAGATATCACCAGACTGATTTCCATAGTGGTTGTACAAGCCTGCACTCCCACCAGCAATGGAGGAGTGTTCCCCTTTCTCCACAGCCTCGCCAGCATGTGCTGTCATTTGAGTTTTTGATCTTAGCCATTCTGACAGGTGTGAGATGGAATCTCAGAGTTGTCTTGAGTTGCATTTCTCTCATCCATTAGGGAGATCAAGGGGATACAAATTGAAAAGGAAGAAGTCAAATTATCCCTATTTGCAGATGATATGATAGTATACATAAGTGATCCCAAAAACTCCGCCAGAGAACTAATACAACAGATAAACCCCTTTAGCAAGGTGGCTGGATACAAAATTAACTCAAAAAAAAAAAATCAGAAGCCCCTCTTTATACAAAAGATAAATGGGCTGAGAAAGAAATTAGGGAAATAACACTTTTCACAATAGCCACAAACAACATAAAATACCTGGGGGTAACTCTAACCAAGCAAGTGAAAGACCTGTATGACAAAAACTTAAAGTCCTTGAAGAAAGAAATTGAAGAGGACATCAGAAGATGGAAAGAGCTCCCATGCTCATGGATAGGTGGGATCAACATAATAAAAATGGCCATCCTACCAAAAGCAATATACAGATTCAATGCAATTCCTATCAAAATACCAACACAATTCTTGGCAGACCTGGAAAAAACAATTCTCAGCTTCATATGGAATAACAAAAAAACCAGAATGGCTAAATCTATCTTGCACAATAAAAAAACCTCAGGAGGTATTAACATCCCAGATTTCAATCTATACTACCGAGCAATAGTAATAAAAACAGCATGTTACTGGTATAGAAACAGACCAGTGGATCAATGGAATCAAATTGAAGACCCAGAAATGAACCCACACACCTATGGTCACTTAATTTTTGACAAAGAAGCCAAAACCCTACAATGGAAAAAGGACAGCATCTTCAACAAATGGTGCTGGTCTAACTGGATATTGACATGTAAAAGAATGAAATTAGACCCATACTTATCACCTTGTACAAAACTAAAGTCCAAGTGAATCAAAGACCTTAACATAAAGCCCGGCACACTAAATCTAGTAGAAGAGAAACTGGGAGAAAAGCCTTGAACTCATCAGCACAAGTGACAACTTCCTGAACAGAACACCAAAAGCTCAGGCTCTAAGACCAACAATCAATAAATGGGACCTCATGAAACTGAAAAGCTTCTGTAAGGCAAAAGACACTGTCATTCGAACAAAATGGCAACCTACAGATTGGGAAAAGATCTTTACCAACCCCACATCTGACAGAGGGATAATATCCATAATTTACAAAGAACTCAAGAAATTAAATACCAAAAAAAAACAAATAATCCAATCAAAAAATGGGGAACAGAGCTATACATTTACATTCTAACCTAATCTGACTTCCCTATGCGAGGCCAAACCCCAACTAAATCCAGAGCTGGTCACATTGCAGCTGCACTCAGGAAACAGAGGGTCACAAACACTGGTGTTGAGTCTGTGCCTGAGATAGACATCTGGCAAATATTTTTGGAATGAATGAATATCTACCAGATCTCAAGGTTGTCCCTGAGGTTTAGCAGACCCCCCAGAGCTGCCTCATCTTTAAAATCTTAAATCCTGGCCATTCAGGGGTTGTCTTTCACTTTCCAACTTTCCCCCACCTGCCCTTCCTTTTACACACAACTGCTTCTTCAAACTTCCATTTTCATAGGATGGACCACAATCCGTTAGCTTCAAGCATCAGAAGCCTAAGGGTTATCTGAGACTTCCTTCTCATTCTCCAAATCTAAACATATGTTCATGTCCCATTGGCCCTATCTCCTAAAACAAAACAACAAAAACAAAACCTGACTGAACTTAACATCTTCTTCTTGCCTCTACTCCCATTCCACTGGCACTGTCATTCCAAGGCACTGGACCTCCAGACTAGAAAACTGTAGGGAGTTAGATTAATATAAATTAGATTTAGTAAATATCTAGGGGTTTCTGATACAGTCTCTTACTCTGGGGCATGAAGATCAACTTGGCTGTAGGCAATTAGCTTATCAGCTCTATGGACTAAAAACAAGGATGAAGTCAGGTTAAATGAGGGGAGTCTTTGAACTAAAAACAAGGAGGAAGCCAGGTGAAACAAGGAAAGACTTTATGGACTGAAAACAAGGTTTATGGCCTGGCATTGGTTTCAGCTGCTAAGTGGGCGGAGCCCAAATTAAGCTGAAGCAGGTAGAACAAGGAGAGATCCTATTTAAGGACAAGTGGATGGAGCCAAGAGGGCCCCATGCTAGAGAGCTCTGATGCTAGCGAGTCCACATGCTAGAAAGGACAACGAGTAGTTTGTATCCTCTGATGGAGAAAGTGCTGGTGAACTGATGGCCAGATCTCCCTGAGGCAGAAAGAAGCTGGTGAACAGAGAAAGCCTCAGCAAGACAGCAAAAGGCCAAGGACTAAACCCTGTGGCTCAGCTTTTGCTAGAGGGGTTTGACCTGTCGTAACCATGGCCTAAATGAAACTGTGGCTGGCTTTAAAGATTGAGGCAGAGCAGCAGAGTTGCTGATACAAAGGAAATAAGTTAGCTCACAGACAGCTGAGGTCTCCCAGAGAGAAAAAAGCCTCAAGCCTTATTTAAGGTAAGACTGCCATAGCCAATTAACCCTGACGAATCTACATCTGAGATATTCCAGAAAAAGGACTGCTAAGTGTGTTAAAGAGTCTACAACAGAGATTGTGTTCCTGATGACTGAGGACCTGCCCCAGAGATTGTATCCTTCTAAAAGGTTATGAAAACAGCTGTAATAGTTATCAATAGGTTTAGTGGTTAGGTCATAAGGGTTGTAGGATTAGTAGTTAAGTGTTTATATTTGTTATAAGTGAATATAGTTGTTAATAAATAAGTGTTGAATAATTTTTAAAAGTTCAGTTTCAGAAAACACTGAATATTCTACACCCCTTCTCATCCTCATACCCCAAACCATCTATTCATTACACAGAGTCTAGAAACCTCTTAAAAGGATCATATCACCATGACATGCTATCAGTGGATTTCTGAAACTATGCAATGAGCATTCAACCCTGGAACAAGAGCAGAAACTGTCCTGTGATCATCTAGCTCTTGGCCACCTGTCATTCCCCTCCTAAGAGACCCTTCTGGACACTTAGCCATAAAAGTTCAACCTCCTTCTTCTTCCCAGGGAGCACTCCTCAGAGGGTTTTGTTCCTTTAATTTGATTATTTAAGTATTAAAACAAACTAGAAACTGAACACTGGGGTCAAAACATAATAGTGAAAACAATGAAATGAAACCATTGCCCTAATAAAGATCAGGTCATAAGCCGGGCGGTGGTGGCGCACGCCTTTAATACCAGCACTTGGGAGGCAGAGGCAGGTGGATCTTTGCGAGTTCAAGGCCAGCCTGGTCTACAGAGTGAGTCCAGGACAGCCAGGGCTATACAGAGAAACCCTGTCTCGAGAAACCAAAAAAAAAAAAAAAAAGATCAGGTCACACCCAGCTTCTTAGCAGGTGCAGCAAGCACATCTTCCTAGACCCCCATATGTAATCTAAAAATAACTACTTTTGCTTAAACCAACTTAAAGTAGTCCTTGACTTTTCAGTCACCAGAATTTACTGCATTCAAGGCAATGTAGCTAAGGATAGAACAACAACAAAATCAGTCAAGACTTCCTGTTCTCTTGGGGATTGTAACTTAGTGTAGAAACACACAAAATGAATGAATAAACATTAATGTATAACATGTTATACCATGATTAAGTGTTGTAAAGAAAAATAAAACTACATTTCCAAAAGGTGATTGGGGGGCCTGGAGACAATAAAAGATGTTTCCACTTCTATTAATACAGGCAAGACTCTCTAAGGAGCTCTTCTACTAAAAAATAATTATATATGATACAAAAACACTTTACCACATTTCTGAGCTCTTAGGAGATGTAATGAATCTCTAGGGCTGTGTTAACAATGACAGCAGGTGGTCCAGGCACTAAGTCTAAGGCCAGTGCTGAGCAGAAGACTCCTAGATTTATTGAGGAACACAAAAGAAGAACCATTTCTGGTTAATCATGTCACAGGTTAAGATCAACTGTGCATCCAAAGTTCACCAAACATACAAGAAAACAAAGCATCATGAGTGAGAAAATCGACAAAAGCAAAGTGAACTACCACGCTCACCACCATCAGCACCACCACCATCAAAATCACCACCATCACCATTGCCTCCATCACCACCACCATCACCATCATAGCCACCACCACCATCACAATCACCACCATCACGAACAACAACATCACCACCACCACCACTACCACCATCACCACCAATAACAACAATTCCACCACCATCACCACCACCACCACATCTCTACCATCACTATCACCACCATCAACAACAACAACAACAACAATTCCTCCACCACCATCACCACCTCCACCACTACCACCATCAACATCACCACAAACAATAACAACAACCACTCCACAACCACCATCACCATTACCACCACCACCATCATCACAACCACCACCTTTACCACCATCACCAACAACATCACCACCACCACCACATCTCTACGATCACTACCAACAACAACTCCACCACCATCACTACCATGACCACCACCACCACTATCACTACCACCATCACATGCCAAATCACCACCACTTCTACTACCACCACTTTCACCTTCACCTTCCCCACTGCCCTGTCCCCCCTAAGAATTTGAGGTGCTGGGAATGTGAGACTCAGAATAACTGTGACGTGCCTAGAAGTATAAGACAGGTTCACAAAGATGTTCAACAATAAAAATGCAAACCATGGGGGAAAACAAGTAGGGTTTTTTAAAGAATTAATATCGTATAGGGTAGTTAAGCATTTGAGCAGAGACCTGAAAGATGTGAGGAAATATGTAGTGCAGACATCTGGCAGTGGAGTGTTTCAGGGGTGCCCAACAGCCAGGAGCTGAGAGTGTTTGCTACCCACAGAAGGGATGAGATACATGCAAGGAGTAAGAGAGGTCAAGTACACAGACCACACTGAACTCAGGGGTGATGATGATTTTGATTTATATCCTGACTGAGACAAAAGGCCACTAAAGAAATTGAGCACAGGGAAAGGCATGGTTTAATTTCTCCTTCTAAAATAGTGGTTCTCAACCTGTAGGTCGCAATCCCTTTGGAAGGTCACCTAGCAAATATCCTGCATATCAGGTATTTATAGTGTAATATATAACAGTAGTAAAATTACAGCTACGAAGTAGCAGCAAAGTAACTTTTTGGTTGGGGTCACAATAAGATGAGGGACTGTAGTAAAGGACTGCAGCTTCAGGAAGGTTGAGAACCACTGTTCATACTGCTAGGCCAGTGACATAATTCAGCAGGTAAAGGCATTTGCCACACAAGTCTGATAACCTGAGTTTGGCCCCTGAAACCCATGAAAAGATGGAAAAATAGACTCTTAAAAGTTGTCTTCTGACCTCCACACATGCTCCTTGGAATCCATATTCACCCCCACATTGATGATGATGATTATAGATTTTAGAAAGATCATCCTGCCATTTGATAAATATAAATTGAGCCAGGGAGCTTCTATGGAGACAGAGGGACCAGCGAAGATGTTGCATCCTTGTCAAGGTGAGTACCTAGACATGGCTTCACCTAGAAAATGGATTTGGAGAGGGTGAGAAATAAGAACCAAGCTTCCATTTCATAAAGGACTTGTATTTTGAATGGGTGGCAATTTTTTTATTAATTTAATGTGGAATATTTCAAAGAAAGCAAAAACATCAGGCTAACTCCATGATATTTAGTCTTAGAAGGTAGAAAAAAACTGCCCATTAACTGTGATATAGAAAACAAAGGAAAGTAAGTTTTAAAGAAGAAAAAAAATCAAGAGTTTGATGTAGGATATATTCAAATCAAGGTGCTCATTTGCCATCCATGTGGAGAGACCAGGTTGGGAGACCAACATTCAACATCTTTAGCATTTTTTACTTGTCTGTATGTGTATGTGTGTGGCATGATGTGAACTTGTATGATCTGCATGTCTTTGTATGTCCATGGATATGTGTTCATGTGTGTGAGTCCTGGTTCATGCATTCTGGGGTGTACATGTGGAGGTCAGAGGACACAGCAGGTGTCTGTCCTTGCCTTCCACCTTACTTAAGACATGGTTTCTTCTCATTCTTCACTGCATATACCCGGCTGTCTGGCCTCTGAACTTCCAGGGATTCTCCTGCCTCTGCTTTCTGTCTCACTTCAGGAGTGACCACAGACATAGGCCATGGCACCCAGCTTTCTGTGGGTTCTGGGGAGCTAAACTCAGGTGCTCATGTTTGCAGGTCAAGGACTTTTCCCAGTGAGCCCTCTCTTCAGTACTTGGATGCTACTTATATTGACACTTGGAACGAGAACACATAGGAATTAATGTAAAGAGAAATGAAAAGACAGCCATAAGCTAATGAGGGAAAAATACTGATAAAGGAGATTCCAGAGAAGCAGAAAGAAAGAGATTTCCAGAAGGAAAGCAAAAGTGGCCGAATCCCCTCTGCTTGAAGTACAGGTACTGACCTCCCCTTTTGATTTCTCTACAGGGGAGTCCAATGAGCACCCTGAGGGTTTATTACAACCCTCATTTGTGGACAGTGTATGACAGGAAAGGGAAAACAATGCTGCAAGTTCTTCTGAAGAAACCACATTTCCTAAATTAGCCATTAGCCCCTGGCTCAATTTTTCTATCTCAAATTACAGCCAGAATGATCTTTCTAAAACTATTTATTATTATTATTACATTATTGTTGTTGCTGTTGTTGTTATTGATGTGTATGTGGGTATGGATGCCAAGGAACATGCGTAAGGTCAGAAGAAAACTTAGTGGAGTCAGCTTTCTTTCCATCTTTCCATGGGTTCCAGGGGTCAAACACAGATTTTTCAGCACGGCTCACTGGTGACCTCGGCCAAAGATTTTTTTCATGGAGACATAAGTGAACAAGAGCCTGGCTAGAGTGAGCCCAGAACTGGAAAAGAGAAGAAGGTGCCAGGTACAGAGAGCCTGTGAACCATGAGGAGGTTTGCTGGGAAAGGCAGAAAGAAAATGGGATGGAAAACTAAAGAGAGATTAAAAGTCAGGGTCAGTTTCTGGCAACTAAAACAGAGCTTGAATTGAACCCAGATCACTAAGGTCCACTGTAGCTTGACCTGACAGGCTGCACACTGACTTCAGAGCTCGAGCTGTTGCCAAATTCAGGCACAGGACAGAATGTGAGTAGCAGGCATCGAGAAGCATCCTCACCATTCCCAGAAGGGCTCTGAGAGCATCCTCATTGCCAGAGGGACTCGGAGCTGCTTGGGGCAACTCTGCAGTTTTGACAACACCCAGAGCCAAACTCACCCCCTCATTACCCTTTGTGATCAGGGCAGGGAAAACCCAGCTCAAAAGACATGTGTAATTGATAAAGTGAAGTAATGTAGGGGAATTGCTATCTGGGGAGAGAATAATTTTGTTATTTTGTGGCTCCCCTAGCAGCCCAGTGTGCGTGCAGACAGGAAGTTCCTGCAAACACAATCTAAGCTACTCCCTCAAGAATTAACAAAGTGCAGGACCAGCCCTAGCAATTTTCAGTAAATATTGGCAGTGGGGGAAAAACATCTGGTGGTTTCTCTTATGAAGATTCAGGAGAAGGGATGCTGGGGTTGACACAAGGGTCAGCCCCCCTTGATCAATGGGGCTGTTGCTCATTGTTAATGCTGGCTACTTTGCATGCGTTTTTATCATTCATTTCCCAGCACCACCACCCAGACTCTATGCCTGGGGTATAATTAGCCTCCCTTGCAGATGTGGCTCAGAAGTGAAGGATTGCCGGTGATGTTTAATGTTGATGGAGCATGTGGTGAAGGGTGCAGGCATCAGGCTAATGCATTGCATGATTGTATCAAGCCACACAGCAATTTGCCAGGGAAGGTCTGTTATCATCTCCATTTTACAAATTAGCAAATGGAGACACAAACAGGGAGGTCCAAGGTCACACAGAACCATCAGTGTTCTGTGGCTCCTGAATGGCACAGCTTGCATTTAAGCCCAGACTGCTCTGGCATTAAAACTAAGTTTTCTGATTGTATATATATATATATATATATATATATGTATATATGTATGTATGTATATATATACATATATACGTGTATATATATACACATATATGTATATATATGTGTGTATATATATACATATATATATATTAGTTGATATGTATAGACTTTGAATCTGCTTAATTTTCATGTGTGTGTGTGTGTTTATTTGCAAGTTCTTTATAATAAAGTTTTAATAATAATAAAAATTTAGACTTCTAACTAGGCTTGGTGGTGCACACTTTTAATCCCGGAACTGGAGAGGCAGAGGCAGGCTGATATCTATGAGTTCAAGGACAGCCTAGTCTACATAGTAAATTCTATATAAGGGCAGCTAAGGCTATATATAGTGAGTTTCTGTCTCAGAAAAGAAAACAGTTTCTTCATTGAACTGTTACCTTTGGCCATTTGTTCCTATCTCACTGTTTTCCTCACATCCAGATGACCCTGAGAGGCCTAAAGCATGGGAGCCTATGCATAGCAGACCTCTTCTTTCCTGCCTCCTGCAGCTTCAGGTCCCATCTTCATCTCTGGAGGGGCTACAGGCAGTGTGCGCACCCCAAGGAGCTGCAGAATGTGACCACGTTCCATGTCACCAGTATAAGGCTCTGAATTCATCCTTGTGTGACTTAGTCCCCATTGCGTCATCCCAAATAGCCAGGGCCAGAGCTGATTCTGCTAGACAAGAAAGCGTTTCCCTCTGAAGTATCTAGGAAATACCCTCAGAGAACAGACTTGACTTGGGGTTTTGAGTACCAGTGTGGGTGGGTGGGGGGATCCCTGGTGGTGCCACTTCCTACTGCTTCACCTCTCAGGTTAGCGCTCTTATCTTAGCGTGAAGGTAGCAGCCTGACCTTGGAGGCGTGCAGATGGGATTCCCTCCTTAGAGGGAATACGGATGGCACTCTACAGCGTCTTTCTCCTTCCACTCATCGCTAACACCAGACTCTTCTTGTATGTTTCATGAGACTGTCGTGAACATGAAATGTCATCAACTAGCCCAGCGGGGGCAGGGCACTTGGTAGATGCTGATTGAAATCAAGTCATCCCCAGGAATTCTGAGTGTGGGCACCAAAAACTGGGATGACTGCAGGAAAGTCCAGCCATTTGATTTGGCCATCTGGCCTATGATGGGGGACCTGACTAGGCTTTACAAAGTCTTTCATCTTAGGAGGTCCACAAGATCTACCAGCATGCACAATTGATGCCCAAGTGATTTTTCTAGAAGGAAAACCTAACCATACCACCTCTTGCTAAAAAAAAAAAAAAAAAAAAGCAAAACAAACAAAAAACTTCAGTGGTTCTTCAGGGTCAAATTCAAACCCTGAACATATTTTACAAGTCCTTTGTGGTCTGATCTGTGTTCACGTCCAGCCTCACCTTCTGCTCTTCTCTTCTCTTTGTCTGTCTCCCAAACACTGGCTGTGCTTCTCTTGGGTCCTTGAAGGATGTGTGTATCCTTTAATACTACTTTCCAGGGAATCCTACGTGTCCTTTTCATGGCAGCCATCCCATGGACCCCAGAATGTTTCCTGTCATATCACATTGCAAGAACATAGAAACTACCAGAAGGCAGAAGAACATGGACGAACATGTTTTTCTCCTCAGTGCATTAGCAAAGCCAGTCCCAGGGAATGACTGTAAATGCTGCATTAACTGACAGAAAGAACGTTAATTGTGTGCGCCACCAAATGCGTGTCAGGAAGACATGTCACTTTACGTACTCCAGCATCCTGCCTGTCTGGCAAGCCAGCATGGGTCTTTGGATCTCACTTCTGCAAATTAAGTAGATCTGATACCAGCCTAGGTTAAAACCAACCAGTGTGCGTCCACGTGGCATAGAGAACACGGCTGGCTTCTGGTGTGGGTACTACACGTCCTAGTGTACTTCAGTCTATTGCAGGGGTTCTGACCAAAAAGAAAGCAAGGGTTTATTTGATTTATAAACCCCAATCACAGTCCAACACCAAGGAAAGTCGGGGTAGGAACTCGAGGTAGGAACCTGAAGGCAGGAACTGAAGCAGAAACTCGAGGATGCTGCTTACTGGTTTGCTCTCGTGGCTTTCTTGTTCTTTTTAAATAAATGACCTAGGACCACCTGTTGGAAGAGAGGGAGCATTGCCTTTCTACATCAATCATGGATCAAGGAAATGCTCCCATGTGCTTGGCTACAGGCTAATCTGATGGAGGCATTTTCTCAGTCGAGGTCCCTTCTTTCCACGTGACCCTAGCTAGTGCCAGTTTGACAAAAATAAAAAGCAAACAACAACAACAAAGAGCAACATAGCACCACAACAGCATCTGAGGATTTATGTGTCTCAATAGTAGCATCTGATAAACAAGGATGTCCCTGAGCATGCATTATCAACTGCCCTTTTCCAGTCCTCCTAAACGGCACCATCTTTTCTCCCTTATTATCTTCTCCACTGTGTCCCCACTTGGCTTTTTGTCTCTCCTTGTCCCACTAATACCTTTTCCCCTATCATTGAGAGTAACTCAGCTCTGCTCCAAGGTTCACAGTCCTGCTGCTAATGGCACCTCCCCTCTTTAGAAGGTAGTTTAGCTACAATCTGTTTTACTTAAGGATAACCCCGAGGGGGGGTTCACCCAATCCCCAACTCAAGGCGTTTATCAAAGCAGCTCTTCCAAGCACATCTATCATTTGGTGCAATGATCTTTTATTCCGACTGCTTAGAGGAAAACATGAAAGATAACGCTTCCTCCTCAGGGTTGCAGATCCACACATGAAGTCAAGGTGGGGCTCTGTTTCATCGGGAATGCTGCTGCCAGGATGCCGCTTACATGGTCTGTGTAAAGAAAAAGGAAGGAAACCCATGCCTGCTGAGCACCTGGGTTTCCCCAGCCTTGATGATTCATGACACTGTCATGTTTCATCCTCTGAGCGTCTGAGCATCATTCTCAGGCTTGGATAAAGAGACTACAGAACAGAAAGGGTAAGCAATTTGTCCAAGGTCACAGCAAGTTAGACCCAGCACTGGGACTTGAACCCTGCCTAGCTGGCTTCTGAGTCCATGCGCTGAATAGATACTGCAATGCAATATCTCAAAAGTCCACAGAATGTAAGCTGGGCTTGGGGGGGGGGGTGGGGGGATGGTTGGTAAGAAGGGAATGCATCAGGTCACATTAGAGCTAAAAGGATCTTAGATTATTTTATCAACCTCATTTTACAGATAGGGAAACTGGGGTCCAGTATAGGGAGATAGATTAATATAAATTAGATTTAGTAAATATCTAGGGGTTTCTGATACAGTCTCTTAATCCGGGGCATGAAGATCAACTTGGCTGTGGGCAATTAGCTTATCAGCTTATGGACTAAAAGCATGGATGAAGTCAGGTGAAATGAGGGGAGTCTTTATAGACTAAAAACAAGGTTGAAGCCAGGTGAAACAAGGAAAGACTTTATGGACTAAAAACAAGGTTTATGGCCTGGCATTGTTTTCAGCTACTAAGTGGGCAGAGCCCAGATTAAGCTGAAGCAGGTGGTACAGAAGAGATCCTATTTAAGGACAAGTGGATGGAGCCAAGGGGGCCCCATACTAGAGAGCCCCATGCTAGAGAGCTCTGATGCCAGTGAGTCCTCACACTAGAAAGGACAACGAGTAGTTTGTGTCCTCTGATGGAGAAAGTGCTGGTGGACGACGGTTCAGATTTTTTGATTTGGGGCCTTGAATCAGTAGGCCCCTCCCCTCATTTCACCTGACTTCATCCCTGCTTTTAGTCCATAGAGCTGATAAGCTAATTGCCCACAGCCAAGTTGATCTTCTTGCCCCGGATTAAGAGACTGTATCAGAAACCCCTAAATATTTACTAAATCTAATTTATATTAATCTAACTCCCTACAGTCCAGAGAAAGTAGTTTTCCTACAGCCACATAGTAAATTCACACCAAGTCAGACTAATGACTGATCCAACAGAATTCTTTCAACCTATCTACCTACCGTCCCACAAACGATGGGCATGCTATTCTAATATTGACTTGCATATAAACCCAGCCTCTTCCAGGACTTGAAAATAAATCTCCATCCATCCCAACCAGGGAAATTTACCAAAAGGGTTCATTGCCAGCAGCCCCCCACACCCAGCACTGGGTAACTGGAAGTCCTCACCTGAACAGTGACAGGTGTTGCAGCTTTGATCCCTCTGCCAGCTGAGGGTCCTGGCCAGTGTGACAAATGCTGCTAACGCTGCCGTTCAGAGATGGAGGAATACAGTATTTCCATCCGAGCATTTGAGTCACTCCCACAGGATCGAGCAGGCCTCTGGCTTCAGAGAGCTGGACTATCGGCAGGATAGGTCTTCCTACAAGCCAACTTTGGAGCTAGCCCTGGCCTCTTGGTCTCTGGTGCAGTGCAACACTCACAGAAAACCAACACCAAGTGCAAAAGGGAAAAAAAATGCCTTTGGCTCAATATGTAAAAACTCTCCAGCAATAAATGTAAGCAGTTCCATTTGGGGCTCTCACAATTTCTTCCACTCAGACAAACTGCTTTTTATTTCAAATGTTCCTGAAGGAAATTGGCCAATTGCTTACTTCGACTGTCAGGGCCATTATGCTGAGCCTGGTGGCAGGACACAAATACAACCTGGGGGTTTCTCAGATTCAGGTCTTTGTAAAACTGGACCCTTCAACAGGGGTCCATTCCAAATAGTCTGAAGACCTTAACCCCTTGTGAAAACTTCAGACTACTTACAGACCAGACCAGAAGCAAACGGGGCCAGGCCAAGTCTCCAGTAAATTGTAACAAGGCAATCTAACATCAGGCTGAGTACTGCAGATTGGCAATTATGTCTTCTGTCCACAGGAGTGACCTCCTAACAGCCTGGGATAACTCCAGTGGTCAAACAGACGAACCAGAGGAAATAAGAAGACACATCAGAGTCCAAACGATCTGATCATGGCTGTAGATGCTCTGTTTATGGAGCCTTTCATGTGGTGTGCTGGGCACTTTACATGGAAACCGCACTAAATTAAAACTCCTTCCTGTCTCTTTGGACTCATGCCTGGTATACTATAAGCACTTTACAAGTGTTAGCAACTGCTATTGATGCCATCATTGTTTTTTTTTTCTTGTTTGTTTTGTTTTTTAACTTTTTATTGATTCCTTGTGAATTTCACATCATGTACCCCAATCCCACCCATCTCCCTATCCCTCCATATCTCCCCTCTGCCCTTGCAACCTGCCCTGAGAAAGGAAACAAAAAATAAAAATAAAAACATATAAATAAACAAACAAGCATCTTGCTGCGGAAGCTGCAGTATGCCATCACCCTTTTGTTCACACATCTTTACTTGCAAATGTTCACTGTGATGAGTAATTGGTCTACCTCAAGACCTCTGACTTCTGCTACACTATCACTACTGGATCCTCACCAGACTCCTTTCAGATACCCTGCAAGTGCCCTTTGTCATGGAGATCCTGCAGTTTTGGTTCTGCAGGACTGGTCCCTTCATGCACTCCAACAGTAGGGTAGATATTAGGGTGGGCCAACTCAAAGCCCTGGACCTGGCCCTGGCTGGTAGCTAGCTGAGTTGGTCAGCCTGTCAGCTCTCCCAGGCTCATGTCATGGGGACCAGCTCTCCAGCGCTGCCACTCTCAGACCCTCAGGATTCATTCTCCCACACCCACACAACCAGGACCAGCTCTACTGTGCTGCCAAGAAGAGGGGTCCACTCTCCCAAACTGCTCAAGTGAGGGGTGAAGCCAGCTCTCCCACTGGGGCAGGATCTTTCCTGCACCCCCACCACTGCACCCACTGACAAAGGGTGAAGCCAGCTCTCCCGTTCTTATGCTTTGGGGGCCAGCTCTCCCACACTGCCGAGGCAAGGAGAAGGGACAGCTCTGTGCAGCTCTACGACATCAGTATGACCCCACGAGGCAGTCCATACCAGGGACGTCCACATGGCCTTTGGTAACATGAACCATGGACATCAACACAGACCCCTGCTGCTTCAGGGCCACAGACACAGTCATGGCCCTCACTGGCAGCACAGGCTGGGACCTCACCAGGCCCCAGGTGGAAATGCAGGCTACTTCTGTCAAGCTGTTCCACACCACCCTTGGATTTCCAGTCCCTTTATAGTTCACAAACCGTTTCACTTCTCTTTCTTTCCTGTCTCTCTACCACATAAGTGTGCGTCTTAGTGGAGCCAGCTCACCAGCATGCCCTCGCTGATGTCTCCAGGATGGCGGGTGTGCCTCTGGGTGTCTTCTGCACATGCTGATGCCATCATTGTTAACAAACGACTTCCAGTCAACTCCAAGCCAACTCTCACTCACTTTGAATCGACAACCTGATCTACAAGTTCCCACAGCACTTTTGTCAGAATACACTTGATTATACACTTAGCATTTGTATCACCCTCAGTTTGGGACAGAATCTGTCAATCCTGCAATCCCAGATCTCTGACCCAGACCAGTGTTGTTCTCTGGGTCCTGAGCTCCCAGAAAGTCCAGGAAGCCTGGGTGGAAAGTGGTTCATGGCCAACCCTCTATGTTGATAGAGATGCTCCTCCACCTTCGCCCACGGGGGAGAGGTTGCACATGTTGCTTCAGGAGAGAGGAGGAAGGAATGTATTTCTTTTGGTAAGCAGCTCCTGACTCCAGCATCACCATGACAACATCTGGAAGGCATCCCTGGCCAGAAGCCGAAGCCCAACACCCTCTTTGTTCCTGCCGTGGAACCTAGCTATTGTATTAGGTGAGCAGGTTCCAGGAAGCTTCCTCCCCACCGAGCAAGCGAATGCAGGCAAGGGCTTCATGAATAAATCGTACACACCCACACACATACACATATATACATCACATACATACATGAACATACATACATATACACACATATATACATATACACGCACATATACACACAAGCACTCATACATGCATATACATATATACACACTCACATACATACACAAACACACACTCAAACACACATACACACATGCACAAACACACACATACTTCAAGGGCTTGGCCCAAAAACACAGAAGGCTAGAGGCTGATTCCTAGTGACCAAGTCCTTTTGAAATGTGCCTTGTTCAGAGAAGCTGGTTCCATTCCTCACCCTATCCGACCCCAAAGAATACCTGCTTCTTCCTTCTCTGCAGAACCTGGCAACCTCCAGGATGGATCTCACCATGACCCATCCATTGATCCAAATAGATCACAGTCACATGAATATGCTGCAAGTATTATGTCCCAGCACTGACACCAGACACTGGCAATACACTCACTAGTTTTAAAAAGGAAGGTACCCTAGACTCCCTAGAGAACAGACTTTAAGGTCAAAAAGAACACTGGAATCTGTTGATGCTCCAATATCTATCCAAGGAAAGAGAACAAATGGAAGGAAGGATGGGTTCATGAAATCTCTGAGACATGGCCGTGCTATTAGAATGTGCTGTGTGTGGTGTGGGAGAAAACATTCACAGACCTCCTCTTGAGGCTGTGTTTGCTTAGCCAACTTTGAGGTGATACCCAAGGCACATGCTGGGATGTAGCTCAGTGACAAAGTGCTTCCTGGGGTATGACCCTGTTCCCACTTCCCCACCCCACATGCTGAGGGAAAAGAACAAACAGGTGTCTTACTCCTTCTTAGGGGGGCTCAGCCTGGTTACACGGAATGTTTCGTTTTACTGAGGGGGAATCCAAGTTTGGGGGAGATCTGAACTACTCATAACAGAAGAAAAGAAAGTAGAACTTCTCAGCCTGTCTTATTTCTCCCCCATGAGGACCTTATCAGACTTCCTGTGAGTCAGAGTTTCATTCACATTTAACCTGAGGGGCCTCAGGGGGAAATGTGATTCTTTTTCTAAGTTAGGGTGGCTTGATTTGTTCCCTGATTCTTATACGTTCAATGGTTTGGGGTCAAGGCCACCATCACAGAGGGTTCAGGATCTCATGACTGACAGTCTGGAGCATGAGGAGGTTCCAAGCCACTAGCTAGCCTCAGGAAGAGAGAACGAAATGATTTTGTAGGTAGTGAGCTCCCCTCCCCCATCGCTGTGGTTCAAGCAAAAGCTGGGTAACACGGTGGAGATTGTATGTAGAGTCAAGAATCTTTTTCCCATCCCAGGCCCATGACTCTGTGCTGTCTTTTTGCCTCCCCACATCTGCGGTTATAAGCACACATTGACACACCTGGTTTTTGAGCTCACAACCTCATGTGTTCATCTTTTGTGCCCTTACTAACTTAAGGATCCATTGCTTTGGCAGAAAATAGTAGAGTACCAAACCACAGCAAAGACAACCTTCTTCTATTTTTTCCGTGTGTGGTACCCAACACCCCCTCCACTCCAGCAGCAGGCAACACCATCCTTGTTCGACATGTTCTAAATACAGAGAGAGTTTTGTCCAAGGAAGAGGAGTTTTTTTGTTTTTGTAAAAAAAGCTTGCAGGCCTGGAAAGAAGGCTCAGTGATTGAGAGCAGGTACTGCCCTTTCAAAGAACCTGAGTTTGGTTCTCAGCATCCATGTTGAGTGGCTCACAGCTTCCTGTAACTCCAGCTCCATGGTATTGGTTGCCTATGCCTTCCACAGACTCCTGCATTCACATGCACATTTGAACACACACACCTATGCACACACATGTACATGCATGCACACACATGTATACATGCATACACACACATAATTTTTAAAAGAAAGAAACAAAAAAAGCATTTTAGCACAGAGAAATAAAGATATTGTTAATAGGCAGAGGCAAGGACAGGACCTAAGTCTCTGTATCCACCTTTCCTAGGACTCTAATTCCTGAATGGCTTTCCAGTGGGAACTGTCCCAGCTTGTCCCTGGAAAGAATGAGCCTCAGTGACAGAAAGACATCTCCATTCCCATGTTGGGAACAGAACAGACCTGATGCTATGGGGAGGGGACTTCCTGGCAGGGTGAGGCAAGAGCAGAACCAGTTACCCACTCTCCAGTACCAGCTCAACAGAAGCAGGAGTCATTAGCTGCATCCTACCACCATAAGGGATTTAGGTTCCAAGAGCATGGAAGCCCTCAAGAAAATCCTGATTTAGGAGGCTGAAGCAGAAGATCTCAAGCTCAAAGTCAGTTTGGAGTACATAGTGAGACCCCATCAAAAAGACAGGAAGGAAGGAAGAAAGGGAGGGAGGGAGGGAGGGAGGGAGAGAGGGAGGGAGGGAGGGAGGAAGGAAGATCGTAGAATGTGTGTGACTTCTCACAACTAGATTATTCTCCTTCAAGTTTCCTAGTAATAATTAACAATAAATTCATGTCTGGGTGGGTAGTTTCTGAGAGGAGCATGTGTGTGTGTGCATGCGTGTTCATGTATGTGTGCATGTGAGAGACAAAAATCAACTTCAGGTGTTGTTTCTCAGATGTTATTCTGTTTAGGTATTTTTTGTTGTTGTTGTTTGGTTTGGTTTGGCTTTTAAGACAGTCTCTCACTAGCCTGAATTTGCTGAGTAGGCTGGGTTGATTAACCAGCAAGTCCCAGAGATCTGACCGTCTCTACCTCCCATGATCTGGGGTTACAAGCACACAATGACACACCCAATTTTTGAACTCATGTACTCATGCTTGCATGATGAGCACTTCACCAAGTGTGTGGTTTCAATAAAATTCTTCAAATGAAAGTGTGGTACGTACTAGTAAGGAAGCAGGAAGCAAAAATGTCTCACTTGAAAGCCAGTCTTCATCCCTACTGATTCTGGCACTATCTAAAGTCAGAGAAGCCTCGCCTTAGTGGTAAGCGTATCCATGGGCTGTCATTAAGTTTCTCCCTCTGAGGCTGTTCAGCTAACTTCTTTGAATTCTATGAGACACCCAAACGTATTTTCAATAAATCAAATAGATTCCTCCTTAAGATGCTTCAAATTGGTTTCTATGGCTTACAACCAGGAAAATCCCAACTACAACCAGTTGAGCCTGAGATAATGCAAGTAGACGGCCCTATCTCCGAGTCGGCACCACCACCTCCCAAAGCTGGCCCACAAAGAAAGCATCGCCACCAGCCCACTCCCTGCTCCTCAGGGAGAATTGTCTTACTCCCTCCTTCTGTCTGTTTTTTCACCCACATGCCATTAGACTTGTCTTTCATGAACTTATTTTCTCAGCTGACTTAAAATTTCTGTGTAACAATCATGCATATGCATGGGATACAGAGGGATAATTTTTTAGAAGACAGTCTCTCATGTATACTAAGCTGGCTGGCCTAAAACTCCATATATAGCCAAGGAAGCCTTGAACTTCTAATTCTTTGGCCTCCCCTCCCCGCTGGAGTGCAGGGATTACAGGCATGAGCCACCATGGTCAGAACTGCTATGGATTGAACTCAAGGGTTTGATCATGCTGGGCAAGCATTCTACCACTGCCCAGCCCCCAGTGGGATGTATTAATGCGCATATATAAAAGGACCAAATTGGGCTAGTTAATATGTCCACTTCATCACAAACATCATTTCTTTGAGATGACAATACTTAAATCTACTCTTTGATGGACTTTGAAATACACAAAATATCATCAGTGTGTAGTTTCCCAATCCAGTATGAGAAGCCTCAGAACTAATTCCCCTGCTCATGGGAACTCAAGTCCCCTGTGACCAGCATTTCCCATTCCTTCATCTTTACCATCTCAGCTTAGAATCTGCCAGGTCACCATAACACCTCAATTTTCCCCCTTTCGTCTGTATGTCTCCTTCTTCCCACTCTGTCCCTCTGCTCTCCAGGATGGAAGCAGCCCCTATTTGCTCCGAAAGAAGCATGTCTCTTCCTTCACACAGAGGAAGCTGGAACTCTCTGACAATAGCATTCAGGATCATAGACTTGTAAGATCCACTTTCAGACTCCAACTTGGTCTGCCTTCTGAGTTTTGTTGGTTTGTTTGCTTGCTTGCTTGCTTGTGTGTTTTTTTTGTTTGTTTGTTTTACATTACCTGAGTCATCCCATTGCCTCTTCAAACCTCCTCCTGGAATTCCTCTTGCCTTCCCCTGAGTGAGGGGGGATTGCTGAACACAGGCTTCTCCCACCCTGCAACCTGAGGACTGTGCCCAGCAAGCAACAGATTTTAGCCTTTTTTTTACCTATCAAACACACACACACACACACACAGCTTTCTGTCAGGTGTTTGTGAACGTTTGCGTGTGTGTGTGTGTGTGTGTGTGTGTGTGTGCGCGCACGTGGGTTTATTAACGATAATTTCAGTTCCCACGAGCCGTTCGATAAGTCCATTTATCTGCCAGCTTAAAAATAAAACTGCAAGGACTAACTTGTAATCCCCAGGTCCATTTCTGCCAAACAGCACAGAGACTCAGCACTTTGCAGAATCCACTTGACTTGGGTGTGTGTCCTTCTGAAACAGTCCAATCCTAATTTAAAAGTCTCTCAGGGCAGATAACTCCTGCCTTCAAGCCCTCTACTAGAAAAGTCCTCAGCAGCCACAGTACCAATGTTGCATTGAGATTGTGCAGACTTGAGGGGCTCTGAGCATGCAACGGCAGTGACCCTTTCTCCGATGCCTTCATGTTGTCATGGCAGCTCCCGTCCTGTCCTGAACTCAGACGGAAGATGAGCTTCTTTGCTCATCCTGCTCCTCTCTAGCCTGGTACTCGATTTTTCTGTTGTTTTGATTTTTGCCATTTTGCCTCATTTCATTTTGCTGATTACTGTCGATGGCATGGGCACAGCATTTTTTCCCCCATGTTGTTTGATTTACTCCTTTACAATCATGCTACTGTCTGGAAAAATTACCCCATTTTCACTTGCAACATCCATTTCCTTACCACTTCCAATTTTTTCAATTATTATTCCACTTTGGTTTCCATCGTAACCATATGTCTCTTCAAAGTAGCATTTCCAACATGCTAGCTGCGTCTGCACTTATTGGTCATAATGATAACATTTGGAAAACACCTTCTATCTGAGCACAAATACAGCAAACACGTGCTGACAAATCAAATGACAGCCAAGTGGGGCTGTTGGCACCATCTGTTGGCGGCAAGAGGAGTTGGAGTTGTTTTGCTACCCAGTGAGAGTGGACAAAGTTTCATTTGTAAATAAAGTTTTATTGGCACGCTGCCATGCCTCTTCCTTCAGGTTCTTTGGATGTTTTTGAGCTACACTGCTGGTGCAGTGACTCTGATGGAAACTCATGGTTAATTTTCATTGTCAACTTGACTGGGTTTAGAATCACCTAAATTGGTGCCTGTGGTAAGGCATGCCTCTTGCGAGGGTGTTTGCAGAGAGGATCAACTGAGTGGGCTTGGAAGATGCACCCTGAATGTGTGGGACGTCATCCCATGACCTGGAGGCTCAATGGAATTAAAAGGTTAAAATGCACAGCAAGCCTACCACCAGCATTCTCCTTTTCTCGGCCTCCAGGTTGGCCATGTGATGAGCAGTCTTCCTCTACTACCATCCTGCCCCTATGAGGCTCTTCCCAAACACATGGGTCCAGGTAACAATGGACTTCTTGAAATCATAAGGCCAAATAGACCCTCTTTCCTTCACTTTGTTTCTGTCGAGTGTTTGTCACGGTAACAACAACAAAAAAAAAAAAATGTAGCTAACATACTCTACTGGTCCTTAAAGTATAACCTATAGCTGTCCACTGTGCCTACCAGGGTGTGGTGCTAGGTCCTCCCCACAGACATCAAAATTATGGTTATTCAAGAGTCTTTCACAAAATGACCTAAGTTTCTCACTTAGCATATACAGATCTTTCCGTGTACTTTTCACATCATCTCTTGGTGACTTACAACAGCTAACAGAATGCAAATGCTGTGTAATTAGCCATTAAAGTAAATCACTTAAGGAATGACCACAAGGCAAAAATATTTGCCTCTGTTTGGTACAGACATCATTGTTTTTCATTTATCCAGAATTGGGTGAGTCTACAGATACACGTGGAATCCACGGATACTGGGGAGAGGGCAATGGACCTAACTGTTCTTACAGTCTTATTTTTCATAAAATTTGCCCAACCCCTACTCTGGAAAATTTATTAAAATGTATGAGTTTGGGAGTAAAGTGATATTAATGTTTAAGAGTGCATTCCGCTCTTGCAAAGCTTCCTAGCACTCACACAAGTGGCTCCTCACAAACACCTAAAACTTCTACTTCAGAGAATCTAACACTGTCCTCTGACCTCCTTGGGAACGGCACTCATGTGTACAGACACACTTATACACATAAATAATGAAACAAATACCCTTTTTACAACATTCATTTATTTCTTCAAGTTACAGAAACAAATACTTTTTAAAGGAAAGAAACTCAATACATTTACAGTTTTCAAGTCAAGAAATATGAACTTGAGTCCATAGTCAAAAGCTAGGTGCTTGTGAAACTCATTTACATATTATCTGAAAGGCTTCTGAGAGAATTCACCCTAAGTAAAAAAAGGATCAAACTCCAATGACCTAACCCAGTGAAAATATTGCACTCATGAAAGGAAAATTCTTATTACTACATGGTAGGAATAATAATAATAATAATAATAATAATAAATAAATAAATAGTAACACCAACTCATCCTTAGCTATTTCCAAAGATTGATATCTGGATGTTAAAAATGTAAAGCTATCACCTCAGTATTACAGTATAACAACCACCCCCAAACTCAATGGTGTACATCATTAAGCATTTATTTCCAACTTTAACATCTGTAGGTCTCCTTGGAGGCTCTGACTAAAGTCACAGGGCTTTAGTGCCTGATTCATTCCCTGACTTTTCTCGTTCTTCCAGGACAGTGACCTAACCGTAGTTCATGTTCTCCTGAGAGTGGCAAAATCCTAAGTCTGAATGCTTCCGTCTATGCCAAGAGTTTGCTTTCTTTATACCCACTAATATCCCACTGATCAAATCAAGTCACAAGGCCAAGCCCAATGCCAATGTCTTCTTCTAGTAGCGTGAGGCAGGAGCAGGATTATTTGCCTCAATAATAAGTTGCCTGCAATGGTTTGGCTAAGAATGAGTTCCATAGGTTCATATATTGAATGCTGAGGAGGTAGCACTGCTTGAAAGGATTAGGAAGCATGGCCTTGTGGAGGAAGTGTGTCCCTGGAGGGTGGGCTTTGAAGTGTCAAGAGCTCAAGTCGGGCCTGGAAGCTCTCTCTCTCCTTCCTGCTGCCTGTAGATCCAGATCTCTCAGAACTCTCAGCCCCTTCTCCAGCACCATGTCTGCCTGCATGCCACTGTGTTCTCCATCATGATCACAATAGACGAAACCTCTGAAACTGAAAAAGTTAGTCCCAATCAAATATTTTGGTTTATAAGAGTTGCCGCGGTTAAGGTGTCTCTTCACAGCAACAGAACACTAAGACCATGTCAGTGAGTACGTGTGTAAGAAGGCATGTTTCATCAAACACTATAAAATTTTTGGGTGCCCTAAGATAGTGAAGACAAGGGAGGAAGCCTTTCTCCTCTTCTCTGTACCATCACCATAGATGCCCTTCAGTCTTTGGGCTCCATCCCCTGAGATGATGGCAGTACCAGGGTTTTATGACACTGAAACGACAGTGTGGGCTGGCAGAGAGGCTAGCCCTGGCAGACCAGCAGCAGAGCTGGGCCCTTGAGTAGAGAGGGAGAGAGAGAGGCTGCAATGCCCAGTGGAGCAGATGGATTGTCAGTAGGGTCCAGTACCTGCATGGCATCCATGGTCATGCAGGGGCCTGCCATACCCGATGGGGCAGCAGAAGCTGGAGGAGAGCATGGCATTTGGAGAAGCAGCCCAACTTCTGCTTTTTCAGGGGCTGGGGAGGCACGGACAGTAAAACTTGAGCCATCCCTTTTACATGTGATCTCATAGCCACCGGTGGACTGATGGACTCTGAAGACGTTCGGAATACACAAAGAACGGTTTCTGACCCTGAATCATGCACTCTTTAGAGCAGAGAACAGGCTTCCTTAAATACACACACAGACCCACATGTGAAAGATGTGGGAGCCGTAGCTTCTAACCCCACCTCCTCCAGACTCATCAAGCATAGATTCCTACCTGAGCTAACCCAGACTGCCCAGTGAACTGAAACTAATCCCGGCCCCAGGGACACGGTAACCTGATTCCAGGAGTCTCTGGAGAGGAGCCCTGGTGAGGATCCACCGTCCTCTCCATCTGGCCAGCCCAGCCAGCCCCATAGCTGATGATCAGTAAGCATTAGTAAGCTCAGCTCTAATGGTGGCTAATGGCAGGCTTAAGTACTCATTACCCAAAGAACCCCTGAGGTTGGCTCACTTACTGTATTGAGTGATCCCGCATACCCACAGAGCAGCTCCTCCTAATGAGAAGATCGACTAAATGCTGAGCCTGAGCCCAGGAAACAACTGGGAAGAAGACAGGAATCCACCAAGGCCAGCTGTGGGGGCCCAGAGAGCACAGCGCTCCTTGTGTAGTGCCCCTGTAGCTCCAGGTGCAGGAGGCGAAAGGGTTAAGGTGGTGTTACTAGTTGGTAGTTGAGGCTCCCAAGCCAACCTTGACTTTCACCTCTGTCCTAGCTCATTCATGATTCCCCACTATGGCATACACCTACTAAGAGCTACTTTGCCTCCAAACTGAAATCTGTTCTTAGTCACCTGGTGTCCAGCTCTCTCCTTCCTACCTCCTACCTCTGCCTTCTTTTTTTCTTTATCTTTCTTATTTTATTTATCCATTATATTTCTTATTTTATTTATCCATTATCCATCATCTTTTTATCATGAGCAAGAACCAAGGCCCCCTCCAAGGCTCAAAGCAGAAGAAATGACCAGGACAGGATGCTATGTACACTACAACAGGACATAGCTGACACTATCCACAATCCCACAGCCATAGGACCTGCCACAGCTACTATAGCTGAACTCTCCGTCATGATCTCTGTTCTGTATCATTGAGAGGTCTAGGCAGTGTCACCATTGGCTGGGCCCAGCAGATCAGTCAGGGGTTGTCAGGAACTGATGGGTTTGAGAAGAGATTCATAATATGGCTGTCTCCTAAGGTAAGAGGAGCCTGTGGGATGGCTCTCTGAGGTTTGTAACAGTGAGCTGCCTTTATAGACAGGAAGAGGCAAGGGACAGTGTGGTTGAAGGAAGCCAGAAGGAAAGAATTTTGCTAAAGGAGGGCCACCCCCGGAAACTGGGGACCTTCCAGAGGAATACACAGGAAGTTAGCCCCAGGTGACCTAGAAATCAAGGAAAACAAATCTCTTCCAATTTGCTTTAACACTCCCCCCATTAACCACGCTCAATGGGCATGAAGCTCACGATGTAGATGACATCATGGGTGTCAGAATGGGAATGACAGCAAAGGGTCTGAGGAGGGCAACGGAAGTTTTCTAACACAAGGAGGAGCATCTTTCAGCAAGCTTTTACTGCTTCTGTCCATGCTTTGGGAGCTGGCCATGAGATCTAACTTGGTCGTCATGGTGGTCATCCAGTTCACATCCCCCTGGGTACCTAGGAAGAAATACCTTGGCTGATGGGATCCATTGCTTAGTGCTATAACCCAATTCTGCACTCCTGTAGGATATGAATCTGATGGTCTTGCTTTGCAGATCTGCCTTAATTCTCCACTGGCAGGGGCAGATGTTTAGAGGAGTGTCAGAAGATGCCTAGGAAAGCCTGTGATTCCAGTTCTTCTTGCCCCCACCGTGTTGCGATAAACCCTTTCCTTAGCAGCCAAAATCAACCACCTTGCCCAACACGGAGAAGTCATTTTCAGCCTGTTGCTTAGCTGCTGAAGGATCTTACTGGCCAGGGGACTCTCCACTTCCATTGCCCACATAACTCAAAGTCAAGAAGATAGCGCAAAATCTTCATATAGGTTATTCGGTAAAACTCTGCAGGAATGATATTCCCATCTTCCTTGGGGCTCAGGTACAAGCACTCTGGCTGTGAGAGAGGCACTACCTGATATTGGCAGAGCCCCAACCTAGCCCAGATGCCCTCCCTCAGTTGGGAATGTACCTGACCCTTCTACAGGCATTCCCCCACACACACACACATTATAGAACCCACTGCTCCTGGGCAATGAAGAATGGTGTATTCTGCAGATTTGAGGTCCCCGTCTTACCTATTTGAAGTATTCTCTAGCTAGCAGAGGTATTGGTGTCTAGAATACCAAGGGAATAGATAAGAAATTCTGTAAATTCAAAAGTATGGTTCTGGAAGCTGTGTTCTGGGGAGGAATAGAAAATTGATACTTAGCACACAACCTACTCAGCTGTGCCCAAGCATTCTATGGAGGGGTGGGTGGAGAGCGTTTCATTCCACAGAAGCATTAATGAGCACCTCAGAGAAGGTGCCAGCATTCACAGAAGCTTTGTGCACACCTCCTTCCTCGCCTCCCAGAGGCAGTTGGCAAAATAGCATGACAAAAGTTCAGGGTGAACATCTCTGCCTGGGGTGGTTGTGGAAAGCATACCTTTCTTGTCTATGATGCTTCAGCACCACTGGCCAGCCTCAAATGTTCTGGGTTGCCATCACCACACAGAGATGAGGAAACCCACACCCATCTCCAGCTCACACATGAGCCACCGCCAAGCTCTTTCTCCGGGTGCCTGTGGCAAGGCATTTCCTCTGGACCTTGCTGGGAGGACTGTTCTTCTAGCTCTCTTCAGGGAGAAGGTGAGACAGGTGGTACATGAGGATGTGTTCCTTTATCCCTTCCTCCACAACACCTTCCTCTAGAACAGTGGTTCTCAGGTGCCCCACCTCCAAAGGACAGTCTCAGTGTCTGTAGATGACTTCAGTTACTGAAACTTGGGGATCGCTGCTGGGACATAAGTAAATAGAGGGAAGAGACGCTTCTAAACACCATGAAATGCCCAGGATAGCCTCCCCTAAAAAGTGGTGGCTACTAAATATCAGGATCACCAAGATTAAGAACCCTGACTTAGGCTGTGGAGGAGGAGCAGGAAGTAAAGGCACCTGTCACCAAGTTCAGTCCCCAGAACCCTCATGGTGAAGGGGGGAAATGGATTTCAAAAGTTGTTCTCTGGCCTCCACATGTGTCCTCCTCTCTGTATCTGTCCTTGTGTTTGTCTGTCTGTCACACACACACACACACACACACACACACACTGAATATAATGAAAGAGGAGGCTGGAAAGATGCCACAGAGGTTAAGAGCAGTAGTTGCTCTTGCAGAAGACCTGAGTTCAACTCCAGCATCCACACGGTGGCTCACAACCATCTCTATCTCCAGTTCCAGAGTGTCTGGTGCCCTCTTCTGGCCTTTGCAGTCCTCAGGTACTTTCATGGTGCATAGACAGTACATGCAGGAAAAGCGCCCATATGCATAAAAACTAAAATAAATTGGAGAGTGAGGGAAGGAGAGAGAGAGAGAGAGAGAGAGAGAAAAAGAGAGAGAGATTGATTGAGGCTGTCCTCAGGGAAGTACTGGCACTTTTATGCCCTTAGCTGTGGCTGATGAGTCCTCCTTTCCCTTGGAAACCTAACCTAAAGGGTGTCCCCTGCACCAGCAGCCTCACTGTGACCTCACTGGGCTCCAAGTCCCTGGACCTCACCCCTCACTTGCTGAATCAGCTTCTCTCCAATAAGATCAGTGGTCTATGGCCTCAGAGTGGTCCAGGCCACCCTGATCCCCTGAGTTTAAGAACCACTTCAGTAGACCAGAGGATGGCAGACTCTGTAACACTGGATGCTTCGTCTCTGTGAGGCCCACTCAGCTCGGCTCTGTTGTGCTTAAGATTATTCGTGAGCAAAGAAGCCCATCTGAGCCCCAAAATTTCACCTGGGAACACTTAAGTTTGAATTTTCTGTCTTCGCATATCACAAAACAGTATTTGTTCATGTTTTCTCTTATAATTACCATACAGAACACTGAGTTTCATTTTGACATTTTTCTTACAAGAATATCCATTACTGTGTTCATATTCGCCCCACCCGTTCCTCTCCCACTGCCTCCTCCCTATCTCCTGATGTTTGGGATTTTTCACCTATTTAAAGGTAAAGATCATTGTATGAAAACGCACACTGGGACAACTGTGGGCTGTAGTTCACCCACAACTGTGGTAGACCAGTAATACCACCCCAAACACTGGAGATGATGATCTAAAGTCTCTGTTCCAGGGAATGTCCTGGTGGACTTGGCCTGACAGAACTGTGCGAGCCGTAGTCTCCTTCCTCCGTCCCTCTCGTGTCTACCCGCTGGCCCCCCCATTGGCTGAATGGCCTTCTGGGGCCCAAGGAAAGGAAGAGAAGAACAGGAAAATAGATCATCTCATGGGGGTGAGGCATATGGAAGACATTCATCAACACATAGGTCAGTGCCCCCTAAAGGGCACACTCAAAGAGCAGGAAAAGTGAGCTTGAAAACCTAGAGAACGGCCATGAGCCTTATAACCTCGGTCCTAGGAGACGGGGATGGGGACGGGTGGATCCCTGGGCCTCACTAGCCAGCCAACCTGGTTAGAAGGTTCCAGCCCAATGAAAGATTTTGACACCTGAGAAACAACACTCAAGATTGTCCTCTGGCATATGCACACCTCTAAAAATGTCAAATATCTTTTAAAATGGGACTTTTTCACCAGTGTTGATGGACCATCTTAGTGTTGTTTGGATGTGGCCCTAACAGCTCACACAGAAGACATGACAACTGCTCAGTGTCTTCAAAGCCCCGGGCACCAGGAAGGCTTGCCTCACAGATGCTTGCCACTCTGTAGAGCCCGCAGGTCATCACACACCACTGATATGCAGCCTCAGCCAGAGGGCCAGGCCCCCCCCCCACCTCCTGTGTGAAGCAGCCACCCTTAGGCACTCAACAAAGCCACTGATCTAAGACCTCATGACAGTTCCCACACCCCTGAGACCGATGTCCTGCAGCCCAGTTCACTTGGCGCGTTAGTCAGCCCTTGAGGTTAGTGCTAGGCCAAGGCCAGTGGTAGCTGTAAACAACACCCACACCTGGAGACACACAATCCTGGGGATGTGTCACCGTCGTCATACCTGCATGCCTCCAAGCTCCATAGGCAGTTCTGCACACACTCCACACAAGTACCCAGGCACAGAGTTTGGTCACTAAAACATAATCGTGTCACAGAAAACATTTTGAGTTATCTACGTAGAAAGCCCATGAGACCTGAGCAGGAGGCAGATCAGAGGCCTGATGTCTCTGTAAGAAAGACCCTAAAGGGTCTCAGATGTGGGCTCCAGCCAGATGGTTAGCTGTGCTACGTTGGGAAAAGATCTCACCTCTCTGGCTCGCTTCCCAGTTTGGTAATGGGGTTACCGCTAACAATCAATAAGGTAACTTATAAGCGGCACCTGCACAATGCTCAGCTGAAAGCGGCCATTCTTCTCCATGGGAGATGTAAGACTATGGATCTCTTCCCCATGAAGTGCCAAGACTCATCTTACATGCTCAGTCCCCAGAGCCTGGTAGTACTCTCATTTCATTTCTGCTCCTGAGCTCATCCATCGCAGAATGTTTAGCCTGGTTTTGCCCCCAGGTTTTTTTTTTGTTTGTTTGTTTGTTTTTTGTTTTGGTCTTCATCTGATCTTCAGATCCAATGAAATTCAATGTTGGGTGTGTCCAATGACCCTTTCACTGCCTGGACTTCTGGCCCCTCTTCTTCCTGTCCTTTCCTGTCTCCCCCTCCCCCATTTCACTCTCTACTTTCTTCTTTCCTTTCTCTTCTTCTCTCCCACCCTTCTTCGCTTACCATTTCCCTCCCTCTTTCCTCCTCCCCTCCTTCCTCCTTCCTGTCTGCCATTGCTCTCTATAGTCTACAGTTTGTCCAACACTGACAGGCAGGCAACCTAGTGGGCCATCTCAGGAAGAGGACTGATGCAGCCCTCGATCTCCAGAGCCTTCATTCAGATGAGAGAGACAGAACATGAACAAATACGTTACAGCATGTTCAAACAAAGTGTATGCCCGGCCACAAAGAGACCGGCACACTCATATTTCAAAGGAAGTGTGGGACCGCATGCAGAGCTGGCTGAGGTCATTTAAATCAGCTTCACACCAAGTGTGCATTCAGGTCAAGGGTCAAAATGATGCAAATATTTCAGCAGAGGATTTCTTGGAATGAGCTATGCTGGGAACCCCTCCCAACCCAGGGGAAAAGAAGTGGGGCTGTGGGGACACTGGTACCACCCACAGTGGGAGGGCCTTATCACTAGGCATCCCAGCCAACCCTTGACCATGTGATTTACTTTGGCCAATGAAATGTAGAGAGAAACAATTCTTTCTAGTGTCCAGTGCCCCAGTCCCTTCTTCCTTTGTTGCAGAAACTGGAGAAGCACATTTTTTTTCAAATTTAATTTTATTGTACTGGAATTTATTCAACCAGTCATGAATATGGCAAGTATTGAAGAGCAAAAATATGGTTAATATCTTAGTGAACACGGAGTAACTATTTAAGGGAAAAAAAATTACCTTCTCATAGAAAGCCAAAGTTAGGCTCACTAAAAATATCGATTTTTTTTTTCTGGTGAAACATTTTATTGTGGTGAAATATACAAACATAAACCGGGCCACGTTAACTACTTGCAAGCATGCTAGTCAGAGGTATTTGCTGCATTCTCAGTGGTAGGCTGCTCATGCCATTGTGTACTTCGCAGTATTTTTTTTTTTTTTGTAAAAGCACTATTGTTTTTCCTTTGGAGGCATGATCCAAAGTAGCTAAAGCTAGCCTCAAACTTGCTATGTAGCCAAGAATGGGGGAGGGGTGGTGTGTGGAGGGTGAGGTGTGCTCACCCATAGAGCCCAGAGGTCAATACCAGGTGTCTTCCTCAGTTACCATCCACCTCGTGGTTTTTGTTGTTGTTGTTGTTGTTCCTTTTTTTTTTTTTTTTTTTTTAGTCTGTTTCTCCTTCAGCTGACTAGGTTTGGCATTTTTAAAAATATATATTTATTTGTTTATTTTACATATATGAGATTTCTATCTGCATGTACCCCTGCAGGCCAGAAGAGGGCATCAGATTCCAGTATAGATGGTCATGAACCACCATGTGGTTGCTGGGAATTGAACTCAGGACCTCTGGAAGAGCAACCAGTGCTCTTAACCACTGAGCCATCTCTCCAGCCCCCCACCTTATGTTTTGAGATAGAGTCTCTTGTTGGTTGACTCATTGGTTAGACCATTTGGCCAGTGAACTTTGGTGCCTTCCAGTGCTGAGATCACAGGCACACACAGCCAGGCCTAGCTTTGACAGTGAGTGCAGGGATCCAAGCTCAGATCCTCATGCTTACTCAGCAAGCACTTTACCAACCTGCCCTCTCCACAGCCTGACCTTTGTGCATACTAGGCAAGCATTCTACCCACTGAGCTACATCTCAGTCTACTGGGACTTTTGAAATGGAAGTATCAGAGAACAAACATCTGGAACAAGTCAGCAGAGGAGGATACTACATTTAAATGTTGCCGGGAGCCAGAGAAGGAGAGGAGGCAGTGTGCTTGTGCAGTATCCAGCAGCTTTGGTTCGAGCTGCTTGTTAAGGCAGCTTAGCCCAACTTGCTCTGAATTATGCAGTGCTGCCTGTCCTAAATCAGGACAGCTTTGAGAAACCAACTGGAGGTCTAATACACACCTCAACGGGGGGGGTGTGGGGAGGGCTCCAGAACTCCAGATATAAGAGCCTGGCTGCAGTCCTCTGTGGAGGGGAGCAACAGCTTGCAAAGCAACTCATGTGAAGTTGGCCACAGCAAAAGAAAGACAAATGCCTCCACAAACCCAATAGAAGTCAAGTGCAAGAGAGAAGTGAAGTAGAGACCAACACAGAGACTTTCAAGAAGGGTCATGTGGAAGAACAAAGAACCTCAGCAGAAGGATAGCAGGGGCACGTTTGTGATCCTGGAAGGCGCGAGTCATCACAGACACTGAAGGCAAGAGGTGCCCAGCTTGTTCAAAAGCACCCAGGAAAGAAAAGGTTCATTATAATTTTTCGAATGTTATTAGTTTGGGGTGGTTTTTGAGTTTTGTTGTTGTTTGGTTTGGTTTGGTCTGATTTGGTTTTTGGTTTTTCAAGACAAGGTTTCTCTTTGTAGCCCTGGCTGTCCTGGAACTCATTCTGTTAAGCAGGCTGGCCCCAAACTGTCAAAGATCCTCCCACCTCTGCCTCTTGAGAGCTGGGATTAACCCTCTGTTTCTGCCTTAAGATCTCTTTGGCCCCCTTTAGACACACACACACACACACACACACACACACACACACACACACACTACAAAATATTCTGTATTTGTCTTTCTGAGTCAGGCTTAATTTACTGAACATAATAATGGCCAGTTTCATCCAGTTTTCTGCAGATGTCATGGTTTCATTTTTCTTTATGGCTGAATAAAATTCCATTGTGCATATGCATCATGTTTTTTTAATCCATTCATCTGTTGATAGTCATCTGAACTGGTTCGATTTTCTAGCTATTATCAACAATACAGCAATAAACATGGATGTATAAGTCTCTCTGTGATGGAATATTGAGTCCTTTGGGTATATGCCCAGGAAGGTGCAGCTGGATCACGGGACAGATCTATTTTTAGTTGTGGAAGAGTACAATTTAAATATAAGCAATATCTGGATGTTAAAGCTGCTGACCACTGTGGGAAGACCTATCTGCTCCCTTACCTTTTCTCTCTCTCCCCAATCTAGTCCTGGAGACATCAAAATCCTGCTGTGCAAGATGACAGAAACAGGAGTACCAGGGGAAGAAGGAGGAAAAAAAAAAAACCCAGCTTATAGCTCCTTCCCCAACAGCTACAGCAGGCCTGAAATGGGGAAGGAAGTCTCCCCCTTAAGGCAAGATTGTAGGGCTTCACATCCTCATGAGTAAATCACCCACTGTCACCTTGACAGGATCTACAATCACCAAAGAGACAAGTCTCTGAATAGGCCTTTGAGGGATTATGTGGATTAGGTTAATTGAGGTAGGAAGGCCACACTAACTGTGGGTGGAACCATCCCATGGACTGGGGTTCCAGACTGCATAGACAGAAGAAAGCTGGCTGAGCACTGGCATGCATTTTCCTCTGCTTCCTCATTGGAGATGCGATGTGACCAGCTGCCTCATGCTCCTGCCATCATGATGGACTGCACACCCTCAGACCGTGAGCCACAATGAATCCTTTCTTCCTTAAGATGTTTCGGTCAGTGTTCTGTCACAGCAAAGCAAAAAGTAACAATCACAGTAGGACACAAACATAAAGCTGTTGGGGCCAGCGAGATAACTCAATGGATTAAGGTACTGCAGAGCGAGCCTAATGGCCTGAGTTCAATCCCTGGAACCTCGTAAAGGTGGAAAGAGAGACACAAGTACACAGAGTTGTCCTCTGTCCACACACACACACACACACACACACACACACACACACACGTATGTACACACACACAAATAATTAAATAATAAAACACTCTTTTCAAAAAAATATTTTAAATAACACTGTTTCATGAGTCCATCTCACACATCAATCAAAAAAATATTTTAAGCCGGGCGTGGTGGCGCACGCCTTTAATCCCAGCACTTGGGAGGCAGAGGCAGGCGGATCTTTGTGAGTTCGAGGCCAGCCTGGTCTACAAAGCGAGTCCAGGACAGCCAGAGATATTCAGAGAAACCCTGTCTCGAAAAACCAAAAAAAAAAAAAATATTTTAAATAACACTGTTTCATGAGTCCATCTCACACATCATGCGTCTGACACAAATCAAACTACAAATACTTTCAGAGGTCAACACAATGACCTACAAGATTAACAGGAGCATTGCACCTTAAAGAGAGTGTTTGTGAGTCCAAATGGAAACTGACTAGCCATAGGTCAGAACAAGAGGAAACCCTTAGAGAACTGGTTAGCCCTCTGATCCCGAGGGCTGAAGTCACCATGGAACATGATCTTGACCTTTTCAGTTTCCTGGGAAATACTGGTGGCAAAAGTAGAGATGGACATTTTAGGTATTTTAGGTTTTCACCATTCTGATTCCAAATTGTGTCATTAGAGCCTATCGTTCTATGATGTCAAGTTGTCCTAAGAAAATGGAGGGGAATCGGGAACCATCATATTAAGCCAGATAAGATGGACCCAAAACAAGCACCATGTCTGCGTGGAATCTCTAAGAGAAGAGATGGGAAAGAGAGAGACACTTCCGGGAAGAAGGTGGTAATCTGAGGGAGGAAGGTGACAAAGTCAAAGGGGACAGTTGGGGGATATGATCAAGGTAGCATGCACATATGAAAATATCACAATGAAATGTACTGTTTTGTACACTTAATATGCTTAATACAAAGATGAGGAAATGCAAAACAAAGCAAACGCCCCATTGTTGTAACTGCTTGTGAGCCAGATGGTGTGGAAATGGTCCACTGGCTCTCCCATTCACACCCTCCTCCTTCTACTGGGCATTTCTGCATTGCAAAGGCCAAGGAGAAGATCTTCTGGGTCTATATTTCCCACTCTCTCTTGAAGACTGAGTGGTTAAATTCTAGGAAGGAAACAGGTCGCTCAGGCTAGACCTTGTAGGTAAGAGTGGAGCCAAAGCTGTCCCTGTGCTGAGCAGCAGAGTGAAGAGACAGCGTCAGGCTCTGGCCTGGATTTCAGTGTCCGGATGGTGACAGTGGCAGGAAGTTCCTGAGTGCATGGCTAGAGGTGTGTGCACTTGACCTCAAGTGACCTCAGGGCCAACTGTTCAGAATGGGTCAAAGGTTGTGTCTCTCCTGTAGGGCACATCCATTGATGTTTGTTTCTACATGACCAGTGAGACCAGGAAGTCTCTGTCTCACCCCTTCTAACAATTTTGGAAGCACCTAATTCCCTGTGATAAATAAATCTCTTTCCTTAAAAAAGAAAAGAAAAGAAAGAAATGTCAGAGTCTCTGTTTCCAGTATTGAACTCTGGCTGATAGATGAAAGTCCCTTCTTTTCATAATTTAACTACTTTGGCATGGCCACAAAGAGCTGATGCTCTGGCCAGAGGACATGAGTAGTCATTCATCTGAGTGTGACTGGCTCTCCGTGAAGACCTTTGTTGTTCATCCGTCTCTTATGAAGCTTGCTGGCCCTCATTCATTGGCATTGGTTCCTGAGTTTGAGTGATGCCCAGGCACCTACCAAAGCTAGACCATACCCTGGATGGGGATGAAACCACCAGGAAAATACCACCTTACAAAATCTTGGATGAAACAGGGCACCTGACCTTCTCTGATATCACTCCAGCTTCACTCACACTTTTATGCCCTCAAATAACCAACCCCATCCTTGTAAGACCAGCTTCTCAGGTTCCACTGCCCTCCAAGCCTGATCATGTTGCCCATCCAGTCCTCTTCCACTGCACCCTGCCCGCTACCTCCTATCCCAGAAGCATGGCATGCTGAGGATCCAGTTAAGCGGCTCAGTGGGAAACACTGTCATTTGGCCAGAAAGGCTGTTTCAAGGCAAGGCATTCCCACTCATGTGGAAAATAAAGGAGTGAGCCGGGCAGTATGCGTGTCTGTAATCCCAGCACTCGGGAGGAGGATCCAGGAGGATCGTAAGCTCATGGGCTACATAGTGAGATCCAGGTCAGCCAGAGCTACAAAGCCAAACTCTACAGTCAAAAGAAAAAAAAAAATCCAAAACAAACAAAAGAACAATGCAAGCTGTGCTTTTCCACTACAGAATGAACCATGCAACAAAGTAGGAGACTTATGCTCCGTGACTTCCTCTTTTTATTTTTATGTTTATTTATTACTCCAAGTTACATCTCCATCACAGTGCCCTCTTTCCACCCCTCCCAGTTCCACCCTCCTCCCTCTCCCACCCATTCCACTCCTCAGGAGTGGGGTATCCCTACATATCAGCCCCCCTCCGTTCAGCAGTCATATGAGGGCTAAGAGCTTCCTCTTGAGCTGGGGGCCCAAATGTCAGCACCCCTAGTTCAAATTGTCCCACTAACAGGGGACAATTTGTAACAAAGTCTATGTTCCTGTTCTTTTTGGTGCGTTGGTTGTAGGATAGTTATCCTGTACTATATGTCTAAAATCCAATTATAACTGAGTAGATGCCATGTGCATCCTTCTGAGTCTGGGTTAGTTCACTCAGGATGAGCTTTTCTAGTTCCATCCATTTGGCTGTGAATTGCATGATTTCCTTGTTTCTGATAGCTGAGTAGTATTCCATTGTGTAAATGTATCACAATTTTTTTAGCCATTCCACAGTTGAGGGACATCTGGGTTGTTTCTAGTTTCTAGCTATTACAAATAAGGCTGCTATGAACATAGATGAGGAGATGTCCTTGTGATTTGGTGAGGAGTCATTTGGGTAGACAGTCTGGTGATATTTAGAAAACTTAGAATAGTCCTACCTCAAGACCCAGCCATACCACGACTTCCTCTTAAGCCTTCCTTTGCTGCCTGTTCCACTGAGATTCCTGAATGGTAGATGTTTTCTTTTACATATGCAGCATATATGGGTGTAAATGGCTGTGGGGTGTGGAGTGTGGAGTGGGTGGGTGGGTGTGGGTGTCAGGCAGGGGATGGCTCACTTGGCTCTACATGAATTCTGGGGCTTGGACTCAGATTCTCAAGCTTGTGTAGCCAACAGTGTACCTTCCCCCATTCCCCCCTCTCTTATCTACTTAGCGTTTTATTCTCCCCTGCTAGTTTTGTAGAGCCTCTTACACTTCAAGAAAGATTAGGTGCTATGGCCCATCTGCCCTTTGTGTGCACTATACGCACTGCAAAGTCAAACAGAATGCGCAGACAGGATGGAAGGACCAATTGTCCATCTTACTGTAGCCGAGGCACACTGGTATAAAGATCTTTGAGTATTTCTGTCCTCCTCCCTCCCTGAACCATCACAAATATAATGTGCACAGCTCATTCTGTTTCCCAAAGGCAACTTGTCACTTTGATTTTTGTTGTTTTGTTTTCAGACAGAGTCTCACTATGTAACCCTAGCTGTCCTGGAACCTTCCTCTGCCTCTCATGTGCTAGGATCAAGGCACAACTTGTCACTATCAATTTTAATAAATGAAATTAGCACACTACAAAGTGTGTTAATTACCACCTTATTCTTAAACATATTTTTTGTACTTCTAATCCTCTTGGAAGACTAAATGCTTCAAATGAGGACTCCAGTTTGCCCACCATACACACAGAAGTGTTGAGTACACCAGACACAGCAGCAATCGTCAAACCTAAAAGCATCTCCTAATGGAAACATCACTGTCTATAACCCTCCATTTCTTTTAATTTGTTCCTTCCTATGTTACCTGTAACAAAGGCACACCTGTCACTTCCACGTGACACTGCAATCTCACTTCCAAAAAGCCCAGACAATCTTTCTATTCCTTACAACACAAAGTATACAAAATGGAAGTCCACTTTGACCTACATTAGCAACCTCTTTAACACCTAAGAACTAGATGGTATAAAACGAGGGCTCATTGACGCAGTATATATATAATATACACAGTACAGCCCAGTTCAATGATGTGCACTTACATAGAGGGTAAGGGATAAGCTGACACTTCCCAGCACAAATTAACACAATACTGAGTGCAATTTCTTCCCTGTCCCCTCCCTCAGTCCACTGAACAAGCGCATACAGAACAGTACACACAGTTCTCGGAGCTGCTCCAGCAAGCCCATTTCCAAACACAATGTTTCCCAGGTTTTTAAAAGCTATTTCCACAAGGGTAATCTACACTTTTAAGTGCATCAAGCTCTCCCAACTAGCCAGAAGGTCTAGACAGTTCATAGAAGGACTTGTCTGTTATGTACAATGTATTTGGAAATAGAATTGTACCTATTGCAATGATTATGTATTTTAAATATGACCGTTTGGATTCAAGCCATTCCTTCTTTCCTGTCCTCTAACAAATGGGGGAAGAGCAGTAATATGTCAGGCTTAGAAAGAGTTGAACAGGAGATGGAAAGATGGCCCAGTGGTTAAGGGCCCTCACTCTCGTGCAGAGGTCCCGGGTTTGGTTTCCAGAACCCCCCTGGTGGCTCACAGCCATCTGTAACTCCAGTTCTAGGGAATCTAACCCTCTCTTTTGGCCTCTGTAGGAACTGCATGAACATGGCGCACACATACATGCAGGCAAAACACTCATATACATAAAGTAAAAAGAAATTTTTAATAATGTTTTCAAAGGGGAGATAAATACACATCTGAATTATTCACTTACAGAAGATAAGATTTCCTAGACATGCAACACTAAGTATGCTCAGTGTAATCCGTGCCTTGTCACATACTGGCAACCTCTTTACCATCTGCAGACTAGGCGCTGGTAACCCTGGGTTCATTTTCCCATGTTACACAGTATAAACACAACAAAACAAAATTCACAAAACCTGAAGAAAAAAAAATGGCCCCTGAAAAGACCCGAGAATGAACACACTAGTGAGCCACCTTCTACATCCGCTTCCTCCTACCTCCTCCAAACCCCCCACCCGGAACACGTGCAGATGGCACCATATGGCTCTCAGGGGTGGTTTCCTGATTCTGTTTCCTACAGGCAGAATTGCATGTGAATTTTTGCAAAAAGACATTTACAGAGTGATCTTTTGCTACATCTACATTTAACATTCCTCGAGGCATGTCTTAGCACCTAGAGAGACTGGGTAGGCAAGTCAGGTACCCAACCTGCCACTGTGTACACAGAAGTCTTCAATTAGCTGCACATGTGTAACCATAGCTATGACTGGCACGTGTCTTGAAACATATGTATCCTGGCCTCAAACCCTTCCCTTCCCCACCCACCCAGTGGGCTAGAGTGCTCAGAATTCTCAGAAGACAATACAGTGTGGGAATATAATATACAAAGTATACTCAGAAGCCGGGCATGGTGGCGCACGCCTTTAATCCCAGCACTTGGGAGGCAGAGGCAGGCGGATCACTGTGAGTTCGAGGCCAGCCTGGTCTACAAAGTGAGTCCAGGACAGCCAGAGATATTCAGAGAAACCCTGTCTCGAAAAACCAAAAAAAAAAAAAAAAACAAAGTATACTCAGCTATACTCATTTACTAACTCTGCTTTTGGTACACACTGGCAAACTCTTTAGCATCTAGATCAAGAGAGAACAGATGCTGCCCAATAGGACTCCCGTGCCCTGTAGATATACTAAACATACAGCAAAGGAAGGCAAAACAGGCCCATGGTTCTTCCATCTTGTTCTGAGTACTGCTAGCCCACTGAACAAATGTGGACAAGTGTCACTCCTGGGGTGACTTCCAGAGGTGTTCCAGTATCAATTTTAAAGACACTTCTTCTATGACTTTTGTACTGTATATGGCTACATAAGGTCATTTTCATGTGAGTATATAATATTCTTTGAACATATTTCCCCACTTCTATGATTTTTAAATAAATAGGCATTTGGAAGACCCTTGGTTCTCCCTAATTTTTCATAGGCCAGGGTCTAAAACACTCAGACAGAGGTTATGAGTTTATGTTGAAAAGTTTAGGGGAAAGTTGAGATCAGTCTTTTCTACAAGCTGTCTGTAAATGGCTAGCGAGCCTTCCATCCATGAGCATTTCCAACTGGCTGTGTTACTGTTCCTTCTAAGCCTGGAACACAGCCCAGTACCCTGATGAACACTACTGTCCCACCAGCCAATGTCCTAGACTCCGCTCACCTTTCAAAGCTATGGAGACCTCTTACTGTCTGCATATGGTCTCATCCAACTGACCAGAGTGCTCATCTCAGGACCCAGATCTATGTCACTCCCAGACCTAAAGCAGTATGACAGCTTTTCTTCATACACCCTCCTCCTGGTGGCCCCAGGAGACCCTTGGGTCTCCACGGCCTTGCCCAGAAATCATTCTTCTCACCCTGCCATACCGACTACCACCCAAGGTGATATGTTCCCTGTGACCTAGCCACGGGAGGCCTCCACTGACTGCACCTGTCATGTCATTACTGTGAGATAAGGAAGGCTTTGCCCTGCTTTGAAACCTGGAACTGGCCTGTCCCCAAGACCCCCAGCTACTGATACTAGGTCAGGAGCTATGAAGGGCCCTGGAGAGCAGGTCTCTCTCAGTTCTCACCTTGTTCCAAGCAGATGTTTTGAAAACAGAAATTGTGGTGCTCCCACCTCAGGTCCCCTCGCCCTGCTCTGGACTATGCAAAGTAAATGTTTATAGATGGTTTATTCAAAAGATGGATGGATGGATGGATGGATGGATGGATGGATGGATGGATGGAT
>CAJQZJ010001750.1:9935310-9959838 GCA_907164525.1 Lophiomys imhausi | reverse complement strand
ACACACACACACACACACACACACACACACACACACACACACACACATGTGCACACAGTCACATCGACACAGACATCAAAATAGGCAGGGAGTCAGGCATGACTTAGGGATAGTACATGTTTAGCATTAAACAAGGCCAGGCAGTGAGTGGTGGCACAGCAGGGATCAAAGCAAGCAGATCTTTGTGAATTCGAGGACAGCCTGCCTGGTCTATAGAGAGAGTTCTAGAACAGCCAAGGCTACACAGAGAAACTCTGTCTCAAAAAAAAAAAAGCAACAACAACAAAAACAAAAGGTGCTTACCTCCAAGTCTGACAACTTGAGTTTGATCCCTGAAATCCACATGGTGGAAGGAGAGAACAAACTCCTGTCAGTTACCCTCCAACTTCCACACATGCACCGTGGCACATGCACCCACACTCACACACTACCACAGTCACAAATAAACAAACAAATAAATGTAAAACAAAATAAACAAGGCCTGGGGCCCAGTCATCTGCCTTAAAGCCAAAAGTCTACACCAAATGTCTGCTCTTGTCCAAATGCCTGAACAGGAGGCGAGATGGCATTTGAACTTCTGTGTGCAAGGGAACGATTAGATGCCTGGTAGTCACCTGGACAAAGGACAGGAAGGAAGCAGGGTGGGGTTCAGGCCAACCACTCATAAAGCCACCTTGTGTTCTTGGTTGTACCAGAGATGGGGAACAAGAAGGGAGTTCTTGGCTAAAATAGAAGGGATTAAACTTGGACCACCTGCAATTTTAATGTTGTCTAGCTTTCCTTTTTTTTAAGGAAGCTTTGGGGTATGAAGGAGGTCATTCTACTATCTCCATTATGCCAAGAAGTGACTAAAGGAAAGACTATAAAGGAAAATTATAGAAGAAGAATCCACGGTCTCTTGGGATGAAGAATAAGATGGTGCAGGGTGGGCCAAATTGCTTATCAGTTCTCAGGTCCTTGTCTGAGGGGGAAGATAAAGGCATGAGGAGAGGGAGGATTGTAAAACTTGGAATTGGCAGGAGGTAAATTCAGAGTCAATAATGGGAAGTGCTCCTTCCCTCAGCAGGGCGCCAATATTCAGAACTCATTATCCCAAGAAGAGATGCTACTGAATGTAAAAAAAAAAAAAAGAGCATCCTGAAACTCAAAGACATCTATTGGCTTATTAAAAGATGATGGTGTTAAATTGACATCTAGAAGTGCTGTCTTGTTCTCCCCCAGTTTGCTCTTCAGTGCCGTAGGTTAAGATAGAGTCCCAGACTGTAAGTACCGATGACCTGGTACAGTGACAATAACCTTCAATTAACCAGCTTCCTTCTTTCTTCCCCCCCCCCACCCCCAGCACCAATGACAGGGGCCGTTCACTAAATGCCAAGTGATATTATCTTGTATCCACTGTCCCATTTAAAATGAACATCCAAAAAGCCATTAGTGCAATGTCTCAGTTTCCTCCATTTCTCAAGATTCCACACGACAAAGAGAACTAGAAGGTTCCATCCATGTCTTTAAGAAGTGCATGTTTAGTATTAAACAAGGCCTTCGAGTTTCACTTGAAAGGGCAGAATAAACATCACAATGTATTAAACAATTGGTAGGCATACGAAGCCACAAGAAGTGATTGACAGGTCTAGGTAGCCCTGAGTTGGAGTTATCTCGAGATAAGAGACCTGTTCGAGACTCGAGACTTAACAATGACAGGTAAAGCAATGACAAGTGTTTAGGCTCTGAGCTGGGCATGGTGGCCATGTCTGCAATCCCAGCACTCAGAAAGCTATAAGAGAGGAGATTGGGAGTTAAAGGCCAATATGATCTGCACAGTGAGACCCTGTCTCAAAATACAGAGTGGCTTGAATAAAGATCCTGCTTGAGATGTCTGACTTTCAAATCCCAGCTGTCCCCATTTTGATCTGCGAGATTTGGGCATATAAATCCATGTCTCTGAATCTTGGGTTTTTATCTGAATATGTGTACAAAAAAAGAATATCTTGAATTAATAAAAAAAAAGAGTATCCTTGTGCAGCCATCGAAGGGTTAAATGTGTTGATGCCCGCAGTGCCCTGGGAACCCTACCTGAAACTGTCAGTAAGCATTCGTTGTCAGTCCCCTTATCTCTGGTAGGGACCATTCTCAGGAGAAGAGCGATGGGGGAAGCAGGTTCACATTTTCCTCTGCTGTGTGGCTGTGGAATAGAAATGAAATCCAGGGTTCTTACCCAAATCAAACAGCTCTCTGCTCTGCCTAGCCTGCTCTCGAACCCTCCCCCTTGCTGCCATCACCCCTGCTCACAGCCCTCGGTGCTCTATTGTCCCTCTCCTCTGCTCTTCCCACCCCAGAGTCTATGCATGTGACTTCCTTCTGCCTGGAGCATCTCTCCTCCCTGGTTCCTCACATGCCTGGCACCCTCCCATCCCACAGTCTAACTTAAATGTCACTTCCTCAGAAAGACTTTCTGTTGCCATCTGTATCCCTCAGGATCTGACAGGAATCCATGGCACACTCATTCAGATGATTCGAGGGGGGTTGATAAAAGGACTCTTCGTCAAGGCACAGAATGAGATGAAAAGGGGACCACAATGGATAGAACAGGCTCAGCCTGAGGATGGAGGGATAGAGAGGCAGGATAACGGGCACAGCCATCCCAGGGTGACCCTGCATAAATGAAGCTAGGACCATAAAGACACAACTCTATCTCTTCCCACCTATATAGCTCCTGCTGGGGTGGCCCTCTGGGTGAACCCTATGGAAGCCAGATGCTACAAAGGGGGTCTATCCCAAGTCAGGCACCAGGACAGAGAAATGGATGGGATGGCCTGGGGGAGTCAGATGAAGGCATCTGTCACAGCAACCTAATGTCTGTCATTCTGTTACTCTCAAAGAATCCCATCCTTTCTTTAGCCATGCGACTATATTGAGAATTCATCTCTCATAATTGTCATCAGTATTGGAACCATGTTGGCTTCACTGAAGCTAGGAGACTGGTACCTGATGCATCGCTGGGGCTTAGTAGATGTTCTGCAAATGTCTGAGGTAGATGCATGAGTAAATAGCCAGAGGTCCAGATTAAATTGTCCCAGGATGTGAAATCATCTTAAGCTTGACCTAAACTGGTAGTCCAAAGTATCTTTATGTAAGAGATCCAATCATACAGACAGGGCAAAGAGCACCCTGAAGACCCTGGCTACTAGCTCAAGTCACTTGTCCATTGGCAGTGGGGCCTCAAGGAACAGCTGAGAACAGGAGGCAGAGCCCAGCCCCAAGACAGGAGTGGAAGAACCAAGCAGGGTTGTGGGTCCTCAGTTCAAGCCCAGGAGGAAGCTAGGCTGCTAAAGGAAAGAACCCGGGAAGGTGCCGTGATGGAGAACAGCAAACCAACCTCCTCCACGGCTCCACAGGCAGTGTGATTTCTTACTCCTCTCACTTTCTCAACAAACACTTACTCCACACTTGTGATATGCAAGTTTAACAGCATTAATGTGGTTTATAAACCCCTGTACATCCTGGCCCCTTCCTGCTTCTCCAGCCTCCTCTACCATTCCCACCAGATACCCACATGTGTATGCACTGAAACACTGTCTGCTCGTCCCCTCTCTGCTTAAACTTTGATGATTTCTTTGAGTTTCAACTTAGATCCCAGTTTCCCTGGGAAGTGATGCCTAACCTTCCAGCACAGAGTCTCAGGTCCTCTCCCTTGAGCTTTGGGTTTCTCTCTGTACCCTGCCCTGCCCTATTGGAACACTTCCCAGTCTGGTTCACAGTTACCTACTTACATGGCCATCCCCTAGACAACAGTTCTACGAGGGTGGAACAGAACATGTGTCTTGCCCACCAGGGTAGAAAATTAGTCACGTGGCCTGGCACGATATAACAGGGCTTCCAGATACTACTTAAGGACTGGGTAGATGAGTAGACTAAATGGGTGCCTGAAACATGGCCCATATCAAGAGAAAAACCGGATTCAAAGCAATGGAAAAGAAACTCAACAAATCGTACTGAACACTGGACCCAAGAAAGGCAGAAAGTGTTACCCCATCCACGAGGCCAGACACCATAACTGGATCCCTGGAGGTTGTATTGCTTGGAAGCGATACTCAAGGAGGACAAGGCTGCTGTAACTTGGGGAAGACATCGTGAAAGAGGTGAACTCTGAAAGTCAAAGGAAGTACTATGAGGTAATATGGTCACAGCATACATTATTAAACATTTATCAGTGTCAGGCTCCGTGTTAAGCGCCATATGCATCTTATCCCATGTAACTGACAGAAGCAGAACATGAACCCACGCAGTCAGATTCCAGGGTTGTGCACAGTTAACGAGCACACTACAGAGCTCTCAGAGCATGAGCAGAGATGAAACAGGAAGACGTCCTACGCAGAGACATCAAAGACAGATACTAGGAAGGTCCCGGACAAGATCTAGCAGAATGTCAGCTCTGGCCCATGTAAGAAAGCAGAAAATGATGGAGAAGACTAAAGGATAAGACTGGCTATCAGGCTGGAGGTTTTAGTGGTGGATACGCAGGCTGTAAGATATGCTGTGGAATCTTGATCACTTGGCGCCAGACACAGTGCTCTCGAGAGCAGCCATAAAGACCAGAAAGGCAGAGACTAGTTGGTAGGTGTCAGAGGGACCCAGGTGACAAGTGACTTTGTCTCTGGGGGAATCAAGAACCCTAGCAAGAGAACACAGCCTGGTGTCTGAAGTGTGGAGAAGCTACAGGCATCCCCACTCTACCCAAGAATTGTTTAGACTCTCAGTGTAAACTAAAGTATTGACTCCGTTCTGGCTTCTGCCCCTGACCCAAAAGCTGCTTCTGTTTCCATTTGTCAACACTAGCAGAACAAAAGTTACCAACACTGGTTAATCACCTTTGTGCTGCCTGGAGGGTCCACGGATCCCAAAGTCATTAGCCCAGGCTGGGTTTAAAGTCACTGACCTCCAGTCTCTCCAGGATTCTGAGGGGGTAGCTGAATTTAATTGACCTGATTAGGAAAAAAAAAATTTCTGTGATGACTTTCATGGAAATAGGCCGCTAGCTGAGAGACCTTAGGGCCAACTAAAAATTCAAATGCCTGAAGTTCTTCAACAGACAACAAGTTTTCCACGTTAAGCCTGATAACCATGCACCAGCACCCTTTCTTCCCTGAATGCCCAGCATTACTAGGACCTTGAAGCTAGATGGAGCCAATAATACTCTTGCTCCCTTTAACCCACCACTCTTCTAGCCTGCAATATGCTAGAATATTCTAGAACACACTCGTTTATTTGTTATATACTTTCAAGCCTTTGGGGAAAGGTAAAAATAATTTTTGTGGTTTAGAAAGCTCTTTGAAATAAGCGCTAGCCTCTTCTCTCTAGACTTAAATGTCCCTGAGCTCACTGTGTTTCTCTCTAGAAGGAACACCCATGGGGGCAGTGAGGAAGAACCCCAACTCATCAAATACCCTAATAATGGAGGTATATGGAGCAGTGCACAGTTATCATTCCATATGTAACTTTAGATTCATTTCTTGGGGGTGCCGTAACACTTTATGATGAGATGGGTGGCTTAAATCAGCAAAACTGCATTTATACACCATCCTAGAAGCCAGAAATCTAGGGTCAAGATATTAGAAAGGCTTCTTTGGTCCCTCCAAAGGATCAAAGGAAGACTCCTTGTTTTAGCATTCTTGGCTCATGGCAACCTCATTACAACTTCTGCCTTTGTCTCTACAATGGCCTCCTCCTCTTCTGTGTATTTTTCCTTCCTCTGTCTTTTCCAGCATCACCTATCATTAGACTAGGGGCTCACCAAGATAACCCAAGACAATCTCTTCCTAAGATCCTTAATTTAATCACACATGCGGTAACCCTATTTCCAATAAGCCCAGATTCACAGGTTCCAGGACGTAAGCATTAACACATCTTTTGAGTAGCTGGCCAGAGAAGTACAAGTTGGAAGTAACTTTTAAGAAGACCTATCTGGAAATATACATTTTAGAAGCCATTGAGATGGCTCTACAGGCAAGGGTGCCAAGACTGATGACATGATTTTGATTCCTGGTACTCAAACAATGGAAAAAGAGAACTGACTCTTACAAATTGTCCTCTGACTTCCATATATGTGCAATGGGGCACAGAGAGAGAGAATATAACCAAGTAACTCCAATGGGGGGCTTTAAATAGGGAGGGGAAGGAGATAAATACAAAAGAAGTAGGGTAAATTAACAGTAAAAAATGTCTGAAAAGTAATCAGGAATCATACTATTAACTATCTACCTATAATACATGTAAGATGGTATGTAAATATACATATTTAGTTTCAGCCCCATCTGGACTGCCAACACTCTCCCTGAAAGAACCATAGACTATGTAACAAAAGACCTTAACACCAGGCATGAGAAACCTTCTCATGAGTTGTTGGTTAGAGTTGTCCAAAAGACTCCCAAAACATTAAAGGCTATTAATGTTGTCTGTGGCTACCCAGAGATGGAAGGGGAAATTCCTATTGTTGAAGACACCACGCATTTTGAACACAGGACCCACAGGCCTACAAGCTGGATCTGTCCTGAAAGTCTCCTCCCTGAGGACTAGCTTTCACAGAACCAGAAGGCACCATCTTCTAAAGGAGCAACAAATAGTCCCACCCACCGATGATGACTATGAACTATGCTAGTGAAGTCATGGATTTTGGAGGAGAACTTGAAGCCACCACTTTACCTAACCAGCATAATCCTTAACTACCTTCTGAATGTTTATCCTTATACCCACAGATAAATGTAGTTCTCACCCTCTTCAAGGAAGTTTCTCTTTGCAGTAGTCAGAGATCATTACAGAAACCACTACTAATCCAAACATAGAGGTGTGGAGCCTGGTCCCAACTGGTAAATCTACAAGATTCCTACAGTCAAGGTTCAGGGATCATTGTGGAAAATGGAGTAAAAAGATTGTAAGAGCCAGAGGAACAGAAAGTTTTCAGTAAGACTGTGTCTCCTAGAAATGTCAGAGAAACTACACTTGAAATCCTATGAAATCCCACTAACATGGCTGCCTAAAGAAGGCCTGAACAAGGACACCAATAGACATACTAATATGGAAGAAGGAATGCTCATGAGGTTTGTAAACCTAGACAAGAACTATTGGCAGCTAAAATACGAGAGCAGGAGAAATAGTCCTCCCCAGGTTAGAACATACCAACTGGCTATCCAACACCAAATGGTCAGTGCTGAAAATATACATACAAATAACATTATATAGACTGGGTAGGTTGCATTTATATATTTGTGAATATAACACACACATCACCAACAACAACAACAACAATTAAAGAAAAAGAGGTCATGAATTTGGAAGAAAGGGGGTACATGGGAGGTAACGGAGGGAGGAAAGGGAATGGTGAAATGGTGTGATTCTATTAGAATCTCAAAAAATAAAAAATATATAATTTAAAAGAAACGTATCTCAGATTTGCATTGAACACTGACAACTTACTACACACACACAAACAAGGAAACCTAGAAGGTACCAGAAGTATACTGTGCATTCTCTCCTTGCTTCCACTGGAGTTAGAACCCTACAATGCAGCTATCATCAGCCTTGTCGGTCTAGATTGCTCTGAAGCTCACATCCTAAAGCCCACCCTTCCAGTCCAAGAGGAGGAGCTGGGAAAGGGGACATATCAGGAACCTTAGAGTCGGATGACCAGATTAGACTCCTGGCCCCACCTCTTCCTGGTTCTTACTTATCTCCCAGGGTTGTTAGGGGAAATGAAACATGAGTCCTGACCCGGGCACATATGGGGCTCCTGAAAGCATAGAATCTCCTCATCACTATCTGAAACAACATTTCATGAGGTCCTAACCAGGAAGGATGTTTCTATGCCTCCTCTGCCCTGTAGGTGTTGTCAGATGGTGAGACTGAAAGCTAGTCATGAGCAGAGGGAGTGATAACAAATCCCTCCATGAACCAGTTCCAAACAAGCTCAGCCCCTTTGTTCTCAGGACCAGCTGATGATCCCACCCCTGCCAACCTGCATTGAGTGATGTTTCAACTCTCTGTCATTCTTTTAAGAACTGGACCACTGGGTGAAAATGGCACTCCCTGGGTGCCTGCCTTCACATCTTCTCACTCCCCAGGTGCCTGCCTTCACATCTTCTCCCTCCCCCCTGCTTGCTGTATCAGATACAGTCTTGCTCTTCTAATCAGCTACTGCTGGACAAAGAAGTGGATGCCCAGCTCAGCCCCTTGGAGTGGAAAAACCTAGCAAATCTCATGTGTGTTGGGTAGACACAGACGCCAAAGATCCTGTAAGAAATTCTGAGCAAAGAGACAGCAGAAGACTAGAGAGGACAAAATGCCCTACCAGAATCAATGTCCTCCAACAGCTTCATCTGTCCTCACCGCTCCACTAGAAAATGTCATAATGTAGGGAGGTAGCTGACACCAGGAGAGAGTGTGTAATGCAGGGCAAAGCCTGGTATGGAGGAGAGGTCTATACCCTGTAAACACCTCCAAAAAACTCACACACACACACACACACACACATACACACACAGACCCTTTGATTGGTGACATCCATCCCATTTCCTGCTTCTATATGGCTACCTCTTCAGCTCCTCCAAGGTCATAATATTTGCCAAGATGCTATAGGCCACAGAGTCTTTGTCCCACAAGCTACATGGTCTAAAAGGTATTCCACGTCCAGGTAACTCAAACTACCGTTAGTGAAGGAAAGTAGTCTGGACTACTGTTTCCCAACAGGAAGCAATTTGGCCCACCTATGGGGGACATTTGACAATGTCTGGAGTCACTTGGGATTATCATGCTCAGAAGAGGTGCTCCTAGCATCCTATTATACAAACTAAAGATGTATCAAGCCTAGAAGGTCCATAGGGCTGAGTGGTCCAGACACCCTAGCTGAGAGCATTCACCTCAGTGATGCAGGAATGAGGGATGCCCTCTAGCATCCCAGGTCATACCACGGCACAAAAGGCTTGTTGGGTAAGCTGGTTTCCCTCCCAGCACTTGGGCCCACCCCTCTCTTGCCTGAAGCACACACATACACCCCTTAGGGACAGCACTCATGTGGCTAAGATGAAAGATTGGAGTGGCGGGCCCCCATGCCAACTCGCCTCTTGATTGCTTTTAATTAATTCTGCTTGATTACAGCACATGGGAGTCACATCGGAGAGATAAGACAGGCTCTTTATATTCTATCTTCATTAAAAAGTTTGGATCTGGAAGCTTTTTCAAAGAGCTATGTGTCTCCTTTACTTTTGTGTCATTTTTAATTGAGGAGGGCACAGGAAGATACGCAGAGCTGTGCTGGTTGGAGACTTCTCAAACAGAAAATGGAATATCTAAGGCTCCTTCTGCGATGGGGGGGGGGGCAGCTAGATTGGGACCCAGTGATCTGAGTGAGCTGCCCAGGAGACAAGCAGTCTACTGTGGCTGACAGGAGGTGTGAGGACAGGAAGGGGTCATCAGCACCTCCTTGATCTGTGACCAATAGGATGTGGCATGAAAGAATGGGCTCTGATTCTTCACGCATTGTGAATGACTCTAGAGGACAGGCTGCAAGTTGTGCAACAGCAATACTAGAAAGAGAAACTGGAGGGCGGGTGGACCTCAATTATCTGCAACCCTCTTCTCTAGCAAGAGAACCAATCCTTCCTCGGGGAAACCCTCCCCCTGCAGATCTGATCACAGCCTTTCTGCTTCTGATTTATCTCTCCAGAAAAGTCCCTTGTTGTCTCAGTTAGCTATTGCTGCATAACAACTCACCCCAAAGCCTAGGGGTTTCAAGCAATAAACATACATTATCTCTCAGTTTCTGTCCACCAGTCATCAGGGTGTAGCTGAGCTCAGGCTGTCTGGCTCAGAGTGCTACATGCCACTACAAGCAGGGAGGCTGGGACCCTATTTCATAGACAGGGCTATGGCTGGGCCTCAGGAGATCCACTTCCAGGTTCACTCATGTGGTGACTGGCTGGCCTAAGGTCCTTGCTGGCTACTAGCCAGAGACACCAGTTTTGTTTTGTTTTGTTGGCAAACAGGTCTCTCCATAGGAGAGCTTGCAATAGGGCAGCAGACTTCTCACAGAGCAAATGAGAGAAAACAGGGATTGATAGTCCAAGACAGGGGCCAGAGCCTCTCTGTCACTCCTCGAAGAAGAGATAGCCCATCGTGTTTGCTGTACTTTGTTACATATGATTCTCTGGGACTAGCCTGAACCCAAGGAGCAAGTATCACGTTAGGGTGCTAACACAGAGAGGCAGAGACCATTGGGAAGTACAGAGGCTGCCTGCATACCTACAACACTGCCATAATCCACCTGTTTTTCTAGCATGGTTGTTCCTAGAGGCCCCTGTTTATTGACATCTGACTGTCCAACACACAACCCATTGTCTGGGATGCACTGAGCACTCAGGGGTGTTTGGGCGAATTAGTAAATATATTAATACATGCAAGCATGAACCTGAACTGATGAGTATACAAATAAAATTATCACTCTTTAAGCGCTTCATTACACTTATTTATAGGTAAGGGGCACACACGCCATAGTGTGCACATAGACAGCTTGGAGTCTCTTCTCTCCTTCCACCGTGTGGGTCCCGGGAGAGAACTCAGGTTGTCAGGCTTAGTGCCAAGTGCCTTTACCGACTAAGCCTATCACCAGCCTTCATTGTTTAAAATACTCATCTCTGAGGATGTGGAGAAATGGAATGGGTAAAGTGCCTGCCACACAAGCAAGAGACCCCGAGTTCAGACTCCAGAACCCAGGCGGTGCGATGCACATCTCTAACCCTAGAACCGGCAGAGGGGTGGATGGGAGGAAGACTCCAGGGATTTATTGGCCAGTTAATGTAAAGAATCAATATGCTCACTAAGAGACTTTTAAGAAAATAAAATGGAGAGCGACTGAGGAAGACACCTGAAGTCAACCTCTGGCCTCCACATGTATATACATACACACACACCATATGCACACACACACACACACACACACACACACACACACACACACACTACATGCACACACATACACATGCACACACACATGCACACACATACACATACTACATGCACACACATACACATGCGCACACCACATGCACACACGCACATACACACGCACACACACATGCACACACGCACATACACACACACACACACACACACTACATGCACACACATACACACGCACACACACATGCACACACACACACACACACCAAAGAGAGTCCTTGAAAAAAATTATCATCTTTGTTTATACTTGTCAAACCAGTCTTGACTGAGAGAGAGAGAGAGAAGGAAAAAAGTTCCCAAAACTGGTGTGGCAGGAGTAGATTCGTCCAGGTTAGCTGAGAGTCATTAGGTTATGCAGGCACTGTTGTGGAATAACGGGAGTAATCATATTTTACTCCGTTTAGCAAGGGCCATTACTATCCTCTCCTATTACAGTTTGGTCTCAGTCCACTCTTAAATATTTTCTCCTTGGGGACTGCTGACTGATAGCAAGTCAATAACAGTGAAAAAACAAAGTTGTCCATTATTTTAAGCTGGTACGAGAACGACACTAAGCAGAGAGCAGCAATGATCGGGAGCCGAGTGGCGGTGTCGAAAGCTAGTTAGTGGCTCTGCAAGATGGATTGGAAGTTAGTTTGAAACAAGGGCAGAGGTGAAAGTGGGACCAGTAGAGCCCAGAACTGGGAGACTCGACACAGAGCTGGGATGAAGCAACGTTGGAAGATAAAACCAGTGGAAGCTCATTGCAACGCCAGTCCATGATAGTTGTGCCCCCAAGATCTGGGGACAGGCTAACAAGCAGCCACTCAGGGTCCAAGCAAATCCAACCACAGGAGACATTCAAAGCAAGAAAATATGAAGAAGTGGCAAGGAAGTGAAGAAACTTAAGGAAAACTCAGAGGCAGCGTTTTCCATATTCAAGGAGCCAAGTGAACCCCATTATTAATTAACAAGACTAAGGTACCATATAAGGAGAGAGCGATGCATAAATGAGGCCCTAGATATCAGGCATACAACGTTAGGGATTGATTACAATATAAAACTGTGAGCATTCAGGGTAAGTCTTTGAGATAGAAGGACCTAAAAGAAGATTTTTTTAAAAGGTTTATTTTTTTATTTGTTTTATATGGGTGTTTTGCCTGCATGTGTTCCACATTGTGCACCATGTGTGTGCAGTACCTGAAGAGGCCAGAAAAGAGCATCAGATCCTCCAGAACTGGAGTTGACAGTTGTTACTGCTTTGTGGTTGCTGGAAATTGAACCCAGATCTTCTGGAAGAACACACCCAGTGCTCTTAACCTTTGGGCAATCTCTCCAGCCCCCAAGAGGGCTCTTTATAGTCCCCCTTCCCCAGAATTGATATTAACCCCAGAACTTTTGGGAGGAGGAATTTTGCGTTCTTGAAAGAGGTCAAGGAGTGTACAGTTTTCTACTCTACTGAAGGTCTGATGATCAAGTTCATGGCCAGCATATTAGACCATTGTCTTACTAAATGGGGCTACCAGGTATCCATAGAAATGTGGATGTTGCTGTTTCCTGAATGCTCTGTCTTTTCCTTTATGTTTGAGCAAGAAAACTCAAAGGAAGTAATCCTGGATGCTTGGCTCTAAGCAGTAAGGCACATCTACTCTCAGTCCTTCTCCAGTTCCTCTCACAAACATTGAAATTAGACTAGTCTGTCTTTGTGGAACCTGACTGAATCCATCTTGAAAAAAAGATCCCATTTTGTAATAAGTTTGACTCAGAGCTGACCTCCAGTTCCAGAACAAAATGTACCCGACCTTGTATTCCAGGGGTGTTCCCTGGTCATCACCAGACAGCTCACTCTGAGAAAGCACCCAAAAAGTCTAAACAAACTTTCTGATGGTCAAGCTGACCTCAGCTGGTTAGTCAGTAATAACGAGCCAATCAGAAATGGAAATGACTACCTACCCAAATGTCATCCAATCATATGGTAAAGAACCTGCTTCTTTGTCTGAGTCTCTATATAAACTCTGTACTTTTGGGTCTGGGGGCTCTCAACTCGAACTGCTGTGTCAGTGAGTGTTGAGAGTCCAAGCTCTGAGCTTGAATAAACAACCCTCATGTATTTACATCCGAGTTGGCTCCTGGGTGGTCTTTGGGGTCTCGAGAACCGGACAGAACATCTTCCCTCAAGGATGCTAAGAATCAGTATGTGGGTCCAAACTTGAGAGCAGAAGGGGGAGGAGACCACCGTGTTGCGGGCCACTGATGCCAAGAATATTAGGGCAAGGGTGGCCCCTCACAGTCAAGGCCATAGTACAAACTTCAACTCCGCTCACTGCATGTAAAACACCACAGATTGTTCCGGGTTCTTAGTCTGCAACCATTCTGATCTCCTATTGTTACAATTAGAACAGATGTGAGGGTTAAAACAGAGAGTTGGGAACACTGGGGAAGATAGATAGGAAGTTGAGCAGCTAACTATGAGAGAGTCAAACTAACTAAGAGGAAGAACAAGACTCGGTGGGGGGGACTAACAAAATCGGTCGTAGCAGACTCCTCACATCCCAGGGGAAGTGCCCCCCTGAGAAGCAAGCACAGACACCATTGCCCTTTGTTCTAGTAACCTTCTCAACTTCATGGGCAGTTAGTTACGCCTCCACATCCCTCCTTCATCTAATGCATCTCTTTGTAATAGGCTGAGTTTCAGGTAAGGATGGTGCACCCATCGGTGCTCCCTAGAGCATCAGAACCAATAAGATGAGTACATGGTAAAGGCGGATGTATTCATTGGTTAATGGGCACAGGATGAATAGTCCAACAGTGGTTGTCAGGAATGGAGGGGTTGCTTAGTTCACACGACTGTATACCTCAACTGTGCCAGACTGATGCTAAAGGCCTGGAAGATTCCTGGAGATCCATGGCCTTCAAGCCACACCAGAAGCCTGAAATTGGTTCTAAGATCAGTGAAGGAATCAACAGCAGCAGCAGCAACAGAGTAAACAAATGCTTTCCTTCTTCCTTGGCCTTCAATCTAGGCCAGCCACCAGAAAGTTCTACCCATGGTTAGAGTCTTCCCTCATCAGTTAAGACAAGACAATCCACAGACATGACCACAGGCCAACCCCATGCAACTGGCCCCTCACTGAGACTTCCTTCCCAGGTGACTCTATCTTGTGTCAAGTTGACATTTAAAACTGAGCATCACAAATGAGTTCTAAGAAAGCCTCCACCTGTTCCAAGAAGACCACGAAGACCACCCTAGGGCGTCAGCCACTGGAGGGGAAAGGTAAACCAGGACTTACACTTCCAGATCTTTTGCCCCTTTGCCGATGCTACTCAACTGGGTCCATTCTCCACTCTGGGAGCTGCTTTGGCTTTCTCGCCTGGTGGAGTGAACCTTGAGCATTCGCTCACTGTACCTGCACCCCAGTATGAATCCTCTCCTTCAGAAGCACCGAGACTGCTGGTTGGGATCTAAGGGAATGCAGAGTGAGGTACCTCACCAGTGACGGCATCTCTGCCATACTGTGATCCTGAATTCAGAAGTCAATGAAACCAAACAAGCTCAGGTGTCCAGGAATGCAGTCTAGGAAACAAGGAGGCTACTGGGTTGCAGACTCAATTAGGGCATTGCAATGTGGGATGGAGAGACCTGCACAGGCAATTGACAGGAAGGACCAATAGTGCAGACACCCCAATGGCCAGAATGTAGTACCAGTAAAGGGTGAGGATTTTTTTTTTTTTTTTTTTTTTTTGGTTTTTCGAGACAGGGTTTCTCTGAATATCTCTGGCTGTCCTGGACTCGCTTTGTAGACCAGGCTGGCCTCGAACTCACAAAGATCCGCCTGCCTCTGCCTCCCAAGTGCTGGGATTAAAGGCGTGCGCCACCACCGCCCGGCTAAGGGTGAGGATTTTTGAAGATAGGAGAAACCTCATATTGAATCCATCCTAAGAGAACTAACTCTTAGAAGTTAATTAGGATAAATCATTTGTTGTGGGTTATTTACTTATTTATTTATTTAACAACCTTTTTATTGATGCCTGTCTGTGGTGTTGCAGACACTGTGCAGAATTCAAACATGTTGACGGCATGGTCTCTGGCCTCTAAGGGACTTATAATCTAGCAAGGGAGACAGATGCCCATACAGTTAACACAAGGGGAGGGAGAAAGCAGGGTGGGGGAGTGAACATACAAGGAACCAGCAATAGATTCCAACGAGAGCCCTGAGGCTCAGACATCAGGGACCAATTTAGCGTCTCAACTCTAGGCAAAGAAGATAAGACAAAGCCTCCCCACTCCCTGGATATGGGGGGGCATCTTCATTGTAAGGAATAGGAAAGCAGATGGCCACATGGTCCAGTCTGCATCTGATTGTTTGTGTAGCTTTGTAGGTCATGTTATCTGATGTATACACTGAGTTTAGATCTCACTGTGACTAAGAGTGACTGAACTGGGTTGTTCAACTGCCTTGAAAATCACGTATGGGGTGGTATGCAGGAGTGGGGTCAGGAAGGGAATGCTCAGATAGTCACTCAAACAGATTTGCTTGTTCTGTGAGATGCAAATCGTTCTGGAAATGGATGGAGAACGGCCACCCAACAGTAGAGATGCCCTTAATACCATTGAGTGGTACACTTGAAGATGACTGAGATGGTGGATTCTTTGTTATGAGGATTACTTACTTACAACAATGAAAGTCAGGGGAAGATTTATTGATTTGAGTAACATATGCCAGGCACTATGCTATATGCCGGTTCTAGTTAAAAATAAATGAAACATGATCATTATCCTTAAAAAGCTCATGATCTGGAGAGAGGGGAAGATTTAAAAAGTAAATCTAAGCTTGGTAATCATCTCTCCCAGGAAGCCTCCCCAGATCCCCTCAACCCGGGATAGTCTGCTTCTCACTCTCCAGAACTGTCTGTGCTTGATTCATTCCATAATTACCTCCACTTATTTGGTAAACATTTACTGGGCTGGGATTTGGAGACATAAAACCAAATGAAGCGTTCGATGTGGAGGAGGGAGAAAACACTCAAATGAGTAAGTACAAAACATGAAACTGTGCATTACACACACACACACACACACACACACACACACACACACACCACTGCTGTGCCTCTCTGATTGTTGTACAGAATGAGCTTCCATGGGTTGCATACAGTAAATGGTTGGTGGACTGATGGATAATTGAATAGGTATGGTATGAGAGGAAGAAGGAATTTAAAAGAGATACTACAGTGTTAGCCTGAGCTATCAGGCAAACTCTGATGGCATTAAAAGCATGGTAGAGTAGACTTGGATTTCGAGTGGGCCATTGAGGGAGGGCATTAGTTTAGCATCAAATGGGTTTATTTAGAAATACCTGTTATGACATCCAACTGGAATAGCTGAGGTCCAAGGTAGAGGTTCTCATCAGAGCTTAAGAGAGCTTCCAGGCAGGAGATGGATATCTATGATTCAGCTGATACAAGGAAGCTGTGGATCTCATCAGATCATTCCCCCCAAAATAAATAAATAAATAAATAGATAGATAGATAGATAGATAAATAAATAAATAAGTAAACAAACAAACAAATAAACAAATAAATAAATAAATGAAAGGTATAAGACAAAGAGTTAAAGACCTTAAGCATTCCTGGGACTGTAAGGTCCTACTGAGCAAATCTGGGAGAGAATTTAGCTGGAATACTCAAGCATGCATCTTCAGGAGCAATGGACTGGTTGGTTGGTTGGTTAGTGATGGTGTGCTGCTGAGCCGTTTGCAAAGATGAGAAGAGGCAGAAGCACTGGACCAGGCAACACAGGGTCTGACGATGACCCCAACAGGAGCCATTTCAGTGGCATTATGAAGATCAAAGCCGTTGATTAACTAGTCTGTTTCTATACCAGTATCACACTGTTTTTATTGCTATTGCTCTGTAGTACAGCTTGAAATCAGGAATGGTGATAACTCCAGATTTTTTTTTTTTTTTATAAGATTGATTTAGCTATTCTGGACTTTTTGTTTTTCCATAAGAGGTTGAGAATTGTTCTTTCAAGGTCTGTAAAGAACTGTATTGGCATTTTGATGGGAATTGCATTGGATCTGTATATTGCTTTTGGTAGGATGGCCATTTTTATTATGCTGATCCTACCTATCCATGAGCATGGGTGATCTTTCTATCATTTAACTCAGACCCAAAAAGATACACATGGCATATATTCACTTATAACTGGATTTTAGCCATATAGTACAGGATAACCATCCTACAATCAATAGACCCAAAAGAACAGGAACATGGACTTTGTTACCTGTTAGTGGGACACTCCACCCTAGTGGAACTGCCATATATGACCCCTGTGGAAGAGGAAGCTCTTAGCCCTCATATGACTGATAAACTGAGGGAGGCTGATATGTGCAGGAACCCCACACCAGAGGAGTAGGATAGGTGGGAGAGGGAGTAGAAGGTGGGAGAGGGGGTAGAAGGTGGGAAGGTGGGACTGGAAAGGGGTGGAGGGAGGGGGCTGTGATGGAGACATAACTTGAATTAATAAATAAATGTTTTTTAAAAAGAAGATCAAAGCCAAGTGAAGGTACGTGGAGGACAGAGTGGGAGGCACACAGGAGAAGACTGTGAATCCAATCACACCCTTTCAGTTTTGTTGTAAAGAGCAGAGGAATGGGCAAGCCAGGGCTATGGTGTGGGGTCAAGGGAAAAGACCTCCATTTGGCCACAGCCTTCTTGTGAAATGTATGCGACATTCCAAAAAATAACTCGAGCACGTGCGAGCTGAGAAGGGAGAGTGGAACCACCGCATCTTATATGCTAATGAATGAGCAGAGAATAGTGATAGTGCAGGGGGGTGGGCGCTGTTTCCAGCAACAAAGTCCTTGAGAAGGTGAGGGAGAATAGAGATGCCCGGCCCAAGCAGAGGGGTCGCCTCTGTTAAGAACAGAGATGTGTCTTCCATCGTAATGGGAGGTCTGTCAGCTTGAGATGGGGAGACATGGGAGTTCTTGTCTGATTGCTTCTACAGCTCGATGAGGTGTAAGGCAAGGTCATCAGCTGCCAGCCAGGGAGGTACAGGAGGGGTGACAGTGAGATCACTGTCTCGGGTGGGGACATAGGCAGAAAAAGTCACGCACTTCCAGTCGGTGTCAGCTATGTCTACAGAGTGTTGTTGAGAGTTCAGTGTGAGACCTGTGAAGTTAGAAGGTTTGATGCCGATGTGGAGCAGAGGAAGATCCACTGGTGGGTGGAGCTAGCCAGGACCCGGCTTTGCTAGGAAGGAGTTAAGGGCATTGGTAAGGAAGGGATTATAATACACCCTTAGGTGGCTAGGGGTTGGCAAAGGAAGACCTAGAGTGTCCCCAAGTACCCACCGTTGTGGCCCAGAAAAATGTCTAGGTTTGGAGAGAGAATACTCATGCTGACAGGAGTCCGTGGCCATGCAGGTAGATAGGATACCACCCTCTTGTGGATACACTCACCTTCCCTTGGCACCTTTCTGGGAAGGTGAAACACCAACCACTTGGGGGGGGGGGGGCTGGTGACCACCGGCCCCACCCAGGCAACTGCAGTTTCCTCGTTCTTTACTAAAGAACCTGTCAGGGGCTGTTTGTTGGTCTTCTCCGTTTAATACATTCTAATCAGAAAATTAATCAGGAAACACCAGTTCAGCAGATAATTGAACAATGAGGAGATGCGGTAATTGCTGTTTAGTCTAATTAACTTTGTTAAGTCTTTATTGGTAACAGAGACTTCCTGAGTGAAACTTATTAAATGTCCTTCCGTGGAAAACTCAATTCCCATTCAGAGGTAAAGTTGTTCCTTCTCTCCTTGTCTGAAAAAGGTCGAGGGCCCTGCAGCAATCCTGAGCCTAAGGAGCCCTACCAATCTCTCCTCCCCACTTCCTGCCTCCTGGACTCGCTGGTACCCCAGCTAGGAAAGATAGAGCTTGCAGCCCGAGCTGGTCCTGAAAACCAGTCTGGTAGACCAGCTCATTCTCCAGACAACGTGATATGCGCCCTTTCAAGTGTTGGGCCCTTAGTTCGTTTTGAAACAAGGTCTCCTGTAGCCCGAGATGGCCTCTAAGTCACTGTGTAGCTGAAACTGGCTTTGAACTTCTGATCTTCTTGCCCCTCTGCCTCCTGAGCGCTAGAATTACAGGCATGCACCATCACCCCTAACTCACTTTGATCTTCTTTTTTAAAAACATTATTATCGTTATCATCATCATCACCACGGCATGCACACTCACATGTGTGGAGGTCAGAGAAAACTTTCAGGAGTCTACTCTCTCTTTTCACCACATAGGCCTGCAAGGATCAATCACAGATCATCGGGGTTGTATGGGTAATACCCACTGAGTCACCTCGCTAGTCAGGCATCTCCTTGAATGAACCTGTTCAACATCCTGGGTAGAGCGCCCAGACATCCCTCAACCTCAGTCACCTGCTCAGCATCCCGGAAACAGTGCTCAGACACCAACTCGGGCAGGGGCCAGGCTATCCCACCTGTGCAAATCACCCATAGCTCCTAGGTCCCCATGGGTTCACATCCCATATCGACAGGCCTTTGGTCCTCGGCTGTATAAAAGTGTAACGTTGGCCTAAATCATTCGGACAAAGTGCGTCTGGATCCGGCAGCAGCTCCTCCACAAGGGCGCAATCGTGCCTTCAAGGGCTCCCAGATTGCGGAAAGCTGTTGGTTCGAGCTCGAAATGTTTTTCTCCTTGGAGTCTCTCCTTGCTCTCTTCTCTGTGATCCTCTCGGAGAGAACTTGCTTTAATCTTCTGCCTCGCTGCACTCAGCCGTCCCCGCCCCCACCGTCCTCTATGGAGAGTGGGCTCTGGTGATAGCTAGGTGTCTGGCTCTCAGAGTGCTGGAGATTTGTTGAATGACCCATTACAGGAGCTCATCTGGGGCTTATTAAATCCTTTTCCACTCAACACCTCTTCTCACCAGAGAAAGTTCTACATGATCCCAGATATACGAGTATATACAATAGGTATATAAACCGAACATTAAATGATAGTAAATCAGAAACACATTTATTTTAAAACAACCCTTTGATATACATATAATTTTGTGATTTATTAAATACCAAAGAAAATTTACATACTAATGAGATTAGTCTGTTTATTTTTACATAAGGAATTAAATTGACAGAACATTTGATCCCGTACAGTGTTTTTCGGAGTTGGTCAATATTTTGATTTGAGAATTGTCAATGCTGAGAGTGATGTTTTGTATAAATACCTAAAACAAAAAGGCAAAGGTATGTTTATAGACATTTAAGAAGTTATTGGAAATTCTATCCTAACCCAAGCCAAAATTTATAGAATGATTTTTTCTTTTATGAAACTCAAGTCTGCAGCTCAAAAAACAATTTTTAAAATCAGCATTCGAACTCAATACAGTCCAGAGATGTACTAAGTTGATACTTAGATGCTGAGAATCAGTGGTTAAAAAAAAACATTAAATTTCTGTTTTCCATAATTCAACCATTATATTTCTACAGGAGCAGGAAACTATAGGGCTGGGGAGACGGCTCAGTCAGGAAAGCATTTGTTGCACAAGTGTGAGGACCTGAGTTCAAATCCCTAGAATCTACATATGAAGCGAGGGTGGCAATACTCTCACATAATTCCCACACTGGTGAAGCAGAGGTAAGAGGATCCTGGAAGCTTGCTGGCCTGCCAGTCTGGCCAGTCAGTGAGCTCCAGGTTCAGCAAGAAACCCTTGTTTCTATTCCCAAAAATAGAAAAATAAAAATAAGACAGAAACAATGAGGAAGATCAACCTCTAGACACACACACACACACACACACACACACACACACACAGAGAGAGAGAGAGACACACACACACATCTAAAAACACACAAAAAGAGAAAACTTTGCATGTCCAGTGAAGACTTGGAACTTTATAACATGCCATAGTCTCTAGTCTGAGCTCAGGGGTTTTAAGCATTGTATGCCGGCATTGTGTGACTGACAGTGCGCACCATGCCAAGCGAGCACATTGCATATGCGAGTGCAGGCTACAGGAGAGCCTCGCCATGCAGCCCAGGCAGGCACCTCCCAAAATACCTCTGATTCGTTATGCATTTGATTCTGAATCCAGTTTTGGTTGCTGTACATTCTGAAACCTCTTTCTGTTGCCAAATTTCTCTCTACAGGGGGTGACAGCCACAGTTGAAGTACTCGTGATCTAGAAGACAGATGTTGTCCACCGCATTCGAGTGGGCACTCAGAATATGTTCAAATAAGGAAGGGAAACCAGGGCTGAGAAAAGGACTCGGAGGGTGAAGTGCTCACTGTGCAAGCCTGAGGACCCGAGTTCAATCCCTAGCACCCATACGAAAAGCCAGGCACACGATATAAACCTGTAATCCCAGCACTGGAGAGGCAGAGAGAGGAGAATCCTCAGAGCTTGCTGGCCTGCCAAGCCTAGGCAAATAGGTGAGCTCCATGTTCAGTGAGAGACCCTGTCTCAAAAACTAAGGTGGAGGACAACTAAGGAAGACATTTGACACAGTCCTCTGGCTTCTACAAGCATGCACATACGTGTACCTTCACACACACACGCATTTATGCATGCTTGAAAGTGATTCCACCACTATACCCATCAGAGATGCTCCTCCTGAACAGTTCTCTCTCACATCCTCCTGTGGACTCTCAGCATCTGTGACCTTTGATAACTGCTCCTGGGAACTGAAGGGCTTGGGTAGTTGGGAACGATCTGTCACAGCATTGTTATTCTAGTGGTCTCTGTCATAGCTGACACCAATGGGACAATATTAAATTTATAAAGTTCCTGAATGCCAACAAAGGGGAAAGTCATAGCCAAGTATGAATATTCCAAAGTACAAGGAGGTGCAGACCACAGTGGGTGGTTCCATGTAACTAGTAAGGAAATGAAGGGTGATGGGGGCTGGTTTGGGCTGGTCCAGAAAAATATCCCCTGAGTGCTGAAGTGTACCCTCCACCTGCCTGCCCTCCATCTGCTTCTGGGACTTTCCAAAGGCATCATAAAGAGCCCCTGAGAAGGTCCGCTGCTGACCACTGTCTAATGAGGCCACCAAACTCCTGAACCTTGGTGGCCTCTCCTGACCCACCACTGGCATCCACTCATGATGCCCCTGTGGTGGGGACTGGGATGGAGAGAAAGAGGTGTCAGTGTTAAAACACATTTTATACATGTGTGAAACCGACTCCTCCCCAACAAAGCCACGTTGTGTAGTAAATAAATACTTTAAGAGATTAACATAAGAAAAAAAGCAATGACGGAGGAAGAAGGGCACCCTCCCTCCTCCCTCCACACTCACACTGTGCTCTGTCCAAACCCCTCTATCCCTCATCCATGACCCGAGGTGGCCCAGTACTCCAGCAAGGCTTCCTTGCAGTTTGGGACCAGAGCAAGGAGGGTACAACAAAGCACAAACTGCATGCTGCTGATAGAAGGGGGCACTCCAGTAACTCCCAGACCAAACCCAACCTCAACAGCTCGGTTAAACTGATTCTCCTCCTGGCTACCCACCAGTCTGGCCTTCACCCCAAAGTAAAGATGTCCCCAGTGAAACTGACCCCCACTCACAGGGGTGAGATGCCCACTACAAAGCATCATGTCAAGAATCCCACTGACATTTCCTAACATCTGGGTCTGAGTACATCCAGGTGCCAGTGCTGGCAGAACCTTCTCCCTGCCTGGGTTCAATGCAACAATGTTTCTAGGCACTGAGCAGTCTTGGTGCTGAATAGCGAGAGACGCTTTTGTCTAAAGGAGGCATACTTTGCTTTCCGCCAAAGTGCCTCCTGATTTACATTACTGAAGCTTGCTCCTGAAGCTCGACTGAAGCAGTCACATTTAAGTCCTCTCTCCCAAAAATCAGGAGGAGCCCTTGTCTCTCATTTACATAACTACAAGGGCCCACTCAATAGGGTCTGCCTAGTACAAAGGGACACTCTGGCCTGAAGGTAAACCCAAGTCTTAAAGACAGAAACTGCACATAATTTTAAAAATAAGTTCTCCACTTCCAAAATTGTAAGATCCAAGTCTCTATCAGGCAAGAGATTACATAAGAAGGAGGCTACAGAGACTTAAAAATGTGGGATTTTTCTCCAGCCTCCTGATGCCCAGCTGGGGCCTCTGTGAGCACAACAGACTCTCAGTAAGTAGATGCTGAAGGACCGCTTAGACAGGGTCAAGGGCAAGATAAAGGTGAGTCTGGGAGGCACAAGACCAGAGGCCTTCTCTATGCAAACCAGGAGCCAGGGTACGCCCTCTCAGACACTTTTTTTTTTTCTGTTACAGATGCTGTGATAAAATATCCTGACAGAAAGCAAGTTGGAGGAGAAATGGCTTATTTCAGCTTACAATTTCAGGTTACAGTGCACGATAGCAGAGAAGTCGAGGTGGTGGGAATTTAAAACAGCTAGTCACAGCACATCTAAGAGCGGAGATGAATAAATGTATGTATTCCACTTGCCCTCTAGCTTGTGTTTAACTCAGTCTCTCTACTCTGAAACAGAAACCCCTGCCTAGGGGATGTGCCACTCACAGTGGGCTTGGTATTCTCACATCAATTAAGTGAGTTAAGACAATCACCCATAAACCAACCCAGTGCAGGCAATCCCTCATTGAGACCTCTTCCCAGGTGATTCTAGGTTATCACAAATTGACAACTATAACTAACCATCTAGGCAGGATTCCATATAATTCTAGAGATCTTTGACTCAGGTGACAGCACATGGCTCTGAGGGGTGTAGAGTCTGCTAGAGACTTGATTAATAACAATATTAGTAGTCAATAGAACACTACATTATTATCTCATCTAATCACAACATCTTCATGAGGAAAGTGCTATCACCAGCTCCAGTGAAAAAAAGGGGTGGGCACAGAGAGGTGAAGATGCTTCCCCAAGATCATAAAGCTAAGACAGAGGCCAGCAAAGTTTCCAGAATGGCTCCAACAATCAGTATTTCTAGGTTTGCAAGTCATATGGTTGATCTCTATCACAAATATACAATACTATCTTTGTAGAATCTAAACAACCATGGATGGTATGTAAATGAATGGGTGTGGCTGTCCCAATAAAACTTTATTTGCAAAATTCAAGCAGTGGGCCAGATGTTCCTCCAGAGACTACATAGAGTTTACCTACCCTTGACCTTGGAGACAATATCTGTCAGTGTCTAAATCCATAAGTATTACCTGGACTAGGGACTCAGAGGACACTCTTGCTGAAAAGCCTGGCTCTTCTCTTGGGCCTGTGTGTGCCCAGTAGGCAACTAAAAGCAGGTAAGAGCTTGGCACTTCTATTTTCATTTTGTGTCTCTCTCTGATGCTGTCTTAAAACTTTGGGTCAGATTCCTGCTCAACACTGCATGTGACCATCATGCAAGGAATGTTTGTCTAAAACAGGCTAAGAACACCAAGATAGGAGCAACTGAGGATATCATAACCAACAGATTGCCAGCCACAAGTGTTTAGAGTGTCCTGTTTGAGACCAATTCCGAACACACACACACACACACACACACACACACACACACACACACACACA
>CAJQZJ010001750.1:9908318-9935300 GCA_907164525.1 Lophiomys imhausi | reverse complement strand
CACACACACACACACACACACACACACACACACACACACACACACACCAGGATTCTGGAGGTCAGGGTTGGGGGTCTCCTAGAGTACACACTTCAACACTTCAGATGGGAACTGAAGATGAGGATTCAGAAGTTATGGCAATAATGGTTTGCATCTGGCTTAGCCTGTGTCTGCCTGAGTGGGTCACAGGCAATGTCTCTTCTGTGGAATGAATCACCTATGTTGAACCCCACTCCCTTATACCCCAAAACATGACTTTGATGATAGGGGTCTTGATGGGGGTAATTGAGTTCAAATAAGACCCTAATGCAACAGACTGGTGTCTTTTAAAAAAAGCCAATGAGGTGGGCTCAGCAGGTAAAGGAGCTTGTCACCAAGCCTGACCATCTGAGTTAGATCACTGAGACCCACAGGACTGAAAGAGAGAGCTTGTTTCCTCAAGTTGACCTCTGATCTCCACACATGCTGTGGCAAGCTATCATGGGTACACAGATAGATAGATAGACAGACAGACAGATAGATAGATGGACTAAAAATTTTAGAAGAGACATTTGGAAACAAATATGCATTCTGGGAGAATGTCATATCACACACACACACACACAACAACAACAACAACAACAACAACAAAAGGCCATCTGCAAGGCAAGAACAGAGGTTAGGAAAGGCTCTCAGAATGAACCAAGCCTGGTGACACCTTGACCTTGGACCTCTGACCTATAGAATCCTGAGAAAATCAGATCCTGTTGTTTAAGACCCCTAGTCTTCGGATCTTTGTGACTAAACCCCTCATTAACTAATGCCATCCTACCAAGACACTGTTCTGTCAGGCACTGTCTAATCCCCACTCAACATCACCTGAGTTTCACAGGGAAACAGGTGTGGCCTGCAGTCCCACAGCTGGGAGGAATACGTTTGCTATCTAACCAAGAGCCAAGGGCTGCTTCATTACTGAGAACTTAGCTACCAACCTGCACTATGCCAATGGGATGCTAAGGGAAGAAGAAGCTTGAGTGGCTCTTACCACCTCCCCCAGTTGTTACTACCTGAGCCCTCACAGAGCAGACCCTGCGTTTGCAGTCTTCTAAAACCCTGGCATATGTAAGACTTTATCTTGGAGGAAAACCTGAATTGGTCCTGGGAAAGGGAAAGCCTGGTAACTGAACAGCCCTGTGTCCCCATAGGAGGAAGCTAATTTCCTCTCCAGCACTAAGGAACAAGCAGGGCTGTCAGCCTAGCCAAAGAAAGACCTGCCAGGTCTCTACAGAGTGCCCACCCCTCACCCACCAGGCACTGTGAGCCTGTCTCTTCTCATTAGGCCTGAGGGGACAGGAGGCCTCTGGCCCGGTAGCCTCTGCAGAACTTCCACAAAGCACCAGGGTGGCACTGCACAGACGCCATGGCTGCCAATCCCAAGTCACCGTGTCTCTTCCTGGAGCCTCACCCTCCCTAGCTAATTATCTCTTGAACCCTTGCTATCTGAAGACCTTCTTCGCCAAGGCAGCCATACTCCTGGCCTCTCTTAGGCAGGAGGAGACAGCTGGGGCTGTCTGAAGAAAGCAGAATTGTCAGAGCCCGAGAGGCGATTAGTATTTGAGAGGCACGAGTTGGCAAGGTTAAAAGCTAAGAAATAAACACACACACACACACACACACACACACACACACACCATTCCCATGATTATGATTCCTTTTTTAATATTTATTTATTACTTCCGGTTACATCTTCATCACAGTGTCCTCTTTCCACCCCTCCCACTCCCGCCGTCCCACCCTCTACCCCCTATCCCTTCCATTCCAGAGTGTCCCTACATAACAGTCCCCCACCCCAGTTCATCAGTCATATGAGGGCCAAGAGCCTCCTCATACACTGGGGGCCTACAAGGCAGCACCACTAGGGCAAAGTGTCTCATTGACAGGAAACAAAGTCTATGTTCATGTTCGCTTTGGTGCATTGGCTGTAGTATAGTTATCCTGTACTATATGGCTAAAATCCGATTATAAGTGAATAGATGCCTTGTGCATCCTTCTGAGTCTGGGTTAGCTCACTCATGATGAGCTTCTCTAGTTCCATCCATTTGACTGCAAATTGCATAATTTCCTTGTTTCTGATGGCTGAGTAGTATTCCATTGTGTAGATGTACCACAGTTTTTTAATCCATTCCTCAGTTGAGGGACATCTGGGTTTTTTCCTGTTTCTACCTATTACAGATAAGGCTGCTATGAACATAGATGAGGAAACTTCCTTGTGATTCGGTGAGGAGTCATTTGGATGTATATGCAGAAGTGGTATGACTGGGTCTTGAGGTAGAGCTATTCCAAGTTTTCTAAGATATCGCCAGACTGATTTCCATAGTGGTTGTACAAGCCTGCACTCCCACCAGCAATGGAGGAGGGTTCCCCTTTCTCCACACCCTCGCCAGCATGTGCTGTCATTTGAGTTTTTGATCTTAGCCATTCTGACAGGTGTGAGATAGAATCTCAGAGTTGTCTTAAGTTGCATTTCTCTGATGATTAAGGATGTTGAGCATTTCTTCAAGTGTCTCTCAGCCATTAGGAATTCCTCCTTTATGAATTCTCTGTTTAGCTCTGTCCCCCATTTTTTATTGGATTATTTGGTTTCTTGGCATTTCATTTCTTGAGTTCTTTGTAAATTTTGGATATTAGCCCTCTGTCAGATATGGTATTGGTGAAGATTTTTTCCCAATCTGTAGGCAGCCGTTTTGTTTGAATGACAGTGTCTTTTGCCTTACGGAAGCTTTTCAGTTTCATGAGGTCTCATGTATTCATTGTTGGTCTTAGAGCCTGAGCTGTTGGTATTCTGTTCAGGAAGTTGTCACCTGTGCTGATGAGTTTGAGGCTTTTCCCCAATTTGTCTTCTAATAGATTTAGTGTGTCCAGCCTTATGTCAAGGTCTTTGATCCACTTAGACTTAAATTTTGTGCAAGGTGATAAGTATGGGTCTAACTTCATTCTTTTACATGTCGACATCCAGTTGGACCAGCACCATTTGTTGAAAATGCTGTCCTTTTTCCATTGTACGGTTTTGGCTTCTTTGTCAAAAATTAAGAGACCATAGGTGTGTGGGTTCATGATTATGATTCTTAAAGACAAATCAGGAAGACCAGAAGATGGTGCCTTCCCTGAGAAGCCCCTACAAAAGGTAGAACACCAACTAAAGAGTACCTGGAACCTGTCAGGCATATCTGCTAGGACACGGGGCTTCCTGTGGTCCCAGCACTGTGTGCCTTAGACATGGAAGCTCTCATGTACCCCAGAGCAGCTTTCCTGCAACTACCATTTATCCCTGTGCATAGCCCCAAGCTGACACCCTCAGAATCGCCTGTCATCCCCTCACTCAAATTTCCACACTCTGGACTTTGTCCTCAGCCATTGGAGTTCACATACAACCCATGATCTTTGCCAGGTTCTGATCTGCCCTGACCTGAACTACTCAAATACTGCCTGTCTGGTGGCTCTGCACACTGTGTGATCTATCCTTTGTCCAATCCATCCTTCATTCATGTTACCCTACTGGCCTCTTCCCTGGAAAGCCAAGGAGGGAGAATTGCCCTTGATCTTCCACCCTGGGCCTGAACTGTCACACTATCTTACATCCACGTGGCTTTGGACAAGCTACTAAGGCTAACCATAACCAAGCCCTCCCCTGTGAAGTGAGGAGAGAAGAGACAGTTATGTCTACTTACAAGGGCTTTGTTATTAAAGTGATCGCCATTTGAACATGTTGGACCAGCATGGTGGCGCACTCCTTTAATTCCAGCACTCAGGAAGCAGAGCCAAGTGGATCTCTATGAGTTCAAGGCTAGCCTGGTCTACAAAGCAAGTAGAGGACAGCCAGGATTACAAAGAGAAACCCTGTGGTGGAAGTTGGGTCTCTTTGGTGAAATTGGTGGGCAGTTTGAGTTGGAATCTGGCAGCACATGGTGAAAAACTTGGCATCCCTTTGCCTGCTGGGATGGACAAAGCCAGGTTGTGACTGAACAATATGCCCTGTTGAAGGGGCATGGCTAAGAAACCATGGCTAAGAAGCCATGCAGATGACATCAGTTTTTGTGAGAAGCAACAAGACTATTGGACATCTCGAGAAAACTCGTGGACTCTCGAGACTGCCAAGTATCACAAGATAGTGTGATATGTAAGCTGGAAAATTCCACGCCATCTCTCTCTTCCTCCTGCCCTCACTGACTGATAAGTCACACTGAAGAAGAGCACAGCAAGGTACTCCATTAACAGAATTTAGATTGTTATATTCCAAGGCAAAGGCCTGGCCTAAAAACTGCTGAGAGTTCCTTGAAGGTGTCTGTCTGTCTTGGGGCCCCAGAGCGTCAGAAAAGTGAGCGAGACAAGCGGAGTTCAGAAGCTGTTTGGAGAGGCTTTCGGCCTTGAGACTCGCCCAGGCCAAAGAGTCCGTGGAAGCAAGTCTTAGAAGATTGAAAAAGCCGCCTCAGTTGGAGGTTGGAACAGACTGATTTTATAAACCAGCCACCATTTGGTGGTGGAAATAAACTGGCTTTATGAACTGGTAAAGAAAGGTCCAACAAACACTAATCTTTGAAAGGGACTGCCTTCCGGGACTGCCATAAACCAAGTCATCCTGCACGGACCTATGCTAAGAGTATCAATATCCTTTTAAGAAAGTTAAAATAGTATTAAGTGGTTTTAGATAGGTATTAGAGTATTTTTAGGTACTAAAGTATTTTTAGATAGATTATAGATTTATAGATTTTAGGTTATAAGGTTTAGGTTTTTTATAGATGTTTGTTAAATAGTAAGAAATATAAGTGGTTATAAATAAAAATATTCTGTTACAAAACTCTGTCTCAAAAAACCAAAAACTTGTTGGTAACTCCACACAGTGTGGCTCTGATGACTGTCACTCTCAGAAGGAGGAGCTTCCAAAAGACCTGCCAGATTGCAACTCTCAGCACAGAATCAAAGGATTATCCTTGCTTTATTCCTAGCTTCCTTTGTTGTCTCTCTAGGGAGAAGTTCTATGAGTGTACTAAAGTTCTTTATGACAAACATAAGCAAATGGTTTGCTTTTTCCTGCCCCACACAATGTATTCTCTCTTATTCTCTCTCTTCCTCCCTCCTTCCTCCTCTCTCCCTCCCTCCCCCTCGCTGTCTTCCTCCTCCTCCTCTCTCTCTCTCTCTCTCTCTCTCTCTCTCTCTCTCTCTCTCCTTCTCCCTCCCCCCTTTCAAAGACATCCCCTAGTGCTCATATCCAGGATTATTCAAACATGTCAAACTGGCTCCCTCTAGACATAGTCCTGTTCTGGCTCAGTTGGTTTTTTGCCCTTCCTATAAGACAGTGAGTCTCTTTTTCTGCATAGCAGCCCCGCATAAGCTTCCCCCATCTGGCCCAGGGGATACTAGAGTGCCCAGTTGCACCACGGGGCTGTCTACAGCAGGCAGCAATAACAAATTCGAAGTTCTACCTGTTGAGGGCAACACTGAGTGTAGCCACTGAACCCTTGAACTTGGGCAGTATCAGCAGCCAGGTAGAAAGGACTTCTTAAGACACAGGGGCAAGAAGACAAAGATTTCTTCCAATCAAGGTATTTGGGTTGGGTCCTCTAACAGGAATCTGGAGTTGGGGCAGGAGTGGTGGGCCATTGCTAAGGCCTACTGTAAGGGAGAAGGTAGGTTGGTTGTGTGGGCTCTAAACTGAACCCTGCCATGGTTTCCAGCAGGCTGTTAAAGGGCATTCTGTCTTCCAGGACTGTGTTCACACTCAAAGCTTTGATATGCACATAGAGCGAGAGCTCCTACCAATCCCAGTGAATTTTGGCAGTACGGGAGCCCTGCAGGAGTCCACTAGCTCCAGAAACCCTCCAGGAATAAAAGCAAGAACTAATATATTGGATTATGTCAAATTACAAAGCCTCTGCACAGCCAAAGAAACAATCAACAGAGTAAAGACAGCCTAGAAGGTGGGAGAGAGACCTTTGCCTGCTATTCACCCAATGAATGAGGGGTTACTACCCAGAACACATAAAGAACTCCAAAATCTAACAATAAAATAACAGGTAAAGCAATCACTAAATGGGCAAAGGGTCTGAAAAGACAGTTGTCAAAAGAAGTACAAATGGCCAATAAGCACCCAAAAAGATACTGAACATCCTGAGCCATCAGAGAGATGCAAATCAAACCACGCTGGGGTTCCACCTCACTCCGCAGAGAATGGTAATCATCAGAAAAATTAAAAATAACAAAGGCCAGGGGATGCCAAGATGGCTCCGTGCATGTTCTTTCTCAAATGTGGAAGCTAGAATTTTAAAGAGAGATGAGTCGAAAGAAGAAGAAGGACTGCTGTAGGGAGGGATGGGCGATAAGATGTGGGGGTGGGAGAGGTTAAAGCATGCTATACACATGTATGGAAATGTCATAGTAATGCCCACTAATATGTACAATCCATATGCACTAGTCATCACAATTAAGGAAGGGATATGTAGGAGACCAAGAGCCCATTGCCATCAAGCCTGAGGACCTAAGTTCAATCCCAGGGACCCAAGTGTTGGAAGGAAAACCCAAAGTTCAAATGATGTACGGCCTCTGAGCTTCACATACACATTATGACACACACATGCCCAGACACACACATACATAAATAATAGATTAATGTAATTTTGAAAAATAAGACCCAGGGGAGAACGTCAAGGGAAAGAACCGGTTTTGTTGCGTAAACAGGAACATAAATTAGTGCAGCTACTGTAAAGAACAGTAAGGAGGTTCCTCAAAAGAGAAAATTATTTTATGACCCCACTAGACTACTCCTGAGTATGGACTTGAGAGAAGACAGCTGCACATCTGTGTTTATTGTAGCACTATTTATAATAGTCAAGATACAGAATTGGCCTAGGTGCCTGCCCACACGATAAAGAAAATGTGGCATGTAGGTTTACTGGCGGATTACTGAGCCATAAAACGAATGTGGTTTTTCTGTGGTTTGCAGAAAACTGGATGGAACGACAGGTCATCGTGTTCAGTGAAACAAACCAGGAACTGGAAAGACAACTATGAAACAAACCAGGAACTGGAAAGACAACTATCACATGTTCCTTCTCCAAGGTGGAAGCTAGAATTTTAAAGAAAGATGACCTCAGAGTAGTATATGGATAGCTTGGAAATCGGATAGGATGGGGGACTCTCCGAGAAGATAACAGTGAGGGTGGGTGAGATCACAGCATGATACACACGTGTTGGAAACGTCATAGCGGTACCTGCTAATGATGAGTGTATGTGTGTGTATGTGTGTGTGTGTGTGTGTGTGTGTGTGTGTGTGTGTATTCATCAATAGCATTAAGGAGATGATGCATAGGAAGCCGAGAGTCCTTTGGGAGGAGACAAAGAATTGCCTTGCTGCTGATAGTCATCTTGGAGCATCAGCAGTCCTGCTGAAAGTTCTGATATCCTAACTACTCTATTGCCCAGAAGATTCCCAAACTGCCCCTTGGCCCTTCCTGAAGTCACCCTGCCCATCCCTTTATCCTCCTAGCACAGGCTACCCTCTTCCCTCTCCAGGACTCAGGCAACCTCCTCCTTCCCTATCTCTAGGCTCCCAGCTTCATCCCTGCTAAAACTCAAACAAGCTACCCCTGCTCACACCTCCCTGGAAACACTTCACTGCACCTGGGAGGAGTCTAGCATCCTTAACTAGAGTTCTGGAGTCCAGGCAGGCCTGGCTCTTGACACTCTAGCTTCAGAACACCAGGTTCCTCTGTCTCTGGGCCTTCATAAGTGTTATTCCCTCTACCTAAAAGCCCATGTCTTTGCTTGCAGGGTTTATTCAAAACACTCACTTAGCAAGCACCTTCACCTACCTGTGAAGCACCAGGCCGTGTCAAGCACTGTCCTGTGAAGTTTAGAGACTCACAGAGGGATCGAAAAACCATACAGGTAAGTATAACTAAAACCCAAGGCAGGCACCTTGAAGGAAGTAACGACCTTAAGTTCTGGGTCTTCCAGCTGAGAGCTTAGCAACTGATCAAGTACTAGCAGGGTGGAAACCTGAGGCTGTGAGAAGCCCTAGCTCCCCACTTAGGCCTTCAGAGCTGCCCTCTTCTGGTCATTTAAGTCACCCCTAGTAATACTCAAACCCTAGTCTATAAAACACTAAGGCCTTCTGCTCAGGGTGCAGGGGCCTTGGGGATTACACAGTCTGCGACTGACATCCCCAACACTCCACTCACTGTTATGGGCCTAGGCCAGTCCTTCCCTGACTCCTCCCACCTGTGTGAGTGGCAGCCGGTTCATCATTCAGAGAGGATACAGGAAGGGTTCTGCCAGTGTGAGGTGAAGCTGCTCCAGCTGCTCCTGTGAGACCTGAGGTATGTTCGGTCCAGAGAAGCTGTGGGTGGGAGTGTGAGGAGCGGTAGGTTCTGTAGTTTGCAATGCAAGTGGGGGCCGGTCGTACATTGAGTAGAGGAGCCTCTGGCCCTCTGGAGACGAATACAGACATAAAAGCTGAGTAGGGGTCAAAGAGACAAAACCATCGAGAATGCAATTTCTCACCACAGAGAAAAGTCAGCACCACTGTTTGAATGGTGGGTGTGTTCCATTAGAATCAGCTGTGTTTCTGGCAACGTGTAATTTGACCTCATGACCCCTTCGGTGTTAAGGGTGTTAAGGCGTTCTCAGAGAATCCAAAGTCCTCCAACTAGAAAAGAAAGACAGGTCATATAAAAAGTTTTACTACCAGGCACTCAACTGTTACTCCAAATCGAAGCTCCTGGATCGGGAATAGAGCATGGAGCACCAGAGTATGGAGTGCAGGAGCACGGAACATGGAGCACCAAAGCATGGAGCACTGCAGCATGGAACACCAGAATGTGGAGCACTGCAGCTCGGTTCTCTGCTCTGTGAGCACTGCAGCTCGGTTCTCTGCTCTGTGTGATTCAGCTGTGGGGGCTTATTCTCTCTGGGGTTCCGAGCACAACTAGGAAGGAACACCTGCCTCACGTTGCACATGAAACATGGAGGGCAGAATCAAATACAGTCAAGTTCTGATAAATGCTTTCAAAGCCTCCAGCAACAGGCACAGCCCTGTGGGTGCACTTCCCTAGGGAGGGTGTCCCGAGGAGGGGTGATCTTTAATTAACTCAGCCAATGAAATCCCACAGAGAAGTGCTGTGGCCAACCCCATGTGCCCACACCTGCACGGTCAGCAGCAGGCAGGCTCATTGTTTTAAGTGATGAGCAATTGTCATCTTCCAGTGGCTCCATGATAAATCACTGAAGAACTCCCTTCTCTCTCGACAGCATAAGTAATTACAACTTGGGTGTCTAGGGCCCTGGCACCTATTAGGAGGGAAGCAAGCACCAAGGGAGTCGATGAGAACTCATTTTTCTTCTTCAAACGGACCTGGAGGCCATTAGGTCAAAGTTGGGTGGCTAGACCTCTCTTCCAAGCATGCCTGGGCTCCACCATGCTGAAGCCTGGAGGGGACTTGCACCACACGGCTGCACCCTGCCACCCCTCCCCCGTTCTCCCAGCTGCCTTGCAGACGCATTCCCAAATGGGCCAATGATTAGAGGAAAATGTATTGCAGCACAGGAAGGAAAATAATTAGGTTAGATAATAAGAAAGGGAAGTGTACCTTGTCAGAGGCTCTGCCTGTGGTTCCGCATGCTTGGGAATATTTGATCTATCATGTTTTCTCTGTAGACATGGCATGTATTAAATCAGTAGAATAAATAAACATCTTGGTCAGCAAGAAAAACACATCTCAGTCAGTAAGAATCTTGGTGACCCAGAAACAACAGTGAGCCTCACACATTGAGAGAACCCTGCCCTAGCTGGACAGGGAATGAATCAGGCAGGTGTGAGGGATGTGAAGGAGTTAAGAAGCCCTGTCGTCCTTGGGATGTCTGGAGTCATGTACCTGAATTGGTACCCAGGTACCACACCTGCCCACCCACCCAAGGGGATCAGCATGGGACCTAGGGCAGGCTGGCTCCCTGGCAGCCTCTGTGATGCCTGGGGTGCACTAGCCGTCATGACATACCCCCCCCATCTGAATGACTCTCTTCCACCCCTGACTCTTCCCAGAAATCACCAGGCAGAGATTCAAAAATATCCTCATGCAATAAGATGGAGAACATGTTTAAAGGGTAGGGAGATGTTGGTGATGGACCAAGTGGGAAAGTACTGCATGCTGTTGTATCCCTCCCTGGGACAGTCATGATGACATGGCTTTAACATTTGCAGTGCTCTGCAGGAGTCCTTCCGTGAAGCTGCCCGCTTAGATTTTGTTCTGCACATTGTTTCCCAAGCAGCTTTGTTCAAGGGCTTGTTTGTGGGAATACTCAGAGATCAGAATGGCACCGGGAATAGAACGGAGGCTGACAACTCAGGACCGCAGAGACAAAACCAGAGAAAAGAGACTGGAGTCGCCTGGGAAGATGGCCTCAGGAGAGGATAATGCAGCTCCTATTGGCTGGGTGCTTTGTACCCATGATTTTCAGGGGTAGAATTCAAATGTACCAAAAGTGACACACCCACTGTCACATAGCAAATGGTCAGGCCAGGAGGAGAGCCTTGGCCTGCAGATTTGGGGAATCTCACACAAACCCAAAGATCATTTTACTCCCCCTGAAGACGGTGTAATGGAGATTAAAATAACAAAGGCCAGACACCATGGTTTCCCATTGCAAGCCAGACTGGTGTTTAATGGGCACAACACACCCTGCACAGGGCTGTACTTCACCTCTGCAGCCACAGGAGCTTTATTACCTTGCAAAGCCCCTGACACTTGGAGCCAGGCTAGATAGTAGATTAGCCCCCACTATTGAACCAAAACCTTGTCTCCACTTCCCCTTGGGCTCTAGCTCTGCCCTGGAAACAGTTCCTCACTCTCCTCCCCCAGATGAGAATGGCCTCCCTGTACCTGCTTGTCTCATCATTGTTAATTCATGAACTTTTAGGGCAACGCACATGCTTCCTTACCAGTGAGGACCCTGCAACATTTCTTCCCCCAGCCCCCTGCTCCAGACCAGACCCCTGGGCCTCCTGGGACCCTCCCATGAACAGCATGGTGGAACAGCATAACATTTGTCTTTGAGGGCCAGTAACTGCCAAAGATATCCAGCCCATAAAAGCTGATCGAGAGCCTGGGCGTCCTGGCAGCTAGCTCCTCATGTGGGTAGACCAGAGGGGATGGGGCCAGTCCACACCTCACTCAGCTCCCTGGGAGAAACAAGGGCAGGGAGAAGGGATGTGCTGGCCTGAAGTCAGAGATTCAGGATAAGGAACACTTCCCCTGCAGCATGTTGAGAGGCAAGTCCCAAGGAGATTTTGTAGGGAGTTGGGGGAGCCAAGGCTGGAATGAGTGACATACACCTCACTTAGAGAACAGCTTGCTTATCCTCACATCAGAGAGATGACCCAACCTGGGCTCATCTAACTCAAGAGAGGTTAAGTCACTTGCCCAAGATCACACAGCAAATAACAGCACAGCTAATGTTTGCACTTCACTTCTAAACGGCACCAGATCACCTGAAACAGCCCCAATGGGAGAATTCAAAGGCTTGAAGTCAGATGGGTCTGGCTTGTGCTGGGGACAGAAACAAGTCAGCCAGTGGAAACAGAGGCCCTGGGTGGGTGCAGGAATGAATTGGATCTTCTCTCAGGGGAGTCAAGAAAGGCAGACAGAAGGTATAAGGAAGGCCCTGTCTGGACCAAAGATACACAGATGGAGCACAAGATAAGTTCCATTCCCTGAGGAGATGGTTCTTGTGCACAAGAGCCACTGCAGTGGCCTCAGGAATAGAGTGGACTGGAGGGGGCTTCTTGGAACCGGCTCTGTCTCTGCAACTCCGAGAGCCAGCAAGGGAAGCTGGCAACTGCTCAGCTGTATCCAAAAGGCAAGTCCCCCCCCCCCACTCCCCTGGGGAAGCTTTCCAGCCCTGCCTAGCAATGAATTACTCTGTGATGGAGATAGAGGAGATGTCAAAGTCTCGCGTCATCTTCCCTAACCTTGGGACAAATTAAATCAAATTCTGCTGCACGGCCTGAAGGCATAAACTTCGTTAGCTGCACCGATATATCCTGCCAGGCAGACAGGGCTCCCAGGTACTAATTACTTCATTCAGCAAGTTAAACAAATGATATGATATCTAAATTCAGGGGAGCGGCACCCAGGAGTTATGGGACATACACCACTGGGATTCACCACACAGTTGCTGAGTTATCAACATGGAGTATTTACCCTTGTGGCCTTCAAGACTGAGCTTACGGCCTGGAGGAAGCTCCCTCCCTGCTAACCACATCTGTAAGAACCTTTCTCTCCAGGGGTCTGTGTATAGCCAGTCGGCTGGGAGTGTCACTCTGGTCCTGGTATAGAAAAAATGTCTGACTTGAGAACATTGCTTAATACCCTGGCCACTGTACATATCTGCTGTAAGACGTTCGCTACGTGTGCCTCCTGTTGTTGATGAAAGGGGAGGCCATCTTGAGGCAGTCCTGGGAAGGACATTCTCCCACAGCTAAGTCTCTATTAATGGGAACTGTGCGTGTGTGGTGTTACCCAGCAGTGACTGTTACTCACCACACTGGTAACCGCTAAGGCACCACTGGCATCTCCAGGGCTTGCCAGACCGTAGCAGCCCCCCTCCTGGTTAAGTCCCAAAGAATTTTCTTTCGAATAAAGCCAATAGATGAAGCTGTAATACTGACAGGGCCTGAGCTGGTAGACAAGGTTGAATATAAAATAATAAGCTAGAAACAAGTCTTAGGAAGGAGGGTTCTGGCCATACAGACGGGAACAATGGACTAGGCCTGCCAGGGGAGCCACACCATGTGGCAGGGCTCTCAGGACCTCCTTGGGCCAGGTCTCTCCCAAGAGAGCCAAAGTAAGACAGAGGCGGCTCCGTTATCATTCTTTAACTTACTGAGCAGGTAGGAATTGTGCCAACTCCCCAAGGTAGTGAAGGTAAGTGTGGTGGCAAGGGCCAGGAGTCCACCCTTGCTGATCACAGGATAGAATGCCCCTGAGTGGGATGGGGGGAGCCTTGCCCACTAACAGGAGGCATGGAGGTGAGGTAGCCTTGGGTCCCACAGGGATAGATGCCAGTCTGTTCTCCCTGTGAGGCATAGGGTGAGAAATTTGTTGTCTATGATTAAGGTCTCAGAGTCTGACTCAGCATCAAAAAGTCACCTGCCTGGTCCTGCGCTTGCTCTCCTATTCTTTGTTCCCCAAATCCAGACCCTTGTATGGCTACTAAGCTGCTTTCCCAGGCACTCTGGCTTCCTGGTCTCACTGCCTCATGGCTTCCCATTACTGTCCCCACTGCCTCCCTTTATAGAGCTTCTAGACGTGCAGGCTGAAGGATCATGATTTGATAGAAATCTGAAGAAGAGGGTATCATCACTCAAAACATCAAACCACATAAACAATAAACTATATAGCAGATTGTTATGTCGCAGATTAGCACCAAAAATAGCAGGGCCTTTCTATCATGAGGAGCTGGCTAACCATGGTGTCAGTTAATCATTAAAACTTAAAGCAGAGTCTGACAGAGATTTAATTTGAGTATGTAAATCTTAGAAGGCTGAGGACATATTGTCCCAGTTGTCAGGTTTATATACACAGCACTCTAATTACGGTACAGGTTCCTCCTCGTGCTGCTGTTAGTATGTCAAGGGCCATTAGGTCTTGTAAGATAGCCGTCCTCATCATCTCAACTTCTGAATTTAAGAGTCAGATCCCGTGAACTGTAAAAAGAACATACTGGTAGTTACAATGGTAAACCATAAAAGAGTTTTAATACAGAATCCAGTGGTGGAATACCTTAAGAGGGAATAGGGTAAGGTTGTAAGCATTGTAGATAGGTTGGTAGATAGATTGAATAACAGATGATGGATAGATTGACTGATAGTAGATAGATATAGATAATCGATAGATGAATAGATGATAGATAAATGGGTAGACAGAAGATAGATGATATGTAGATTGATTGGTTGATAATAGATGAATCAATAAATAAGTAATGGATAGTAGAGCTAAATAGATGATGGATAGATAGATAGACAGATGATGATAATAACAGTAATACAGATGTATAGGTAGGTGATGAATGAAGGGATGGATAGATAGAGAATAGATGATGGACCGATAGATGATACATCTAATATCTATTTATCCCACAAGACATAATAAATAACCTCATAAGACATAATAAATCTATTATAAATCTATGTATCATCAATAGATAATAAATCAGTAGATGATAGAATAGATACATAGACAGACAAACAGACAGTGTTAAAAACAAGGATGCAAACCAAAACATAAAGTAGGTCACAGCTACTGATAGGTTTAGAAATGGAACTTATCCTTGTGTTTAAGACTTTCATTTTCTTTGAAGAGAACTTTTGAACCTTTTGAAGGATTGCAGTTGTAGACAGCCTTGTCTCTAAGACGCCCTTGAAGTTGTAGAGACAGAAGGGAAAAGTTTTCTCCTAGAGGATAAGTTCTTTTTAGTCAGGGTGGGCTAGGTCTTTCTGTACTCCGAGGAGGTGACAACAAACATTAGATGAAATTTCTGTTCTTCAGAAGGAAGCATTGTTGTAAAATGGAATTGTTAGTCTTCTGCTTAGAATGCCCTTGTTCCTGCTACTATGTTAACGAAAGGCCTTTGCCTGGTGTTTCCTCCTAGTTTTTTTTTTTTTTTTTTACAAAGGCAGACTTGAGTAGTTAACAATTCTACTCCTGGGCAATATGAGTAATGAAGTCCCTTAACTTTTTACTTGTCTATTTAGGACAACTGAAACTTTCTGATTCTAGTAACCATGCCCTCACTGGACAGCCCATTCTTACTGTATAGGATGGGCTCACATTTAATTTTGGAAAAGAACTACTGAAGCCATGTCTGCAGCCTCAGAACATACCATAGCTGCTAGTTGCTCAGCATCCTGGCTAACTCATCTAGAGTCCCAGCTGCGACTTTCACATAAAGAACTCCATTTCCAAATATGAACTTTTACTTGTTTTCAAGGTGGTTGCCCATATAAACAAAGCCAGTATGATTGCTTTCATTAGAAATGGTTGTTCTGAGTCTTGGTTAGTATGATTTCATATAACTTTCGTTTGTTGTTGCCAGTTATGACTGGATAGGGCAATTCTTGAGTATATCTTTCTATGGCATGTGCATCTTAAATAAAATACAAGAATTTATTAAAAAAAAAAAAACTCCATTTCCTTGCCTTGTCTCTGGAGCTGGGGCAGAATCACACCAATCCATCCAGCCACTGCCACGGACTGTTACAGTAACTTTATATAATTATGTTAGTTTCACTGTTTACCTCTTAACCCAGCTATCATCCAAATAATTGAGACTCTTTATATTATTGTTAAACAGGCTTTACAACACAAAAACTGGGCAGTTATTACTCTATTCTTAACCCACTAAACTAATCTGGCTCCCCACCCCAGCATAAATCTCAGAGCTCCTTGCACTTTGTGGCTTTCCTGCTTCAGCTGAATCTCTCTCTGTCTCTCCTGCCTCTGCCTCTCGCTGAATCCCCCTCCTTCCTCTCCTTAACTCCTTCTCCCCTGGAGGGCAGGAAGTCCAGCCCTATTCTCTCCTCCTTAGCTGTAAGCTGCTTTATTGGCATATCAGGGGACAATTTGGGAGCAGTGCTTACATAACGTTGACACATGAGCGTTTCAGAACAAGGACTGAAACCAGATATGGGGGGGGGTACAGAAATCAGCATTTGAATTACGCAGTAACCTTACACCTAAGCAACCTCCCTCTGGCCCAGGTCAAGATGCAGCTTTGCAAGGCATCCACTTCCACAAAGTCCAGCCCCTGCAGCTGAAGTCCTGAGAGGAGATAAGGGACAGTGCAAGTCTCAGGTCCCAAGGAGCCCATACCCATCAGCACTTTATCTGTCAGTCTAAGGTAGAGCCTGCCTCCCATTTCTGGAAGGCAAACTGGGGCTCAGTCTAGTCAGGACTCTCTGAAGGGAGTCACTTCCCTCCTATCTTCCCTCACAATTGACCAGGGCAGAAGGAATTGCAGACTCAGCATCACCCTCCTGGTTACTATTGATTGGCCAGCAGAGAGCACGTGCCTCAGGGTGAGCCAATCAGTGTCTCCTGCCAATAATATATGGAAAGAAGAATTGACAAGTTGAGGAAGTCAGAAACAACAGTGGACTCAGGACTTGTGACATGGAGAGAAACTGAATGAGAGAAACAAATATAGACAGAGATAGAGACTGAGATGAAGAGAGATCAAACAACCCCATAAAAATCCCAGAGATGAAAAGACCCTCTGGCTCCACTGTTAGGTCTCAAATGGCTGAGGTGCCTGTTTAACATAGCAAAGCGAATGCTGGCCACTCTGTGCACCACCAATACCTGTTACAGAATCCTGGCTCCTCTCAGTGCTTCTCACCCAGATCTGGGGACCCAAGGCTCTGATAAAGGATCGAAGTCCTCACCCACTGTATGTCTGTAATGACATGTGCAGAACCAAAGCCTGCACTCTATGTCCTGGACCCACCAGAGTCTGAAGTCCCCAGTGAGGGGATAAGTCCTTCTCCATGCTGCCCTCCTGCATCAACCTGGGTCTCACCCAACTCACCAAGCAACAGAAATTCTCAGCCCTTCTAGATATTGCCTTTGGACTGGTTTTGTTTGTGCACTGATTCTAAGCTTGTCATTGGGAGGCCTAGCTCAAGCTGGCACCCATCCACATCTACACTTCTGGCTGTCAAGATACCCTTTCTCATTCATAATAATAATTATATATATAATATAATGATATAAATATATTTTCTATGTGTGTATATATTTGTATATAATTTTTAAAATGACTTTACTTTGGCCAAATTCAACATTTGGCACATCAGATGCCCTGGAGCTACTGAAGAGAAGACAAGCCCCAAGCAGGCTGGGAGAGCATCCACTTCAGGTGAAGAGAGCAAGTGCTTCAGAGAAGAGGGGGGCAAACTGCAGAACACAGAGGAGAGAGGTTTCTGTGCCCCTGGACACCAGCAAAAGAATGCAGTCCTTGGAGAGAGGTTTCTGTGCCCCTGGACACAAGCGAAAGAATGCAGTCCTTGGAGAGAGGTTTCTGTGCCCCTGGACACCAGCGAAAGAATGCAGTCCTTGGGAGAAATAAGGAAGCAGACCATCTGTGGAGATGGTGGCCCAACAAGGAGACCAGGGTCTTAGAGGGAAGGTAAACAATGGGACAACACTGAGATAGTGTAGGCTAAGGGACTTGAAGACACACAGTGCTGTATACTGAATATTATTAGCTTGAAAACGTGTCTTTTTCGTTTTTTTTTTCTTTTTTTAATGTTTATTCACTACTTCAAGCCACATCTGCATCACAGTGCCCCCCCTCCAATCCTCCCAGTCCCACCTTCTCACCCTCCCATCCTACTCCTTCACAGTGAGGTGTCCCCATACATCAGTCCCCCACCCCAGTTCAGCAGTCACATGAGAATCAAGACCCTCCACTGGGGGCCTACATGGCAGCACCACTAGGGCAAAGTGTCTCATCAACAAAGTCTATGTTCCTGTTCCTTTTGGTGTATTGGTTATTTCTTGATGTGGCGACACCCAACTGTAATCCAAGCACTCGAGCAACTGAGGAAGCAAGATCAAGGATTCATGGCCATCCTGGGATACATAGCATGGCCCTGTGTGGGGAAAAAAGGGAGAGAAGTAGGAAGGTAGGGGGGAGAAAAGGAGAGGAGGGAGGAAGGAAGAAGAGAAGAGGATGGGTATCTTGACTCATGATACTTTGTGCTGTAACACACACACACACACACACACACACACACACTGCTTCCTTGGAAAAGGTGTTGAAGAAAGAAGTGGGCTCCAGTCACTTTCTTTAAATATTAAGTAAAGGTTTATGGCTCCAGGCAGACTCAAATGAACTGAATTGAAATTCTGATGGCTTTGGGGACCTCTGAGACTGGCCAGCTCACATTTCGGGCAGCTCTCTCTCACAACACATTGGAAAGGAGAAGACTATCAAAACCACTCAACAAGGAGTATTCACTGTGGTTTCAACCGAGGCTCTAAGAGGCTGGAGACTCATGAGAGTGCAGAACACTGACACAATTTTCCTTAGAAAGGCTAGGAGAACAAGAGAAAAAGAATTCTCCACATGCTGGAGCAGGACAGGACCTCAGATAGCAGCGAGTTCAAGCTGTGTGTTAGCTCTGATCTGCCTGGAGCAGGACAGGACCTCAGATAGCAGCGAGTTCAAGCTGTGTGTTAGCTCTGATCTGCCTGGAGCGCTGCCTTGGGAAGAATTCCAAGGCTCTAACTTCAGCAAGAAGGAATTGAATGATCGATTAATAATGTCTGCCACTGGCATAGCTACAGAAACGGTGGTGTGTGTGCTATACAGTTCTGTCCCTAACCTAGCCAACTTTTCCTTTTGTAGATGGGGTATAGGAGGGAAAAAGAGGATTTCACAGTCACTTCATAGCTAGCGTCAAGTTTGACATCAAAGTCCAGGCTCTTCTTTGTACCTTGCACCGTGACCTCTCCTTTTCCTGTTGCCGTGACAAAATAACTCCGAGAAAAAGCAAGGAAGAAAATAACTCTGAGAAAACCCAAGGAAGAAAATGTTTAGCTCAAAGTTCAAGGGCGTAGTCTATTACAGTGGGAAACTCAAGGCAGCAGGGCTTGAAGCAGCTGGTCACACAGGATCCATCAGCACCCATAGAGAACAATGTATACATTCTGATGCTCAGCTTCCCAGGGTCCCAGCTGGGGAATGGTACCACCCACAGTGGGCTGGTCTCCCCACTTCAGTCAACTCAGCCCGAGTCCCATCTCCCAGGTGATTCTGAATTCTGTCAGGTTGACAATGAACACTGACCATCTCAGTACCTGATTGAACTTACCTGGCCATGTCAGAGCCCAGACCGTACCTCCACAAGGTGCAAGCAAGCGTAGCTTTGTTTCAGGGATAGGTTTTTCCCAGGCAGTCCCTTTGTTCCCTTGGGGGACATGTAGTATCTGAAGGACAACGAAGTGGGTGACGTTTCACTCACTGTTATCCAGATCAAGCACTAGGTTCAGGTGAGGGGGCAAAAATTCCATGACCAGGAAGAAAAGGGACGGACAGGTTGACCCAGGTTTCTCCTGGATGGCCTTGTTACAGTCCTATTCATTTACTCTCCAAATGTGTCTGAGTTCCATGACACCGAGCTGGAGCTACAGCTCCTCTTGAGGCATTTCCATTACAGAGAGGGCAGAGCCAGGCAAGGAACAACGCTAATTATGCAATTAGTTCTTCAGTGATAAACGGAGATAAATGCCATGAGGGGCAGAGGAGTGTGGGGAGGCAAACAGCCTGGGATGTGATGTCATCTGAGGGGAGTGGGGGGGGTGCTTTTTGAGGAAGTGACATTTACGCTGAAGCAGGAGGATTAGAGCAGGAGATGTTGACGGCTGAGGGAGGCAGCAAGAGGAAGATACATGGGAGAGCAGAAGGCAGGGGACAAAGCTATGAAGAGAGAGCAGAGGGCCAGGGGACAAAGCTATGAAGGGCCTAAGAAGGAAAGGCACATGATACACCTGAGGGATTGAAGATCTAAAAGTCAGAAGAGCTTTTGTTTGTCTTGTCAGAGAAGAGTTAGGAGCCAGCCAAGCTGTGACAGGGACTCAGAGAGAACCTCACCCTACACCTTCCCCTACCTGCAATGTCCCAATGTCCCCTAGGACTTATCCCTTCTGGACTGACGGCTCACATGATGATCTGAACCAGGGAATACCAGGTTAGCCCTCACCCTCCAATCATCCCCGCAGTCAAGTGTACTCATGCCGCTAGCTGAGCATGGCCATGCTGTCCTCCCTCGCGACAACCCCCAGCAAATAAGCTATACTTACAGCAAGCCAGCTAAGAGCCATCAGAACCTACTGGATCTATCCTGTTCAAGTGAGTCGTCAGCCCAGGGTGGCCAAAGACTTTACTTTTCTTCCCTGTTGATGCTTCTGCTGATGGTGACCGGCCCACACTTCAAATAGCAAAGAACAAGCAAGCAAACTGTAAAAGACTGGTATTAGTTGTTTGTTCCTCAGGCAAAATGAGCAGGAAAAAAAAAATCCATGGAAAATGATTTTGTTTGATTAACTGAAATCCTGTTGGATTATCTCCCATGGAGGGCCAGGGCTTTGCATGCTGGAGACAGATGAGCATGACAGAGTTGTTGTCAACAGGACAAGGCTCACAGCAGCTGGCAGAACCGAAGAGCACATACACAGCCACCAGAGTCATGGAAAGAAACAAGATGAGAGCCGTGGAGTCCTGGGCTAACTTGCACTGAGCAGGAAATCAAGGCAGACAGCTTGGGAGAAGAGACACCTGCGGAGGAACGGGACTTCACTATGTGGAAGAAGCAAGCAGGAGAGCCAGCTTGACCCCAAGCAACTAACAGATCAATACAGAAACAAAGTAAACTTTGAAAATGAAAAGGACAATCCAAAGAGCTGCAATGTGAGGTCCTGAGGTAACTGAAGGCCTGGGGAAAGAGAGCATTAATGGGGACTGGGCTGGAAAGTGGATCCCACTTCGATTACACCGGTTCCTCGATGCCAGGAAAGGGAGGAGGGAAGACAGATAGTAGAGGTTTTACTAAAAAGAAAAAGTGAGCCGCCATCTGGCAGTCTGGGTCACCTGCCTTAGCTCAGGTTCCGTAGCTTCCTTCCAGTCACCCAGACTTAGCTAAGCCACGCATCTGGAGGAGGAAGCAGGAGGCAGAAGGCCCACTGGACAATACATGGCAGCTTTCTGTTGTTTGAGCTTGGGTAGTCAACATGAGAAGGTCAGATAACAATGCCCGAGGGAAAAACTTCAAACTCTTCTTGCTGGGATAGACACTTAGGACAGGCTTTCCAGAAAGCAAGAGACAGGAAGCAACATCTACAAAGGGTTCAGGGAAGGAGGTGGGGAAGAAAGTTGTGTTTATAGTCTGGGCACTGGTGGCCGTCAATCCTTACCACTCCCTTCTCTGACACCATCACTCGTACATGGATGGTTAGAATGCGCCTTAAGGGGCTACAAGACATAAAACAGCTAACAGAAAAAAGTGAAGGCACCCAAGATCTGGGCAGCTTCCCATCTGAAAAAAAAAATTCATCTCTCTCCTTGGCTTAAAGGCATTAGGCCATGCTTGTGGACCCTGTGTCAACCATGTCCCAACAGAACCCCATAGGATATATATAACCCATGCCCAGGGGCACGTAGCCACCACCTAGCCTGGCTACCAGTCCCTCTCTGGCCTGTACCCTTGGTGTGAAATCTCTGCATTTGTGCTAACTTAATGGCTTTGTTTCTCTGCTTGGTGACTTGCCCAGTTAGTCCCAGGTGGAGATCCCACTGAACTCCCCTTCCTTCTGAGGTCTTCACCCCAAGCTGCTGGGACCTCATCTACAATTATTACAGCCAGTGGATAAATGAGCCAGCCGAATCAGGCCTGTGCGGAAGCCAGGCACTGAAGCTGGGCAGGACGTTACCGGAAGACAAGAATCAGGCTGGTCAGAGACAGAGCTGTAGAATGTGCTTTGCCTTGCCGTCACCATTTTCCCATATCCTCTGCTGCTTCTGTATATTCATTCCTTTCTTTTCAGATGGGGGATCCCGCACTGCAGCTCAGGCTAGCCTGGAACTCACTAGGTAGCTGACGCTGCCCCCAAACTTGTAACAACCCTCTTGCCTCAACCTCTCAAGTAGACAGATTATACAAAGGCCACCCTCAAATATTCACAATGCTCCCTAGTGTCAAACTTCAAGTAGAGATGCAGAAGTGGGCCCCTGAACGAAGTGTCCCCTCCTTCCCTTCCGACTGTCAGGTGTTTTCAGAACATACTCTCTCCCCTGAAGCCAGGGTGGTCCACAGCTCCAGATGTGTGGAAATGCTAGCCATGAGCCCCACCCCCTATAATGAGGCTGTACTGGGAGGGGCTGAGGCATGAGGAGCGAGTAGAAAACAAAGCCCTCTGCTGCTGAGCCTGAGCGTGTGAACACTTTCTAGTAGCCTCCTCACTGTCCAACAGCGACGAATACTGTCCACACTCACCCCAAAATCTAAGTATCGGCCCCAGGGTCTAGCTTGCTGCCCTCACATTGTCTTCTTCCAGATCCCAGGAGTGGCATCCGTTCCCTTGCTGCCCCCATCCACAGCCACTTCTGGCAAACCAAAGCCAGAAGACCTGGCCTTTGTCCAGTCAGCTCCTCTTCCCACCCTCCCAGCCTCTGCCAGTCCTTACTCCCCTTCTCCAAACCCCAGCACATGGCACCATGACCTGGTGCATCTGCAGCCCCAGCTGCTGTGTAGAAACTGGAACTGCCATGAGCAGGAACAGGCTCTTCGGAAATCCACCAGGCCTAGGTGCAAAACCAGCTGTGGCTGGTACTGGTTACATCACCTATCTGAGGCTCAGTTTCTTCCACTGGAAAATGGGAACACTGGTACCTATGCCACTGGGTGTATGGAAACCTCCACCAGGCTGTCCCTGTAGATTCCCCCAAGCTCAACCCTCACCTAGCAAACAGCAAATGGAGTGTTTGATCCATGGAATGTCTCCACATCCCATGACAGGCAGAGGCTGCTGTGTTTCTTCCTGCCCCAAGCACCTATCCCTAACACCTATCACCATGATAGGCACCCCACAACCTAATTGCATTGTTAGCTTCATTTGCCACCGGCCCTGATAGACTGGAGCATTACACTAACCCTGACTTATACCCAAATCGAGGGCCTGAACTTTTCCTACAGGTGCCCTGGCACCCACATGAGCTGTCACTTCTAGCCATTGGCCCCAAGTTCCTGACTGAGAATCTCCTGGCTCCCTGGTCCTGCCTCCAATTGTCGCATCTGACCATCTCAGCTCTCTGGGACACTCCCATTTCAATGAATTTCTATCTTACCTGTTCCTCCTCTGTTCTTCATCAGTATCCCTGTGTCTCACTTTCTTTGTGTGTCCTGGGTCTGGCAATCTTTGCTGACTCCTGTCTGTGGCTGTTTCTCCTTGCCACCATCTTTTTCTCTCACAGAAAAGCACCTTGCCCTTCGTTGACAGCTCTGGCTGTCACCTGCAAGGGCACGGATGCTCAATAGTTTCAACTCATTTATTGTCACCTCTTTGTTGTTCTGATGACAGATTGTCATTGCTTGTCTACTCTTCGGGGACTGCATGCAGTTTTCTTGGCCTCCTCCATCTGAGATGATTGCATTTTCCCTCCCATTCCTCCCTCTAATCCTACAGCCTCTAGTGTGGGCAACAATTGTAGGTCAAGGGAGGAAACTCCAGATCAGGGCAGAAGAGAATCCCAAAAGCACAAGAGAGGAGTCTCATAAGAGGCCTGAGCACCCCCGTTCTCAAAGGGTAACATAAGCAGGGAGATGAGAGAGAGGCTAGAACGCACTTCTCCTGCAAGCACAGGTGAGGTAGGAGAAACAGGCTCCGCCACCAAAGGTCACACATCACATGCTGGGGACACCTGTGAGCTAAGAGGGCCATTGTCTTGAGAGCATTGTGGATCCAGACTACTTGACATGCCCACCGCTGTACATGTTAGAGAACACTTTATTAGAAGGCACAGATGTGATCACTGAAGAGTGAGCCTGTGTATGGGATTCAGTCTTTCACTCTTGGCTGTCCTCTTGGATGTCCCATGTGGTGCCTCCCTGCAGAAAGAGTAGAGTCCCTCCCACACACTTCTCTGACATCATACTTCAGCTAACGGAGTGTGCACAGAAGTTTCAGGTGTCACGTGGGAACAAGAGCTTCTAGGGATGTCACATGATCTGTCTCTGGTTTCCCCTCTGCCCCATTCACGGTGTGTTTGAGTCAGAGCCAGTTCTTTCCTGTCCTCTCTCCCGCCACAGGGAACAAGTCATGCAGAGCGGAGACATGGTTCCTGCCCTTCAGAGTATAGGTATGGTGAGGGGAGCACAAATGTGCAGGGTGGGTGTGTGTGTGCGCATGTGTGTACATGTGAATGTATGGGTATGTGGGTATGTGTGCCTACACATGTACATTCAGAGGCCACAAGAATATGCCAAGTGTCTTCCTCTATCACTGTCTGTCTTATTCCTTTAAAAGAAGGTCTCTCACTGAACATGAAGCTCCACTTTAGCTAAGGTATATGGCCAGCAAGATCCTGAGATCTGTCTGTCTCTGTTCCCCCAATATTGGGGTATAGACACTCACGGCCATGACCAGATATTTTTGTGGGATCTGGGAATTAGAACTTGGGTCCTCCTATTTGTGGACCAAACGTTCTTACCCACTGAGCTATCTCCCCAGTGCCTGAGGGCTATTTGTTACTGTGGTGCAGTCTTTTGAGCACTGTCTGCAACATCCCATGCCCTATATACTATTCATATGCAGATAGTTCTTATATGTCCCCAGACCAACTCCTCTGAGCTTCAGACCTATACATCCAACATCCTCCTCATCTTCACCAGGGTATCTAACAGGCACATCAAAGACAATCTTTGATTTTACACCAACCACTCTCACAAACCTGCCCCTCCTTGGGCTATCTAACAGGCACATCAAAGACAATCTTTGATTTTACACCAACCACTCTCACAAACCTGCCCCTCCTTGGGCTCCAGATGAGCTAGCTACCTGATTTACCTCCCAAATCCTTAACCAAAGTTCTGTTATCTTTCATCTGCCTTTCTTCGATAGCCCTGCTAACAGGCCTTTCCACCTCCATTCACAGCTACCAGGGGAGTCTTTCTGCAAGGTTTATTGGGTCACATCATCACCTTGCTCAAAGGTGTTCCATGGCAACTAGAATTTAAAAAAAAAAAAATCTTACCAAAGCCAAACCTTGACATGGTGCTCAACTAACCCATTAGCAGAGATAATTAGAGGGTGATGCTCACGCTGCCACTGCTGTCGCTGCTGCTGCTGATGGTGACAACTGTGATGGTTATAACCATATGCCCATGGCAACCACCCTGCCATATCCCTAGCCCCCACAGTGTTTTTAGCAGCAGCACAAAATGACTAAAAGAGAAAGGCCATTTGATCGCATTCAGGTGGCACTGCTCTCTGTGTAAAGTCTGTCCTGGGTCTCAGGGAAGGACACGCAGAAGCCAAAGACTGCCTCGCTTGGGTTGATCATGGAGACCCAAGGCTATGGAGCCCTCCTGGTCTGATGCTGGACACAGCAATACCCTTCAAGAAGTTCTCAATATGATAAGGGCCTCACTGGTCGCTGTGGAGGTATGTTAGTCTGGATCCCTTCCCTCTGGTTCCTCCAGCCCTTAGGACTCACCTTCTGGTCCTACCCAGCCTGCTGCGTCAGGGTGATGATCTGAGGTGACGCTGGGCTTTCGGTCACCTCAATTTGAAGATACAGTCTTCCTTCCCCCCTTTCCATAGGGTTCTATGAGAGTTAATACGACTGTCAAACTGCCAGGATTTAGATTCACTTAGGAGATACACACACCCACAGGTGTGTCTGTGAGGATTCCACAGAGGTTTGGCTGAGGTGGGAGACTCACCCTGATGTGACTACCACCATCCTGCAGACCAGGGTCCCCTGACTGAGTCAAAGGCAGAAACAGAGATGAGTACCACCATGCATCCCTCCCCGCTCCCTGACTGCTTCTCTCTCCACCACACTTGCCCTGCCATGATTGACTAGTTCCCTCCAAACTGTGAGCCAATGTAAATCCTTCCTTAATCTGCTTTTGTCAGGTACTTTGTCATAACAAGGAGAAAAGTGACTAACTCTGGCATTCTAACTCCGTTGGTGTCTTAGTTAGGGTTTTATTGCTGTGTAGAGACACCATGACCACGGCAACTCTTACAAAGGAAAACATTTAATTGGAGCTGGGTCACAGCTTCAGAGGTTCAGTCCATTACCATCATGGTGGGAAGCTTGGCGGCATGCAGACAGACTTGGAGCTACAGAAGGAGCTGAGAGTTCTACATCTTGATTCGAAGGCAGCAGGAGACTGTGTGTCACACTGGGCATAGCTTGAGCCTATGAGACCTCAAAGCCCGCTCCCACAGTGACACAGTTCCTCCAACAAGGCCACAACTCCTAATAGTGTCACCCTCTATGGACCAAGCATTCAAACTCATGAATCTATGGGGGCCATACCTATTCAAAACACCACAGTTGGACAATTCATAGTCATCAGGACATTATCTTCTCTGTTCCAGGAAGTTCTCAAGATACTCAGACTGGTTTGAAGTCAGTTCTTCCCTTTGGAGAAATGTGAGTTTTACTCCTCACTGTGGAGAGGTATCTAGGCCCCCTTACTGAAATAAAAAGGACCAAAGAGAAGGCACAAGCCACCTATCAGCACTGGTTTTCCCACTGTCAGTGACTGACTATCCAACCCTCAGTCTGTGATTTCTATTAATGTGAGTTTCCTGTAACTGCATTTGCAATCTCATCCTGCTGAGAAACCAGCCTTCTGCAGGGCAACTACATATTCCATTCTGTGCACCACTGGATTGCAGTGACCTTCACAACCTTAAGGTCCTATGTTGATCTACCGAAGGATGTTAGAAGTGGGTTGGGTTAGGCACAAGATGCTAAGCTGTAGGGCTCTGAGGCTCTGGGCTTCCTGAAGCTTCCCAGACACAATGGTTCCCATCTTGTCAAGGTGACATGGTAGGGTCTGGGGAGATGGCTCAGTCAGTAAAGTGCTTGTAACACAGGTGCAAGGACCTGAGTTTGCATTCTCAGTACCCACAAAAAAAGCTGGGTACAGCAGCACTCATCTGGAACCTCATGGCCGAGGAGGCAGAGACAGGCAGATCCCTGGAGTTCGCTGTCCAGCAAGTCCAGTTGAATCAATGAGCTCCAAGTTCAGTGAGAGATTTTGCCTCAAAAACTGAGGCAGAGAGCAATTGAGGAAGATACTGATTAACATCAACCGCTCACTTTCATGTATACACACACACACACACACACACACACACACACACACACACACACACA
>CAJQZJ010001750.1:9885380-9908308 GCA_907164525.1 Lophiomys imhausi | reverse complement strand
ACACACACACACACACACACACACACACACACACACACACACACACAGGCTTGCATATGGGGGTTCCACGTGGGATGTCATTTAAATGTTGATTTTCCAGCTAGACAAAGATTCAGGGACCTACGTTCTTCTACTTGTCACCATGGACACACCCTGTGCCATCACCCCAAACACATAAGGTGGAATCATTAATATCCTTTGTCACTTGATGTCACCACTCCTGGTGTCTTACCACATGACATTGTGTCTAAGCAGATGTATCTTTTAATTTTACATTCAGCTTGTTTACAGGATGGTTTTCAAATTACAAAACTAATATATGCTGATTGTAACAGCTGAAACGTGCAATTGAACAATTTATAAATTATAGCTTTCCCAGGTCCCCTCCAGATGCCACTCTCCTCTGATGTAGCAATATTAACATCCTGTCATGTAACCTTCAAGTGGACAAATTCTTGGGAATAATCATTAGTGCAAAAATCTGCCACAGAGCCAGGTGTGATGGCTCATGCCTGTAATCCCAAGAGCCTGATGTACAAGAATTACCCTAAGTTTGAGGCTATCCTGAGGTACATAGTGAGTTTCAGACCAGCCTTTTCTATAAACACTTGTCTTTAAAAAGAAAAAAGAAAAAGATACCGTCTGCCATGATAAGATATTTCTTGTTTTCATCCCCAAGTTAGCTCCAGATGTTGTCTGGCTCGCTAACAAGGAAGAGAATTCAGAGTTGTCTGGAGACCGAGTACTTCTCATGCAAGAACACATGCCAGCTGTACCATGAGGAGGGATGGACACCTGAGATGACCATTGACCACTAGTTAGGGGGCTGGTATGGGTTTCGGAGATATTAAAGAGTTATAATTAAGACCATGCCACAGGTTGGACTTGGTAGCACACACCTGCAATCCTAGCATTTGAGAGCTGAGGAGAGTTATGAGTTAAAGGCCAGCCTGGGCTACAAAGTAAATACTAGGCCAGCCTAGGCTATGGATCCCTGTCTCAAAAGAACACCTCGCAAATAAATCACCACGCTAAATGGGCATGAACGTCCCTCTACCCCATCCATCTGTTACTTGTGTATGCTCGGGTGATCAGGTGATCGATCCCTCTCTAAACTCCCCCACCCCTGCTTACTCATCTGGAAACAAAAGAGACACCACATCCGTGTGTGAGTTGGGGTCCAGTTCAAAATACGGAAACCACTCCCTTCAATCCAAGGAGAAAGGCTGAAAGAAACAGGGGCCAGAAGCTTTCCAGCTGCAGGGAAGGCTGGGAAAGCAGGGCTTGGGAAGCCACCCCACTGCCTCACCCTCACACTCACACTCTCCCTCACACTCTCCCTCACCCTCACCGTCATCCTCACAGCAGACTTCCCAAGATATTACCCAGAATCCCTGGGAAACAAACCTGACCTCGAGCTGCAGCGAGAAGGTGGATGGATCTTGAGGGTGCATCCAAGAGGCACCTCAAAGTGCACTTTCCTAATTACCCGTTTCAAGCTACCTCCCAAGAATGGCCCTTCTGCCTTCCCCATGTGAAGGTGGCCTGACAGCTGCCAGTGACACCAGCCTGCCAATCAACAGCCAGGCACCACCCACCATCCATGCTTGGAGCATAAGGACCTGAATGTGACCCTCAGAAGCCACATTTTTAAAGGCAGGCATAATGACATACCTCTGTAATCCCAGCTCTGGGTGCTGGAAACAAGAAGATCCCTGGGGATTGCTCATTGGTCAGCCTAACCTACCTGGCACTCCAAACCAATTGAGAGACTCTGTCTCAAAAAAAAGTGTGTGCACACGCTTGCATGCACTTACACACACATGCACACACACACACACAAACAATAAAAATCAGTTCTTAACCTGGGGCTTGAGGATGTTCAACAAGTAACAGTAATTATCACTCTTTTTGTAACTTGGATGCTGCAAAAAAAAAAAAAAGGCTCCCCACCCAGCTCAGCACACCCACCTCACCCAATGTTTCAGAGAACCCTAGGCACCAGGCTCCAGTCAGAGCCTCCGGCAGCTCAGCAGGTCCTATCATTTCTTTTCCAGATCCGATTATAATGGCAACGTTTGTAAACTGCTGATCCCTTAATTCCCCATAAGTACACATTCTGGCTGAGGTATTCAAATCCATTACACTGAGAGACAGACTAAATTCTCTCCTAGTTCTTTTTGCTTGATATTCACTCTGTGGTGACTGTACCCCAAGTCAACAGGGAGGGAGGGAGAGAGAGAGAATTGGGCTATAGGTGTGTCTTGTCAATCAAAAAATCCAATAAGCAGGCACATTCATGAGCGAGCAGTCCTGTTCCCACCGTCACTATCTGCTACTACCCAACACTTCAGAAAAATGAAACGTTTTCCACCCAAATTAATTTTTAAAAACCCAAACTGCATGCAGACTCCACTCCCTGAGACTTAAATTCAAGCCATTCCGCAGGAAACAAAATCATCCTTGTAAAGAACTCCAATTGACTGGACTTCAAAATTCAAAATTCAATTGTGGAAAATAAAACAGGTTATAAGGCACAAAAGCCTTTTCCAGCCCACCCCAGCTCTGAAGCGCAAGCCAAACATCACACGCTCTCGGGTCAGTGCTTCCTGCAAAGAAATCCATTTCACAAACAAACCCAGGGTAACCGCACATGATATAGGCAAAGCCAGATCCTGATTAACAGTGGGACCCATGTCATCACAGCCTCCAAGAGGGGAGGGGGAAAGCTACATTTGGGGAAGCATTACCTGTGAAACTGCAATAATCTCCAGGGGAAACAACCTGATTTTAACTCATTATCTCTTTAGTTTGAATCTACTTAGCTCTTTTAAATTTGTCCCATGTAGGTGCCTGGGCTACCTGGAACACAGAACAACTGTCTCCTCTCCCTCAATGACTTTGAGAGGAGCTTAGCACTGGCTTTACCATGATGTTATTCAAGGGTGTCAGTATCTTGAAGAAACTCTTAAGAAGGCAATTGCAAGCCAGGTGTGGAAGCACATGCCCTTAATCCCAGCATTTGGGAGCCGGAGGCAGGCGGATCTCTGCGGGTTCGAGGCCAGCCTGGTCTAGAAGAAGACAATTGCATTGGTGACTCTTCTGATTATTCCGACAAAACCACTATAAATAAAGAAGGCTTGGGCTGGTGAGATGACTCAGCAGGTAAAGGTGCCAAGTGAGATTCCTAAATTTAATCCCCAGTACTCACATGACAGAAGAGACTCAACTTCTGTAAGCTGTCCTCTGCCACAAATGCTCTACACTACACACTCATGCTCCTCTCCAATAAATAAATATAAACCAATTGTTGAGGGGGAAAAAAATGGTTCCTTTTGGCTTGCAGTTTGAGAGTACAGTCCATGTGGTGGTGCGACAAAGCCACAGGAGCTTAAGGCAGCTGGTCATGTTGCATCCCACAGTCAGGAAGCCGGGACGGATGAACTCGGTTGTCCTGGCTAGTTTTATGTCAACCCAACACAAGCTAGAGTCTTCAGAGAGGACCGAGCCTCAACTGAGAAAATGCCTCTGTAAGATCTGACTGCATGCAAGCCTGTAGGGGATTTTCTTAAGGAGTGATTGATGTGGGAGGCCCCAGCCCATGTGAGAGATGATGCTATCCCTGGGCTAGTAGTTCTGGATTCTATAAGAAATCAGGCTGCACAAGCTATGGGAAGCAAGCCAGTAAGCAGTATCCTTCTATGGACTCTGTATCCACTCCTGGCTCCAGGTTCCTGCCCTATTGGCATTCCTGTCACGACTCCTTTGATAATGAACAATGATCTGGAAGCGTAAGTCAAGTAAACCCTTTCCTCTTCAAGCTGCGCTGGTCAGGGTGTTTCATCACAGCCACAAAAGTCTTAAGACACGGGTGCTTGGCTCACTTTCTTCTTTTTTATATAATACTTTTTTAATTATTTGAGAATTTCACACACTTGTGTTTTGCTTGCATTTACCCCTCCCCTCAGCTCCTCCCAGATCCGCCCTTACCTTCCTACTCACCCCAACTTTGAATTTTCTTCTTATAAAAAAACAAAACCAAAAAAAACTTCCAGTCCAATTTGTGTTCCCCAGCTACTACTCTTGGAAGTGGAGCCTGGCCCGGAGTGTGGGCCTACAGGGGGCCACACCACCAAAGAAAACTGACTCTCCCTCCCCTAGCAGGTATCAGACGCCAACGAATCCTTGACAGGTGGTAGGAGGGAGTTTGTGCCCACCTCCTCCCTCCACGCCAGAATTTTCGTCTACTGTGAGCATGCACAGGTCTTGTCCATACTGTTACAACCACTGCAATTTGCACATCTGCCCTGTTGTTTGAAAAACAGTTTCCTTGATGTTACCCAGCACCTCTGTCTCTTATAGACTTTCTGCTTTGGGAAGAAGGATGCACTGTATGTGTCCATAACAGAGCTAAGTGCTCCGGAGCCTCATATATGTGTCCCACGTACGGCTAAGCACTCCAGAACTTCTGGTCCTCTGCACACTGACCTATTGAGGGTCTCTGTGTCAACAACTGTCATCTGTTGTAAGAAGTGTCTCTGAAGAAGGCTGAGAGATGCAATGCTTTATGGGCATCGCCACGAGTTATCAGGAGTTGTTTTATTTCCTTGTCTATTTACCAGGATAATACTATTAGGTTCTCCCCTAGGGCCTGTGACCTACGGAATATGCTTGAACTTATAGGCACAGGAAAGAACTCTGTGAACAGGACCCCAGTAGCTCACACATCACAACCAATAATTGATAAATGAGACTTCACAACACCAAAAAAAAACAAAAAACAAAAAACCCCTCTGTACAGCAACAGACACCATCATTCAAGTGAAGAGATAGCATACAGAGTTGGGGGAAAACTCTTAACCAACTGTACCTCTGATAGAGGGCTAATATATAGACTATACAAAGAACTCAAAAAACTAAACATCATAATCTTATATGTAGGTCAGCCCAGTGTCTCTTAAGTTTTTGACTCAGACTCAAGTTTGAGGCAACAGAAAGTCTTTATTAGCTGGCCAAAATACTACACTGGTTTATTCACGAGCCTAAGCCTTTATTGGGGTGAGCTTTTAAGCACACACACACACACACACACACACACACACACACACACACACACACAAAACAAAGAACAAAAAATAAACAACACATATCTTGGGTTGACATACTTCAGTTAACAAGAACAATTAGCCAGAAGCAAAACTACAGACACCAAAAAGCAAGGTTAGTACATTTAGACACTTTCCCAGAAGTATGAGCTTTGATGGATTAGGTCTTTGTTCTAGTGTTGGCAGGTAGTGCTGTCTACATGCTGAGTTTTACGCCCTGAATGTTATTTCCATCATGGAGTCAGTTGTGCTAAGGTCTGGGGGCCTAATACATTTCTTCTCATTAAAAGTAAATGTGTTTCAGACAAGTGGTGGTGGTGCACGCCTTTAATCCCAGCTCTCGGGAGGCAGAGGTGGGTGGATTTCTGAGTTCGAGGCCAGCCTGGTCTACAGAGTGAGTCCCAGGACAGCCACGGCTACAAAGAGAAACCCTGTCTCAAAAAAACACACAAATGAAAGAGAATAAATGTGGGGTCTTTTTTTTTTAATTTGGGAGGAAGAGTTCACGATGTCTAACTAAAATGTTCCTTGGGGTCTCTGTCAACTGCCATGCAGTTGTAGGAAATGGCAGAGATTCAACACTCCATGTATCCAGTTTCCTCTACTGATGATATTTTCAAAAAATACATGCAGTCTAACCACCAGAATGATGACATGACTCAATTTGCATTCAGATCTGCACCACCACCCCACTCTCTTGTATTTGCATGTGCCTTCCATCCCATAGTTCTGTCCTATGTTGTAGGTTGTGTAACCATCACCCCAGTCAAATACTGACCGAGTCCCTCATCAAGAAAAACCTTATCTCCTCCCTTCCCCAACCCATCCTACCATCCCTGACCCCCAACAGACAATCTGTCCTCCCATTCTTGTACTCTGTCATCTCCACCCACGCTGTCATTTAGTAAGATGGACTTGGATTAACCTAGGAGACACACCTCTGGGCTTGTCCATGAGTGTGTTTCGGGAGAGATATAACGAAGGAGGTGAGATTCATCCTTAATGTGAGTGGTACCACCCCATGGGCTGGGTACCCAGACTGACTAATAGGGAATAAATAAGAAGTTGAGTTGATGATCTCCCTTCTTCCTGGATGAATGAGCAGATGATTAAATATTGATGTCAGAATCCTTGAGTATGTTCAAATGAACAACATTCAGCTTCTGCTTCTATTTAAAATGATGCTGTGTTTTGATTGTGGTCCGAAGCTTTGAAGCACTAATTGGCATCTTCTTCCATGGAGGTCTCACCATTTAAACATAACAGACTTGATAAAGTGTTGGTACGGTGAGATCTTGCTTGTCTCCACTAGGCCATCTTCGTATGAATCCAGTGGTTATAGGGTTTTGTTTTAGGGATATTTCATCTTTTAATAACGGCTTTTAGCTGACACTCATGGAGAGAATGAATCCTTAGAACTGTGCCACTAGTGAAAGGAAATCCCATCTAAGAGTGTGTTTCTTGACAGAGCTGTGTCACACCATCCTTTGGGCCCTCTGCTGGAAAGTGGAATCAAGTCTCAAATGATGCCTTTTAAATTGTATCCTCTAGTATTAGAGATGTAGGACAGTACTGTGTCATACCGCTGTGAATGTAAAATACCTTGTACCTGCTTTATGATACGTAGTAGTGACTGTGCTTTATCAGAGCTGTTTTTAATGAAGTTGCTCAGAATGTTTTCTTTCCAGATGATGATTGAGAGCTAATTGAAAAACAAAATGGTGCCAAGTACCACAGAGTAACAGAACTGTGCTGTTTCCTGGGATTTTGTTTTTTACCTTTTTTTTTTTAATGGAGTGTGCTGGATGTCTGTACAATTTTGTTTAAATGACTGCAGAATCTGGAAAAGCTGTTGCTGCTATAGATGTGTAACATACTGCTATTATTGGTATATATATATATATATATATGTAATTTGAATTTTTGGAAACTTTAGCTGAGCTGCCAACTTTGGAAAAAATATCCCAGTTTACCATGTTGAGTTGGCATTGTATGGAAATTAACAGCCATATTGGTCTAGAAATGTTGAACTTATTTTTTTCCATTTGTACAGGGGTAACGCACTGTATTAAATATGTAAGGTCTTATCTATGTGGGTTTTATTACAAAAAGTGGAGTGATACCTCCAGATGTTCTTTTATTGTACAGGATTGTACAATTAAAAAAAAGAGAAGTTGTGTTGAGCCCTGAATTCCTTTCTCTTCCTCTTGGCCTTGAGCACAATGTGACCAGTTGCCTCATGCCTCCACACTCACTCAGTCCTCATCATGGATGATGGCCCCTCAAACTGAACCACAATAAACCCTTCCAAGCTTAACTTGCCTTTGTCAGGTATTTTTGTCATAGCAACAAAAAAGTAACTGAATAAACAAGCTTAAAGAATAAAAACCACATGATCATCTCATTAGATGCTGAAAAAGCATTTGACAAAATCCAACACCCCTTCATATTAAAAGTCTAAGAGATAAGGCATACAAGGACCATGTATAAACATAATAAAGGCAACATACAGGAAGCTGGAAGTCAACATCAAAGTAAGTGGAAAGAAGCTTAAAGCATTTCCCCTAAAATCAGGGACAAGGCAAGGCTGCCCACTCTCTTCATATCTCTTCAACATAATAATTGAAGTTCTAGCCAGAACAATAAGACAACTAAAGCAGATCAAGGGGATAGAAATTGGAAAGGAAGAAGTCAAAGTATCCCTATTCACAGATGATATGATAGTATACATAAGTGACCCCAAAAATTCCACTAGAGAATTCCTACAGCTGATAAACACTTTCAGCAATGTGGCTGGATACAAAATTAACTCAAAAAAAATCAGTACCCCTTCTTTTCATGAAAGATAAATGGGCCGAGAAAGAAATAAGGGAATCAATACCCTTCACAATAGCCACAAATAATATAAAATACCTAGGGGTAACTCTAACCAAGCAAGTGAAAGACCTGTATGACAAGAACTTCAAGTCCTTGAAGAAAGAAATTGAAGAAGATATCAGAAGATGGAAAGATCTCCCATGCTCATGGATAGTTAGGATCAACATAATAAAAAATGGTCATCCTATTGAAAGCAATATACAGATTTAATACAATTCCTATCAAAACACCAACGTAATAGACCAAAGGGACGTATGTATATATGGGGTCATATTTGGGTAATAGAATTATGAGCTAGCTTAGATGGGCTAGGATGGCACAACCCAGGCCTAGGCTTGATAAGATCCACATTGTGTCCATGTGTATTCATTTATAGTAGCGGGTTAAGGATTAACACCACTGACCAATTAAAGATAATGTAAATACTGATTAAACAATTTAATTAGTAATTTGTTTTTCTACACACACTAAATCTAATAAAAGAGAAAGTGGGGAAAATCTGAATCTCATTGGCACAGGTGACAACTTCTCAACAGAACACCAATAACTCAGGCTCTAAGACCAACAATCAATAAATGGGACCTTATGAAACTGAAAGCTTCTGTAAGGCAAAGGACACTGTCATTAGAACAAAATGGCAGCCTACAGATTGGAAAAAGATCTTCACCAACCCCAAATCTGACAGAGGGCTAATATCCAAAATATACAAAGAACTCAAGAAATCAAACACCAAAAAACCAAATAATCCAATCCAAAAAAAATGGGGTACATAGCTAAGCCAAGAATTCACAAAAGAGGAATCTCTAATGCCCGAGAGGCACTTGAAGAAATGCTCAACATCCTTAGTCATTGGGGAAATGCAACTCAAAAAGATTCCGGGATTCCATCTCACACCCATCAGAACGGCTAAGAGCAAGAACCTGAATGATAGCACATGCTGGCAAGGATATGGAGAAAGGGGAACACTCTTTCATTGCTGATGGGAATGCAAATTTGTACAACCACTTTGGAACTCAATCTGGCGAAATCTTAGAAAATTGGGAATTGTTCTACCTCAATAATCAGCCATACCTAGCTCCTGGGTATATATCCAAAAGATTCTCCACCAAACCATAAGGACACACCTCAACTATGTTCATAGCAGCTTTATTTGTAATAGCCAGAAACTGGAAACAACCCAGATGTCTTTCAACTGAAGAATGGATTAAAAACAAAAACAAAAAACTCTGGTATATTTACACAATGGAATGCTACTCAGCTATCAGAAATAAGGAAATCATGCAATTTGCAACCAAATGGATGGAACTAGAAAAGCTCATCTTGAGTGAGCTAACCCAGACTCAGAAAAATACACATGGTATGTACTCACTTATAGGTGGATATTAACCATATAGCACAGGACAACCATCCTACAACCCACAGACCCAAACAGACAGAAACCTAACATAACTATCCTATGAAAAACTCCACCCAGCAATGAGTCGTGGGCCCTGTTGCCTATTAGCAGAACACATTACACTAGCTGGGTATCAGGCCTCAGTACAAGAGGAAGCTCTTAGCCTTCATATGACTGATAAACAGAGGGGTTTGATATGTGGAGGCTCCCCTCATCTGAGGAGAAGGAGAGGTCGGAGATGGGGAAGAGAGAGGGAAGGTGAGGACCTGAAGGGGAAGAAGTAGGGGACTTTGATGGAGATGTATATATGTATATCTGAAAAAAAGAAAAAAATAACTGATACTCATAGTATGTACTCTCTAGAGCATAGATTTAGTCTGATCTAGTGCCCTTGTCACTCATGAGGCCATCCCTTAAAGTCTCATCCAAGTTGTTGTGCGTATCAGCAACATGTTCCTTTTTAGTGATGAGCAGTATTCCACTGTGGTTATCTACAACTGCTTGTCTAACCATTCATCTGAAAGGCATCTGGGCAACCTCCAAACAGCTTCTTACTGAAAAAAAAAAAAAAAGTCTTCTGTGGCTGTTGTGGCATTATAGACAGATGCTCCCTTGTTTTTTCATAAGGAGATAAGTTTTTATTTCCCTGTATGAGTGCCAGAGTATGATTTCTGACTTAATAGTAACTGCCAACTATTTTCTACTAATCCCTCTAATTCACTCACATTTCATCTGAATTTTAAAAGGGATCCAGGCTCTCCATGCCCTTGTCAGTATTTGGAGTTCTTTCTGGATCTTTGTCCTAGAAAATTGTGGTAGGTGTATTGTAAGGAATATGTAAGGGCTTCTGAAATGCAGACTCTTAAGGGGCATGCAAATCAGCCTGGTGCCTGGCAGCAGAATATGGACCTTTTCAAAGCTTGGGAAACTGAGACAAAGGGCTTTTGGATACTGGCTCTCTTCAAAAGAAGTTGAGTGGAGCTGAAATGGGAAGAGCCCAGTTGAAGTCATGGCTCTGATAGACAAGCAGCAGAGCTTTGTTGAGGGGCATGGCTGCAAAGCCTCAGAAACAACAAGAAAGCGCCCTGTGGAAAGGCATGGCAGGGGTAGCCAGTTACCACTACAGACCCTGCAAACTGTGAGTTACCAAGAGAAACCACAAGAGACAACACTCTATTTAAGGGATGTAGAGATGGAGCCCAAGAGCCAGAGAGAAAGAGAGAGAGACCCACTTGAGAGACAATGAGGTGTGAAACGAAGTATCCCATCTGCCAGTCATGAGGCCACCCTAATATGGCACGAGCCCTGAGGCAGTTAGAAGCAGGAGAATAGAAGCCTCGGCATATAAATTGGGAGGCAGAGTCCAAGAAAGACTCTTGCCACCCTGACACGAGCCAGTCCAAGGCTGGAAGAAAAGGCCTGCTGAGAGAAAATGTGTGAAAACCGTGCACTGAAGACATCGGGACTGAGAGCTGCCAAGCAAATGAATGAGACCCAAGAAGGCAAGCAGAAATCCAAGGCCATGGCAAAGACCTTGGAAACAGGCGTGAGGGTAACCCCTGTCACGTGAGGGTGTGACAGGCCCAGACAAGCAAATTAGCCCTGACAAGGCCTCAAGACCAAGGACTAAGCACAGCATCCGCCCTGAGGGGTTCAGCTAGTTCAAACGGTGGCCTGAGGTGTCTGTAGGCAGTCTCGGCTGACTAAAGCCAGCTCCAAGCTGAGCAGCTGAAGCAGCCTAGCCACACTAGCTGGTGAGCAAAGCTGGGCCCTGGGCCTGAGGAGAAAGCCTCAAAACCTAAGCTGAATTGAGGCACAGCCTGCCATAACAATGCCAGAGCCAGGCTGCTGAATACTGTTTGAGGTGTGCCTGCAGATAGAAGGCTGACCAAGTTGCCGTAAGGATCCCAGGCTTAATATCCTTTCAAAAGGGTTAGGGTAGGGTTGTTTAAGTGTTGTTAGGTATTAGGTGTTTATAGGTTATAGGTGCTTAGGTATTAATTATAGTTTAATAAAATTTTCGGCTGCAGTGTATAAAGATAGACCATCCTGGCTGTCATTGGCCTGATTCTGATGTTGACAGTCTTACCATGAGCATGGCGTCTGCCTGACAGGGGTCTTCAATGAAGCATCTATTCATGTCTTCTGCCCATGCTCCAGTTGGACGGTTCAGTATTATGAGTTTTTCTGCTGCTGAACTCTGAAATTTTCTTATGAGATCCAGATATTTACTCTTGACTTGAAATCATTTTCTCCTACTCTTGTAATGAGTCTTGTGGCTTGCTTTTTCATTCAGGACTAGTGTCCTCAATTTCACATTAGAAGATCAATTGTTTGTTACTGTTGCCATATAGTACTCCACTGTATTGTTAGTATCAAGACTTAATCATCAGTTGTACTATTGATAGATGCTGTTGAGTCCCTTGCCTTTACGAACCACGTTGTTATGGGCATTCTTGGGGTGTCTCCTGCTCACTCTACAAGTAGAATTTTTGCAAGAAATAGACCTACAAGTCCAATGTGTGGGTCCCTGAGTGTAGACTTCACCAGCTCCACTAGATAAGGCTGAATATGTGCCAGAGATATTATATCACACAATCACTGAAAGTCTCTGTTATCCCATGCTCTTGCAAACACTTGAGTTTGTCTAATTTCTTTTCCTGTTTTGTTAATTTGATGGCTGTGTAACATCTCATTTTGTTTGTATTTGCCTGTGTTTGCTTGTATTATAAGTATTTATATTTGCCTTGTGTGTAAATAAATACAAATACTTGTTTAATTTCCCTGTTGAGAATGAGCATTCAGTCTGCTTAGGCAGGTTCTTTATTTGATTCTCTCTCTCTCTCTCTCTCTCTCTCTCTGTGTGTGTGTGTGTGTGTGAGTGTGTGTGTGTGTGTGTATCTACCTGCACACGTATACCACATGTGTGGACATCAGAGAACTTTAGAATTACTTTTCTCCTTCCACCATGGAATCTGGACTCCTGGAGTCAAACTCAGGTCAGCAGGCATATGAGGCGAGCTCTTTTACCCTCTCCCATCTCACTGTCCCTGATTAAGTGTCTGGGTTTTAGGGTTTGTTTTAACCCATTTTGCTCTTGGGCCATTTGTCATTCTCTGTTGGTCATTAGAAGTTTGTAAGTTTTGTTTTGTTTCAAAAAGAATCTCTTGACACTGTGTGCATTGCAAATCTCTTCCTGTGTGTCACCTGTCTTTTGGGTCCCATTGGGATGCTTTTTGATCACCTATCATTTGAATAGAGTCAAATTCCTTCAACTTCTGTGCATAGTTGCAAACCTTGGACTATAAGAGACTCCACCTCCCCTGAGGGCAGGGTGCTTATGCCTCCTGCGTGTGTAGTCACAGTGTTTAAGAACATGGACACCCACAATACTACATGGATTCAAATCCTAGGGATGAAGCCTTGAGTGGTTCTTAAGCCTCTTTAAGCCTCTTTTTACTGGTTTGCTGATGAAGATTATATTGTTATTTACATCATTTAGCTGTGTTAGGAGATTGGTGAATCTATGGTAAGTGTGCTAAGTTATGTGATCATCATTGTGACAAGCTATCTGGCAGAAACAACTGATGAGAGAAAGAGTTTCTTCTGGTTCACAGTTCCAGGGGATATGGTCCATTGCAGAAGGGAAGGCATGGCAGCTGCTGTGTGGGGCTGCTGGTCACACCGAGTCCACAGTCAGGACCAGACAGAGGCAAATGCTGGCCTTTGTCTAGCAGTCTCCTTTTTATTCAGCTCAGGGCCCCGGTCAACATTAGCATAGATTTTCCAAACTCAGTTAAATCTCTCTGGAAACACCATGACAGACATGTTCTCAAGTGTGCTCCTTAGATGATTTTAAGTTTCATCAAGCTGACAATGAAGGTCACCAATCACTATTTGTGTTATATGCTGGTGTCCTAACACTTACCTTTATATTTAAATCTTTGACAACTAGAATTTTATGGTTATATATATATATATATTTTATTTAATTTTTAATTGATACTTTATTAATTATATTAGTATTTCAATTGCATAATTAATGTATTGTCTTGTTAATTAAAATAATTAACATAAAATTAATTTTATATATGGTATTAAGTATCAATCTATACTTTACATGAATAATCAATCTATTCAACACAATCTTTTTAAGTATTTGGAAGGATTTATTTTAGTTTTATTTATATATCTATGTGTATGTATGCAGTGCCTGCAGCGGCCAGAAGAGGGCATCAGACCCCTGTAGAGCTGGAGTAACAATAGCTTGTGAGCCACCTGAGTTGGATGATGGGAAATGAGCTCTACTCATCTGTAAACACAGTGCCTTAGTCAATGTTCTATTGCTGTGAAGAGACACCATGATCATGACAGCTCTTATAAGAAAAACATTTAATTGGGACTAGCTTACAGTTTCAGAGGTTTAATTCATTATTGTCATGGTGGGAAGTATGCGGGCAGCATGCGGGCAGACATGATGCTGGAGAGGTATCTCGCTTCCTGAAGTCAGCAGGAAGAGAGAGTGAGAGACATTGGTCTTGGCTTGAGCATTTGAAGCCCCAAAACACACCCAATGACACACTTCCTCCAAGGCCACACTTCCTGTGGTGGTTTGAATGGGCATGGCCCCCACAGACTCATGTGTTCAAATGCTTGGCCCAGAGGGAGTGGCACTAGTTGGAGTAGGTGTGGCCTTGTTGGAGGAAGTGTGTCACTGTCTAGACCAGGCTGGCCTCAAACTTTAAGTTAAGAAACCCACCTGCATCCACCTCCCAAGTGCTGGGATTAAAGGTTTGCACCAAGCCCCACCCATCATGAATGATATTTGACATCACGAGTTCTCCACCTCTTCCTTGGCAGATGTTACCCCTTTATTCGTCTGTGTATGAGGGAGAAGAAGGCTGGTCCTGCTGGCAGCCTCTGCATGCCAGAGGAGCACTCCACCACTGAGACACACCTCAAGCCTTCATATATCGCTTACATCAGTCTGTCAGACTTTGACAAATGAAATCTGCTGGGTCTTTATTGGAATTGCACTAAATATATGGATCAATTTGGGAATGCAAACATTTTTACATCATTTCCTTCCAATCTATGTTATATATAAACTTTTTGTCTCCTCTATGCTGTACTACACGTTTTACGTTTATTCCTGGCTATTTTATTTTATCGTCACTATTGTAAATGACGTCGACTTTAAGTTAAATTCCATCTGTGTGTTGTCCATGTAGAATATGCAACTAAATTTATGCTGGTTCCACATTCAGAGAGCTTTTATTAGTTCTAATAATACATTTTCTGATTCTCCAGAGATTCCTGTGTTACCATCCATCATCTCAAAATAATGACAGTCTGGTGATCCCAATCCTTATTTCTTCTTTTTCTTTATTGTGTATGATGTTTGTCTAGCTCTGTCAGTGGAGACCTTTGGTATATCTTAGAGAGATGTCATCACTGCAGGCAAGGAGCCTGGTTGTGTTTTCTGTCTAACAGAGAATATTCCAAAGCTTCACCTTTAGGCGTGGTATTTAGAGTAAGGTTTTCGGGCTAACATGCATTGAAGTCTTTTATCCTTGGTTCCTAAAGAATTTTTTAAAGAAGTATAAATAAGCATTAGGTTTTATTAAATTTTGTGTCTATTATAATGACCTTACTATTCTCTTCTTCATATTGTTAGTGTAAGGAATCGCAGTCATTTTTGTTTTTTTAATGCTCTTAGATTAAAGCAACCTTATGTTCCTTGTGTAAATTAGCTCAGGGCATATTAGCATGTTTCTGCATCACAGAACTCTGTTTGCTGATATCTGGCTCAGAATGATTTGCCTGTGTTCCTCAGTGAGGTCTGTCTGTTTCCTTTCTCACTCTCTTCTTATCAGAATTTCTGCTAAAGATTATGCTAGGCTCATGAAATGGGCTGGGGCATGTTTCCTCTTTGTCTAGTTTGGAGACACTGACTTCTTAAATGCTTACAAGAACTCACCAACAAAATCATGTGGGAGGATCTGGCATTTTCTTTAAAATCCAAATAATAATAACTCCAGGACCATGCAAGCTTTAGATTTCTTCCTCAGTCAAGCTTATATTTCTCTTTAAAATTTTTTATCTGAATTTCTAGATGAAGTCTTTGCCCAAATTATTAACACTAAGCTGTTTGTTCCTCCAACTGACATTTTACATCTTGCAGCATCTTAAGCGTGTTCTCTTATTTTTAGATTATTTTTCTGTTACTCATCCTCAGTTTACTTCAGGTCTTCTCGGCCAGAGGCAGCTTTGCCCTATGATGAAGTTGGCCATGTCCAAGGACCTTATCTGATGGTCATTACTGGGGACAGGACAGGGGCAGCACACAGTATGTCGTTTCAAGGGACTCTCTGAGCACCCTACCGTGAGCAAGCCCTCTTCCCTACCTCCAGCACCTTAGCAACCAGGAATGGTCCACAGCCCAAAACCTCAGCCATGCTGAAGCCGGAGCTATGTTCCAGCTTATTAATTCAGCCTTTCTTCTCTTCTGGGAACAGCACTTAGCGCTAGACTCTTCCCGCTGAGCACTGCTTTCGCTTCATCCTCATAAATATTTTTAACTTTAAATATGGAAAAATCAACTCTTTCTCGTGTACAGCTCTGCAAGATGCAACAGTGTATAGAGATGTGTAACTGTTCCCGCAGCCAGGGCTCCACACTGTCCTCACCCAGGATACACCTGCATGCTGCCCCCTTGTGGTCACTGTCCCTCCAACACGGGCAGTCAGCCACTCACCTCCCTCTGAGCTGATAGTTTCCAGGATGCCATATGCTCACTTTGAGCATGACTCCCAAAGGCAGGGGTTGGGAACCCAAACCCCAGGGCAACAGGTGTTGGGAGGTGGGCCCCAGTGGGGGATGGCTAGAACACGAAGTCTCCAAGCTCATGATTAGATAAGCAACAACTCAAAGCGTCACCTTCCACACCAGGACGCACAGTAGGAAAGCCCTTGCCAGATGCCACCACCTTGATACTCCAGAACTATGAGTTACCCAGTCAGTGGCTTCATGTGGTATCAACACAAAGACTAAGATATCATAGAAACAAAACCATAAAGTGTCCATTGTGGAAAATGGCATCTTTCAGTTAACACTTGGAGCCTCACCGTGCTATAATATAAATCAGTCTTTTGTTCATCTAGGATTGCTGGGTAATATTTTCATGTGCTGTTCTCAGCGTTTATCCACTCACACATTTAAGAACTTTCAGATGGCTTTTCCCCCATTCCTCAGGATTTAATGAGTAAATCAGCTGTTCGTATACAGGTTTCTGTGGAGGTCGTAAGTTTCTCTACTTAACCAGGGATAGGACAGCCAGAGCCCAAGGTAAATGTGTGGCTAACTTTACAAAACTCTGTCAGACTGTTTTCCAGAGTGGCGGAGCCATTTTCATTCTCATCAGCAAAATCAGTGCACCCTGGTTGCTCTACAGGCAATGTTTGTGTTTATTGGCAAATAGAGGAGATTTCTATTCTCACTTTATGTCAGTCTTTCTACGAGACACAGGCACATTTTAGTCTTAAGCTGTGCTTCCCTAGTGACTGATGGTGAATATCTCCTATGTGTGTGCCTCTCTTACAACTTCTTTAGTGGGATATCTCTTCAAATCTCTGTCCATGTTTTTGTTACATTGTGGGGGGTTTTGCTGTTTGCATTCTTCTAGCAACTTTATCAGGTTCTCACTGGCTTCAAATAAAAAATAAATGGCTTTCTAACTTTGACTCCTCATAAAAGAGTCACCAAAACCAAGACAGTAAACACGCCCCAGCTTTCTTAGGAACTCCTCCCTCCTTCCCTGCCTTGACTCAGGCAGCCACTGCCCTTTTGCTGCAGGTTTATTTGAATTTTCTAGAAAGTCATAAAACATGAAACCGTACAGTGTGCACTGTTTTGCTTACTTATTTTATTTATAAATTATTTCCAAGAGTCCTCCATATAGCTGTGTATATCTACAGCTCATTTCTTCATATTACTCAGCCCTACTCCACTATACAGGTTCAGCTCAGGTTGAGGATCCTTTACTCATTTAAAGGAGAGGAGCTTCCTAACCTCTGAACCATAAACTAAATAAGCTCTTTTCCTTTCTAAATTATCCAGAAGCTGAACGAAGACAATCATTTAATTAGCTTGAATGGCTTTTTTTTTTACTATAAATAAACTTTTAAATAATTATTTTGGTGACATTTAAGAACTTAGGGTCTGGCAAGATGGCTCAGCAGACAAAGGCAATTGCTGCCAAGCCTGAAGACCCAAGTTCAGTCCCCAGACCCACATGGTAGGAGAAAACAGACTCTTGAAAACTGTACTCTGACCTCAGCACATGCATTTTAGTGCCCGTGAACAAGTGTCACACACAACTAATGTATGAAAAAAAAAAAGCTTTTAAAGGCCTAAAGGCCTCAGTAAGTACCTTTAGTGTTATACAAAAAAATAAAATCACAATTTTGCAGACTGTAGAGCATTTATCTTTTCAGAAAAAAATGAAGAACTTGGATTTTTGGATCAATTTAAAGCCCATCAGGAATCACTTTGTGGGCCAAGGACACACCTGGAGAACTGCAATTCTAGAAAGATACGAAGGGCCACTACGCACAGAGAAAGGTTCCCAGGGTCTGAAAGGACCGGGAAGGGGGTGTACAGCCACACGGGGAGTGCTGACCTCAGCTCCTCCTTCCCACTTGGCCATTCACAACACTCATTCTGCAACACTCATTCTCACACACATGATCTCATTCCCTTCTCCAGTTTCCACCACGGGCTGGACACTGTTACTATTTCATCGTGAGTATTACTGGCACTGTTGGTAGTTGGTCTTGTTTGTCAACCAGACTCGGGGTAAGAAATGTCTTGGGGACTGGAGAGATGGCTCAGTAGGTAAAATTCTTATCATGCAAGCACAAAGACCTGATTTTAGATCCCCAGCATCCATGTTTAAAAAACCGGATCCAGTGGCACATGCTTGTAATCCCAGTACCAGGGAGGTATACACAGGCAGATCCCTGAGGCTCACTGGACAGAGACCCTAGCCTAACTGCTGAGCCCCAGGTCCCAGTGAGAGGCACTGATCCAGAAAACAAGTGTGACACCTGAGGAACGACACTTGAGGCCGTACTCCAGCCTCCACACACAAGTACAGGGATGTGTGTGTGCAGGTACACTCCCACACACCAATGCACCTGTACATATACACCTACACATATGCACAGGGGAAAGAAAGAAACACAGGAAGGAAGGAAGGAAGGAAAGAAGGAAGGCTGGGTCAGCTTAGGTGAGAAATTCCTGTGTGTCTGCAGAAATGTTTCCACAGAAAATTGCTTTGTGGGGAAAGACGAACCCTGAAGATAGGCTGTACTTTCCAACAGGCTGTCAGCATTGGGGGTAGGGTGGAATGGAGCTGCCAGCAGGCAGCCCTGGTTCTCTGTCAAGCCCCTTCTCCCTGGAGTACATGGAGCCCAGCTACCACACTTGCTGTCAGACTCTACATTCTTCAACCTTTCAAAGCAGACTCAATGCCAGAGTCTCTCTCAGGAAGTCCCCAGGCTGTCTGACAGCACTACATTGGAACCACTGAGGGGTCCCCACTTCCTGGATTAGGGAATTGGCTTTCAGCTTCGACAACATGCCCACAGCCATGGCTAGATGACCCAGCCCTTATAGCCACCCCAACAAATCCTCTTTTACATTTACACACACATTTTTATTGGTTCTATTGCTCTAGAGAGACCTGCCTAAGACAGGCACTGAGGCTTAGTGGGGTTTGTGTGCCCAAAGTCTCATGAGGGAGTAGGGGGCTACAGAGGTAAGATTTGATCCTGCTTTGTACCATATCCCACCTCCCAATATATCCATTTTGTACCTGATTGATGGTACAGCCCAGTCATTTTGCTTCTTGGGCATTTTTACCAGCAGGGCTGCTGTAAAATGAATGTGAGTATGCTTGCTTTCTAGAACTCAGCTCTTGTTCTTGTGCCTTTAAGTCATTGCTGAGGTTTATGGTTATTGCAGCTTTATGGTCTGCTAGTGGGGTATCTGTGATTATCTGATCGCTCCCTGGAGGGACCCTGCTTCTTCTCATGGCCAACTCACCTCCTAGAAACAGCCATGGCAGGTAGGTGGGGTGGCCCTTGTTTGGCTCTGCCTGAAGAAAGGGGAGACTCCATAAACCTGTGTCTGGAACAACAGTGAGAAGCGGTATTTATTGGTGCAACTGGTCCGATGGAGACGGAGAACTGATTAACCTGAGAGTCAATATGAAGCCTGGATTGAGACAATATCTTGGAGATGTGCAAAGCTCACCTGGAGCGTCTGTGAGGGAGAGTCCAGATTAGCTAAAGAGGGTAGACTTTGCTCTGAAAGTGAGCAACTCCACCCTGTAAATTACCAGCCCAGATAAAATCAGGGGAGGGGCAGGAGAGATGGCTCAGAAGTTAAGGGCACTGGCTGCTCTTTCAGAGGATTCAGGTTCAATTCCCAGCACCCACATGGCAGCTCACAACCACCTGTAACCCCAGCCCTGGCGTTTCTCCCTTTCACTTCCCCTTCCCCTCTCCTTCTTCCTCTCCCCCTTCCTCTGTGGTCCTCTTGCTAGAGACCGCCATTCATGCGCATGCTGGGCTTTGCCACTGCTGGGAATGTCTCTGGATTCGAGTCTGGGCCACTGTGGGAATTCCTAAGCCTACCTTTGCTACAGGCAGGCACACAGAAGGCTTCTATGCACAAAACACAAAGAGAGAACAACTTTCTATCTAAACAAGGGACTCCTCTTGAAAGGCAGGCATTCTTTGCCACTCCTCTGGTATCTCTGACATCATTGATCCCTCTCAAAACGTCGCTGGTTGATTAAAGGAAAGAAAGAATCTGTCCCCTCAGTCTCCCCGCATTGCTGCTGTTTAGCTATTTGCTCCCCACCTCTAGGCAAGGAGTTACATAGACCTTCCAGCTACTCTCTTCTCCAAGCTCCAGCATCTTCCAATCAGAGAGTGGTTACCAAGGGAACCACAGGTATCAGGCTGTCTTCATTTCCTGAATTAACGTCTCCTCTACACTGGGGGAAAAAAAATCTGTCCCAGAGCATTCTAACAATTTACAACTTGTTTAAACTCTGGTCACACTCACTCTTCCACACAGGGGTCAGCTTTCCTCCAGGGTAGTTTAAGCTTGCTCTTTTGACTAAGATGTTCATGGTGCTTCTGAAATTTTGTTATGGCATTAATTTGGCTAACTGATCCCTACTGAGATGGGGATGGCAGAGTAGGAAGACAATTAACTCATTTTATAGTGGCATAAGAAGGTTTGAGTGAGGTAGAGTGTTTGGTACAGGGTAGGGACTCAATAAAAAAGCCATTCTGGACCTGGAGAAGGTCCAGTGAGTAAAGTACTTACCTTGCAAGTGCAAGGACCAGAATTCTGTCCCCAGAACCCATGTAAAAACCTGTGTGAGGTGACGTGCAGCTGCCATCCCAGTGATGGCAGGAGGGGAGGCACCCGTGGATCCCAGAGCCTGTCGTCCAACCAGCCTGCCCTATTGACTAAGTTCCAAGCCAATCAGAGACTCTGCCAAGAACAAAAGATGGAAGACACCAGAGGAGGGACACCTGAGGTTGCCCTCTGACCTCCACATGTGTATACTCCACACACATATGTATACTTGTGCATTCACCCAGCTGTGAACACATACACACAAAGCCACTCTGCGGAGCTCAGTGTGGTTACGGCTAGCAGGAAGAAGATACTGGGATCAGAGGAGATGTCCCTGAGCTCAGCCATGCTTTCAGACGCTGGGATTTTGAGGTCTGCCAGTCTGCCTTCCATGACCTTCTTCAGTAGGGAGTGTCCCTCTATGGTCCTCCTGATAGAGATTTCTGTAAATGAAATCACGCAATGTGTACACCTTCAGGTCTGGCTTCTTGCACTTTGCACCTTTCACGGTTTTGGAGATTCATCCACGTGGCTGTATATATCGCTAGCTCGTTCAGCCTAGTGTTATGGTGCAAAGTTCCCCCTATGTGCCTATCAGTTCACCTGCTCATGAACATTTAAGTTGTTTCCAGTTTGGGGCTGTTACAAATAAACCTCTGGATAGGGAGTCTGGGAGACGGTTTGGTGAATAGAGCACTTTCACCTTGCAAATGTTAGGACATGAGTTCGGATCCCTAGAAACACCCTCCTCCTCCGTAAAGTCAGCTGAGGTAGTAGCCTCAAGAAACCCAGCACATTTATGGGCAGGTGAGAGGTGGACACAGAAGAATCCCTGAAAGCTCCAGGGCCAGCTAGCGGGTGTACACAACAGCAGCCAACAAGAGGCCCTGCCTCAAACACTGAGGAAGTTAAAGACTGACACAGGAGGTTGTTCTCTGACTGCCACATATGGCACACATATGTATACACACACACACACACACACACACACACACACACACACACACACACACCATACACATAGTCAGACAAGGATTTTCACTGGGCACATTCATATAAAGGTCCTATATATTGGTCTGGTGTGTATCTCTCACACACATACTCCCCTGTGTGAATGTCTAAAGGTGGCATGGCAGATCCAATGATAGATACACGTCTAGTGTTTTTTTTTTAAACTGCCTAGCTGCTTCCTAAAGCCCCCATTTCATGCCCGCTGACGCTGTATTGGCACTCCTCCCTTCCCCCATCCCCTGGCAACATATAGTGTTTTGCTGCTAGTCATTCTGACGGGGACCCGTGGGTGAGTAGCATCGTTCCGCTTGTGGCTTTCCTTTGAGTATTCCTGGTGACTGATAATGTCAAGCATCTTGTCATCCAGATACCTTCTGTGGGAGGTGTCTGTTCAAATCTCAGCTGTGCAGCTCGCCAACTGGAAACCTGCAAGCAAGTAGCTCGACCTCTCAACCCTGTGAAGCAGAAGACACTGACAGCCTCTGTTGGAGAAGAGGTTGTCTGGTAGAAGCTTTATGGTGCATCTTAGCCTCCTCCTTTAAAAACATATTATTTTATGGGTGCACAAAGGCCATGACAGACATATGTAGGTCAGGGGACAACTTTGTGGAGTCTGATCTCTCTGTCCACTGTTAGGTGGAGTTGCTGGATCAAACTCGGGTCATTGGGCTTGCAAGGCAAGCCCTTTACCCACTGAATCATCTCACTGGCCCTTCCCTCTTCTCTGAAAGCACCACTTCCGGTGGGCGGCTTCTCTGAAAGCACCACTTCCGGTGGGCGGCTTCTCTGAAAGCACCACTTCCGGCAGGCCGCCGGTTGGGGATTTAGTTCGGTGGTAGAGCACTTACCTAGCAAGTGCAAGGCCCTGTGCAAGGGTTCAGTCCTCAGCTCTGAAAAAAACAAAAAGTACCTCTTCTCACTATGTGCACATGCTCGCAAGTGGACAGACGCACAGGATTCAACTCTTCTTCCAGATGGAGAGGTTTAAAAATAGGCATCAGGACTTGAGTCACATTTTTCTGGGTACCCAGGGACTGAGAGTGTGTGTGTGTATGTGTGTGTGTGTGTGTGTGTGTGTGTGTGTGTGTGTGTGTGTGTGT
>CAJQZJ010001750.1:9825048-9885370 GCA_907164525.1 Lophiomys imhausi | reverse complement strand
GTGTGTGTGTGTGTGTGTGTGTGTGTGTGTGTGTGTGTGTGTGTGTGCGTGTACGTGTACATGTTCATGTTCATGTTCCTATACACACACATGTAGAAGCCACAAGTCAATGTTGGATGTCTTCTTCAACTGCTTGCCATCTTATATTTTGAGACAGGTCTCTCACTGAACCTGGACTGGAGGCCCCCTAATTCAGCTTGATTAACTACCACCAAGTCCCAATGATCTTGTCTCCACCTCCGTAGGGCTGAGATTAAAATGCAAAGCACACCCCACTTTTTACATAGGTCCTGGGATGGAGCTGGGGTCCTCACACTCACACAGCAGCTGGGAAGGAGCTGGGGTCCTCACACTCACAGCAGGCACGCTACTGACAGAGCCATCTCCCAGTCTCCAGGGAATGTTTGTGACAGTCTGTCTCTTGGGCCCTTTTAAACCACTGCCAAAAGACACTTGGTATAATTTTTTTTTGGAATTTTCCTTTTGCTATGAATTCCAACCTGTTTCCCAGGTAAGGGCTGTCTATGCAAGGCAGACAGAACTTGGGGGAGGGAAATTCACTGAGCTGCCTAGGAAGCCTGCTGAATCTCTGAGTCAGCTCACTCCTGTACTCCACATCCCTGCCCTCAGAGGGAGGGATAAACGAATCCATCACCTCCTAACTCCAATCAGCTCCAAGGTCCAGCCTCTCTCCTGCCCCAGTTTCTCAGGTCTTAGCATCACAAATGTGTAGCCCTGACTTTAGAAGACCTGTGTGATCCCACAGGGGAAAAGGAAGGGATCTGGCCAGCTGGTTAGATGGCAGGGACAGCAATGGATCCCAGTGGGAGAAAACGACAAGCCAGTCCCACTCAGGATGGCCGTACACATCACTGGACTTAGGGACAATGGTCCTCGAACACTGCTTACTGACTATAGTCTTCATGATCCTAGAAAAGCAAGTTCTCAGCCCCAACCTGGAAACTCTGGAGATGGCCTCACAATCTCCCCCAACAAACCTTCCAGGGGGTTCTGGTCTAGCTCAGTGTGGGGACTGCTGGCCTTGCAAAAGGGAGTTATAGGCCAAGGGGATAGCTCTAACAAACCTCATGTCTTTGCAAGGACATAGGCAGAAGCCAATGAGGTCAAAGGCACAAGCTTGAGAGACATAACAAAGTAGCCTGGGGCTATGGAGATGGCTCAGTTGGAAAAGCATTTCCCTTCAAACACCAAGGTCCGGAGCTGGCTCCCTAAAACCCATGTAAAAACCTAGGCATGCTGATGGGCCTTTGTTGTCCCAACTCTGGGAATTCAGAGACAAATGGATCCCTGGGGCTCAGTGCTGGCTAGCCTAGATCATTTGGAAAGTCCTATAATAATGAGAGACCTTGCCTCAAACACAGAAAATATAAAAAGTGGGCACTGGCTGAAGAGCAACATCCAAGGTGATTCTTCCAGTTTCTACAAGCACAGGCACATATGTGCATCTTGACCTATATGTGCATCTGCATATACACATATATGTACATGCAACAGAAGGAAGGAGAGAGAGACATGGAGGGGAGGGGAGGGGGGAAGAGAGGGGAGGAAAGGGGAGGGGAGGGAGGGGGGAAGAGGGGGAGGAAAGGGGAGGGGAGGGGAGGGGAAGGAAAGGGAGAAAAGGGGAGGGGAGGAAGAGAGGGGAGGGGAGGGGAGGGAGGGGAGGAAGAGAGGGGAGGAAAGGGGAGAGGAAGAAAGGGGAGGGGAAGGGAGGGGAGGGGAAGGAAAGGGAGGGGAGGGGAGAGGAAAGAAGTTAGGTCACATTCTGCCTCTGCCACTTCTTAGTTGGGTGAAACAGTTACCTGAGTCACTGCCCTCTTGTTATTTCTAAGTCTCCTTCTTCTCTGGTCAAAGCTAGGGGGGGAAGTCTGGCCTTGAGGCGTCAGAAGGATCGTTGTGCATGAAGGGAAGGAACAGTTCTAATCACTTGCCCAATGACAGTAATTCCTTGCTCAGGGACTGTGCCAGCCTTGGCAGCCCTGCCCTCTTCAAGCAGATAGATTGTCACGCTAACTTCTCAAGTCTAGTAGACCATCCTTGAAAGAGGCGTCCCATTTGCAATGGGTTCCCTGATACCTTACAACCCTGGGTGTTTATGGGTGTGTTACTATGACAATGTCCATGCCCCTGACGTACAGAGAAGCCCAAGCAGACCAGGGTGGGAGCCAGCTCCCTGGACGTTAACACAATGTTACAGTCTGGTGAGATCCTTATTTCCTCAACTCCAGCAGGTATCTCAACACTATCCCAACTAACTTGGGGGCACACAAACTCCTGCTGGATGACCCTCCCTTTTCCAGGGGCCTCTTCCACTCCACCAATTGCCTTTTACTCTGACCCCTGCTCTTCAGTCCGCCAGCCTTTCCACCCGCTACTGCCTGTCCCTTCCCCCCCTCCCTACAACTGCACCCTCCCCAGAGTTGCAGCCCTCCAGCTCCCTGCCCTAAGCTCTCCCCACTGAGCTGGACTCTAAAAGCTGAGCAGAGAGAGAACAGGGCTGCAGAGCACCTATGGAAATATTCCCCACTTCAGTCTACCAACCATCCCAACTCAAGGAAATCTCTCATAGGGACACCTGGTTCTCACTTTTTTTTCTGGGGACTACCCCTGCCACCTGTTGAAGGGCCCCTAATTTCCCTACCACTACCTCTCTTTAATCTCCTCCTTTCTCAGGGTCTTGTTGACCCTGAATACTCCCTGCCTTCTGAGATGCCAATGGACAGTTCTTGAATCCCAGCTAGCTTGTTCTGCAACACAATTTAATTTACAGCTTTCCATCTTCCAGAATATTTGAGGTGGGAGTGGGGAGTGAGCTTTCACTTGGAAAAAAAATTTAAGCCTGTTTATAGCATTTTCTTAAACAAAAGAGCAGCCTGATTTCTGTCAGGTAACCCTCCACACCCCCACCTGGAGTTTAAAAGTGGCTGCAGGCATTCCTGGTTTTAAACAGTAATTTTTCCCCTTGCTATTATACATTTGCAATGCACCGAAACCCCTGGAAATTCCTCAAGTTTTTATTAAAAATTCCAGATGGTGCAGCGGAGACTTCAGATGCTACAGCTTCTGTTAACAACAGGAGATTAATAATCAACTGACTGGGAGTCAACATCATCTGGATCCATGAAACAACAGAAGAAGAAAGGAGCAGAGCCACACAGCGAGTGAGACACAATCCATGAAATCAGCGAGGCCTGAGTGTGAACCCCGAGTCTTCTTCCATGTATAGCTGAAGTCACATGACAACTCTGTGCCTTGGTTTCCTCATATTTTTCAAAATAAAAAAAGTGATATAACTCTGCTATAATGCTATATGTGCACTCTTGAAAAATTTCTGTACCCAGGATGAACCAAGTGTGTGTATGCCAACCTATAGTGGAATATTATCCAGCCTTGAAAGGGAAAAGGGTTCTGACACATGCCACAATATGGATGAACTTTGAGGGCATTACGTTAAGTGAAACCAGCCCAACACACACTGTCTTAGCTCCTTTTCCTGTTGCTGTAATAAAGACACTGTGACAAAAGCAACTTGAAAGAGAAAGGGTTTCATTTCAGCTCACAGTTTCATATTGCAGCCCTTCATAGCTGGGAAGTCACGGCAGCAAGAACCCAAAGGAGATAGTCACGTGACAGCTGTAGTCAGGCTCAGAGAGCAATAAATGCATGCATGCACGCTAGTGCTCGATTATGTTCTCCACTATTACACAGCCCAGGATCCTCCACCTAGGGACTGGTGCCGCCCACAGTGGGTAGATATCCCCACCTCAAGTAATGTAATCAAGACAGTCCCTTACAGACGAACCCATGAGCCAGCCTAATCTAGGCCTGATCTCGCTGTTGAGACTACCTTCCCAGATGATTCGGAACTGCATCACATCGACAGTTAAAACCAACCACCACAGATGCCAACGGACAAGTGCTGTATGAGTCCACTTTAATAGGAGATCTAGACAAGGAGAATTCATAGAGACACAAATAGAACATGCTGGTCACCAAGAGCTGAGGGAGGAGGGAGTATTGCTTAAAGGGTGCATAGCTTTCAGCACAGGAAGAGGGCAAGTGATGTATGGATAGAGAGCTACAATGGCAACACAAGAGCACACGTGTTTTCCGCACCCCTCTGCTGCTGTGTATAAGTGGTCAAATGGCAAGTTTTATATGACATATTCAGTGTCACAATTAAGGAAAATAAATAAGTCACCATGCCAAGTACAAACCAGAGCTTATGGAAACAATGCTTTGGAGTATATCATTCTAAAATCTCAGCAGTGACCTAACTTTTTTTTTACATAATTGCCAATATTGTTTGATACACGTGAAATGATTTACATATAAATACAACATACAAACACACAGTAAGCCTGGCACTTAGCAGTAAGTGCACAGCACACATGGCGTATAAACACCGCAGGTGCACACTACAACAGGCATGATGCTCAGCCCTGCTAAAGACCTTCTGTTTGCTCGCAGAAGAGAGCTGCAAAGAGCAGTATCTTTAGGGGTTTCTGTCAAGAGGAGAGAAGAGGAATCTGAAATCAGAACAGAAGTTGGGGCCCCAGATTCAGTGGCTTGTAACATACAGGGTGAGCTGAGGAAGCTATGACAAAAACACCTGCAAAAGCACTTAAAGGGGGAACAGTTTATTTGGACTCGTGGATTAAGGGGGTACAGGCCATGTTGGTAGGGAAGGTGAGGCAAGAGAGTGAGGGAGCTGGTCCCATTGCATCTGCAGTCAGGACACAGACAGATGAATGCTGGTGCCCAGCCCACTTCTTGTTTTTCCATTTTTAGTCAGTCTGGGTCTCCAGGCCCATGGGTGGTGCCACCACCATTCGGAGTGTGTCTTCCTTTCTCATTTGAACTTCTCTGGAAATCACCCACTTCTTCTGGAGTCACCCCCAAAAAAAAGGTGCCTCCTATTCAACTCTACATCTTGTCAAGCTGACAGTGGAAAGGAATCATCACAGAGTGTGAACTCTCCGTCCATTTCGACATATCTCAGTGCAGCTAGGTATGGTTTTCTGTGCTCATAAGCTGTCGTCTTTATGTAATATGAGACATCAGCAACTGCAAAATTAATATGTTGCTCAAAGGGGGCCCCCGACCCATGACCACATTGAAGTGAATTCATGATACCAAAATAAATGCAGAAGTACAGCTGGAATCACCATGATTATATAGTATGATATGTGTGAAGCTCCAATGAGCCTGGGATATACAGAGTACACATATACATGTAATAGAACCAGTTTTTCTGACAGGAAGAAGGATGTTCCAAAGGGAGACTTGTGTGCTCCCTTTTTGGCTATCAGACCCCAAGAAATTATAATTTCTCCAGGAATCTCATACTGGGCTAAGCAGAGGCTGAGGCCTGGGAATGGGGGTGGGGGAGCAGCCAAAGGAGGAATTTATCTCCTGGAGAAAGTCTTGCAACTTTTCAGATGACCTTGCAGGAGATATTGGAGCTGAACTGACCATGCTGAGCAAGATCACACCTTGACTGCAGGCTCTGAAGACCCTCATGCTGGGACCCTGGAGACAGAGTTGAAGTAGTCACTGAATCTCTTTGTCCTCCTTCCCAATGTGGTCACATTGAATAGATTTCCTTTTTAATAAATGTCTTTCACTATTTGGCTGGTTGTAACTGGCTTATTGAGGTAGGTGGCCAAGCCCTGACTTGGTAGAGTTCCCAGGGCACAGACTCTAACCCTAACTCCAGTAACAGTAGCTGCTCAAAAATGATAGCAGGGATCTCTCACTGAGATGGTAACAGTGGACATTGGGTTCCATGGCTGTTCACATACCTGTTTCCAGTGAGTGAGGCAAGCAGGGAAACCCCGCGATCATCTTAAAGATGGTGAAATCGAGGCTTAGAAAATCTGAGATAACCTTCAAGATCTCACGGAACTCGAGTATAAGATGATTTACACAAACACATACACACAAACACACACATACACATACAAACACACATACACACACATACATATACACACATACACACAAACACACACACATACTCACAAATACACACACACACATACACACACACACATACACAAGTTGTATTTGACTCACGGGTACCTTTATGTAATCACTTTACCCAAAGCTATCAGCAAAGGGTTCTCTTCCTTCAGAGAGTTTAAGCCCTTCTTAAAAGGCAGAGGAAATGGGTAAAACTTTCCATTCTGTCTGAAAAAGCAAGACTAATTTTTCTGGTGGTTGCTATTGACTTGGAAAGAGCGGATCTGCCCATCAAATGGCATTTTACCAGCTGATCAATTTGGTGTCATTCTCATTGAATTAAGTCAAATTGAAATGTAATTCCCTTCCCGGAACAAATCCCCAGGCAAGGATTCACTGCACCAGAAGTATTTGACCTTGTGGTTGCTACCTAGAGGGCCTTCTGGAAGTCTGGGAACAAGACAGGGGTCTGCAGAGCTCATATTCTTCTGGACATGGCCCACTCAGCAGACTTCAGGGCTAAGGTGCTGTTCACCCCTAGGCCATCAGAAGTATCTATCTACAAGGCTTCTGATGATCCCTGCAAGATTCATGATCAGATACCTGAGTATGAGCTTACACCTTGGAAAACTAGCTGGCATAAGGGTACAAGGATAACTTGTAAAGTCCTTAGCATAGTAGCCAGCTTTGTAAGAATTAGGAAAAGGTGCCCCCATTGGGGTGGCAATATCATAAACAGGGCTACACACAATACAGGGTGGTGGGAGGAGAGAGAGAGAGAGAGAGAGAGAGAGAGAGAGAAAGAGAGACAGAGACAGAGAGACAGAGAGAGAGAAGGAAGGAGAGAAAGAGGGAAAGGCAGGAGTTACTAGCCATGAGGCTGGAGAGAAGGCTGTTGCCAAGGATTTCAGTTTGATTCCCAACCAATTCCTACCTGGGCCCTCTAGCCTCAGCTCCCTGGAGCAATGACTCAGCTCTGCCCAACATGTTCAGGCTCCAAAGTCTCCAATGTTTTCTCACAAGGCTTTGGAGGCCTTAAAAATGAGCCCAAGTACCCAGGAGTCAAACATTCTCTGGTCAGAACTCCCCACTAACTGGGATAATGTGTTCATGGGCAACCTGCCCTTCAATGCTCCTTGCCTTACACACCAGGAGACCTGGCACCAAGCATTGGCACAGCTGAGCTTCTCCGAGCTTCAGACCCTCATCTATGAAGCAGTGGAATGTCACTTGCCAACAGCACTGGTGCATGATGACAGAACCCACAAGCATGGCTGCCTGAGATAGTCAGGTCAAAAAAATCCACAAGGAGGATGAAACACAGCATCTGTCAGCACCAACCAAGAGCTCGCCTGAAAATGTGATCCAAGAGTTTAGGAAGAATCCAAACACCAATCGCAATGGCTTGGCTATAGTTGGAGGGAAGAAAGGTTGGGAGAGAAGGAGATGATGAGAAATGAGGAAGTAGAGACCTAATTAACTCAATCAGCTGGCAAAAGACTGCAGGAACGGAGAGAGTATGCCTGGCCTGGAGCAGAGACAAGCAGGGCCCAAGCATCCAAGGTTAGCTGTATTTATACTGCGATAAATTCACAAACTTATGCCAGGCTTAGAGGCCTCTTAGCAGCTAACCCACTCAGGCTCCTCTCAGACATGTCCAACCTCTCATCAACCTTTCTCAAGCTGCAACAATCCCTGGTCCCAGGGTTCTTATAGAGACTAAATAGGAAAGTGCCTGGCACATATGGCAGGCAAGTGAATGAACTAACACCCCCTTGCCCTCACTTGCTTTTCTCCTACAACAGCAGCCAATATCAAGTCTTTGTGGCCACAAAAGCATCACACTCCAAATGATCCCAATGTCCTCATTCTTCCCTTCCTTGGTTCAATATTCTGCCCTCATCCATGTATCTGCCATGTTCCTCCACACCCAAGGGAATGTCACTTTACTGTACACATGCCTCTGTTCTATGCCTAGTAAGGAGGGCAAGGTTTACAAAGCATTGATGCCCTGGGCAATGACAGAAAGGTGAGGGTATGAGAAGGGGATGCTACAATGGTCTTCCCATCTCTCTCCTATATGCTAAAAAGATCAGATGATGACAGATCTCACCAGAGTCTCTCCAGGGACTGCCCTCTGCTACCCAGAAAAGGTCACGCTCCCCTCCTGAAGACATCTCTTCTTCTCTGTATCGGTTACTTTTCTCATTGCCATGACAAAACAGCTGAGAAAAGTGACCTAAGGAAGGAAAGATTTGTTATGGATCATGGTTTAGGAAGGGTTGTACCCACAGTTCATTGTGACAAGAAGGCACAGTCACAGGGGTAGGAGGAGGTAGAGGCTCACACTGCCACAGTCAGGAAGCAGAAGAAGATTAACTCCAGTGTCCAGCTCGCTTTCTCCTTTTTATTTAGCCATGGATCCCAGCTTGTGGGAGGGACGACCCACATCCAAGTTAGTCTTCATGGCTCAGTTGGAGTCTCTCTGGAAATGTCCTCAAAGGCAGGTCCCAAGCTGTGTCTCTTAGGTGGTTGACCATAAAGATGGACCTCCAGGCTTTCCCAGCAGACCACTCCAGCCCCATAGCTGGCCTCTTATGGGGCTGACTCTGACCTCTGTTACACTATTATCCAAGTTCCGTGATGCCACCGGCTCATCCCCCTAACCTCATCCTCAGAGGTTGTTCCCATCAGCACTCCCCAACACTTTATACACTTAATTCTCTGTCCCAGGACCCAGGAGCCCTCCTAAGACAACATTTGCAAGGAAGATTGATTCTAGTAGGGAGGCTGGAGAAGAGGCAACGTGCAGAAATTACCAAAAGCCTTTCTAACAAAGAATGGTGCATTTGACATGAAATCTGAAGAATAAGGAGGACCTAGCTAAACCAACAAAGTGGCAGCACGGGGTAAGGAGTCTAGGGAGGAGAATCAGAGAGAGAGAAGACAGAAGACAAGAAGGAAGTAGAAGACGCATATGGTGGGAGCATAAAGAGGCGGGGCAGGGGTGGCCAGGTCAGGAAGAGCTCTGAGTCACTCAGGTGACAAAAACACTTCAATAGTGATGCTGGGTCTGATCAGGCTGCCATAGTCAAAAGCTACAGCCCAGGAGGCTCACACGATTGCTTACTTCTGCATAGTTCCGGTGGATGGAGATGCCAGATGGTAGAACCCAATGCACCAGTGCGGGTGATCTCCTCTGAGTTCGCTTCTTCACCAGCAGCTGGCAGCCCTCTTGCTGCCTCTCCACATGGTCATCCCTCTGTACAGAAATACCCCTGGCAACTCTGTGTTCTGAATTTCCCCTTCTAAGGTCATCAGTTAGACTGAATTCACGCCGTCTCTAAAAGTCCCATTTTGTTTCAATCACTTCCTTAGAGACTGTAGCCTCAAAGGACTGGATATGCAGTCCAGCGGTTGAGCACTTGCCAACCACACACAGAGTACCAGGTTCCCCAGCAGTGCAAATAAAAAATTTAAAAGACTCACGGGCCCTCCTCCTCTCCCTCTGGGAAGGCCATCTGCCCACTACAGTGAGGAGGCGGCCGCTGTCAAGGGCTGTGCCCAGTTATCTCTTTACCGATTCCTCGTTTTCCAAAGCCACATAATCACTTTTTGTGTACTGAGTGAAACTTCAACCCAGGCAGTTTGAAGGGATAAGTTCAACCTGCCACTGTGATATCTGTAAGGAACATTCTAGATAAAATGAACAAAACTTAAATCTCAATGAGTTGCATATGGAAAACAAAATTCGTGATCGAGTGTGTGTGCCAGCCTTTTCTTTCTCCTTGTGGTGCCCGGCGCTTCCCCCAAAACTGCGAGTCAGTCCCTGTCTTTATTCACAGTTACAGTCTGTCACTTTTTTGACAGGTGCAGCTAGAGAAGATCAAATCACTACTGATTGACTCTGCTACAAAGCCATGGTTTCAGGGCTGCTGAGATGGCTCAGTCGGTAAAGCGCTTGCCTTCCAAGCATGAGGTCCTGAGTTTGATCCCCACAATTCACGTCACACCGGGAAGGCTGAGACAGGAGACTCTCTGGAGTTCCTGGCCAGCCAGCCTAGCCTAGTTGAGCAGTTCTAGGCCAGTGAAAGAGCCTGTCTCACAAAAAGGTGGCTAGACCCTGAAGAAGGATACCTGATACACACACACAGCTACACACATGCACACAGAAACATATGCACGCAATCCTCATAACTGTCCATCTTCCTGGAGCACGGCTCTCTGTTATGTCACAATTCTTCTGGCCAGTTGCAGGCTCACGCACTTCCCACCTGGGCTCCCAGCTGGACCTTTTATACCACTCCTCTGTCATCCCTACTGGCCTTCCTCCCCTCCCTCTGAAGAAGTCTTCTGCCCGTGCCATAAAGAAAGTAGGGATCACGAGGTGTGCCCAGTTCCTTCCCTTGCCCCCTCTTCATTTTCCAAAGCCAACCAGAGGAACACACATGCTATGGAAGAAAAAGCCAAACAAACGAAAAACAAAAACCAAGAAAAACCAAAACCCAGGTTTTCTCCAAAGACATAGCTTCCTCCATGGGAGACTTCTCTTCTTGGGCAAGTCAATGTCATCTCCCTGTGACACCATTGCTTCAAGATGGCATCTTATCATACTCAGAACAAAGCCCAAACTCTTTGCTGTGTCCAACAGAGGTGACCCTGTACAACCTGGCCATGCCTGCTCTAACCTCCCTCTCACACACACCTCTGCTCCCTGGCCCATGCTCTTCTTCCCTCATTGCCTTTTGAATATTACCCAGGACATACCAAAACCACCTCTACCTCAGGATCTTTGCACATGTTGGTTCCACCACCAGATTTCAGTATAATTCTTTCTCCCAACTGTCAACTCTATTTCCTTAGTCTCCATTGATTACCCCCCCAAACCAGAACCTCCCCCATGTTTTTTCCTCTCCTCATATTATTTTTATCATTTAACATTCTCTAGAATTATATGACTTTATTTGTTTCTCTCTTATAAAATGGCAAGCTCCAAGAGCTCTGGAATGGTGTCTTCAATGCAATGAGCTGTCAATAAAACAATGCCTGGCACACAGTGGGAATTCTCCAGGTTTTGTTCAATGAATAAAAAGACTGAAATGGCTATTTAGTGCTATTTCTGTGCAACCTTATCACTGACATCCCCCAGATAACAGTGAAGTTTAAATCTCAATAAATTAAAAGTGTGAATAAGAGCTGGAGATGTGGCTTGGTTGGCAAAGTGCTTACGTAGCACATGTGAGGCCCTGAGTTCGATCCCAGCACCACATAAGCCAGACATAGTGGCACACACCTTTAACCCCAGGACTTGGGCGGTGAAGACAGAAGGATCAGAAATTCAAGGTCGTCCTTGGCTATAAACAGAGTTTGAGGCCAACCTGAAATTTATAAGACCCTGTCTCAAAATAAGAGACAACTTCCTTCATTTGAAAATACAAAATAGCTAGAAACAATTTCTCTGGTCCACCTTCATTTCCCAGTTCTAGTCTGTGGAGTAACAGAAGCTACTGAGTACCTGCTGATATGGGCCCCCCCCCTGGATCACAGGTACTGACTCAGGACACGGGCACCTGCTTGGTCTGAGCCAATCGGATGCTTCCCTGAGATATTTAAATTGCCACCAGGAAGAGAAAGGTAACTTTCTTGTCTGAAAACAGAGCAGCCTTGAAGCTCATGGCCTTTTTGGACGAATGAAAAAAAAAAAAAAAGACCCAAATCCCCTGTCAACACGGCCCTGCCTGTAATCTAGACACCTGAGACAAGAACCCTCCCACTGTCTCAGCCTGTCAGCATTGTGGTCCTGTTGCCAGCAACCAGAAGAATCCCATCGTGATAAATGAATCAAGGTGTGCCAGCAGCCTGGCCCGGGGCCCCTGTTGAAGCAGAAGTAAAATCGTTAGTGTCCTTTGGGATACCCTGAAATTTAGTCCTCTTTGTGTCCTTCCTTCCCCTCTCCTGTCCAAGGCCACCTCCACTGGCTTTCCTCCTGTGGGCTGGGACAACAAGGTTATGTTCACCATTGCGTGGGATTCTGAGCTCCTGCTAGCTGGGGCCATGAGCAGCTAACGGCCCACTTCTACATGCCCAGCACACAGCCCGTGCTCAAATGCATGTCACAGAGGCAGAGGCAGCGCTGAACAGAATGAAGCCTCCGCCGACGCCTTATAAACTGAAGAGGGCTCCATAAAATGTGTAAAAAGAGAAAGACTGCCTGCATGGACGGGGGCTGTGAGTGTGGTTTTATTAGCCACATAGATAACCCTCATCATGAAAGGAGCTATGATGGATATCCAAATGATGGATAGCTCTGAGGCCCCGGAGGGACATGGGTATTTCTCAAGGCCGCCAGTCAAACAAGTTAACCGCGTAACGTCTCTCTCTCCATAGCAACTGGCCTGGCCTTCTCCGCGTACCTCAGACCCCCCACCCCCACCCCCACCCCCATGCCTCTGGAAGCCCCTCGGCTCTCTCTTGTGGCTGCCGCCTGCGTCAGACCACCGAATCCAGGAACTCTCATCTACAGCCCCCAACTTCGATAAAGGACCAGACTCAAGGGAGGGCGTATGTGGCAGGAATCCAGAGTCCAGGAAGAAGCCAAACCGCAGGCTTGTGGCTCTGAGCCCTAAGCCACGCTCTGCTCAGCGCTGCCTGGCTGCTCCTGTCCTCCCGTGGGAGTGAAAGAGGACAGTCTTACACAGCAGATGCAGGGCAAGCTCATCATCACAATGACCCAGAGGCAGGGTGAGACATCCTCACTGCAGAAGACGGAGCTGATTGGTAAAGGGAAGAGACCAACCCGAGATCCCATAGTCACAAGAGCCACCTTAAGATATTGTCTGACTCCCCGCCTTAGTCCACACATCGTTGGCAAGCACAGCCAGATGGGAAGCAAGAGTTGCAGTTGCGAGGGGCACCCTGCAAGAAGGCAGTTGTCTCAGTAGGCAGGCGCCTCAGAAGCCAGCCCCATCAGGATGAACGTCACGCTCTCAATGCCCACACAGGCAGGCTGCTGTGGTTTGAATATGACAAGTCATCTGTGGGCTCAGCCCTGTTTTTGGAAGACTGTGGAAACTTCAGGAGACAGAACATCACTGGGGGAAATGGGTCACTGGAATTGGGCTTGGAGATTTCTTAGCCCAGGCTCTACTTCCTGATTGTGGATGCCATGTGACCAGCTGCCTTATTCCCATTCCCTGTACCTTCCCCACCGTGGTGAGCTGTGTCCCTTCCAGCTGTAAGCCAAAACAAGCCTTTCCTGCCTTAAGTTGGTTCTTGTCAGCCATCTGGTTATAGCAACAACAAAGTAAATAACGCATGGGCAGTGGAGAAAGAGATACAGACAGCTCCCTGGAGATGCCTAGCAACGAACAGGGAGGAGAGTCTGGAGAACATAGGCTCATACCAACCTGACCCAAAAAGAAAGGAGTGGCACAGCATGACTCCTGGAAATGGGGAGGCAGGAAGGGCCCACAACAGAGATTTGATGATCAGAAAGCAAACATCCTCAGTCCCTACCACAGCCACCTGTTCGCCAATGCAGTGGAAAGGCAGTCACAGATGATGTATAAGCAAGTGAAAAGGGCTGCACCCCAATAAACTTTATTTGCTGATGGCCCAATGGGTAGAGCGATTGCCATGCAAGCATAAGGATCTGAGTTCGAATCTCCAGTAGTCATGTAAAGCCAAACGCTCTTTCCAACACATACCTATAATTCCACTTCTGTTGGAGATGGAGGGAGGAGCAGAAAGAATCTTCAGAAGCCAGCTAGCCAGTACACACAGTGGTGAGCAGCCAAGAGACCCTGCCTCAAGCAAGGTAGGAAGACAAGAAGCTATGTCCAAGGTTGTCCTCAAACCTCCACACATGCCTTGTGGAAAGAGCATGCTTGCACGTGCACTAACACACCATACACACACACACACACACATGCAAATGCACAAAAGTGCACACATGCACACACACTCACTCACTAAAAAAAATTTACAAGAAAAATAAAATGTGGCAAACCAAGTTTAGGCCACAGGCTTAAGTGGACCCCCACCTGACCTAGGGCCCAAGATGAAGAATTACCGCCAACAGAACAGTAAGGAACTCTGCAGACCAGGGCAATTTCAGCTCCTCAGTTCTGTTACCGAGTCAGCACTGGATTCCACAGCAGAAGGAAAGACGACATTGTATAAACTTTCAGAGAACTGTTGAGATGGGGAACACAAGACAGTGTTCTTCACCCTAAGAAGAAAGGACAGAGAACAAATCAAGTGGTGTCCAGTTGGTGGCCTCACACAAGAGGGAAAGGCTTGCAAGACAGGTGGAATCAGATCGTAGCAATCGAGCAGCAGAGGCCAGGAGTGCCTCCCACCCCCCAATTCCAGAGAAGGGAGATCTCCAGCATGGAGTAGAACGGGTTAATGGAAGTCAGCTTTGAAATCAGCTCAGAAAAACCCAGCCAAGTTAGTTACAAATGTGTACAACAGGCCTGAGCTCTGGGCCAAATCTGCAGACAGAAGCCAGCTGGCTTGCTATCCCCGTGCTTTCAAATAACTGGACAGGCACAAAGCAACAATGGCCCACATCCCCACCACCCACAAAGTGCTGCAGAGAGCTGCTGTGTCTCCAGAAAGCTGGGGGCTTTCCTCGATTGGAGCTAAGGTCTTGCTTGCTACCAGTTGCCCAGCGAGGCTGTACTTGCCTATAATCTGCTGAGGCCCACTGGTTCTGGTTTCTCAGAGGAGGAAAGAAGAAAGCTATGACTGATGTGTCAATCCATGGGGATGAAGTGGACATGGACAGGTGAGGGAAGCTGCCTCTCTAACACTGATGTTGTCTCCATTGTCTCTAGCAGGTGTCCTGTGCTGACACCCTCTTTTTGCCCTAGTTACTTTCCAGAACAATGGTACCTGGGTGCTGGGGCAGAACATGGGTGATAGACTAGCTGTTTCTGTAGGGGGAGGGGTTTTAGCATACATACATGCATATATAGGCAGGTGTATGTCTGTATGCAGGCACGTGAAGTCAGAGGTCAATGTTAGTATCTGTCTCAATCTCCTTCCACTTTGTTTTCTTGGGACAAGGTCTGTCACTGAATATGATGCTCACCAAACAGAGGCTTTAGGGACCCTTCTGTCTCCTCCTCCCCAACACCAGGATTCCAGGTACATACTGCCATACCTGATTTGTATGTGGGTGTTAGGGGTCTGAACTTAGCTCCTGCGGTGTACTGAATGAGAATGCCACCCCCATAGGCTCATATATGTGGATTCCTGGTCTACAGTTAGTGGAACTGTTTGGGAAGGATTAGGAGGTGTAGCCTTGTTGGTGCATCACTGGGGGTGGGCTTTAAGGTTTCAAAAGCCCGTGCTGACCCCTGTTAGCTCTCTTCTCTCTGCCTCCTGCTTATGGATCAGATGTAAGTTTTCAGCTACTCTCCAGCACCATGTGTGCCTGCCTGCTGCCACGCTCCCTGCCATGATGTATCATGGACTCACCCTCTGAACTGTAAGCAAGTTCCCCCCCACCCCAATGAAATGCTTTTTTAAAAATATCTAATTAAAACATTTATTTTTTCATTTATTTTATTATTATTTTGTATTACATTTATTTATTCAAGTTGCATCTCAATCATAGTCCCCTCCCTCCTCCCCCTCCTGGTCCCACCCTCCTACCCTCTTCCCCCTCACTCTCTATCTGCTTTCTTTTTTTATTTAAGGTGTATCTTTTTCCCCTCAACAGCTCCCCATTTTAGTCCAATAAAAGGCTCTTTTTTCTTATAGTACAATACAAAACAATAAGAATAATTAGGCCACAATTATGAAAATTATAGGGTATAACATATATTCCCAATGTCCAGTCCATAAATATTTGGTAACAGGTATTAATATTCTATTATCTATCTATCTCAATGAGTTTAAAGTTCTATACCTAACTAAGTTTCCATCCTAACTTGTATATGCTTCCTTTTATAAGTTGCCTGGGTCGTGGGGTTTTGTCATGGCAATAGTAAAGTAACTAAAAGTAACTATGACAGGTCTTCTTGCTTGTACAGCAAGTGCTTCACTGGATAGAGCACCTCCCTGACCCTGTACTTGCTGTTTCTTTGTTCTTTACAATTCCCTTCGCACCCACCAGGTCCCAAACCTGGCCACCCAGCTGAGTCAGCCACCATGGGAGGTCATCAGACTACACAACCTCACAGGTCACTGATCAAGGACCACAACAGACAAGTTTTTAGCCACCCACTAGTACACCATTTTTTTAAGATGGGTACTGGACACCCTGGTGCAGGTCACACCCAGGCCTCCCTATCCCCTGTGTGTTGTCTCCACCATGTCTTATGAACGTCACACTCCAACCCTCATGGGTGAATGACCCGCATCCCCATGAGCAGATGAAGATACTGAGTCTGAGAGAAGAGAAGGACTTGCCTTGACCTTGTGGAGTCCATAATTTTTGCGAGGCTTTCGACCCCCATCAGCACCAGGTTGTTCCCCAAGCAGCAAAGCCTGGGATACATGGCTTCCTGACCCATACTGTCTGTCACTCAGCACCACATCGGGGTGCAGCCATAAAGCTGCGAGCCCCCAAGCTGGGTCCCTTCAGCATCAGACAGCACTCCTACTTGGACTCAGCTGGTTTTGTCAGCCATTTCCCCTGGGTTGTGAGTGACTGATGGGGGGGTGGGCAGTAACCACAGGGAGCCCTGGGCCTGGGTCACTGAGAGAGCAGTAAGGAGACCAGGTGGCCAAGTGCTCCATTTAAAACAGAAACAATGGGAGCCCAGCCCTCCATCCATAACCCAGGCTTCTGCTTCAGAGGATGGTTCCCCTCGACTGAGCCTGGATGTTGGAACCATCTGGTCCGACTTTGTTTTATGAAGTTTGTTATAAACTTATAGGGGAATGTGCGCTGAATTCTGCCTCAATTAGGAGAATCTGTAGCTGAATCCCAAAGTGTTAGTAAACCTGGAAGGTCTCTGGTGGCCTGCCACAGAGCCCTAGCCTCAACTTTCACCTGTACAGCATTTTTATTAATGACTTAATTGAAAACATAAAAGGCCTGTTTACCAAATTTGCAGTTGATTTGAAAGGCAGGAGTGGGGAAGGGAAAAGGCCAAGCAGATTGCAAACAATTCGATAGGATCCAGATGGCTCTAGAAGGCTGGACTGATGGGCTGAATCTAATAAGATAAAAATGAAACCAAGAGAAATGCCAGGGTCTGAACATAGCTTCAAAGGAATGAATACTCAAGGACCAGGTGGGGCTGGGCAGGACAGCAGTGACACTTAGCAGACACTTGGCTAGTTTTAATAAGACTAGAGCTTAGGTCTACATAGTGATACAGCCCATGACACTTGAAACATCACCCAAGATATCCATTGCAGCGTTGTTTATAACAGTGTAACACCAGAAACAACCTATGATCCATCTGCTGGTTGACAGCTATATATCCATTAGAAATTATAATGACATAGGAATATGTTTGATGAGATGGGAAAATGTTTTTTTTATTCAAAAAAGAATAAAGCTATATAGGTAAAACTTGAAGCACTTTTTAAAAATGTTTTAGAATGAAAAGAATGCCATGGAAGGGGCATGTGGTGGTTTGAACAAGAATGATCCCCATCGGCTCATATATTTGAATGCTTGGTCAACAGAGAGTAATACTACTTGAAAGGATTAAGAGGTTTGGCCTTGTTGGAGTAGGTGTGGCATTGTTGGAAGAAGCATGTCACTGAGAGTGGGATTTTAGGTTTCAAAAGTCCAAGCCAGGTCCAGTGTTTTCCCTTCCTGCTACCTTCTGGATCTTGATGTAGAACTCTCAGCTTCTCCAGCATCATGTCTGCCTACATGCTGCTTTGCTCCCTGCCATGACGACAATGGACTAAACCTCTGAAACTGTTGTCGCCATGGTCTTTGTGTCTCTTCACAGCAATAGAACACTGACTAAGACAGGGTGGGTCTCATGGGCCCTCTACCCTCCCTGAAGAGTCATAAGAACTGATGGGGAAGGAGCGAGATTTTCTTCAGTGGTGTAGCCACTGGCAACATGCCTGTGCTCCTGAAAACAAACTCCTACCCACCTGTGCTCTTGGAATGAACTCTAATGAATCATTGAGTCCCCACCCCTAAAAAAAAAAAAAAAAAGAGGAAAAATTATATGGAAAGGTATACACCAAAGTGTGTATTTTTCCAGGGGATACCAAGGATGACCTAGAGCTAGAGAGGGAGTTATCAGTCACTGTGTACAGTTTCTGAAGGTTTTAGAAAGTTAATGCCATCATCAAACATATGGCTAGTGTTTGAAAATGAGAAGCTTGAATCTGAAATGCCACCCCACAGGCTCACGTTTGAATGTTTGGTCCCCAACTGGTGATGTTATTTGGGGGAGTCTGTAGAGGGAGCCTTTGGGAGTGGGAGCCTGGGTGGCAGGTGTAGATCAGCAAGCAATACTCCTGATTTTAATCTCACTGTCTGCTTCCTGGCCCACCATGATATGAGCAGTTGTCCTCTGCCACACACTGCCAACATGAAGTCCTGCCCAAGTGCATGAGACCACGCAACTATGAGCAGAAAGTCCCTAAACATAAAACAGAACAAATCTTTTCTCCCTTTGGTTGTCTTCAGTGAGTATTTTGATCAAAGTGATGCAACATAACTAATTAAAAAGAAGTTGACAAAAGAAATTCTGCCATACTGCAAACTCAGTCTGCAAATCAAGACTCTTAGCTGGGTGTAGTGGCTCATACCTGTATTCCCAGCACTCAGGAGACTGAGGAAGGATTTCTGTAAGTCTGTGGTCAGCCCAGGATACACAATGAGGACAGCCTGACTCTTAAAAAAAAAAAAAAATGATCTACACACACACACACATAGCACAAAGACTCAGGTCTTAAATGTGGTTCCAGGTGGCTCATTTTACAACCAACTTGGTAACAGGTGCTGAGAACAAACATTTTTTTAATAATTTATTTTTTATTTCTTCAAGTTACATCTCAGTCACAATCCCCTCCCTACTCCCCCCTCCAGTCCCACCCTTCCACCCTCCTCCCCCTCAACTCCCTATCCTCTACCTTTTTTTTTTTTTTTTAGTTTAAGGTATTTCTTTTTCCCCCCAACAGCTCTCCCTTTCAGTCCAACAAATGGTTCTTTTTCTTAGAGCTATAAATACAATACAAAACAACAGAAATAAATAAGCCACAATTATGAGAGTTATATGGCTTAGTATACATTCCCAATGTCCAGTCCATATGTATTTGGCACCTGACTTTAACATTCTACTATCTAACCATCTCCATGAGTTTAAAGTTCTATATCTAACTCGGCTTTCATACTAACTTGCCTCACAATTTTAAAAATATCTTCTTAGATCCAGAACACCCTCTTGATTCCTAAACAACTCAAAATTTAACTATGAGACTCTAGCTATCTATTCTTCAACCACCTCAGAGACCTGAGAGGGATAAATATATCTGATTTTATAGGAAGTACAGGGCCTGCAGCTTCCAAAACTAAGAAATGACATACCAGTGGCTGCCTGGACAGTTCCCATTTTCTCTCCATACATTACAGCATCGATCTTCAGTCGTTTGGCCCCATTTCTCTGACAGACATTGATTGTAGAGCAGGGGTTATGAAGGACTTGCCTACCCTGTCTTGGCAGAGCTAGGCTGTCGACTTACCTGCTTCCAAGTTTTGTCCTTTTTGGACAGCAGTCTGTCTACAGTTGAAGCAAGGAGTTTTTCTTGCCAAGAGAAAGGCTTACCACCAATTCAATCATCTCCCACTGGAGATTCTTCGATGCTCATCTTCTACTTGGAGAAGAATAGGGGGTGCTGTCAGGAGCTGACATGTCTCGATATCAAAAAATCTTAAGTTAAGAAAACATCTTTGAATGCCATATTCTGCAGATCTCTTGAGGTTTTTGAAGATGTCCTATCTATCTCTTATATTTAGAGATATTAGATATTAGATATTAGACAAATATTGCTTGTCTCTTAGCAACTTGGTTTCTGAGTAGCTTAGAAAATAACTGTGATAGACTGTCATAGTAACTAACAAAATGACACATTTGCATGACTATTAGTTTCCATTTCTTACTTATCCTAAACAGTTTATGATGGTTGGTAGCAAGAGGCCAAAACATTACATTTCATTTTTAAGCATTACTAGAAACAATACCTTTAAGAAGTATTACCCTTAATTTTGTATCAATATACAAAGATCAATATCGATGTAGCCCAATACAATCTTAATTTTACATCAATATACAAGGGTCAATACCATTGTGGCCAAATATAATCTTAATTTTGTATCAATATACAAAGATCAATACCGATGTAGCCCTATACAATCTTAATTTTGCATTAATATACAATGATCAATACCAATTTATCCAAATATAATATTAATTTTGTATCAGTATACAAAGGTATAAGGCCATATTCAATAATTTGTCCTTTTATCTTGATCTTTCCTCTACTATGTCTATGTCCCATTTTTCTCAAGTCTGTTCACTCCTACATAGGAGAGAAAGAAGGATACAGAAAAGAAAAAGAGAGAAGTCCCTGGGTCTAACCTCCAAAACCCATTTAACAAGACCATTTAACAGCTTGTAGTCTTTTCCCCTAAATAACAAAATTTTCTATTATCTATCAAATAACCAAAGGGGGGGGGAACACCCTCCCCACCTTCTGGGGATAGGACGTTGCTCTCTTAAAATGAGTTCCTGCTAATTTGGGATGTAGTAAACCTGTTTGGGGCCCAAATAAGAATGGAAAAATGGTTAAAAATGTTAATAGAATCATTTGATGTTCAGTCCTTTTGTGCTCAACTATTTAGATGTCCTAAGAAGTTCATAGACAGAAGCTGATCTTCAGAGCTTTACTGAAGTTCTGGCTGGAGCAGTCTGTGGAGCTGAACGATCTTAGCGATTTTGAGTTGTTGTGGTTGTAGACTTTTGAGGAAACTGCTATTGAGGAAGTCTGCAAGGCTGGATCATCTAGGCCACTCGTCTTCTTTGGTGTCTGATCTGTTTTCTGCTGAGGTTTCCATTGTTCAGTTGTCCCTGGATTCCTTGAATGGATGCTTTAAATCTCCTGGAAAGATAAGAACAGAGCTCTGCCCTAATCCTAACTCTGGGACAATTACATTTTTTTGGAGGGAGGTCAGGTAATATTTTTCCTGGAGCAAATTTGGTTTTTTGACAATATATAAAGTATTACCTTTCAATCCGGATTAAAGAAAAAATTATTTTGATATTTTGGAGCTAAACAAACCTTTGGTGTATATATTTTGAGATCTCAAAGGACAATTTGTTTGAATTGCAGCCTGCCTTTTGTAAGTAGCTTTTAAACTTAAATCCTTCCAAATCCTATGTGCCTGTCTCTGCATTCTAAGTTTTGGGATCAAAGACATGTGGTTCCCAACTGATGAGATTAAAGATGTGCTCCACCACCCCTGGATTGAAGTTTTTCTCTGTTTAGAGCTTGTTTTGTATCAGGCTGATCTTGAGCTCTGAGATTTGCCTGTTTCTGTCTCTAGTGTGTTGGGATTAAGGGTGTATTCTTCGCCAATGATGGGACTAAGGGTGTGCACCATCACCACCCTGTTTCTTGTATCTCTAGAATTTATAAGACAACTAACTCTATAGTGATCCTCCTGTCTCTGCTGGAGGTAAAGGCATGGGCTAACACCATGCATTATTTTACCTTAGCTCTAAGTTTTTTCAACTCTTGGAGGTTTGTAAAACCAGGTTGAACAGCTGTCACCTTTAATTTATTTAGTGTTTTAAACCTGAGAACAAACATTTTGAGTGTTCCTAGTGTGCCTGAAGTGTACAAGATCATCTGTGTGTGTCTGTCTGTGTACATGCACACACACACAGTGCATGTGTGCAGATGCACTTGTGTGTGCACATGTGCATGTGAAGGGCCTGAAGACAGCCTCAGCTATCAGTTTCTTGGGTAGTCTCCACTTGCTTATAGAGACAGGGTCTCTCACTGCATCAAAGTCACCAACTCAGATGTGCTGGCTGTCCAGAGCGCCTCTGGAGACTACCTGTCTCTAGCTCTCCAGCACTGGGAAAACCTTTTTATACGCCCAGCTTTTTTTAGATCAGTTCCTGGGATTGAACTTGGACCACTGGCTGTCCTGTCAGCCTGTAACTCTCCCACAGATCTGGACCCTTGTGCTCTAGCTTTTCCAGCTGCTATGGGTTGTGATGATGTCACAGTCTCCCCAAAAGCAGACACCAGACTTTCCAAGTCAGCCAGCTGTGCTAAAACACACTCGAAGCCACAGAGGATGCCATTCCCAGCATGTGCACATATGTGCATGCATGTGTCATGTATGTATGTATGCATGTATGTGTGTATGTATGTATGTGTATATGACATAGGGCACGCAGGTACCAAGGATGTCTGAAGCATTATGTCCCCTGGAGCTGAAATTACAGGCAGATGTGAGCTGCTGATGAGGGTGCTGCTGGGAATTGAACTCCAGAACTCTGCAAGAGCAGTACCAACTCTCAACTGCTGAGACATCTCTCTCCAGCCCCCGTTAACTCCTTTATAACCTTAAGTGATAGAAGCCAGACCAAATGTGCTCCCTCTTCACCTTCCCTCCCGGAAGCCTCTGAGCTGTAACACCACAGTGTGGTCCCTGTCCCAAAACGGTTCTCCTTTAACTCCTTTATAACCTTAAGTGATAGAAGCCAGACCAAATGTGCTCCCTCTTCACCTTCCCTCCCGGAAGCCTCTGAGCTGTAACACCACAGTGTGGTCCCTGTCACAAAATGGTTCTCCTGTGTTACTTATTTCCTTTCTTCCCAGAGCTTGTCAGCAGTGTCAGGGTGTGGGAAGAATGAAAGAGAAGACACCCAGGCGTTGGGGCTGCAGAGACACTGCTCAGTGCAGACCGCCAGACTTGCCTCGGACTCACTCTGTCATGAAAAATGAGCCGGGAGGCTGGGAAGATGTCTCAGTCTGAAAAGTGATAATCAAGTGTAACCGAAAAGACCTGTGTTTGGATGTCCTGCACCTCTGTAAAAGCCAGGCTCTGTCATGTGGTTCTGTTACCTCAGTGCTGGAGACAGGCCAACCAGTCATGTTCAGTGAGAGACCCTGCCTCCAAAACACAAGGTGGAGATCAGTCAAGGAATATACCCGAGAATGACCTCTGGTATCCCTGTATTTGTACACACCCATACAAACATATGCACACATGCATGCACACGCATGCGTGAAGAAAGCTCTTGTCTGGACTTCCCAAACTGAAGTGAACGATCATTTCTGACTGCCCCAGCACTATGGCCTGGCCAAAAATCAAAATGGTTCCCAGGCTCTAACAGCCCACATGAGCCCTCTGCCAAGACGGAGTTCACCAACAGCATGCACCCTTCCTTCCTGCCTTCTCCAAATCCACTCTAAACACAGTCACCTCCGTGATGGCTGAACGGCTACATCACAGCACTCTCAGAATGATGTGTTGCGTGGTGACAGTGTGTATTTCCCAGAGGGTGAGATTCTCACATATGGAGACTGGTGTCCCACACCACGGCAGGGAGCGCCAGGATGTGCTGCCTGCCTTTTCCTTTCCCGGTGATGTCACTTGGCCCAGGTTTTTTGCTTCATTACTATTTGACTCGTAGAAGGTTTTTTTCTTGCAATGTATTCCAGGCTAATTTTAGAAATTTGTTTTCACCTTCCGACATTGATTCCTGGGGCAGCTTGCGAGCTGCCTGCAACGAGAAATCAATGGTGACAGCTTTGGAGTGGGCTCTGTTCTTCATTAACCCAGGGCTCCAAGCAGTCCCAACCCTGTCTCATCCCTTAGGGCCAGCCCTGAGCAAAAAAATAAAAAGAAAAAGAATTGGCCTTTGGAAAGTTTTCTCTTGGTGCCCTTAACCTTTTTGTCCTGTGTCCTTTCTTCCTTCTCCCTCCTACTCTTTTGCCAACACCTGCCCTCTCTAGCAAGTGTGAAGATGGACAAGGGAGAGGAATGAGGGTGAGATATTCTAAGCGCCTGCCCATACCCAGGCACTCGGCCAGTCCGTTCATAGCACAGTCCCACTTAACTTCGCCTTTAGCCCTCAGAGGTTGAAATTGCCTCCGTTTCCCAGAGGTTGGAACACACACAAAGAAATGAGAGACGAACGTAGCATCACATAGCTCGGGGCTTGCATGGAGCAGTGTGATCAGAGCCTCCCTACCCTAAGTGTGCCTTCTCACATCACGCAGAGAGCTAAGCGTGAATGTTTACGAGAGGACGCCCCCTCAAGGAGTGTGCTTTACCCTCATCCAGACACCCCCTCAGCCAATGCATCTGCTGAGTTTTCCACCCAGAGACTGGTCCTAAGGAAGGCTTCAAAAACAACCAACTGTGCTCCCGCGAGCCCACTCCACCCACGGGAATCAACAGTGCTGGCCAAGGAAGTTCACACGGAGAGCTCACAGATCTGCAGAGAACTCAGACACACTCCGGCCACAGGTCGCTGGAAAGATACACAAGCGCCGAGCGATGATGGAGATTGCTGGAGCATACCAGACTGAGCAAAGCAGAAAAAAAAAAAAAAATGGGGTAGGTTCACGAAGGAGGTGAAGCCAGGGAGTCTACATCAGCCCTGCTTGATAGACCCATAAAACAAGCCGCATGGGTCATGGTGCATTTTCAAGTAGCCACATCAAAAGGTAAAAGGAAAGGAGTAGAATCAATGCTAATAATACATACATTTAACCCAATGTATCACAAATATTATCTCAACAAGGAGTTGATCCAAACACCTGGGAGTTGAAGAAATGGCTCCTCAGTTAAGAGTGCTTGCTGCTGCTCTTCCAGAGGACCTGAGTTAGGTCCCGAGCACCCACGTAAGGAGCCTCACAACTGCCTGTAACTCCAGTTCCAGGAGATCTGACACCTCTTCTAGCTCCCTTGGACACCTGTATACATGTGGCATACACACACATGCGCGCACGCACATGTACACATATACACACGCACACAAATAAAAAGCAAACGTATAAGCCAGGTGCAGTAGCACACATCTATAATTTCAGTCACTCGGACCACGGGGTCCTCCAACAGAAGGTGAGAGGAATGTTGGAGCCCGGAAGTTCAAGGCCAGCCTGATCAACACAGTCTCAAAAGGTAACCGTTAGGGACCAGTGAGATAGCTCAGCCGAAGAGTGTGTTTGTTGGCAGACCTCCCTGCCTGAGTTCAATCTGAGCCCCACATGGTGGGAAGAGAGAATCAACTCCTACAGGTGGTCATCTGACCACCCCATGAGCACTTCAGCATGCATGCACTAAGAAATACACGGACACACATGCACATACACAAACAGGCAAAATAAATAAATAATAAATTTAAGCTAACAGAAAAGTCATACTTAGATGTATCCCACCACTCAGTTTTTAAAATTATTTTTAGTTACTGTACTCATTTATTTTTATGTGTAAGAGCACTTTTCCTGATGCATGTGTATGTACCATATGTATGCTTCAAACCCACAGAGGTGAGAAGATGTCAGATCCCCTAGACTGGAGCTACAGAGGGATGTGAGCTGCCCTGTGGGCTCTGGGAATTAAACCCAGGTTGTCTGGAAGTGCAGCCAGTGTTCTTAACCTCCACTCCACCGCCCCACATTTTAACACAGGGGACACCATCAGCAGGAAATCATGTATTCATATTGGAAAGGACATATAATTTCATTCTTATAGGATTATTATTATTATTATTATTATTATTGGAAAACAAGAAAACTACTCATAAACACCTCACCCCATTTTAAATATTAGTAAGTCATATTGGATTTTGGTTAATTACTGACCATAACAACTGATGCTTGTGGCATCTCTACCAAGCGCTGTGTGTTTTCTGAGCATCCACTCACCAAACTCTGGATCCACCACTGAGAGAGGTGTTTTGTAACATTGAAGCAATATTGCTCTCCTCTCAAGGGAAGATGTTGGGCTAAGGATGCCAAATCCAACCAAGACTGGCTAAATTCTCACTTGACCCTCAGACACCAAACTACAACTAAACCCAGACCAGCTTACCCAGCCAGGATAATCCCAAACTTTACAAACTTCAAGCACCTTGGATTGACTCCCTGGGCTCACAGCCTCAATCCCTTACCCTCTTGACAGCCCTATGCTCAGCACTGAGCATCCTATGTGGCCACTGCTAGGTGCCAGAGTTAGATGAGGTCCCTCTGGAGCCAGCATAAAAATAAAGCACTTTTTAAAAATCCTTCCTAGCCCCCAACCACGTGGGGAGAGGCTGGGTTTTCTCCTAGAAATGATATAAAGCCAATGAGAAGTTCAAAGGGGGTAGCAAGAAGAAATCGGATTTGCATTTTAGAAAGCTCATTCTGAAAGCAGCAGGGAGGGAAGTTTGGAGGGCGCTGCAACTGGAGAAAGGAAACCAATTTAAAAGCCATTAGAGTGGTGTTGGCAGATAGGAGAGGGGTTCACAAATGATCAAATTAGTGGGGCCTGGTGATTGAGTAATCGCTGAGTGGGGGCAACAGAGAGAGAGCTGAGGATGACTGTGCTTCCTGGTTTAAGTAGTGGAGTTAATGGTGGGACCATTAGCTGAAATAGAAAATACAGAAGGAAGTGTGGGTTGACTGAAATGAGTAGATGTGATGAGTTAGAATGTTCTATTGAAGTTGACATTGTAATTGATTGCCCAACATCCAGTCAACCCCTCTGCCATCTGTCACAGAAATACATTCTGAAGGACTTGTTCCAGATCTGGTGTGGGCCCTGACCCATATAGCTCCATTGTGGTGGCCCGCCCCATACTGATGACAGGTTTGGAGCAATTTAAGCCAGTGAATATATACTATTCCCCCTTGAGATTTTTCTTGGCTGTAGAGGGCATGAGATGACCCATTTTGTCCAAGGAAAGTGCCTACTGCCCCTGGGCCCACCAGCTGTGGGAGAGAAGAGAGCTGTCTCCTGATAAAAGGAGGGAATGGTACCCTGATTGCTCCTGACAACCATTCTCAAACTCAAGGAGCCCAGGTTAAGATGATTCGGAGAGGCAGATATAATGAGAAATAAGAAACTTGATCCTTGGTGACTCACTGAACCAGTGAGTGGCTTGAGCCACACAGGTCAACCTATCCTCACTGTTACTGTCTATGTAGTGCTGGGGACCAACCCCAGGGCCTCACCCATGCTCTGTAGGAGTACAGCTCTGCCACCAAGCTACACCCCTAGCCCCAGTTCCCTTTTTGTTTAAGCCACTGTGACTCGGAGTTTTACCATTCAGGGGCCCCAACATTCTAATTCACATGGGGCATGAGCCCTTTAGAGCTGTGCAGTGCAGGGTTCCTGGGCTGACCCGTGAAAGATGGAAAAACAGTTTCTGAAGCTGGAAACAAATCTGGTGTTATCAGCCAAGGTGTAAAGTGAGTCAGAAGAAAGAACTGATGCAGGAAAGCACACACTCAGGGAACAGAAAGAACTATGGCATGGAGGACAGATCCCGGAGAGGGCTAGATGACTCCTTGGACGACAAGAGAAGCGAGAGAGGAGTTCTGAATGTAGGGTGGGCACTGAAGGATCGTGACTGTGGAAGTAAGGAACGAGCAATCCACAGTCACAGGGGTCGGGCCCTTGTGGCTATCAGCTCAGCAATCCCATAAAGTATTACTGTGCTTCATATACCACAGCTGGCTCATCATCTGCACTTGCAGCTCTAGCCCATGGAAAGGGGGAAGTCAACAACATCTCATGTAAACCACTTCTATGTTTTCTGGAAGTTACATTCTTCATTTCAACAAGAACTAAGGAAATGAATACTCTCAAAGCTCAGGGAACATCACAGATGGGGGGTGAACGAATGTGAGGGCTAGCCGGCGGGGTGGAGTGCTGTGTAACACTGTCTCCCAGGTGTGGCACGGCCATTGCACTTATGAACTGGCAGACGCTGTGGCCACCTGCACAAAGCAGTTGGCATTCCAGTGTGGGTGGAAGAGGGAATCCTAGGGCTCTACCCGTAGCCAAGGAGCTTCTGGGGGAGGGAAAGTCATTTTTCCTCATAGATGTGGCCACTGGTAAACTGTCAGTGTTCTGGAGGATGATCCCACACTCGAGTGTGGCAGACAGCACTAACTGAACTCAATGGGTTATAGAAAATAAAATAAAGAGCCCGGCATGGTGGCGCATGCCTTTAATCCTAGAACAAGGGAGGCAGAGGTAGATCGGTCTCCGTGAATTCAAGGCCAGCCTGGTCTACAAAGTGAGTCCAGGACAGCCAGGGCTACACAGAGAAACCCTGTCTTGAAAAAACAAAACAAAACAAAAACAAAAAAAAAAAACAAACAAACAAAAGAAAGAAGAAAAGAACATGAAAGCAGGAGGGGAGGTACTGGAAGAATCTATGGGGAGTGTGCAAGGCCAAGATTTGGGTTGGATATGATCAAGATGCACTGTGTATTTCTGTATTTCTGTGTGTGATTGTCGGAGAATAAAAAATATATATTCTAAAAGAAAACAATACTTAAAAAAAAAGAAAGAAAAAAAAGAAACTAAGGAAGCAGCCTTGGCCAGCTTGGAGGGAGCCTTCATACTTGGCCCAAGGCTAAACTGCAATGCTCCTTCCTCACACTCAGGAGATCTTGACTAAAGAAGAATAAGATGGGCATCTGGGCATTTAAGACACTTGGCTCCCAGGTTCTAGGAAGTTGAGGCAGGTGTCCTGATGGTGGGCCGTCTATCCTATCTATACAAATTCCTCACCTAGACTTATCTGGGCGAATGGCTTACCCCAGTGAAACGGTGATCTCACAAAGCCCCGAATGACTTCAGACTCTCCAGTCACCACTTCTGGACTGCCACTCCTTGCCCAATCAGGAGATGGCTCTGCAGCCAGTGAGTGTCACACAGTGTGATGGATCTTCCCAACCCCTCTCCTCCATGGTTTCTGGCCAGCCATCGGCTTAGCTCTAGAAACATACAGGAGACCCAAGCAGAAAGGAGTGTCGTGCCATGATTCTCCTGTTCCTTTTTTTTTGTTGGGGGGGGGGCACTGTGTCTGCCTCTCCCCCCCCTCCCTGTCCCTGTCCCTGTCTCTCCTTTTCATTCACCAACACAGTCACAGACTTGTTCTCCAAACCACAGTCTGGCATCTGCCCCATCACTCAGCTAGAGCTGTCACTGAAGTCATTAAATTTAATGGTCTCTTCCCAACCCTCTTCCTCCTCCACCTGGCTAGGTCTCATTAAACACGACTGACACCCCTTCCTTGTAGTTCCCCTCCCTGCAGCCCCACCCCTGCCCTCCACTGCTCCACCTTCCCTAGTTTCCAGCCTTGTTCTATCTCTTTCCGGGGCTCCTTGAGAGACGGATGGAGGCCAACACCCTGACCACACTGGTGCAGTTGCTCTGCTAGCCCGCTGGAGTGGAAAAAATGGAACACAAGCTCAGCTCTACACCTGTTGGTTGAGCACGGTGGTTCTCAGGAAACCAAGGCAAGAGGATCAGGAGTTCGAGGCCAGTCTAGGATACACAGCAAGTCTGAGACCAGCTCATGAGATCCTGCCTCCAAAAACAAACGAACAAAAACTTTATTTGCACTTACTGCTGTGTGGTCTTAGAGGTTACTTAGTACCAGGCTAGAGAGATGGCACACTCCACAATGGGCCTACTGTACAAACAGGAGGACCTGAGCTTGGTCTCATCTATCACCCCAACTCTGGAGGCAGGCCGACCCCTGACACTCACTGGCTAGCCATCCCATCCAGGTTCTGAAAAAGACTCTGTTAAAAAACAAAAACTATGGTGGAGAGCAACTGGCAGAAAGACTCAAAGTCAGCCTCTGGCCCTCCTACACACACACACACACACACACACACACACACACACACACGGGGGGGGGGGGGGGGTGAAGGGAGAGAGAAAGAAATTACTTAGTATTCTGAGTCATTTCATCCCTAGGAAAACAGTTCTACAAATGCCTTTTTGTGGGCTAGGCAACAGCCTAAAAAGCAACTCTCCAAACCTCAGTGGCTTAACAAACATAAAATTACAGTCCAGTGAAGGTGACCAGAAGCTAAGGGACACTCATCTAGGGTTATATAGAATTCAGTCCAGTGGCTGAGTGCTCCACTGCAGTCCCTGCTTCAACATCCCATGAGGAAAAAGAAAAGGTGTGTACACAGAACATTGTACCTGACATTCTTCAGGAACCAGACATGCAAGGAGAGGCTATTACTGCTGCCCATATTCCATTGGCCAAAACAATCGCATGACTTGATAACCGGGAATGCTGGGAAATGTAGTTTCAGCTGAAAAAAGGAGGGTTGATGAATACATAGTTCATAAGGTTGTTTTGAAAATGGAAATCAATAGAAATAAACTCATCAGTTTTCTGGAATCATGTAGCTGTTACATGAATAGTGACAATTCCTTTTAAAAAAAAATTTTACTACTGTTGGCCAACTTTCCGAAGTGTTTAAGTCTGGGAAAACCTAGGCTGAGATAAATAAGCAAACTGAAGAAACAAACAGATCAAGAAGAGAAACAGTGCATGGGCAGAAATGGAAATGCAGGCCAAGTTTGGAGGCAGAAGGTCAGAGCCAAATGGGTGGTATGAGGGCTCAAGACCGACTGAGCACAACCTCTGATTTTCCAGCCAGCCAGGGCTCCTACCTGAGCCAGAGGGGCTTAGACAGATCTGAGTTTCCTTGGAAACCATTTCTCTGGCCCTCTCTGCATGTTATCAGCCAAGTTGGTTGTAATCAAACCCCCACGGGGCATCGAATGAGCTCTCAAACTGCCATCATGGGGTTCCATCCAAATTGCTTGCATTTCCTATTTAAATTGATAATTTCCCCACAAGTGATCCCCTGCCCATCCAGAGACGTGTTGGGAAGGGAAGGCTCTGGGCAACTGTCCCTCCATCTGCCCAAGGCCTCAAAGACTACCTCCAACATGGCCTAGAGACTATGCCAGCACCTGAAGTCCTCTGAGGACCCAGGTCTCAGGATCAACCATCCCAAGCCAGGAACCCCTCCCTGTGGCTCTCTGTCCCAAGGGTAACAGCCAGGTGTGGGTAGCAGGGAAGAGACTGACCCAAGCCAAGGTGATTATGCTAGAATGGCAGCCATCACTGCCAAGATTGATAGCGACTTTCTCTTTTGCCTTTTAAGAAATTAACTTTCCAAAGTAAAGTGGCGCCCTAGGCAGACTTAAAGTACTCAGAGCTGAGGCCACCGAACCCAGAGCAGTTGGGAGGACACCACCACAAGTGGGCAATTTCCAAGAGTCTAGAGGCCAGCCTGGTGCTAAGTAACACTACAGGAAGGGAGTTTGGCCTACCCCCTTTCCCTCCAGAGTGGGCAGAAGACCCATCTCAGGCAAGGTCACACACACAAAGACACACAGAGACATAGACACACACATTGATTGCAGTTTACAGAAGGATGGACACATGTGTATGTATACATTAGAGGGACTTACACAAGTCACTCAACTGCTCTCCAGCCATGCCAGACATGCGTTCACCGGGTATCTAGGCATGTTCACAAATGGGCACCAGGATCAGATAGAGCCCTGGGAATATGGCCCACATCACAACCATAGTGAACAACAGCCCGACAATGAGTAACACATACACACACACACACACACACACACACACACACACACACACACACGCAGCATGAGGAACATGCTGGGCCAGGAGATGGGCCCTGCAAGTGAGTAGGCAGAAGAAAGCCTAGATTCCACATTGCCAGGTTTAGAGACAAGGATGTGTGGTCAAATTAGTTTTAATCTGAGGTAGCTCTATCATCCAGTATAGACACTGGCAAAGACTGTGATGGCATCCTCTTAGGCTGGGCATGGGGTCCCTGAGGGGAAGCAGGTCCCCAGACTGCACTGGGGGAGCATGAACCAGATGGAGTCTTTCATTCCTCAGGTGAAGCTACATGCCAATGCCAGCACAGAATACACAGGTCACACTAGGATCCCTGCCATTTGGCACTGGTACCTGCAGTGACAGAAACACTAGACTCAGGGACTGTAAAGCTCTAAGCTCTCGGGAAAGCACAGATGATACTAGACTCATCCCTGCCATGATGGCTCTCCGCCCAGACCCAGGCTGGGGCAAGTTGAGATCATGGTCTTCGGTGGGCAGAGCCCATGGACAAGGGACTCACAGCATCTCCTGCTGAGGGAGGCCAGGCACCCTCCCTCCTGAGCCAGCCAAACCCTGAATCCCTTATTCCCTCAGTTGCCAGGAGGAAGACTTCTGGCAGACTCATCCTACAACAGGGAGGCAGCCCTGGGGGCCCTACCAGCAAGGCTCTAAGAGCCTCAAGCATGCACGCAAAAATAGCTGGTCTTACTTCCCTCTGCCGCAATGCTGGAAGCTGAACCAGGGAGCTGAGAGGGATGTAGGGCAGGTGTCGAGTTCCAGTGCCCAGAAAGACTGTCCCCCACCATTTCCTCTTCTGCCCCTGTGCCAAGAAGAATCCCACATAGCTTTATGGCTTGCCTGCACCTTTCCAACAGATAGGTGTGAGAGAAGAAATGAGAACACTGTAGGGTGGGTGTGCCAGGCAGCCTGCCTCTGCCCCTCTCCTAGGTTTCGGCCAGAGGCTTTGGAGAAGAGGGGATGAAATGGGTAGGGGAATGTATGAGCAGTCAGCTTTTCACTACAGAGCCTCCTCAGCCCACCTCTCTCTGCTGCTGCTCTATACCTTCTTGACTTCTGGAAGATTCTTATTCAACTTTCAAATCCCTGTTCACGCATCCCCTCACTATGAAATCTCCACCTCTGCCTGGAGGACTGTTCACCCCTTCTCAGGGCTACCTTTGTATATTCATGTCCTGTCTGTCTTCCCCACTTGACAGGGACCACCTTAAGCTCTGTGGCACTTATGTCTGTAGCCCCACACTATATAGCATCTGACAAAACATGTCCAGGAGAAGCACCACCCACAAGTCTCTGACCCCAGGTTGAGTCAGGAGGATAGCAAGTTCGAGGCTAGCCTGGGCAACCTGGAGATATCCAGTCTCAAAATGAAAAAAAAAAAAAATGGCTGAGGATGCATCTCAGTGGTAGAACATTTGATGAGTCAGGCTGAAGTCCTGGGTTTAATCCCCAGGGCTACACTTACAACAACAAAAAGGCAGCGGGGCTCTGGAAGCCAGACTTGAATGTGAATTCCAGCTTTCCTCCATCAGCTGGACACGTTGTTTTAATCCTGAGCCCCATTGGCTGAAATGTGACAGGGACTAGTAATCAGATACCACATCTCATGATCCATCATGAGTGATGGGTGACATAGAGAAGACAGAGGGTGGCCTGTGACAGAGACAGCATTGAGCTGGTGACTAGTCCATCGGATACCTCCCAGAAATCTCAGCGGCAAATGAACCATCACCATCCAGGATGAGGAGGTCCTCAGTGGAACAGGGGCGACCTGTGAGCCCAAAACAGGAGCCACTAACTTTGTGGCCACATGAGCTACTTCTTCAGTACTGGATTTGCTGTCAGGAAGCCCAAGTTCAAAGCTTGGCTCAAGCTCCAGCTCTGTAAATTTGAATCTAAACCCTTCAGAGAATCTCAGATGAAATGGAAATTTACTAATATAAACATACAAATTATACGAAATAAACTCCACCAAGGGATGAGCAAAGTAGACTGTTCTGAGCACGGCCTATCAGACCTTGGTGAATGAAAAGTTGTTTTCTGGATGGAGAAGGAAGAAAGGGCACTCCAGAAGCCACAGCAGCATGGTCAGCAGCTGGCAAGCCCACAGTACAATGGGAATTTGGTGGTTCCAGGTCCCGTCTATGCATGAGAAGTGACTGAAGAGAATATGAAGCTGTGGAGGACTCAGAACATCGTACTAGATAGTCCTGGTGCCCATGTTCAGTGACCTACAAATCTCTCTTTCAGAATATGCCAAGTACATACCTAGGGTCTCAACAAACATGTGTGGGTCAAGAAAATAAATGAACATCACCAAGACTGTGTCTCAAGGCCCTTTCCCCCTGACTGGGTTTCCAGTTCCCATGTGCACCTGGCTGCTTCATCTGCTGTGGAGGAAAGAGGGCTGGGCACTGTTAGCATGCCCTCCGGGGTATGGGAGGCAGCAGGGATAAATGAGAACGTGGCACAGGTACTTACTATAGAATGGGCTCTAAAAACAAATGACTTCAATACTCCTTTACAGCACACTCCGCTCTGGCATTCATTGTCTCAGCCTTCTGCTCGACTCGATCAGGAAGACTTTGTTGCACCATTCTTCATATCACTTGAGCTCATTGTGGTTACATGACAGGCCCATGGGGGTACCTGGGTTCCACAGCCAGTCCAAGTTGGAGCCAGACCTGATGGTTCTCACACCAAACTTTTACCGCTGCTTTGAAGATTTCTTTCAAATAATAAGAATCTTTGCTCTTCTTCTTCTCCTCCTCCTTCTTTTTCTTATTCTTATTCTCCTCCTCTTTCTCTTCCTTCTTTTCCTCCTCCTCCTTGTGTGAAATTTGACAGGGATAATGTTGTATTTTAAAAGACCCCCAAAATTCAAGTGTTAAAATTTAATCACCAGTGTGATAATATTAGGAGATGGGGCCTTTAATAATTAATGGGATCAATGATCTTATAAAAGAGTTGTAAGAAAGATGTTGACCCCACTACAAGGACACTGTTTATCTGCAATAAAAGGCACCATCTTGGAATCAGAAAAAGCCAACCCTCATCAGCCACTCTGTCCCTAGCTGGTGACACTGAGTGAAAACAAATAAAGGCGTGTTGCCAGCACCCTAGTCCATGGCCCTTTTCCCCTCCTGAGTTTCCACTTGACTGGAAAGGTTGTGGAACTCTTGGGAGATGGAGCAGGCTTGAGGAAGTGGGTCAGTGAGGGAAGGCCTAAAGATCTTACACAGCCGGATTCCACTTCCTGTCTGCACTCTACTTCCTGACTGCAGATGCTCTGTGACTGTCACCTCCTGTTCCTACCACTATCCCTTCCTGCCATGGTAGTGGCGTGTATCCCCTCCAATTATGAGCCAAAATAAGTCCTTCCTCCCTTAAGCTGCTTTTGTCATATGCTTAACCACAGCAATGAGAAAATTAGCTTCTCCTTTATAAAACAATTAAGACTAAGACTTCTCTCTGTACTGAAAAGGGGGTGGGGGATAGTATTTCCTACTTAGCTTCATTATCCCCACTCACCCGTCCAGACATCCCTACACACACTGATTCCCGAGGCTCCAGAGAACACAGACCACAACTTCCATTCTTATCTCTCTCCCATCCAAGCCTCGTGACTAAGAAACTTGCCCAGAAGTTAGATCTGCCTATGGACCTGACATCAGAGGATGACTACTGAGCACTGCAGCTCACAGAATAAAAATGTATTCCTTCTGATCCCTGCCCAGCCTCCTGAGAAGCCCAGCCTGCCATGTCTTAATATTCTTCTGCTAAGATGTCTGCAGGTCTCTCAGATGTCTGTTTCCAGTCTGCTAGCCTTTGAACTTGAGACAGCCTAACCATCTAGTAGTTAACTAAATAATTTGGGGAGACTTGAAAGACAGCCCAGGCGGCGGTCAGCTAGCACACCTGCCTAGATCGTCTACAAGGCCCCGGCTGTTCTCTCCAAGGGCTCTTCTCCAGGGAAGGCTGCTCAAATCAAAGTCAAGGATCACAGCAAATTCACTGGCAACCACAACAACATCCTTTTAGCAGACTGGACTGAGAACGGGAGCCAGGAGCTCACCTAGTCTCTAGAGAAAACCATATTCTTTGACACATAATAACCAGCTCCACTTGGCTAAGCACTACCCAAACCAGGACAGTCCAGGGTCCTTAAAGCTGTGCTACAGACAGGCCTACTCCCTGGACGCTTAGCTCTGGATAAACCACTGTCATTCGGATGTTAGTTAACCCCTATTTCCAGTGGCTCTGTTGTCACCATATGCTCTCTCTCTCTCTCTCTCTCTCTCTCTCTCGTGTGTGTGTGTGTGTGTGTGTGTGTTGTATGAGCTTGTTTATGTGTGTGTGCAGATGTGAGTGCAAGTGTGAATGCACATGTACATACATGCAGAGACCAGAGGTTGATGTTGTAATGATCATATCTTTTTTTTTTTTTTTTTTTTTTAGGAGATAGGGCCTCTCATTGAACATGGAACCCATTGATTCAGCTAGTCTAGCTGATCAATAAAATGAAGGGATCCCTCTGTCTCCACCTCCAGCCCTGGGGTTACAGAATAGCTTGCTGTCATGTTCAGCTCCCGCATTGAACCTGAGGATCCAAACTTAGGCCTCACACTTGCATAGCAGGCACTCTCCCAACTGAGCCATCTCCTGGTACCATCATACCAACTGCCTCCTCTCAAAAGCCTGCCACATCCTCCCAACCCCACCCCCCATCAAAGGAAGGAAGTCCCTCCTCTGGGCTAGAATCAGTCCTGTGGCAAATTGTCACCTTGCCCACTCAAGCCTACACCTACAGCTTCCCTGCTTGTTCCCAGTAAAGGACAGGCTCTAGCTCCCTCTGCCTCAGTAGCTAGTTGCATGTCTCCTTTCTTTCCTTCTTTCCCCAGGACACAACACCCACAGGCTGGTGTACTCAGCAGCATGCCATGCTCCTGATCTCTCCTTACTCCACTGAGCCCATTCTCCAAATAGCCCTGCCACGCCAAGACATGGCAGCTATGAAGTCTGTCATACTAAACTGTTATTTGAATGGAACTCATACATTCATTGTGAAGGTTGAAAAGAACACATTTGAGACACACAGACAAGTACTGGAAACATGAAAGATGGCCAGCGAGCAACAGCTAGCCTCATTACCAGTACACACAACCTTGGCTGGAGATACTACAGCCAGAGAGGGTATCATCACCCCCCACCGCCCACAGAAACAGGGTCTCGGGAGTGATGTCAGCCTAATACACAGACCTGTGGAAAGAGAAGTGACCAAACAAAAGACTGGTCAGTGAAGAGGGAAGATTACAGAGACCAGATAGGAAGCCAGGAAAACCCAGGCTAGGCTTGATGATTAAGGGGACCATTCAAAAGCAGGACGGGGAGACACTCAAAAGAGAAATGGATGATATAAGGCCAGATGGCAGAGACCAAGGCTGTTGCCCCAAAGGCCAAGCTCAGAAATTTGAAGCTTATGACAAAGGAAAGGGGGACTCAGTGGAGAGCTTTAGGCAGGAAGTAGCTGGGTGGCACCAAGCACCATAAGAGGGATGAACATTTTTCTTCAACGTTTCCTTCAAGAACATCGTCCTGGCATGCAGACCTTCACCCACATTTTTTCTTCCCACTCATTCCATCCCCCAGAATTCTGTAGTGGAGAAGAAGAAAGTGTAGGTGCAGAAAACAGAAAGAGAGAGGATTTATTGGCAGGTTGGCTATAAGGAAGAGAGAGGAAGGAGGAGGAAGAAAATTAATGACCAGCTAAAGAACGATGTTGGCGGTATCAGTGATTGACTAGCCAGGCCAGAAATGTAAATGCTTGCAAGAGAGATCTGTCAAGGAGCCCATCTTCCTCCTACTCTGAATATCAATGTTAAGCTCTACATTGGGTTTCTGTGTGTCACAATGTGCCCAACTGCTTTCATGGGAAATACACCAACCTGGTCATAGGAAGAGGCCTGGGTACACCCTAGAGGCCATTCAAGGAGGAGTCAGGGATGGAGATGGCTTGGAAGTCATCCTTGAAACTGGCCTGGGGTGCATGAGTTAGAAGCATCTTTAGCAGCCTTCCTCCTGTTCCAAGGGGAACATGGCAGAGGCAGCTCCCTTAGGAATGGGAACCTGGTCCAGTTAATAGGGTCCTTCAGACTCTTGATTACCTGCAAGTGGGGAGTCTCACAACAGCAATCTTGGGACAATGCATTATGAGTTTTGTTTTAAAAAACAAAACAAGACAGCTGTCTAATTGCTGGGCATGGTGGCACACACCTTTAATCCCAGCACTCGGGAGGCAGAGGCAGGAGGATCTCTGTGAGTTCAAGGACAGCCTGGTCTACAAAGTGAAAGTAGGTCAGCCAAGGCTACACAGAGAAACCCTGTCTCAGAAAACCAAAAAAATAAATAGCTTGATTAATTAATTAATTTTAAAAAACAGTTATGAGAATGTTTTTGTTTAATCCTAGGTGTGAAGCTGCTTCAGTAAGGCCACAAGTGTAAACTATTAACTGCCTCATGAGCTATCAGGGACATGGCTTAGCCAGTTGAGCTAGTTTAACTCTGAGGACTTGAGAAAGGGATAAAAAAGACAGAGCCCAGAGGGAAAAGGGGACTATAAAGAAGAAAGAGGTTGCTGCTCTCCCTGCTGCTGCTTCTTCCTGCTGTTGTTTCCTGGTTTGCTGGTTTGCTGGACTTCTGGATATTGTAACTACAGAGATTAGTATTGCCCTAAAGGACCCAACGACCCTGGTCAGTAGGAAGTAGCTCAAAGAGAACTCCTCCATCCTTTTCCCCTTCTAACCTTCTTTCTCTCCCACCTAGTGTTGGAAGGTTGGAAGGAACAAGGGTTAAAGAGTGGAACAGGTATTAAGTATAGTAAAATTAATTAGAGTACATAATATAATAATAATAAAGCCACTGTGTTATGATAGATATGTAGGTAGGTAGGTAGATAGATAGATACTGGCAAATAATTTAACCATTTACTTCTACACTGGCCAAAGCATCCAGGACAGATATAGAAGTCCTTAGCCATACTGCAATGCCAAAGAGGCTTTTATTCTTCTGTTCTTTGGTGCCCCTGGACACTCAGCCTGATTCCCACATTTCCTTCCTCCCTGGTCTTTCCACACATATCCCAGCATACTTCTGGAACTTTCAAAGTGCCAGCAGGACCCTACTTTCTCCACCTACAGACTTTCATCTCCCTCCCTTCCCTTTTGCCCCTGCCTTCCAGCTCCACCCCCAAGCCTTTCCCCCTCCTCCTCTTCCTGTGCCTCCTCTACCTCTTCTTCTTCCTCTTCCCCCTCCTCACACACACGATGAATAGACACTTTTTTATATTTTAAATATGCCATAGCACACATGAATGCACATCTGTGACTGCTTGCACAAGACCTGGACAAGATCAAGCCAGACAAAATCCCAGCCCATGGATAGGGGAGAAGCTCACTGAGTTCCACCCCCTAGCCAAGGAGCTATTGGCAATTAATGGCTGCTTGAGGAAGGAGAGTCTGTATTGTTCTGGGATACAGCCCTCCTATGAGTTTATTTATGTTCCAGTGGATGGTTCTACACCTACACACATACAGGCAGTCCCAAGTGGACTCAGTAGGTTTAAAAAAAAAAAAAAAAGAACACTTAGAATTGGGAGGGAAAAGTAGTGAGGGGAATAGAGGAGGAATTGGAAGAAAGAAGGGGGTGAGTTTGATCAAAATGCATTACATGCATGTATGAAATTCAAACAGTCAAAGAAACTATTGAAATTTTTAAATTGTGTGTGTGTGTGTGTGTGTGTGTGTGTGTGTGTGTGTGTGTGTAAACAGTGCCAGGGCTGGTTTGGATGCAATGCAATAGGAAATTTTATACACTGCTGAAGAGATTGTAAATTTATAGTCATTCTGGAAAACAATTTCACAGATAATAGCTACTAAATTTCAACTACGGCCCCTGCTATTCTAAACCTGGGTATGATTTGCAAAGAAACTCTTACAGATTACACAGTAAGAGAGCATCACTGTTTATTCCTATCAGTGGAAAGCGGGTGAGCTCTTGTGAAATACTCATATGATGGGCCACTACCTCATATTTAAAGACCAATAAATGGGGCCAGTGAGGTGGCTCAGCAGTTAAAGCCACCTGCTGCCAAGCCTGGCAACCTGAGTTCAAGCCTCAGATACTCAGAACTCACGTGGTGGAAGGAGAGAACTGACACCCACAAGTTACTACTACACACACAGTGGGACATGCATGAGCACACACACAATAGTAAATGAATAAATGTAAAACAATTTCAATGAATAAGTGAAAGTTCAGTTGATATGGCATTTACTAACATACAGAAAGCCCTGGGTCCAAAACCTAGCACCTTATAAAAGCCTGGTGTGGTTGCACACAACCTGCAATCTCAACACTTGGAAGGTGGAAGAAGGAGGATCAGAAGTTCAGGGTCATTCTTGGCTACATATTGAGTTCAAGACCAGCCACATGAGATTCTATCTTTAAAAAAAAAAGTTATATACAGATAAAACCTATAATTTTGAGTGACAGAGGCAATCTACAAAGAGTATTTATAGTAACATCATTTGTGTATGTACAGTTTTAAAACCTACAGAGTAACTTTGCATTGTTAGATGTCAAAAAAGTATATGCCATATTTGGCAAATTAAACTGATTAGAAGTACAACCACTTGAATAATATTCATTGGGTGGGAGAGAGGCAGGAAAGGAAACAGAACTAGGAAAGGGACATTTGGTTTTATAACTGAGGCCTAAGGGTGGGGACCATTAAAAGAGAATGTTATAGGAGTGACCTTAGAGAAAGAGATGAGTTGGTATTTAGGAGGATCAAAGATAATGTGGACCATATTAGCATTTCATGAATACATAGTGCCTTAGTCACTTTTCTGTTGCTGTGATAAGACACCATGACCAAGGGAACTTATAAAGAAAGTGTTTAATTGGGTTTGTTAGAGTCCATGATAGTGGAGCAAAGGCGTGGCACCAGGAACAGCTGAGAGCTCACATCTCGAGAGGAAACAGAGAGCACACTGGGAATGGTGTGAGTCTTTTAAAGCCTCAAAGCCTACTCCCAGGGACACATCTCATCCAACAAGGCCACACCTCCTAATCCTTCCCAAATAGTTCTACCAACTGGGTTCCAAGTATTCAAACATATTCATCTATAGGAGCCATTCTCATTCACATCATCACGTGTATCCATTAAAATTACTGTGTATAAACATACTGCTGGCATGAAGAGTTGTCAAAGAAATATTAAGTAAGAATTAAGGGTGCAACACAAAATGGTTTTGTGTGGTTTTTGTTGTTTGTTTGTTTTGGATTTTTGAGCTAGAGCCTCACTCTATAGTCCCAACTGACCTGAAATTCACTATGTAACCCACACTGGCCTTGAACTCATGGTGCTCTTCCTGCCTCAGGCTTCCAAGTGCTGGATTACAAACATAAGTCATTTCCCCCAACTTCACAGTATGTGGCTTGTTACTGCTTCTAAAATAAGTTATATTTATGTCTAGATGGACAAAAGTGACTGAAAAAGACAAAGCCTAGCTAGTTATCATGTTCACTTTAGTATCAATACATGAGGGTTTTTTTCCCTTGCGTTTATCTATATTTTCTCGTGTTTCTAAAGGCAAATATAAAACACTTCCTATAATAAATTCCTGAAGAATTTTTAAAATTTACTCCAGCAGAAAATCCTCCCCTATGTACTGTTGTGATTTCAGTATCTCACCCAGGATCCTCCTAAAGTATGTGTTGAAGAGGATTTTAGGTGATGCAATGTATATTGTTTTTTATTTTCCTATGTATGTATGTATCTTAATGTATTTTACAAATAGAACAGTGCATTAATCTCACGATTTAATTGATACTTAAATATTTTTAAACAGAATTCCTAAAGCCCAGAAGAGGGAAGTCTTTTCAATGCATGGAGGTGGTCTTCAGGGATATCCACAGGGGTTGGGGTGGGTGGATAAAAATGAAAATATGACCATTTCTAGGTATGGTTGAGGAGAAGGTTTTTATTGTAGAGATGAGGGAGAGATCATCCAGCACCATCTGGAAGGGTCAAGACTGAACTCGACCAGCAGAATAGACTGGGCCATGAGAAGACAGAGGGAGGGAAGATCGAGAGAAGGAAGAGGTGGGAGGACAAATAGATGAGAAATGAAGCGGAGGACCAAGAGGATGATCAAGAGCGGAGCCAAGAGAACAAAGACCAAAAGCAAAGCCAAGAGAGTGCATGGCCAAAATGGCTGAGTTATACAGGAGTCAGAAGGGATGGGAGGGGAGAGGAGGGAGGGCAGGGGAGGGCAGAGGAGGTGCTGGAGAGGTTTATGGAAGGGAGCAGGGGCGAGAAGTGCTGAGTGGAGCCAGGACTCTGTAACCAGGTACTGGGAGATTCTGGAAGAACCTGGCAGCCAGCATCTGCTTTGATGTGTTAATAGGCACCTCAGTCAGTCTTTTGTCCCAGGTTTCTTTGAGACCTAATGGATGTGACATGATTTAGAGGCTCTACCCATTTGTGTATAAACTTCAGTTTCACATGAGCTAAATGTTAAATACAACTAAGGAAAAAAAAAATTACTGGCCAAGCAGGAAGAGACTGATAAATCACACTACCTAAAAATTTAGACACGACAGAGAGAGTGAAATAAAAGCCACAGAGCCAGGCATAATGGTGCACGCCTGCAATCCCAGAACTTGAGGCAGGGAAATCTGGAATTCAACATCTGAAACGGAACTTTTTAAAATTATTCAACACTTGTTTATTAATAACTATAATCACTTATAACAAATATAAACACTAATTTAACTACTAACCTTACGAATGACTACAACCCCTTACCTAACCACTAAACCTATTGATAGCTATTACAACTATTTTCATAACCTTTTAGAAGGTTAAATTGGCTATGGCGGTTTCACCTTAAATAAGGCTTGAGGCTTTCTTCTTTCTGGAAGTCCTCAGCCATCTGTAGGACAACTTATTTCCTTTGTATCAGCAACTCTGCCGCTCTGCCTCAGTCTTTAAAGCCGGCCACAGTTCCATTCAGACTGGTCAAACCCCTCTAGGCAAAAGCTGAGCCACAGGGTTTAGTCCTTGGCCTTTTGCTGTCTTGCTGAGGCTTTCTCTGCTCACCAGCTTCTTTCTGCCTCAGGGAGATCTGACCATCAGTCCACCAGCATTTTCTCCATCAGAGGATCTCTCTTGTTCCACCTGGCTTCAGCTTAATCTGGGCTCTGCCCACTTAGCAACGGAAAACAATGCCAGGCCATAAACCTTGTTTTTAGTGCATAAAGTCTTTCCTTGTTTCACCTGGCTTCAATCTTGTTTTTAGTCCAAAGAGACTCCCCTCATTTCACCTGACTTCATCCTTGTTTTTAGTCCATAAGCTGATAAACTAATTGCCCACAGCCAAGTTGATCTTCATGCCCTGGATTAAGAGACTGTATCAGAAACCCCTAGATATTTACTAAATCTAATGTATATTAATCTAATTCCCTATACAACATCATCCTCATGGAGAGTTTGAGAAGCAACAACCAGCGGAATAGAAGAAGGTTGTAATATTTATAAGTAGCTGTAGACTCACAGCCAGAATATATAAAGAAGCACCGGCCATTAATTGTAAAAAAAAAAAAAAAAAAAAAGACAGCACAGTTGAAAAATGAGCCAAAGGCACAACAAGCAGGCACTTCAGAGACCATGCCCACAAGTCTAATAAACACACAGTGTGATGGGCACTCCTCTCCCTTAACCTGAGAAGTAATTGGGTGACTCACTCTTTGTCTCCAAAGAGTGATAGTGAAGAGCCACAAAGAGGCTTTGTGTACCTTCCAGGATACCCTTCATTCTGTGATGAAAAAAGATTAGCATTAAAAAGGAAAGAAATTTCTGCAACAAAAAGTAAATAATGTGTTGGTGCATTTATTGATCTAAAAACAGTCCAAAAAACATACCAGTGCATTATGTAACTTTCAAATTTAGCAAAAGTAAATAAAAACAATTATCTTGGAAGGGAGAGAGAAGGGCTAATTTCTCCCTGGTAGGGGCGTACATCTGCACACATGCACAGGTGTGGATATATGTGCATACAGGTGCTCATGCACATGCATATGCATGCGTGTTGAGGTCAGGCATCTTCAGCCACTCTCCACCTTAGTTTTTGAGACAGGGACTCTCACCAAACCTGGAACTCAACAATTTGGCTAGTCTTTACTGGCCTCCAAATTCCAGGTATCCACCTGCCTCTGCCTCTCCAGTGCTGGGATTGCAGACTTACACCATCACACTCAGCACTTGAAACAGATGCTCGGGATCTGATCTCAGGTCCTCGTGCTTGCACAGTCTCCTACCTTTACCACCTGAGCCATCCCTCCAGCCCCTTCATGTATGTTTTCTGATGGTCTTGATTCACAGCCATGTAAGTAACCAATACCATTTCGAAAGAGATATTTAAGAAATATATGTAGCAAAAAAAATTGTGTAGGTACCAAATGGGTGAAGCAAAATCTGTGATGATGGTTTAAGCTGAGGTTCTGAATCATCTGATTGGCTGTTAAGAGTGTAGGCCAAGCCCCACTGATCTGGCAGGTCTGTTTCCTACTAAGCCTGGATCACACCTTAGAATCCAACTTAACACAGCTTGCCAGGCAGTGAGTGATAGCCCAGAGGTCAACACTGTCTTGTTACTCCTACCCTATGACAGTGGGATTTGAAGAAAGAGACCAAAGTCACCACAATTTCCCAGCCATCCCCTGGCTCTCCTAATTTATCCTTTTCACTAGTGAGAAAACCCAAGGACAACAGAGGAGCAGCCCTCCTGATGGGACACAAGGAGTGCCATTGACTCTCTCTCTACTCCACCACCCAGACTCTAGTGTCCCAGCATCAGAAGAAGACCAGCTGCACCTGGATGGAACAAGAAGTAGTTGACAGTGACCAGCTCTTCAAGGCCTCCTTGGAGCACCATGCAGTGGAGAGCCACGCCCTTGCTCCTCATTGATCCTGAAGCAGAGTAGGGAGCCTTTGCCTTCACAGCCAGGCTGAGCTCTGTTACAAGGGCCTCTTGCTGAACCACAGTGGTGTCCCTGCTACTTTCCTTCAGGGAAACTTGTTCCTCCGTCTAACTCCCTGGACTGGCATCCCTTTACCATCAGATTTCAACCGAGGTCCCTCCTAATATCAGCTGACTACTTCCTGTGAACTAAGTCAGTTCCTCCTCTGGGTCCTTGCCCAGCTGCTCCCAGTATCCTGTGCTTTCTCTGAGTCCCCAACAGTGGACCTAGGAGGCGTAACAGATTCTTCCTTCCAGTGACTCCAACTACCAGCAGAATTAGGCCCCTGAGTGTGGAACCTGATCAGGCAGCAGCAGCTTTCTCTAAACATACTCATCCTTCTTTAGATAAAGGATGCTTTGAACAACTATTAAAACCGTGGGCCCCATTCCTGCTGAAACACAATGTTTTTCCACTGACTGCCCATGGGCATGTGGAATCTGGATTCACACACATGTGGGACATATATAGTGTCCAATGTTATAATGAACGCCATCATTTTGTACACTAACTAAAAACATAATAAAAATTAACACCATCAAAAGGCAGAGGAGAAACCCCTCCCCCACCTAAAAAAAAAAGATGCCAGGATGGCAGGGCCAGCTCTCTGGTATTTACCATGTGTCAGGATGATGCTAAGCGGGCCTTATCTCACATAACCCTCTCCCTAATGTCATGGAAAAGGAGCTAAGATAGCCTGTTCCTTGCAGATAAGGAACAAAGGCACAGAGGAAAGCTACCCAGTGCCTCACAATTTGCATTCAAATCTTTTTGACTCCGTGGTCTTTCCTCTTAAATGATGTATGGAAGCTTTAGGTGAGGTAACAAATGTGGTCAGGATTTTCCTTACCATTCATTTAAAAGTGTAGATTCCCAGCTCCCATGCCTCACTATGACAAATGAATCGGTTTCTCCAGGGGTCAGGAAGACAGGAACTTACGTTATTAATGAGAGCCCCGGTAGGTTCCCAGGTATTCTAAGGTTAAAAAACGGCCGCACTTCTCTGGACTGTCTTCCTGAGTGAGGGGTTAACAAATGCTCCCCTCATTGTGGTTGTGCAACAAGTTACCCCAAAACTCTGATATAAACCATCTACCAAGGGCGCAGTTCCGAAATGCAAAAAAGGAAATCCCTTCCACCAGACGCTACTGATATAAGTCATCACAAGCCAGCCAGAAAGTCCGACTCCACCTCCTGCAGGAACCCTGCACAGCCCCACTGCACACAGCATGGGAGTATGAGATGATGCTGCAGCCATCTTTGAAAAGGGCAGCCTGTCCCGTGAAGCTTCTGCTTGCATGCAAACCCCAGTAAAAATCAGCCTGGCTTCTTCAGTCTGCAGCCTGGAGAGCCCAACACTTAACATTCATCAAGGTTGCTTTTCAGCGGGCTTCCTCATGCTTCCTGGTTCACCACCCTTGGCAAAGCCTTTCCAAAGAGCAGCCTGGCCACGTGTACCAAACTATATAATGTTCATACTTTTTACCCTGTTCCCGCTTCTGGAATTTAACCCAAGGACACGGTCCCAGTGCAAAAGGATATATGCACAGCATATGTCTATGGTGGTGTTTACAACTGTGAAAAACTGAAAACAGTCTTTACACCCAAAAGTCAGTGATAGATTGAGCCAATAAATTGAAGCTCGTTAATACTAATTTTCAAAGAGCCTAGCAGATCTATGTGGACTGATAGAGAAAAATCTCCAAGACATATGGCTAAGTGGGAAAAAAATAACTAAACAACATAGATTATAAATCACATTTCTAGGAAAAGTGTATGTGCTTCAGACCAAACAAAGATGTCTGGAAGAGGGTTCACTGAGTGGTAGGCTTTCGTAGGCTTTTTGCTTATTTCTCCATGTTTAAAATGTTTAAAAACCGTGATGAGGATGCCATATTGTGCCTGCTGTGTGCTGGGGCCTGTTGTAAATCCCGTATGTGCGTCATCTTACTCTCATAGTGGCCTTATGATGTTGACAGTCTCATTTTCTCCATTGGAAAGGATGAGGATACTGAGGCATGAAAAACTCAAGACAGCTTACCCACAGTCACACAGCCAGCAAGTGGTAAAAGCAGAAGCCCCCTGACATAGTGGAAAAGGCGGAGGAGCTCTGTAAATTTGAGGCCAGCCTGGTTGACATAGCAAGTTCCAGGCCAGGTGGGGCTTTGGTGTGAGACCCCATCTTAAAAAAGAAGAGGAGGAGAAGCAGCAACGGCAGCAGCAGGGGGCTGGCAAGATGACCCCACAGGTAAAGGGCAGAGCTGACACTCTGGGTCTATACCACCCAGACCTTTCTCACCAGCACAGTGACTTGGAGGGGAACAGAAGAGAAGTGATGGGCACTCATGGTTGTCAACAGCAGACATGAGGGCTCCTGAGGAGTGTTCAAGACATCCTGATAAGCTACCTATAGTACCGGGAGTTGATCTGAACATCCAGAGGTTAAGTTGTCCTGGGGAGGGTGTATAGTATGAGAAACAGAGAGCCAAGGGCACATCCTCAGGCAGATAGAGGGGAAAGAGGTGTGGGAAGGAGACTGACCACCTCATACTGGGTCTGCCCTAGTGAGGAGGGTGCTTGGTTCTCTTCTACCTCTTTGTTCCTCCTACCACCCCAGACTCCATGCCTCTCCGCCACACAGAAAGACCTCCCCTCCAGTCTCACCTTCAATGGCCCCCTCACCCACCCACACTGCCTTGGAGACAAGTGTCTGTGTCCTCACATCTACATCCAAAAGATCCAGGGGATGCTTCCAGCTTGGAGGCAAAAGAGACCTTAGTGTGGAAACTTTCTTTTTAAAGCAGCAAGGAACCAGCAAATGGTTCTGCAGTCCACCGGGATGGCCCTGGGTTGGAAATTTAAAATGCATTAAGGTTGGGAGACCTATAAAGATGTCATAATATGCTCTGCAAGCTGCTGTCTCTGTGACTTGCAGGCACAGGAGACCCCAAAGGCCACCTACTGGCACCTTCACTGCTCACAGATGGGCCCACACACCTACCTCTGGAACATTGTCCTCCCACACCACATATTTGAAAGTGATCTCCCCACAGATGGATACACACAGACCTGCACACTTAGTGTCACCAAGTAAGTATGCAGACACAGATGCACTCAGGCCCCACAAAGGAGATGTGGAAACCCATCCTTGTGCACAATTTATGCATTTTATGCAGGAGTTCCTGAGCAGCCACTCCACAAACTTGAACAAACCCTCATCCTATACACATACACACACACACTCCAATGCATATACACACACCTCCGCCCACACATCTCATGAAGGCAGTCTTAGCTCCAAGCTCACCCTGTATCAGAAACAGACATTCTCAGAACACCAAGAGACACACAAAGATGTACACACTCACACCCGCTGGTTCTACCCACAGATACATAGATGTGTATACACATTCATGTATGCTCATCCAAAACACAGACATTGCTATGCATACACACTCATCTCACACCATATGCATGCACTGACTTTACCCAAAGCAAAGATAAGCTTGCACATCAATGCACGCTCGCCCCCACAGGGTGTGCAGAAACTCAGCCCCCAGCAATTCAGCAGAATCAAACATGTCTCCGACTTCAACCGCCATCTGGGTGACCACCAACAGCTAAAACTTTTGTTTTTTAGCATTCTCTTCTCTGAAAATGGTGCTACCATTTGCCTGTGGCTCCAGCTACAATCCAAGCATCACCCTTGATTCCTTCATCTTTATCCAGGCTTGCTATAAAGACTGTCATCTTTTCCTTCAAAGCTTGTCTTGATTCCAATCCTTTCTCTCATCTCTAGCATCCTTGCTCTACCCCACACCACATCTCCCACCTGGACCATTGCTGTGGACCCCTTCCCTGGTCCCTCAGTGCCACTACTGCCACCCGGAATCATCCAGAGAGGACTGCTCCTTGCTATCACTGAATGCGGATTCCTTGCTCAGTTGACTAACTCAGTCTCCTGGGATCAGAGCCTGTCTGTCCCTCTCCTGCCCCGACCTCACCCACACACACACACTTCCTCCCCTCGCTCACTACACTCTCAATGAGTTGATCTCTCTCAGTTTCAGAGCACCCACCCTCCCCCAGTCTGGTTCTGTCTAACCCCTCACCCTTCCCCTGGCTCTACATGGCCCATGCTCATCCCCTGTGCCTCTGTTGAAATGTTGCCCCTCAAATGGGGATCTCTTCCCAGATCACCTAATTCTGAACAAGACACTCCCCATTGACTCCAGTGCTGTCTCCTGTGTCCTGTGCAGTACTTACCTTTGCAAGCAGTCGGTGCTGTTTACTCTGAGCCTGCACAGCCCAGCAGAGTTGCCACTGGTCACATGTGGCTGTTTAAGTTTGAACTAACTGAGACGAAATAAAACTAAGACTGCCGTTCCGAAATGCACCGACCATGCTTCAAATGCGCAGTAGCAACCTGTGCCCCATACCTGCACTACTGGGCAACATAGCTATTTCCATCATCCTGAGACAAAGATGGCAGAATGTAGGTTAGAGGGGGCGGGGCAATGTCTCTAGCTGCCATTTATCAGCAGGATGTGCTGCACATAGAAGAGCCTCAGGAAATTCTCCCAGTGAGCTCACATGTGCGCACACACTAACACACAGGAATTCTCCGTTTCCTTGACATCTTCCATGCATCAGCTCTCATCTCCCCGTTCTCCCAGTCACGGCGCCTCTACAACATTCAGGCCTGTATCGGCCACACATCTGAGTTCCCTACAGACATGTATACCCCCTTGGCTATGAGAGGGAGGAGAAGAGGAAGTGACAGGGGCCAGTCTCCACCATCTCCGTGCAGTCTTCGCTTTGGAGGCAGTAAGGAAAGGCAACTCCTGGACACAGGTGATCCCAGCTTCCCGCAACACCTCTTTATTCCTAGGTGTGACGCTGAGCAGACTGCCTCAGTTTCCCCATCTGTGAGCTATGCTTCATAGAGCTGCTGTTGGGAGGGAAGTAAAAGGACCCATGTGCATGACGTTGTGCTGTTCTCTCCGTGAGGACACTGCCAGCCTTAACAGAAGCAAAGCTCTTTTCCACCCCAGTGCTTCCATGGACAGGCTTATGTGGACACAGCTTGTGCCCAAATCATTCCAAAGATGCCTGGAATACCGTGGGTGGTGTTCCCAATCAGACCTGATGGCCTGACCAATGCCTGCAGTTCTGGAGCAATGGTGGACTTTAAACCATTGGCGTGCCTGATAGAAAAAATTTTAAAACCAATTGAAAAAAACTATTGAAAGCCACCTATGGTCAGTGTGGAATCTACCCAGAGGCAAGGGCCCATAACTGAGTGTCCTCTACCCCACAGGCTTGAATGTCCCTGGATCAGGTAAGAAGCCAAAACTGGTCAGAAGGAGAAGTCATGAGGAAAGAGGTAACCCTGGAGGACAAGAAGGAGAAGCAATATAGTTTGCACAGGGGTTCCCTCCCAGGATCTATACTGCACAAAGGTCCCCACCTGGGATCTGATGGCAAATAGCCTGAACCTCATCCCAGCTTGATCCTCGCCAGCTGCATGCTGAACAAGTTGCTTATCCTCTGTGTGCCTTCGCGGGGGAAGAAGGGAGAATGGTGGTACCTTCTTCAGTGGATTCTTTGGAGGTGTAAACTTGCAATGTTAGAGCATGTTAGGTGGTACCACACACACAGGTTTGTGTCACAAATTGGCGAAGAGATTAGACATTGGATCTGAGGCATCTTCTCACACCTTGTCCCCTTCTTGTAAGTCCCCTTAGCGTGCCTTCTTCCTGTTTCTTTTAAAGTCCTTCCCACCCACCAAGATTGTAGGCTTATCCATCAGGCTCAAATGTCTCTGACAGAAAAGTGACCCAAATGGGGAAAGGTTCTCAGCAATTCATCCGTGCTGTTACCCCAGACAAGGTGACTAAAGCACAGAGAGGGATCTTGGGAGGGCCTCACCAAGCGCCAACAGGTACTCAGTGTGCTTTCCAAGCCACCTTTGTCCCCTGGAAATCTTAATGCAACACAGCACTCTCTAATTAGACCTCCGACACCCTTGATTCAAATTCTCTTTAAATACTAAACCTGCGTGGACATGTCGGCCAAACATGCCTGCACTTCAGTGTTTAGCAACACTGTAGTGTGCCAGAACAGTACAAAGTTCTCCCCTTCTCACTCTTAGATCATGGTTTAAAGCTGTGGGAAATGTACATCTCGATGTGGAAAAACCCAACGGCCAAGAGGGTAGTGGGCGAGAAGGAGAGAATAACCACTAAAAAGACCAAGTGGACATGGACAATGGCTCTGAACCCAGCCGCCACCCCAGGATACCCACAGAGTGTGTCCATGTGTGTGTGTGTGTGTGATGTATAAGTGTGCTCATGCATGTGTGATATGTCTGAGTACCATGCACATGAATATCTGTGTGCATGTGAATGAGTGTGGGGGGGTGATGTGTGTAAGTGTGTGCATGTGTGTGAGATGTGTCTGAATGCATTCATGTATGTGCATATGTGTGTGTGTGTGTGTGTGTGTGTGTGATGTGTACGATAGCTTGCATGCCACGGTATGCATGTGAAGGTCAGAACATGACCTCAGTTGCTGATCCTCTTCTTTTACCTTGTCCCCCCACACCAGATTAGCCAGCCCCCAGGCTCCTTCTGTCTCTGCCTTCCGTCTTGCAGTTGGAGAGTTGGGATCACGCTTGCATACAACTGTGCCCAGCTTCACGTGGGTTCTGGGAATATGAACTCAGGTGCTCACATTTTCATGGCAAGCTGGGCCTCATTTCATTGACATGCTGGGCCACCTCCACAGCCTTATGTCCACATTTTAATCTCCATACATTATGATTGTTCCCTCACATGTATAAAATAAGGCTCTTGTTTATAAAGAATGTTACAGTGGATTCGCCAATGTCACCAATAGGTCCCTGCAGAAACAGCAAGAAGATAGGTTCTCTCGTAGAACCCCCAGAGGGAACTGAGCCTGTTGGTCTGTTCTCCATCTGTCACCTGTGGAGATGTAAGATAATAAGTTTGTCCTTGTTTTAGGCCACATTTGCTACTACAGGAGTAGGAAAATAAAGGATACAAAACATTCATGAAGGTGACAGGTCCAGTGCATGTGTCCTGAAGACCTACTGTGTGCGGGTGCTGCTCTGACCCTGGGGACCATCAGTGAGCAGCAGAGTAAGCCCTCTAGCTTGTGCCACTGTGGCAGGCAAGCCCTTATGGGTCACAGCCCAGGATCCCGTGCAGACTCTTCCCAGCTCTTTGGCCACTAGAAGGGGAAGAAGAGAAAGAAATGTCTGGAGTGCTCCTTCCTCAGCCTGTCCGACCACCTCCATAGACAAATGGTGAACGCATTAGGGATAGAAAGGGCACCGTCCAAACAATAAAAAGGATGTGAAAATAGCAAAAGAAGATGTGAAGGAAAGCTAATAGCTACAAGGAGATACTTTCTAGGATGGGGTGGTCAGGAAACCTGCCTCAAAAAGGTGGCTGTGGGGCGAACAAAGATGGGAGTGGGGGGCTCTAGACTGCATGGCTTCACTTTGGTTATGCTTCAAACGCAGTGCCTGAGAACAGCCATCCATACGCTCTGGATTTTGCACTTTAACAGAAGACAGTGAGAACACATCAACACGTCATTCGAGATGTGGCTCAGAGGAAACAGGAAAATGGCCTTTCAACAGGGCTCACTCACACAGGCCATCCGCTGGTCCAGCTTCCTGCTGGGGGCTCACCTGGAGCCATCATTTGGGAGGGTCAGCCAACCTCCAAAAAGTCCTCAGTGGGTGTATGACCATCCTCAAAGTACAGGGACTGTATTCTAAAAAGAAGGGAGCGTCTCTTCTAACATCTTCGTGGCTCAGACAACCGCCTACCAGCCCAGATTCGAAGGGGTGGAAAAAGAAGCAACCCTAAGTGGCCATCTTTCACCCAGCGTATATGCCAAAGGCGCTGCAGTTGCAAAGCCCTAGGGTGGGTGGAATGTGGCTGGAGAGGAGTAAACAGAGAGAAGGATGTGAGACACAGGGAGTGAGGAGGGCAGTGACCCGATCACACGCTAGCGGCTTCTGATAGCCGCCCAAGGTGATGGGAAGCCACTCGACCAGGAAAGTGACAGTCTCATAACTGGGAAATACAGCTCTCAGCTGAAGAAGAGAGGCAAGGGTGGGAAGCCAGCCATTGTAGCGGGATCACACATCAAGGCAGGAGTAATAGAAGCATAGGGTTTGGGATCTGGTTGCTCTCTTCTTCATTTTGAAGGAGCAACAATGGAAGGAAGAAGGGAAGGGAAAGGGAGGGATCTATATGAGACCAGCTGAGCTGAGGGTTTTACAAGAACCTTGGTATTGATTCAGATAACTTGAGGCTTTGAGCGGATTTCATTTTTTCTTACCTTTAGCATTCATAAAATGATGATGCTACATTGTAAAGGACCATTAAATGAGATCATTAATTCATTCAACAAGTGCATGTTGACTGCCAGCTATGCACTTGCAAAAGGCAACAAGTGACTCTGCATTCATGAGTTTCTAACCAAACACAGAAAGGTGTTGTTCTATTAAAGGGGGGGAGAGGAGGCCTTGGTACCTGACTCATGATACCATTTGCATTGTTGCATTCAAGGGAGCCATGGCACTCCAAGGCAGAGAGCTTCAACAATCTGTAAGATACCCAGCCTTGGTATCTCAGCAACGGCTCATTTTATCAAACTCTTACTATATAACACAGGCAGCGCTAGGCTTTTTCATATCTGCTAGGTGCTCGAGACTTTCCAGCACTGGAGCTATTAAGAACTGAGGACCTCTAGGGCTGGGAGTGTAGCTCACTAGTTGAGCACTTGCCTAGCTTATGCAAGACTCTGAGTTCAAGCTGCAACACAGAAAGCAAGAAAGAAAATAGAACACAACATTGAAGGACTAGAGAAATGACTCAGAGGTGAAGAGCCACTGGGAACCTTTCCAGAGGACCCAAGTTTGGTTCTCAGCACCCAGGCTTATAGCCCACTGTAACTCCAGACACGGGACATCTGGCACCCTCTTCTGGCTTCCTTGGCTACTGCATGAATGTGGTATTTTCCCCATCTCCCCGCCCTCAACATACATGCAGGCAAAACATCATACACATAAAGTGTAACCATAAGCCATCTCTCCAGCTCCACACACATAAAATAAAATGAAAAATATAAAAAGAACTGAGGACTCTGGGTGCCAAGATGAATAATTTATTCCAGGCATTCAAAGGGCTGCACGGTTTGGCCTTTGATGTGTCACAGGCAACCACTGGGAAGTATCAAAGCAGCTTGTCACCCTGTGATTTCTGAAGTTTATATGGTAGAAGGTATCTCCCACATTGCCTTGATATCACTTCTTCATATCCTCACAGGAGCTGAAATAAGCTCTACCACAATCCCCTATTATAGACAGGGGGCCAGCCAAGGTCTCAAAAAAGGTCACTAGCAGATCTGGAACTTGAGCCAATGACTTCAGGGACCACTAGGCTACCCTTTCACATCACTATCCCTTGGAATACCCATATCTAAGGATGGTAGGGGACCCTGTAGCCTTCACTTTCATCCCAATCTCTTTGAAAAGAGGGCCTAGTAAGATCAAAAACTCAAATGACAACACGTGCTGGTGAGGATGTGGAGAAAGGGAAACACTCCTCCATTGCTAGTGGGAGTACAAACTTGTACAACCACTATGGAAATCAGTCTGGCGATATCTTAGAAAACTTGGAATAGCTCTACCTCAAAACCCAGCCATACCATTCCTGGGCATATATCCAAAAGATTCTTCACCAAACCACAAGGATATCCACTCAACAATGTTCATAGCAGCTTTATTTGTAATAGCTAGAAACTGAAAACAACCCAGATGCCCTTCAACTGAAGAATGGATTTTTTAAAAACTGTAGTACATTTACACAATTTACTCAGCTATCAGGAACAAAAAAAAAAAAAAAATGCAATTTGCAACCAATGGATGGAACTAGAAAAGCTCATCCTGGGTGAGCTAACCCAGTCCCAGAAAGATACACATGGCATGTATTCACTTATAACAGGATGTTAGCTGTATAGTACAAGATAGCTATCCTACAACCCACAGAACCAAAGGAATAGGAACCTAGCACAACTGTCCTACAAGAAATTCCACCCTGCAGCAGAACAAAGCAAAGGCTGAGACACACATGGAGCTCTGGGAGTCCACTGATATGTGGCGGCCCCCGACACTGGAGGAGTAGGATAGGTGGAAGAGGGAGTAGAGGGTGGGAGGGAAGGACCAGGAGAGGAGGAGAAAGGGGGCTGTGATTGAGATGTAACTTGAATTAATAAATAAACATTTTAAAAAGAGAGAAAGATAGAAGAAGAAGAAGAAGAAGAAGAAGAAGAAGAAGAAGAAGAAGAAGAAGAAGAAGAAGAAGAGAGAGGCCTGGGCTAGACTGTGACTACCCAAAGGTAGCAGGATGTTTGGGAGGGGTGGCAGTTTGGGGGTGACATCCACACAGGGCCAAGACCTTTGGGAAGAATGTTAGACTCTGGTACCCTCAGACTCCATGTGTATGTGGTATGTGTAGATGCACATACATGCATGTGTGTGGAGACCAGAAGACAACCTCAGGTGATGCTTCTCAAGAGTCGTCCACATTGTTGACACTCTTGCCGTTTTACATTCACTTATTTTGTGGGGAAAGAGGTGCACGTGTCACAAATTGGAGATCAGCTTACAGGAACTAGTTCTCTTTTTCCACCATCTGGTTTCCAGGCATGGAACTCAGGTTGTCAACCTTGGCAACAAGCATGGTACCCATTGGGACATCTTCCTGACCCTCCTTTTGTAGTCTAAAGACAAGGTGTTTCATTGGCCTGGAACTCAGTAAGTGGGCTAAGCTGAACCCCAGGGATCCTCCTGCCTCTCCCTCCCAGTGTTGGCATTACAAGTCGGCACCACCCCACCCACTTATGTAGATGTTGGGGATCAAACTGGGGTCCTATAACACTTTGCCAGATGGTTTACCTCCCCAGGCCAGAGACTTCCTTTTGATGAAACAGAGATTCCATTTATCTGACAAAAGTGCACTCAGAGTCCTGTGCGTGCACCCCTGTCCTGAGGATCTGACATTCTGGCAGACAAAGGAGACAATGAGTAAACAGACAAAAATCCTTGTGGGCCACACAGCAACATGGTGGGATTGTATTAACCTGCATGGTGTTTGGTGTGGCGGGGGGTGGCAAGGATGAAGACTTATCATGAATGAGAGAGTCATTCTCTAGGCTGAGAAGTAGTACACAAAGATACAAGAGCAAATGTAAGAAGTTTAGGCACACCAGAGAGCCCTTCGGGGTTTCCTCAGTGGAGGTGTTATGGTAAAGGCAAGCTAACATCTCTCTGCAACTTGTGTCAAACATGAAAAAGGGTCATGCACACCAGGCAGCGGAAGCAAATACTTGACTGGTGACAGACACTTGACAAATGTGGTCTCTACCCCTCCCCCAGACGGGTGCCATTGCTCCAGTGCCAGGAAGTCCTTAGTCACAAAGCCCTGATGACTCCTCCTCCGGATCTCCAAGCTCTAAGTTTCCCCCTTGCCACCACCCATCTACACCCTTTCTTCCTCTGTCTAATTATTCCTAATTGGAAGAAAAATTGTTTGGCAGATCAGTTGGCATCTCCTCAGCTCTGGTGTCCTAGCAACCCAAGGGGGGCCGGGAGTGACAGGAGAGAAGAGGTGCTGTGCTGGCTCCTCTCTGAGCTGAGCTCCAGCTTCTCCCCTACACTAGCTGCTCCGGTGTCCGGGTCCCTCGCCACCTTGTGTACTCAACAGGCACCTGCGGATGCCGGACACAAGCACATCCGCCACCAAGGCCACCTGTGCACACACCCTGTCTTGAAATGTAACCTCGCTCTTTCTGGAAAGCAGAGGGAAACTCAGGAATAGATTTCTAATTTTCCAGCCACCTGCTCAGCTGAAAGATATTCTGGAATTTATAATTACCTTTCGGCCACTTATCTAGAATCTGGTTTCTAGGACAACCTAAGGCATCTCTTCGTGTGTTGATGGGTGAATTTCACCTTCCTGCCCAGCAAGCTCCTAGGCATTGTCTCCCAGGTTCCCAGCTTTTCAAGAATGGTAGGACTGGACTGGCAGTTAAGGGGAGTGGCAAACGAGAGCACAGTGGGTCTGAAAACCCTGGCACAAGGCAGGCACGGTCTCTAAGGCTGTTTCACAGAGGACAGAGCCCACGCTTAACCTTGACACTCAAAAGGCTGAGGCAGAGGAATGAAAAGTTCTAGGCTAGTCTCGGTTGCATACTTTATGCTCAGGAGCAGCTCAATAGCACTTTTTCCGAAGAAGAGGAAGAGGAAGAGGAAGAAGTTGTTTTTTAAAGATTGTCTGTGTGTGTGTGTGTCTGTGTGTGTGCTCAACACATACTTCGGTGCCCACAGAGGTCAGAAGGGGGCATCAGATCCCTTCCAGCTAGAGTTACAGGCATTGTAACTGTACCATATAGGTGCTAGGGTTCGAGTTATGGTCCTGTTATAAAGCAGTAAGTGCTCTTAACTGTTGAAACCCTTCCCAAATATTGTAATTACTGTGTCTTTTTTAATTGACATTTAATTTTTTTAATTTATGTGTGTGTGTCATGTATGTGGAAGTATCCATGAAGGTCAGAAGGTGTTAGATCCTCTGAGCTGCCGTTGCTGGTGATTGTGAACACCTGACATGGGCACTGAGCACTGAACTCAGGGACTCTGCAAAAGCAGCAAACACTTTTAACTACTGATCCATCAACCAGTCCTCAAAATAAAAAAAATTTGAAAATGTAAAGGCTGGGAAACCTGGTGTGGTTACATTTTCCAGTAATTCCAGCACTCTGGACACTGGTGTCAAAGGATTAGACGTTTGAGGCCAATTTAAGTCACAAAGTTCAAGGCCTGGGGTACCTCAGCCAGACTCTCAGGACAAAAATGAAAAGAGCTGAGAAGGACAGTGTGGTGACTCCTGCCTGCAACCCCAGTAGAGGTGGGATGACCACTATGGACAAAGCCATTGTCATCTGCATAGCAAACTCCAGGCTAGTCAGGGCTATATACAGTTGAGGGGTGGGGGGACAGAGAGATGGCTCAGTGATGAAAAACACTTGTTACTCTTGCAAGAGGACCCAAGTTTGGTTCCCATCACCCATATGACAGCTAACAGTCATCTGTAACTCCAGTTCTAGGGGATCCAATGCCCTCTTTTGATCTCTAAGGTCTCCAGGCACACATGTGATGCACCTACATGTATGCAGGCAAAACACTCACACACATAAAATGAATATTTTTTAAAAATTTAAAAATTTTTTAAATTAAAAAAAATTTTCCACTGAGTGTGGTGGCACACTCCTTTAATCCTAACACTCAGGAGAGAGAGGAAGGCCTAGATTACAGAGAGAGTTCCAGGACAGCTAGGGCTTCACCAAGAAACTCTGTCTCAAAAAAAAAATTTTTTTAACTGAGGAAGGGAAGATAATCATAGTAGTACACCATCTTTATAAGACCCAGGGTTCCATCCCCAGTATTGAAACTATCTACTTGGAAGAACATGGCCTTCACCTTCTGGGAGCACACAGGCTGGGGGGTCAAGCCTGGGCGGCAGTAACTCCCTCTATCCCCTCTACCTCAAAGTGGTCAGAGCAAGTTTCCAGTCTGAGCCCCGCCACTGACTTGCTGTGTGGTAACAGGCAAGTTAGCGCCATCTCTGTGCCTCCCCTCCTGGGGTGGGGGTGGGGGAATAGTGGTAGTTCTCACCTCAAAGGATTATTCCCCCCGGGGGGGTCCTTAAAAAAGTTAATTTGTGTAAAGTCCCTGGCATTGAGCCCAGCTCATAATAAATACTGGGTAAATTTTCTGTCAAGGAGAATCTCAGAGCAGCTGGTGCCAGAGGCAGGGTTAGGGATACTGGAGACAAGAGGTTGCTTCAGGGAGCTGACCCACCATAGCAGGAGCTTCCCAGCAGAGGAAATAATGTTCATTGTATCTATTGTCTGTGCATCTACCTCACACTATTTAGTGTATGTTTTCTGTACCTGTGGTGATGTGCACGTTTTAGGTACAAACAGATTAACACCAAGAAGCATTAGTTGGGAAGGCTTCATAATAAAGACAAGATCCAAAAGTGGGTGGGAAAGAGGGCATAAAAGAAAATTATTGCAATGGAAGAAGCCCGGGGGGATCATTTACTAGCACACACCCACATTACACACAAGGGTATGTCAAAAGTTAGGAAGGGGACCACACTGAACCCAGAATTAACAAGAATGATGAGCCAACGCCTAAGACTCCCACAAAAAAAAAAAAAAAAAAAAAAAAAAAAAAAAAAACTGAAAAGGCTGGCCAGAGCTCCTCCGCATTCCTAAGAGGCAAGAGCCCCATTGGTGACACAGTAAGGAAGGCTCTCTGGGGTGGGGGTAGTGAGGGTCTGACCTCTAAGCAAAAGGCCAAAGTCCCCTCTAGGCCAAAATGAAATTAACAAACTAGATCTGTGGCTGACCAGTCCACGGTGCGTCAGACTCTCTGATGGCCCTGACATGAATCCACAAGCTATTGAAAGTTTTGCAAATAACTACAAGCCAGTATTAGCATGCTCTAGAGCAGGCCGTCTGTCCCCAAGCCCCTACCTCCTGTTTGCTCTCACTGAATATTCACATGCTGGTTTATCTCCTGTGTGTGTGTGTGTGTGTGTGTGTGTGTGTGTTGTGCATATGAGTACAGGTGTTCATATGTCACAGTATGCACATAGAGGTCAAAAGACAACCCTGGGTGTCAGTCCTTGCCTTCCAATCTTGTTTGAGACAGTGTCTCTTGTTCCCCATTGTGTCCTCCAGGCTGGCTGCCCCTGCCCCAGGATTCCAGGGCTCCTCTCTCTCTGCCTCCAACTCCTGGAGGAGCTCTAGCATTACACTCACTGCCCCCTTATCTGCCTTCACAAAGGCTCTGCATTTCTGAACTGAGTCCTCACACTTGCATAGCAAGCGTTTTCCTCACCTAGCCATCTCTCCAGTCCTAGAAACAGTTATCCGTAACACCCCACCCCAACTCCAGCAACTGCGGCCCCACCTCCAGCTCATATTTCAGCAGTCTCCCTCAGGAGTTTCTAACACAGTTCAAATGAAGATCTCTTTGTGGTTCCTTCTACAGCAAGGAGAGAAAGGTAGGATGCACCCTGGCTCTGGCTTGGCATATCTGTCCCTGTGTCATTGTCTCTATGGGTCCCTGTCAGTCTGCCATATCTGAGACCACTGGTCCCAAGGCAGCAACTCTGGGTGCATTTTTCCAGCACCCTGTCTCTGATAGTTGGGCCCTAGACAGAAAGCAGACAAGAGGAGGGCGGTCTAATTAGAAGCAGACTGCTGCTGGTGGACTGGAACCTGGGGGGCTGCTGCTGTGAAGTCGTTGGAAAGTAAGCGCTGCTTCCTCAGCCAGCGCCAATTACAAGGCTGGGGTCAACGGAGTACAATGGCCGGGAACGCTCCCTCAGCTGCACACACGATGGCCGGGGCACCCTGCACACTGTCCTGTGAAACCGAGCTTTTAAATTATTATTTAACTCTTATTTATTACTAAA
>CAJQZJ010001750.1:9807100-9820048 GCA_907164525.1 Lophiomys imhausi | reverse complement strand
GACTGTATCATTCTAAAAGGGTATGAAAGTAGTTGTTATGATTATCAGTAGGTTTAGTGGATAGGTTAAAGGGGTTGTAGGAATTTATAGGATTAATAGTTAAGAAATTGCTGGTGTTTGTTATAAGTGAATTTAGTAAATAAATAAGAGTTAAATAAATAATAATTTAAAAGTTCGGTTTCAGTCCTGGGTGATCATGAAACTCCCAAGGACTCACTCACTTGATCTGAGCTGAAACCAAATATTGGGGTGTTTTAAGTATTGTCCGGGTGATTCTAATGAGAGGCTCAAAGTTCAATAAAAGTTGCACAACCTTCTTAGACAGGCATGGCTGGAAAGAACTATGGACGGGCTCCAATACGGAAGCATAAGCTTATTTAAGGCTTCATGATTTTTTTTTTCCCCTTGTAACTCAATTCCACGGTTCTCAAGCATGATCCTTGTAGACGACATCATGTCACTAAGTCAAAAGATTGAACGCACACACCAGCTTTCCCGATAACCACTGGGGACTCCCTTTTATACAATGACAGGAAGACAAGCAATTGATTGAATTCATATAAGTAAAAAAATGGCAGAGCTGGGATTTGAACCCAGATCCACGAGGCTGGTTACAATAAACTCACTGGGCTCCTAAAGATAATTTTGTTATTTTGCCACCAGTGAAATTTCTTCCTGTTATTCCCCTCACTGTGCCTCCCCACATCCCACTACCCCATCAAAACATTTCTCTCCTTCAGGCCCCACCTGCAGAGCTAAGACTTGAACCCAGATCCATGAGGCCACAGGTCCACCTTTTTATTCCACTCTGGGTGTGTATTTCGCAACTAACACTGCCTGCTCAACCAACTTGCATATATGACAAATGCCATTTGCTTTCTGAGTCCAGCCACTCACTGTCCATGCCTGTGTAGTGCGTGTGTGTGTGTGTGTGTGTGTGTGTGTGTGTGTGTGTGTGTGTGTGCCTGTCCTCCTGTGTACACACGTTCGTGTCTATGCACTTATGTGCATGTGTGATGTATGCATGTGGAGGTCAGAGGCCAATATTGGGTGTCTTCCTCAATCACCCTCCACCTTCTTGTTTTTGTTGTTGTTGATTTGGGTTTTTTTTTTAATTATTATTTGTATGTGTGTTTTGCCTGCACGGATGTATGTACATGATGTACATGCAGTACCCACAGAGGCCAAAGGGGGCATCAGATCCCCTGGAACTAAAACTGCAGAAGGTTGTGAGTGTGGAAATGAATTCAGGTCCTCTGTTGGGGCAGCCAGTGCTCTAAACCACTCTCTCTCACAAAGCCGCCTGTCCAGCCCACAGTGCCTGTGTTTTATTAGTCAGAACCCCCACAGTAGCTCGGCTAGCTCACAAGACTCTCCAGTCCTTCCAGGACCTTCACCCACGGTGGCCTCCGACCCCACCCGAGGTTGAATCAGACTCCACGGTCTGGGGAACTCTGCAATCTAAACTTCGACAAACATTCCTGGAGGAGAAGCCTGTGCCGCAGGCAGTCTGGACCCCTTAGGCTCAAAAAGTCTCTGAAGCCTCATATTTTCTCCTTAATAGTCAGGCCAACTTTGCATTCTATGCCATGTTGTGCCAGGGTTTGTTTCAATATAAAAATAATGCCTATTGATTGCATTTTGACAAGGAACATGTATTACTTTTGTAATGTAAAATATTCAATTAATAAGTGAATATGGCGCTTCTAATTCCTTACTATCAAGTAAAATTGATGATCCAGAGAGATGCTAGGTTTGAATTGGGGCTTTATTAATTCCCAACACATAGGAAGTCCCCAGGGGCATCCATAACTCATTCTGTCTCTCTTCCTCTCCATCAACAAATATTTTTAAAGCAACTACTGTGTCCCAGGCATGGGGGAGAGAACCTAAGAATACAGAGATGAGCGCAGCAGACATGCCCCCTGCCTCAGGGAGCTCGCAGTCTCTTCTGTAGGGCCGGGTATCAACATACAACTCAAACACACGAAAAGCACAATGGCAAGTGTGATGAATGTACCGAAGACAAAGCAAAGGGCACTTTGAGTAAGAATAATGGGGATATTAAGGTTGTTTCCAAGGAAGTGACATTTAAACAGAGACATGAAGATGGGAAAAACTAGCCAGGTAAAAAGTAAGCTGCCGGAGATGCCCCGGACCCAGTAACATAATGAAGGGGGCAGGTGCACAGACCCAAGCCCTTCCTGAGGCTGAGCTGTGGATCCTCATCTGCAGTAAGCTTGGAGGCAGGAAACAGGAATGAACTCACTCCCCGAGCTCTGAGAGGCAGCCAGGTGCCCTGCTAGCCCCAGCCCAGCTTCAGTCTCTGGGCATCAGACCACCTGTGATCACACAACCACCTTCCAGCCAGGGAAAAGACCTGGAGCCCGGTGGGATGAGGTCTGGCAGGTGGTGTATATGAGGCTGGTGATGTCCCCTCTGTGGAGGGTAAGCAGAGAACTGTGGTCAGGCATAGCCTAACCAATCTTCTAGGCTTGCCCTGTATCTTACCCAGTGTCTGGTGGCAGCACCTTTGGGACCCCAGCCATGGGGGAACATCCTGTATGTGCATAGGGCTGGCTGCTGTTCCTAGCCTAGAGATTGCACCTGGGGCTGTGACCAACATACTCTGAGCTGCAGCTGTGGGCTCCCAGACCCTGTTCTGACTCCCAACAAATGTCTTTCCTGGCAGACTGGGGACCACCCCTTCTGCCTGCTGACATTCCATGAAGGGAATCGAGCTTTGAACCCAACCCCTTCTGGGCCAGCCTTGTGTCCTGAGCCCTTTGCCCCCAGTAGTGGCATCTTCTTTCCAGTGTCTGGCATACCTGCCCAGGTGCTCTCGGGATGCCTCCTGTCCTTCTGTGAGGCCTTCCTGATGCCCGCTATCCAACTAGAAGAATTCAGAAGTGCAAGTACAGCCTTGAACCCCCAAGCTTCTGGCCGGAGGGCCGTTCCCTACCTAGCAGGAGGGATAGCTGGTAACCCAACAGAGCAAGGCAGGGCTCTGACAGCAGAAACAGTAAGAGGAAATCTGCAGCCAACCTGGGCCTCTGCTGCCACCCAGAGGCTGAGCCAGGCAAGACAGGCAGGTCTGTTTCCCCAGGACGTATCCCCCAGCACCCTGGCAGGGAGGCAAGAGACAGACAACAGAGACGTCAAAAGCACCAGCCTAAGTGGACAGGGACAGTGTCACCTCCCAGCCTCATGGGTCCGGAGTCCACTGCCACTAGGCACCTGGCGTAACTGACAATTTACCTCTTCCTAACTCTGACCCTCCCACTTAACCCCGCAAGCCAGAAACTCTGCTCAGCCAGCCTCAGCAGGTCTCTCGTGATTGCCAGTCAGCCTCCTCTTCTGAAAGGACATTCTTCTAAGTCCCCAGGTACTGGAACCAGTGGTGTATATGATGTTAGCCTTTTCAAATATTCCCTCCTCTGCCTGGGTGACAGTGGCTCCTTTGTACCTGGGCTTGCTCATCCATTTGCTCATTTACCGCCTGTCAAGTGCCTTATCAAGAGAACCATGGGTGTGAGCGTCGCACTAGGTCTTGAGGCTACCTCAGCGAACACAGGCAGACAAGGTCCCTTTGTGGAGCTGACCTTGTCCACGGGGCACACAGACAAGGAACGAGGCCGTTCCAGACACCGGTAAGCAGGGTGATGTCAGAGGGAATGGGGAGGGTGGCAATGGCTAGGCCGGGGAAAACCTATGGAGTGCTGGTGGATTTTAAATATGCCCCCAGATTCCTTGAAGTATATATACTTCCTTCCAAAACATGATATGTAGTTGGCTTCCACTAAGTCCCTGAGGGAGGAGGTGTGTTTGGAGGCTTATAATCTAAAGCATGTGGTAGTGATGGTAAGCTGACCCTGTGGACCTTCAAGAAGGGACAAGACCAACATTGTAAATTCGATTCCTTCCTCTTCCTCTCTCTCCCTCTCCTTATGAGACAGAATTTTGCCCAAGCTGACCTTAAATTCAATATGTATCTAAGGTTGGCCTTGAATTTCTGATGCTGCCTCTACCTCTCTACCTCTCTAGCGCTGGGATTACATTGATGAACTGCTGTACTGAACCCATGCAGTGCTGGGATCGAACCCAAGGCTTGAGCATGCTAAGCAAGTGCTCTGCCCACTGTACTTCAGCCCCAGCACTTGCTCAAAAGCTCTCCCCCACCCACACACACCCTCCTCACTTACTCCCAGGAAGCCTGCTGCCAATCCTGCAGGCACCCCAGTAGCCCCATGGAGATACCGAATGGCTGCAAACAGAGAAATTCTGCTGCCTTCCTTGTGCCATGTTAGTCAGCCACTTTGGAGGGGACTCTCCAGCATCCCCCATGCCCCTGGTGGACTATAGACTGTACCAGTGTTTCTCAGAAGTCATAAAAGAGATCCCAAGCCACACAACTTGAGTACAGGCCACAGTACTCAAGACCCACCCAAGACATGCAAGGGACGCAGAGCATGGAGCCCACCCTGTCTTCACAACTGATAAAAATGTTTTCATTCATTTTTAAGTTAGAACAAAGGAATCCAGAGTCATATTGATTAATATATTTATATTCATCTTATATTTATAATATATTTAGATTTGTATCAAGAGACCACAAAAAGATAATTTTTTAAAATACTCAATTAAGAAGTGAGGTCAAAGCTACCTGAGTCCCGACTGTCACAGTGTGTGCCTTGTCCCCATCACTGTTTGGGGACACTAGCAACCGTCTACAGGAGGCAGGCTGGGAGCAGAGGCCATCAAAGTCACGACTGTAGGAGAAGCTTAGCCTGGCACAGAGGATGAGGGACAGCTTGCAGAGCCAAGCGAGAAGGAGCAGGAGTGGACAAAACGGAACCCTGAGGAGGTGTCCTAGAGTTCGTTCCGGGGAAAGAGGGTGAGCTGATCCCCATCCTGCTGGGGGTCCAGGCTTAGGAGACTGGAATTCCTGTTGCATATACAGTAAGTGTCTTTGGGGGAACAGTCTTTAGATGTTTGTCCTGGTTATCAGAGAAGTTCCAGTCAAAATACACGGAATGACCTTGAGGAAACTACCCAAGGTCTCTGATCCTGACTCCGACTCCTCCGACTCCTCCTCCTCCTCCTCCTCCTCCTCCTCCTCTTTCTCCTCCATGAAATGAAACTTCATGTGAATGCAAATCAATGCTACAAGTGAATCAGCATCCGAGATAGGTGGCTACAAACCTCGCTGCTATGTTGACTCCAAAGGGGAACCTAGCCTCCCTGGCCTTCCATTTCCTTGCTCTTTCCCTCCATCTCCTTGTCAGACTACAGCTTTCCAGCGCCTTCTGCCAGGCAGCCTCTACCTGTGTCTGATTTCTCTCTGCACCTTCCACAGCCTCCACCCTCCCCTCCCCACACCCCAAACCCCTTGGAGTCCCATTAATGTTGAGAAGCTGTCTGTGTGGATTGCCTTCGGGCCCAGTCCTGGGACTCTGAGCGCTGTGTAATTATCCACTTGGAGCCAAGGGGAGGTGATAAGCAGGCTTGGAGGATCTGGCCCTCCCTGCCTCTCTGCCTTCCACTTCAGGCCAGTTCCGCAGGGAAGCTGATTGTGGAAGGCCTCTGGATAAGGGAGGGGCTCATTATTTTCTGGAAAATCAGAGAGATGGAATGCAGGGTCCCCCTTCAACCTCCACCGAATACAGAGGCCACAGGTAGGCAAGGACATCCTGTCTACAACAGGCTTCTGAGCCACTGTCTCCATCTAGGACCTTTGAGGTGCATTCCAGACCTGCTTAGCTGGCCCCTCTGGACAACTCTTGTGCCTCCTAGCCCAAATGCACCACCCCCTTACCACCCTTCTTCTTCCTGCCCCCAAAACTTATCTCCTGCAGCAGAAGCCACCCAGGCCATCCTCTACACTAAACAGCCACCAAGTCCCCAAGGCATCGGTAACGACCACCTAGTGTGCAGTTCATGGGTCCTTCTGATTACCGGGCTATGAGCCCCTCCTAGACAGCACCAAGCCCTGCAAACTGATTATCATCTCCCACCCTCACTCCAGGTCCCTCTGCTTAAAGGTGACCACAACCACCACCCCCTTGCTAACCATCAATATCAAAATGCCCTCTCCCTCCTGCCCCACATGGGGCACAAGAGACAATGTTATCCTCTGCCTGTATGTGATGGGGTGATCACCTCATTTCTGAGGCTCAGTCTTATATATAAAATAGAACTGAGCAAATCCATGATGTACATCCAGGAAGAAGAGCTAAATGTGCCTAGAGTCAGACTCAAATGACTACGTGACCAGGCAAGCAGCAGACATGACAGCCTTGCAGGGACTAGAAAATGAAAGAGGAATGCCCTAGAAGGGGATAGCTGCTCATTACCTCAAGCTATTGACGGCACAGGTGATAGTGTCCCCACCTTGCCAGACCCTCCAAGCATTCCGGGAGTACCCACCCGCTTCCCTGAAAACCTGTTTTCACCTGGAATCTCCAATTTTAAATTAAACTGTTTCTTGAGCACCATGGTGCCCAAAGGAAATGTTTGCCTTGGGGTCAGGGGTCTGCACTCTGATGTGTGTGTGAGGTGGTGGGCCATTCATTTCTTTCTTTGACCTTTGTATTGAGTCTCTCAAATGGGGGGGCCTCTCCCAAGCTACACCCTGTTTCCATGCATATCCATGTTAGCATTGTCACAAAGCCACAAACACACACACACCCCACATGCATAGGTCACAGAGCTCCTCATCTAAGGGGTTGTCTTCCCTGGCTTTTCCACAGCTAGGTGGGCAGAGGGGGGTTTTGTGCTTGGGTCTGACACTCGGAATTGAGCCTTCCACCCTCATAGTATCCGCCATCATCAAAGGAAACTCTCCCTTTCTTTTGTTCCTCCACCCAGCCCACCCTGTGGGAGCACATGATGTTCTCCCCCAGAGAGGGCAGCATCCAAGGACACTGTCTCAGAAGCAGAGATCAACCTCTCACCAAATGCAGAGCCTTAGCCTCATACTTCCCCCACACCCAAACTGTGGAGAATTAGATTTCTCTTCTCTATCAGCTACCCAGTCTGTGGCATTATGTTACAGCAGCACACCAAGATAGCCTAATGCCTTTTACCATCTTGCTTTATCCATACAATACCCCTAAAAGTAGTTATTACTGACACCAACATGCAAATGGGAGAGGAACGGGGTTACACAAGGCTAAGTCTATCAACAAACATTAGATGAATGTCCCCTGTGCTTGCACGACACAACCACATCAGGCGAACCCAAGGCTCACACAGAAGACTTTTGGTTGCAAGTGACAGAAACAGGTTAGGGTGAAAAGACAGCATGGGAATTTCTGTGCACACAGGAGGGGAAAGAATATTGCTGGCTCAAGAGGAGATCAGCTTAAGCCAGGGGTAGATAAGCGCACACTCAGGGTGTTCACCTGCTCAGCACCTTTTAAGTCTGAGGATCATCATCTGATCTAGCACAGGCGGGCTTGGACCCAGCAGGCCACCGTAAGGTCAGAACGTTGCTGCCACTAGCTGAAGACAGACACGCTCCACCCCTGGCTCAAAAGCCCCACAGAAGGTGTCCTGGTACAACCCTATGAGTTCAGTGATCGCAGTGAGCCAAGCAAAGCATGGTGGATGCACTAGGTTTAGAGTCCCTTCCAGGCCATGGCCAAGCCAGACAAGGCCAACTAGAAACGGAGGCCTGTGGGAAGTGGAAGCCAGTGAGAGCAGACCAGGACCGGTCCTGCACTCCACAGTCCAGAGGTGTCTTACTTTGATTCCAAAGCCAGACTGAGACAAATTCTGTTATGGTGATTGTTGTGGGGGCTGGGAGGAAGATGATCCCAGGAAACACCAGCTGGGAGATGGAGAGGGAGGCAAAGAAGAGAGCTAACCAGAGTTCGCTATGGCCCCAGAGAGTTTCATAGGCAACTGAGCCTAATCCTCCCAGAGACCTCCAGGGGGCAGTATAGCACAGCCCCAGGGTTCTTTCGAAGGAAAAGTGGGGAGGCTGGAGAACTGGTCCCCTAACATCCGTCACTCAGTGGCTCTTCCAATCAAGCTACTTGCAGCCGATAGAATTTGCTAATCTGGTGAGGCCCTTTTTGGGGCCTTTTTGTCCCACCGCTTGGAGATCTCTGGACTTTTTGTCCAGAGATCTCCAAGCGGTGCAGCTGTTGGCAGCAACTGGATGCCTGCCATAAATCAACATGTCTGAGATAGGTCCTGCCTGTCACTACAGTAACTTATGCAGAGACATGTGGGGTAGGTATGGCTCACACCACCCTCTGGCGGAGCAAGGATAGCTCAGACCTGAGCTGTGGGGTAGGATCCACTCTCCAAACCTACTACTCAGGAGATGGGAACTAGAGGACCAGAAGTTCAAAGGTAATCTCAGCTACATCATGAGTTTGAGGCTAGCCTGGGCTACATGAGACACTGTCTCGAAATTTTTAAGATCTTTTAAAGCTTAAGATCTGACTATTTCCAGCAAGCTATGGGATGACATCATGACTGTGAGTGAAAAGAGGCACCAAGCATGCAGGGAGGAGCCCAGAAACTTCTAGAAGAGGCCCAGGGACACAGCCCAGGCTCCATCCCCACAGGCTATGCTCAAAGCAGGAGCAGACCTCTGTTTTTGTGGGGTAGATCCAGATGGCCATAAGAGGGAGCCATCTGTCCCCACCTGCAGCCCCAGGGGAAAACAAGAATGTCCCAAGCACACAAGAGCAGAAAGTTAAGGAATGATTAGGGGTGCGCTGAGGAAGCCCTGCCCAGGATCTCCCAACAGCCCCCTCCTGCCTCCACTGAGCCTCACAGAGAAGAAGCTAGGCCTCAGAGAAGGAAACAGATGTGGATTGGACCCCACTCTGTGTGGATTCTACCTGTTATGCAGGCTACCCTTCTCACAGAGCCCCTTCTCTGTCATGGCTTCCTGCCTGCTTCCTTCCTGAACTCTACTTCTCTCAACCCCTGCCCTACTTCGGGACAACAGCCCTGACTACCACCCACCCCTCATGGAAATCTCAGGTGATGTTTGTCTTCGTCAGTGTCCGAGAGAAGCCAAATTGCCCCGAGTTCTAAAATGCGACCTCTGTGAGCAATCAGCCTCAGGATGCCAGAGCCAGGGCAGCAGAGGACAGGACTGCTGTGGACAAACCCCTGCTTGGACTGGCCCCGGTCCTCCGAGGCTCTCTAACCCAGCTCCACTGCAGGAATGGGGCTGTGAATGGACCTACGGCATCCCATGCTCCCCTAACCCCAATGCTGGTGGTCTGGACTTGAACTACTCAAGCCCTCTCCTCCTTGAGCCCCAAGATCTAACACAGGCCCACCCCAAACCTCACCCTGTAGCTAAGAAAAGATGGGAAGGAGCATCTACCCTGTCTCCCTGCCAGGCTGTCCCCTCTGAAAAATGACAGCAGTCCCCACTTTGCCTCTTTCCACCCATTTCATCCTTGCACTAATGCTTTTGGGTAAGGGCTATAATTTCCTCCTTATTACCAGAAGAAGGCTAAGACATTTGCAAGGATGAGCTGAAGAGATAAGTCAGCAGCAAACATCCTTGCCCCAAAGCCTGAGGGCTAGGTTCCAGGAACCTACATAGGTGGGAGGAGAGAACCAATGCTACAAAGTTGTCCTCTGACCTACATACACACCATGGTATACATGTATGGGTGTGCATGCACGCACACACACACACACACACACACACAAACATAATAATAATAATAATAATAATAATAATAATAATAATAAATATTTTGTTTTAAAATTGTTTTATTTTTATTAATTGAGAGTTTTAAATGTGTTTTGATCATATTCACCCTCCAAGATCCACCTCCATTCTGTACCTACCTAACTTTGAGATCTTTTTTTTTTTTTTAATCCTTCAAGACCATTTTGTGTTGCCCAAAATATTCTTAGGTATGTGGTCTTCACCTGAGGTGTGGTTGACCTATCAGAGGCCTCACTCTTTGAGAAGCTAAGAACTCTCCCCTCTCCTAGCAGCCGACAATTGCCAATAGTGCCATGGCTAGGGGTGGGACTGTGTGCCCAAAGTAAATAATTTTGAAATACAAGAAAGGGATTTTCAAGGTGTTGCCCAGCCAGAAAGCAAGACATCCACAGTAAGAAAGAATTCAGGTAGCTGGACTCCAGTACTTGCTCTGCTCATCTAAGACTTCAGCTCCCCACGTGCAAGGCCTGCTGGGTTCTCCAGCTTCTTGCCTCCTGAGACACAGAACTTTCATTCTTGACCATCCAGCATTCGCTAGTTGTGTTCCAGGCACTGCGTCTGATGACAATGGAGGCAGGACAGTGTGCTCCCAACTCCTTGAGATGTCAGTCTATAGGAAAAGAGACAACACTGCCCACCCAAGCACCCCCACGACCCTGTAAAAGCAAAGGTGACCATCCCCTTTCCCTGGGTTAAATTGAAGTCTCAAGGTGAGTGGACACCAGTTTGGAGTGGGGGTGGGGGGATAAAGAGCTGGACATGGTGGCGCACGCCTTTAACCCCAGCGTTTGGGAGGCAGAGGCAGGTGGATTTCTGTGAATTTAAGGGCAGCCTGATCTACACAGTGAGTTCCAGGCTAACGAAAGTTACATAGTGAGATCCTGTCCCAAAAAGAAGATATTTTAAAAAAATAAATAAATAAGACGAGAAGAAAGAAGAGGAGGAGGAAAAAAACAAATAAGCAAACTGGAAAGCATATGCAAGGGCCCCGGGGCTGTGAGTTAGGAAGGAGTCTGATGGTCTGATGGAGACCGTGAACAAAGGGCATCACGCTGCGGCATGGAGATTGAAAGAAACAGGCCAAATGTGAAGGTAACATAGGTGTTACAGGGCCACATTTGCAAGATGGCCTTTTATTTTAAGAGCATAAGGAAGCCACTGAAGGCCTTCAACATCTTTTTTTTTTTTAATTTTTAAAAATATGATCTGCATTTTTCTAGGACTGCTGTATTAGGAAGGGGCCCAGAGAGAGAGGTTATGCTGAATATATGATTCATTTAGGACATTTGGCATGCTCTGACAGGAACAAAAGTGCCCAACAATGGAGCTGATGTTACCAGTCCTCGTGAATGTCAAGCCCTTGCTCCCACCCTGAATGGATGAAACAGACACACTGAGCAGCAGCTGCAGTCCTTAGGAGAGGGGTTATCGGGATCAGCAATGGAGAACTGGCCAGAACACCCGTTCATTTCTCCTCTCTTATCAGAGGAGCCCCAGGTACCGCACATCTCCGAAGGCAATTTACCCCCCATCCACCCAACTTGCAGATACTAACTACAGGAAGGAGCCAGTAGGGATGACCCAACAGGAAGACCAGGGCCACCAGAGCCAGGAGTATGTGTAGAAGGTAGTGAAGCCAGATAATTAGACCCAGAAAGAGCCTGTGGGGAAGGAGGTAATGAGGGATGTAAAGACCAGGTGCAAATCACAACTCTCCCTCTGGACTCCCTCCTCTCAGCTGCAGATCTCTTTCCATCTCTCCTGAAGGAGCAAACCCGAAGGCCCCATCCCTCCACCGGGAGCCCTGCCTTTCTCCCTTCCTTGCAAGCATCAAGAAAAGAGATCAACTGCACTTTCTTCAACCACACCCTCCAGTTTCTGTCCCCACCCCATGATTGAAATCATGCTGGTCCAGGTCCCAGAGCGCTCTGTGGCTCTCCATTTCTTGGATTCCCCATCATATTCCTCTCTTCACCCCTGCTGCGCTGGTTATCTATCCAGTTCCCTCTCTGCAGGTGCCTCTCCCTTTGCCTGCTCCCTAAATGAAGGTGCTCCTGAGACCTCTGCCTGGTCCCTTTCCCGTGATTGAGTGTCTCCTGCTGTCCCATTGGGCAGGGAGCCTCTTGCTGAACTCCTCAGCACCATGACCTCTGCAGGGAACGTTACACCTCCTTCCCACTTGTTCCTCAAGAAACTCCTGCAGACCCCAGATCTCTTTCAGTGGCCTTGCCACCAGCCAGGCAATCAAAACAGAACCCAGCAGAAGTACACCAGCTGCTTATTACGTACCAAATGCACAACACACACCATAAACCACTGGGAGCCTCACACATACGATTCCATAGAATTCTCCTGCTCATTAGAACGTACAATGGCAAAAATCTAGGCACTGTGGTGGCCATTCACACAAAGACTAGTCAAAATGCTAAGCTACCCAGTGCTGCTTCCGACACTAAAATCAAGGGAGCCAAGCCCGCCTTCTTGCAGATCTCAGTCTATAAACCCTGCACGTGTCTGTCTGTCTCTGGTTCATGCTGTTTGTTTTGTGACAGTCCCATCTAGCCCAGGCTGTAATACCAAGTGCTGGAATTACAGGCACGCACCACCACACCCATTTTATGCCTTGGTGGGGATCTAACCCAGGGCTTTATGTTTGCTGGGTGAGCACGTTACTGACTTAGCTACACCCCATGCTTCACTTTCCTGGCTTTGTTGTTATTTTGTTTGTTTGTTTGTTTTGGTAATTTGTGTGCTTAAAATGTCTCAGAGCATAGGGCTGGGGTGCTGCTTAATTCTCCAGAGAGCAAGAAGGCTGATAGGAGAGAAAGTGTGTGGCAGAGAGCAAGAAGGCTGTAATAGGAGAGAAAGTGTGTGGCAGATACACCAGATATCCAGGCATGAGCTACAACAGGGCTGGGTGCATGGTCAGCGTTCTTCAGTCTCCGAGCTGAGATTCTCGGCACTCAAGGGGCTGAACCAGGAGGATCCAGAGTTGGAAGCCAACCCGGGCTATTTCTAAAGACCCTATCATACAAAAGCAAACTGAGGAACCGGGGAGGGTGAGAGTCAAGGATGTGAGGTCCAGACACAGGGATAAAGGACATGCGTGCAAAGGTGTGGGCTTCAGCTGCAAGAGGGGCAGAGAGAGGAAGAGGAGGGAAGAGGAAGGAGAGGAAGAAGCAAGAGGGGGAGAGAGAGAGAGAGAGAGAGAGAGAGAGAGAGAGAGAGAGAGAGAG
>CAJQZJ010001750.1:9742734-9807090 GCA_907164525.1 Lophiomys imhausi | reverse complement strand
GAGAGAGAGAGAGAGAGAGAGAGAGAGAGAGAGAGAGAGAGAGAGAGACTGGGAAAGAGACAGAGAGAGAGAATGCAGACATCAACCCTTAGAAAGGTTCCTTAGAAGCCCCCTCTAAAGAGTTGGCGCTGAAATTTAAAGGGGACAGGGCTGGCCTCTCCTGCTCCATACAAGATTGCGGATGAAAAGATGAAAGAGCAGGAGGTTTCTCCTGAAAAATTCTTGCTCTGGGAAGAGAAAACCCCTAGGTTTCCCGAGCTTCATCGGAGGCAGTCTTTGAGAGGCCTAGACCTAGCCAATGGCTGTGCAGCCCACAGCTCCTCCCCCACACACACGCACACCCCTCCTGGCCAACAGGACACGCCTGGGCTGCTCAACAGCCTCTGCCCCAAGTATGAGCTTTCCCAGAAACCCTTCCCTGATTCTGACATGAATTCTGGTGCTTGCTGAACCCCAACTGCTGGCTTCCAGGAGCGGTACTAGGGAGCCCTGAGGAGTCGCTGCTCAGGTAAAGGCTGATGTGCCCAGGACTCGGCACACTTCGCAGGAGGCTGGAGGGAGGTGATTTGGATGCACGGGGCCATCCTGGGTCTTGATGATGAGGGAAGCACTCCTCCCTCTGTGCTGGGCTCTCCCTCCTCTCCCTAACCCGTAGAGGCGACAGAACTGGGGTCCTGGAGCCAAATGGGAATAGAGGCTGAGCAGGGCGGAGCTCCCGCTGCAGACTGAGCCTCAAAGTTTGAGTGTGCAGAGCCCTGGGGTTAGGGCTCGGCCTCCCTGGGTGTTCCTAAGACGCTGCCAGCTCCACCCACCTGAGACAGGACTGTACAGAGAAGCCAGTGACTCAAAGCAAGGCCACCACGTGGCCAGGTGGCGAGTGGTTCAGACAGATGGGGTGAGGAGTAGAGACACCCCGAGTCGCTCTCACGCACGATCCGCCAGGAAGAGAAGGGACGCACGGGAGAGCAAGTAGTTCACTAAAACTTGAGGAAAGGGCCCCAACTCAAAACTGAACAGTTGGCAGAGTGGACTCCGGAGCCAGCCTGCCTCCATCCGATTCCCCGGCTCTGTTATTTACTAAGCTCTCTGACTTCTATTAGGTGAGAAAAATACCACACCCCTGGCTATAAGGGAATAATGCTGGTTTTTGCAAAAAAAAAAAAAATGCCTCTTACTGCATACACACTATCTGAGCTGCTGTGTGCCCAAATCCTGCTTTGCAGCTGACGCCGCGGAGCTCAGCCCTGACTGTGACTTTTCACCCAGGCCAGCCCATGGAAGTGTGTGCCTCCCTACTTAGAGCATGAAGCCCGAGGGTGCACACCAGGGTGCCCAGTGCCTTGGCCTCAGTGGACCTCCACCATTCCCCCAGGAGTCAGGCGGAGAAGATTTCCTAGTGGAGAAGTAGGGACCCTTTTTCTCAAATGAAGATGAATTTGCTTTTGTTGATCACTCACCAAGTTCACCAGCAAAACCCAGCAGAACAGCATTTCCCATGCTCGTGTTTGGCAAAGCTGTGCAACAAGATGATCAAAGCTGTGTTCCCAGATGAAAGGGGCTCTGTGGTCAGAGGAGTTTGGGCACTGCGGCCTGTTTCTCCTGCTTGGAGGGAGTCACAGGGTGAATTAGTTTATTAGCATGGGTGTCTAAAGGGACCTACTTAATTTTTGCTGAACCCAGATACTTGCCAAGTTGTCTTGGACACAGAATTATTTTCTCTCATGACTCCTCTTGCCTGCCTATGGACCAGCGTTCCATGAAACAATAGTTTTGGAAACACTGGCCTGCCTGCTTGTTCTGGGGAGCCTCTTGTATAAAGACCATCGTGGCTCCCTACTTTAATCTAAATTACCAGTGTCCTGCCATCAGATAAGTAGCACCTAATTGCCTGGACATTACCAGCAAAGGACAGAAAGCAGGTTTCCCTGGAGAGGGTAGTCTGAAGGGGGATAGCCCAAGGCTCAGGTTCTCGGGATGACTGGTTCCTGGCATCAGCATCCACCCGCTTTTATGAGCAGAGCTACTCTGGCTTAATCACCCAGGCCTCCATGACAGCTCTGCACTTAATAGTCATGTAACTTCATAAATGCCTCTAACCCTCAGTTTCTCTCAGCTGTAAAATGGGGGTATAATAGTGCCTTGTCCTGTGATGACACATTTCTGTGATGTGCCCAGACTGAGCATTCGTTAACATGGGAATTACATTCTCGTTCCCCTGCAGGAGCAGCCAGCCCTTGAGTCCACCATGAACTGGAGTGTCTTTGAGGGGCTCCTGAGTGGGGTCAACAAGTACTCCACAGCATTTGGTCGCATCTGGCTGTCTCTAGTCTTTGTCTTCCGCGTGCTGGTGTACCTGGTGACAGCCGAGCGCGTGTGGGGTGATGACCAGAAGGACTTCGACTGCAACACCAGGCAGCCCGGCTGTACCAATGTCTGCTACGATGAGTTCTTCCCCGTGTCCCACGTGCGCCTCTGGGCTCTGCAGCTCATCCTGGTCACATGCCCCTCCCTGCTCGTGGTCATGCACGTGGCCTATCGCAAGGCTCGGGAGAAGAAGTACCAGGAAGAATTTGGCAATGGTCACCTTTACCCGAACCCTGGCAAGAAGCGGGGTGGACTCTGGTGGACGTATGTCTTCAGCCTGTTGTTCAAGGCCACCATAGACATCATCTTCCTCTACCTATTCCATGCTTTCTACCCCAGATACACCCTCCCTCCCATGGTCAAGTGCCATGCGATGCCCTGTCCCAACACAGTGGACTGCTTCATTGCCAAGCCCTCAGAAAAGAACATCTTCATTGTCTTCATGGTGGTCACAGCAGTCATCTGCATCCTGCTTAACCTTGTAGAGCTGGCCTACCTGGTAATGAAGCGGTGTTCTGAGTGCATGTCACTGAGGAGAGCAGCCACTGCACGCCCAAAGAATGACCCAAACTGGGACAACTCTTCCAGCAAACAGAAGGACATCCTCTCAAGTGACCTCATCTTTCTGGGCACAGACACTCACCCACCTCTCTTACCAGATCGCCCTCGAGCCCATGTGAAGAAAACCATTCTGTGATGGGTCCCTAGACTGGACTGGCAGGGTGGGCATGAATTGGAAGGCTCCAGCATCTCTCATGGATATAGCTGATGGAGAGAAGAGTTGAGCTGGAGTTGGAGGACTCCCACAGCTTGGGATCCCATTGTCCCTCAGCTCCAGGCTCCTTATCCTGGCTGAGTGGCCTTCACTGAATTGCCCCTCTGTTCTGTGCCTCGGTTTCCTTTTCTGTTCAACAAACACACTGAGTGCTACTTAACAGGGTTTCTGGGGGGAGGAGTTTCATGATGAGCAAATGCCTTTCTGTGTGGCCCACACAGAACTTAATAAAGAAAAATATATTCACAGTGCCCTTTGGCCTTGACCTTTGTGGCCTTCCTGGAGCCAAGGGGCCATCCTCTTCTCCAGAAAAGGGTTCTCTAGCTTTTCCTGGGGGCTGTTCCAAAGCTAGGCCTTTGCCCCAGCTGTGGGTGTGTGCAGAGATGAGGGAGCTTGGCACATGGAGGGCTGCATGGCGCTGTGGAAAGCACCGAGACTGTGGAGCCAGGGTGGCTGCATCAGAACGCAGGCAACTTCAACTCTTCTTGATTTGGGAGGTCACTGTGAGCACTGACAAGCTCCCGGCAGCACCAGGGTTAGCCAGCGGAAAAGGCCACATACTTGTGAATCATTACTATTAGGAAGTGCTCAAAAAAAAAAAAATGCTGTGTGAAATGAGGCACAGGGGCCATGCCCTGGGTATACATTAACCCTCACTGTCCCTGCCCGATGAAAGTCTGACACCCCTCTGAAGCCCCTGCTGGACCAAACTCCAGCTTCCCCAGAGCCATTCCCAATAGACAGAGGCCTCAGACCACAGAGGGCACACAAGGCTATATATGCCTGGTCCCAAGCCAACAGCAGCATTTCATGTCAACAGCCTGCATTCCTGGTCTCCAGCAGGGCAGTGGGTGACCTGGTCTAGAAAACCCAGGTGGCTTGTGTCTGGGTTCCAAAACAGAGTGACCTAAGATCCAGTCCCCGGATATAGCCCCAGCAGTGAGCACAAGTCCTAAGCTGAATCAAGCTGTCCCTTCCCATAGAAACCAACTGCTAAGGATCTCAGAACCAGTCGCCTGAGGACAGGGCAAAAGAGAGAGTTGGGAACCAGGGGACAGGAACAGGATCTGTATCACTAACACCATCCTGTACCTGGACATTTTGACACCACCCACATATCTAAGGCGTGGGCCAGAGAGATGAGCCACAGGTGTTTGCTCCGCTGTGCTTTGGAAAGTCCTTGCCGAGCAAGCCTACCTACCCCCGCGCTCTCTCTTGGCTCATTGGCTCAGAAAGCCCCACCCTGCTGCAAAGCAAGAAACAAAAGCTGCCTCCGGGAGGGCCTCAGGCAGACAGACAAGCCGGCACCGGGAGAGTGAGGACCCACGGGGATCCAAGAAGGGTGAGGACCGAATACAGATGGAGACAGCTGGGGGAAAGGTCCCAGGGAATTTAGGGCTGGGAACTTAGTTTCACGGAGGGGACCAGGAGGGCAGGGTCCCTGAGGGAACCCTAGGAAAACTCCACCGAGGGGAGGAAATGTTACACTATACTGAAGGGAGGCCAGAGGGCCAGAGACGAATCTAGAACCAGAACCGATTGGGAGGAACGAAGCTACAGCCCATTTTAATCAGCATCCATTGAGAGTATACTGTCCCAACAAAAAGCTGCATCCCAGAAGACAGAGGTGTACAGTTGGGCCTCCAGCCTCCAGCTGTCTGACAAGGAAGGCGTTTGACTAGGCCACTGTGGTTTGCGATGCTCTGCAGTGTAAGGCAGAAGGGGCTCGGTAGGCTTCTCAGGAATCTATGGCTGCAGAAGTCAGGAGCTGAGTCAGGGATGATGCAAGGAGGGCTAGAGATGGATGATCAGAGGCACTACACACCAGGGGGGAGGAAAGTTGGGGTACACAGAACATGCCTATATGAAAACAATGAGAGATGTGACTGTCAGACAACCACTAATTAGACAGTCAGAGAAGGGTGTGTGTGTGTACCTGGGGAGAAAGATCGATGGCAGGGCAAAGGCCATGCCAAAGCCCAGTCCCTACCTGCTTCCCATCCCTTACACACACACACACACACACACACACACACACACTAATGAAATGTTCAGAATTCCATAGGGACCCACCGTGGTCCAGATTTCAAGACAATAAAAAAGATGAATCAATAAATAAGTATGGCCATCTCCTCTGTTCTGACACAGTAGGGTGGGAAAGATGCCAACCCACAGTGATTGCAGAAGAGCCTGTGTTTAGTTTGGGAAGGGATGTATCTGAAAGTTCCCAGAGCCACAAAGGAGTGAGGATGGAGACAGTTCTGAGATATCGCCCAAGGGACGAGGGTAGGCATTCCCAACACAGGGCCCCGGCTGTCTTCAGGAAAAATGAAAATTTTTTATTGGCTTTCAATGAATCTGACACCCAATAAAGGCCTACCTACCCTGCTCTTTCTTGCCCTCATCGAGTCCCTAAAGCTAATGGGAGGTCAAACCGTCTGACTGTAGAAACCTCTGGTCCTCTATAGTTGAGACTCAGGGTGAAGGGGACTGACTGGCATGGGTATACATGATGCTTATGTCCTATATGTTGTTACTTTGTAGAAGGAAAGAGACCCTGACTTTTGGAATCTGAAGACCAGGGTTCAAGATCATCTGTGCTACTTGCTGTGAGACCTTGTACAGGGACCTCTCACCTCTCAGCCTTAAACACACTTCCCTGTGAGATGGGGACTGTGGCCATCCCTTCTCTGAGTCACTGTGAGTGAGGACAAAATGGCCCAGTGAAACAGCTTCGTCCTTGGCGTCATCTGTAAGGACACCCATTTGCAGGTTCTCCCGGGCCTTGTGACTCCCAGGGCCTGAGAGGTTAGCACCCAAGAGCACGAACGTCCACGTGAGGCACCGAGGGCACAGCCAGCATGAACTGGGGATTTCTACAGGGAATTCTTAGCGGCGTGAACAAGTACTCCACAGCACTGGGCCGCATCTGGCTGTCGGTGGTCTTCATCTTCCGAGTGTTAGTGTATGTGGTGGCAGCAGAGGAAGTGTGGGACGACGAACAGAAGGATTTCATCTGTAACACCAAGCAGCCAGGCTGCCCCAACGTCTGCTACGACGAGTTCTTCCCCGTGTCCCACGTGCGACTATGGGCCCTGCAGCTCATCCTGGTCACCTGTCCTTCCCTACTGGTAGTCATGCACGTAGCCTACCGTGAGGAGCGGGAAAGGAAGCATCGCCGCAAACATGGGCCCAATGCCCCATCCCTGTACAGTAACCTGAGCAAGAAGAGAGGAGGCCTGTGGTGGACCTACCTTCTGAGTCTCATCTTCAAGGCTGCCGTGGACTCTGGTTTTCTCTATATCTTCCACTGCATTTACAAGGACTATGACATGCCACGAGTGGTAGCCTGCTCTGTGGATCCCTGCCCCCACACCGTGGACTGTTATATCTCCCGTCCCACGGAGAAGAAGGTCTTCACCTACTTCATGGTAGTCACGGCAGCTATCTGTATCCTACTCAACCTCAGTGAGGTCATCTACCTGGTGGGCAAGAGATGCATGGAGGTCTTCCGCCCCCGGCGCCGGAAAACTTCTAGGAGGCAGCATCTACCGGACACGTGCCCACCATATGTGATCTCCCAAGGAGGTCGCCCTCAAGATGAGAGTGCTGTCCTAACGAAGGACAGGATGGCCACAGCGGATGCAGGTGTGTATCCATGACCTGCAGGTAGGGTTATGAGGTCACTGCCTGCTCGCTGAAGCCACCCAAGAAGATGGGCGAAGGGAGTGTCATCTTCCGCAGCAGGTCAGGTGGGGGCCTATGGCTATGGGGACTCTGGAAGTTCATACAAGGGCTTGTGGAAGATGGGAAACACCCTTGAGTCCCTAGATCCTGAGCCTCCAGGGACTTGATGGCTGGTGGGGATTTTATATTTGTCAATAGAATACCTCAACCCACTTAATAAATATGATGTTACCAGTGCTTTGTAGACAGGTGGTGTGTGATGAGTGAAGTGTGCGCTAGTGTTTCAGATGGACCTCTTGAGGAAGCCAGGCTACTAAGTGGTCATCTGAGCCCCATCCCCATACATGCTAAACACACACACACACACACACACACACACACACACACACATGCACACACGCATGCACAAATATGTCACCAGGACATTGAGAAGAACAAGAAAGACAGGGCTCACACCAAGGGCCTCACAGCTCTGCAGCAAGCCATACAAGGCAGGAAGGCCATGGAGCCCCTGACCTGGTCCTCAGAGAGTGTAAATTCAGCCATACAGTGCGTGTGATTCAGGAGGCCTTTGCCTTCCACTTCCTGACCTCCCTAACCCTGCCCAATGCAGGTCCCATGTGGGGAGTACCTTTGAGGGTGGAAGAATGATGCTGAGAACTAGTAAAAGATGGAGTCTTCCAAGGGTCCAGGGGCCATGGCACACCCCATCAATCCTCCAACCAATATACTTCCCTGAGCAACCTCATTCTCCCCCTTCCCTATAATCACACATACCTTGACAGGCCCATAAACATCTTTCTATCCTGGACCTGCCTCTGAGTCCACAATCTGCCCCTGGGTAACTCTGAGGGAAAGTTACCTTACTTACATAGCACAACTAGCAATTCCTGACTGGCCTTGCCTTCCTCCCACAGAGACCCTGCCCCATTTATGAAAGGCACTGCCACCATCTAGCAGTGGTCCAAACCAGCTTGTGATCCTCAACCTCTCCCCTCCCCCATCAGCTCATCACAGCCCACATCCCAGCACAGGGCACTACAGGGCACTAGCTCCAACCTCTGAGGGCCTCCCAAGTCACCTCCTCTGTCACCCCATAGCCTTCCATCAATCCTCCTACAGGGCCTCTCAGATCTTCCCTCCACACCTAGATGGAGTGATTACTCAGTCCACGAAGGCAACCACGCCATTCCTCCAGCTTTAAGATTTCTTTCAGTACATCTACCCCTAACCTCCCTGCCCCCAATTTGGCTCTGCTGACCTCGCTATCTCTCCAGGTTTCCTCCCTCAGTTTACTACTGATAACACCTTGGTATTCGTGATGCTATGAATGAATGTGCCTCCAACCTTTGTCATACTGATCCCTCTGCTTGGAATTTCCCTCCTGCCTCCTCTGTAAATGTCCTCAAACCTCAAGCAGGCAGCCTCCACCACCACTTTGTATGACAGCTCAGGCCTCTCCCTTCTGCCATTCTCCCTGGGTTGGAATAGCTGATACCCCATGAATGATACCCATTGGCCTGCAGGCCCTTTAATGACAGGGTGCTGAGTCATCAATGAATGTTTGCTAAATGAGTAAATGGGTCATGGGCCTCTTGGAGCAAAACTGTGTCTTGTTTATCTGAACTCCCTGCCACAGCTGGGAAGTCAGCAAAGTGGTTTTACCTTTGTGGTTAACTAAATCTAGTTTTAAAATTTGCTTAGGGAAACACTCCAAGTCCACTGGGTAGCCTCTATACTCTGTGCTGATTAGGGGACAAGATCAGAGAGTCACCTGTCTTAGGTCAAGTCCCCTGGAAGCAGAACTAGAGGCAAAGATTTGGCACTTATGGTGGATGGACAGGAAATCAAGGCAGGAGGGGCTTATCTAAGCTGAGTGTACACCCAGGGACCTAGAGATTGCCATATTTAGAAGGGTGTATCATAAATGCCACCACAGAGTAGTCCTAATTGGATACACAGTACTGGTCCTTTGAACTCTCTGACAAGTCATTGGTTTGACCTGGCTCTAATAACAGGAAATCCAACAGAAATTAGTGGGTAAGCTTTGGCTCAGTGAAGATCATCTCTCCAGGAGCTGCTAACATTGGAACATAGGAATTGGTGTCCCCAGTAAGAGGAATAATGCCACCTACTGAACTTCTGAGACAAGGGTGCCTCTCAACCTTCATCAGCCCAGAGCTGTGACCACCCAACCCAGGTACTCTCAACAGAACCAGATGGCCCTACACTATTGAAACCATGACAGCTGCCATGTCCAGACCAAGGCAAGAGCTACAAGCAATTCCCCTGGGAGTCTAGAAGCCCCCTCCAGGAATTCCTGTTGGGTCCAGCACATTGGGAACTCACCCTATGACCTGACTATTTTCATAATATTCCCACATTCCAAAAATCTCATGTCCTGAACTATTAGCCAGGTGGAAACCAACCATCCTCTGAGCAGCCAAGGCCTCTGGAGGTAGCTGAGATGAGTCTTGTAGGCAGCTCCCTGGTCACAGAGCTGTCTCATTCTGTATCTCCCACATTCACCTTCTTGAGAAATCCCCTAGTGTTTCCTTGTTGTCTTTCTCTTGCTCACTCTTTCCTCTTCCCATCACTGCTACCTACTTCTCATTCATTCAAGACTGAGCCCATGGCCAGGAATCTTTTCTTCGTAGCCTTGCCAAGTGACCTGAGGCTACATAGACCACCTGTGCTCCGCCCTGCCCTCTTTATTCCATGACTTTCTTGTCCTCTGAGACACTTAGCTTCCCACTCACAAGGAACCAGACCTTGTCATCATCCACAGCTGTTCCACCCTTAGAGCCTCTCCTTGGATTCAAGTCAACAAATAATACTGGCCTACTCTTATGTGGAATCTCCATGCGAGGTTCTGGGAAGAACTCATCAAACTCCCTGGGTTCATCCAGCTCCTATCCTAGAGAAAAGAATGAGTATCAAATGCTTTGTGTCCTGAGACATGTGGGATGCTAGGAGGCAGAAGAAGAGGACCTGACATCCAGCTCTCTGGGACCTCATAATGATACTTGCAGAAAGTGAGGGTTTTGCCAAGTGCTGGAGAATGGGACTTTGGATAGAGAAGGATAGCATTTTGTTGATTTGTAAATCAACAGAGGGCAAATCTGATGGTCAAAAGAAACCCAGGGTGACTGAGTCAGCTGAGGGGCTAGTATTTGGAGTGAGGCTGAAATGAACCAAGAAAGATCACACAATGTGTTCTTTGCAAATCCCTGTTAATGGTCTTGGATCTCATCCTAAAAACAAGAACAAGTCCCTGGAAAGCTTTATCTCGGGGGTGAGGCCTGTGGTTGCAGTGTGGAGCAACTGAGGCAGCTTTGTTTGGAATGTGAGGCAATGGCCTGAGAAACCACGGAGCCCTGAGCTGGGCTGGGCGTGCTCAGCGGGGCATGGAGAGAAGCAGCTGGGTTTTACAAGATAGAATCAGAAAGATCTGGGGATTTGGTTGGGTGTGGAGATCTAACACGGGGAAGAATGTACGTGGCACTCAGATTTCTAGCCCGGAATTGCAATGTCGTTTAGTGAGTCCAGAGCCTCAGCAGATCTGCGGATTTGAGGGAGCCAAAATGATTTCCATTTCAAACATGTTAAGTTTGAGATACAAATAAGATACCTGGTTATTCCCCATCCTTCCTGGGCCATTGTGATCCCTAGCCCCTTGTCTTTCTCTCTACCAGAGCATTTGTTATGTATGGTTCTTCACATCTTGATAGCTAACATATCTGGCCTCTCAGTTCCTTGACCTCCTTACTTCCAATAAACTTTTTCTCTACCCACTAAACCTTACCTCCTTACCTCCCACCCCTTGTCTGTACCAAGAACAGCCTCATCTCCTATCTTATAAGATCACTCATCTGGTTGTCACTAGAGCAATTCCTCTTCCCCATCCCTTGACCCACCCCTGCTCACTGCCCATCACCTCTCTTCACAGCCCCCTTCTCTCCTTTCTGGCTTAGACCCCCAGGCCTCTGTAATCACTGACTCCTCAGTACTCCCCACCCCATGCCTTTGCATATGTCTCTTAGCTAGTTGCCTGCAGAGATCTTCTCCAAGAGGTGTCTGTTGCTGGGCCTTCTGAAGAATTACACAACTGGACCAACTGATCTCAACTGAAACATCTAACAACGAAGCTCAAGTTGAGTACCCAACATTTCTAAGCAATCCTAGATTTTCTTAAAACTTTAATCCAACTCTCCAAGATGACTAGAACATATCTTTTCTTTCAGGGACAGTCATCCCATGTCCCTGAGGAGCAAGAACAGGAAGCAAATTCCAGATCATCCTGACACATCTACCATCTTCTTGGCACGCATGCCCAGCTCCTCTGCCTTCTCTGAAACATAGATGAAGCATCCCTATGCCTGGCATGCCTTTTCCATCTGGCAAGCAGACACCATCGTCTCATCTCTACTCCAGGCTGTGGCTGTCTCCTTCACAAATCCCCTATCTTAAAATATGCTATAATATTTGACTTCTCTCTTACTTTTAATTCTCTCTCTCTCTCTCTCTCTCTCTCTCTCTCTCTCAATACCACCCCCCTCCAGTTCCCTACCATACCCAAAAAGCAAAGTCCCATAAGAGCTTTGTATAACCCTCTCATGTCTCATCCCAGTGATCTCCAATTTGCCAAATCCAGAGCTCAGCCTTTCCACCCCATCTCATTCCCTCAGCAGCATTTGGCCATTGAGAGGGCCCTCCCTAAATTTCATCTTCTATTGGCCTTCAAGCAGCACCCTCCCCTGGCTTCCACCCCCCCCCATGGGATCTTTATTAATCACCGAATGTGATTCTTCTCCATCTTCTAAATCCCTAAATGTAAGATTCCCCAGGGTCCAGTTCCCTCAGTTATCTTGGTCAGTACCACCAACAAAACCATCTATATGCTGGTGGTTTGTGTATTCACAGCCGACTTCTTCCATGAGGGGCACCTTCACATCTCCAACTTCCCATTGATTCACATTCTCTTCCCTTGCTCCCAGTGGAAGATGACCTCCCCCATCCATCCACCTACTCGGTCAAAAACTCAAGCCTGGGAAGATGGCTCTGTTGGTAAGAGTGTGCCTTTTGTGCAAGTCCAAAGACTGAGTTCAATATGTAGCACCCACATAGAAAGTTGGGTATGGCTTCCAATGCTCATAGCCCCAGGACTGGGGAAGGAGGAGGATTATTGGAACTTGCTGGCCACCAGCCTAGCCCCAGATTCAATGAGAGACCCTATCTCAAAGGAGTAAGGTGGAGCATGATAAAACAGGACACAGAAGTCTCTCTTTGGCCTCCACACACACATGCATAAGTGCATACACATACACCATATATACATGGGCCATAACACATAGGACCATACACACTCATTCATAGAAGAAAAAAAAAACCACCTAGGAGTCTCTTTCTTCATAATCACACCCACATCATTGGCAAGGCATATTGGCAATAACTTCAAAATATATTCAAAACCCAATCACTTCCTGCTGTCTCAAGCCTTTCAATCGGAGACCAAGACACATAGTTTCAACATCCAAACCCTTGCAGCAACTGTCTCCCTGCCTCCACTCCTACTGTTCCCCAAAGCGACCCAGAAGATCTTTCTGACCTGAGAGTCAAATCTAATTAGCTCACTCTTCTTTTTAATGTTTATTTATTACTTCAAGTTACATGTCATCCACAGTCCCCACCCTCCACCCCTTCCGTTCCCACCCTTCTCCCCTTCTCCCACCCATCCCACTGCTCTGGTTAGAGCTAAGGGTGCAGCTCTGTTGGTAGAGTCCTTGGCTAGACTCAATCCCCACCACCACATAAAACTGGGTGTGGTTCCCCACACCTGTGATCTCATTCAGAGAAGAAGGAGGAGGATCAGAAGTTCCAGACCACCCTATCTCAAAACAATGACAACAAAAAGCGTTCTTTAAAGCTATTTTTAAGCAGCTTCCCACTGTGACCATAAATAAATAAATAAATAAATAAATAAATAGATAAATAAATAAATAAACCAGGTCAAACTCTTTGCCATTGTCCACAGGGCCCTATATGCATGAATTGCTTCCCTAAGCCTATCTTCTCTCCTCCTACTCTCCCCTCTGCTCCCTCTCTACCATACTGGCCACCCCCTATCCTCACCACCTCAGGGTCTTTGCACCTGCTTTTTCTGGCCACGCCCTTCTAGAACATCATGAATCTGTCTCCTCAGCAAAATTCAAAACAGTTCCATTACAGGAGGCTCTCTCACACCCTCCCCGGAAGCTCGAACTGTGGGTCTTTCTATCAGATGACCTTGTTCTATCTTCCTCGAAGCACTTAAACTGCTTTGACAAAAAAAGTCTTTGTGCTCAGGGTGTCCCTGAGATGAGGTCCTGGAGAGCCGGGACTACTGTTCACCCCTGGACCCTCCCCACTCCTGTCACCTGGACTGGTCCTCCACATTTAGTAGGAACTCAATGAAAGTGGATCAGCTGACTGACTAAGCAGCATTCGGGTGGAGCCAACTGGTAGCCTGTTGGTATAAGCGTGAAAGGACTAGCCCAGAGATGGAGAACTGGGAGGCATCCATAAAACTGGCTAAATGTAAGACAAGGTTTTGCTCCACAGTTGCCCACCCATAGGGAGGAGTTCTCTATAATGAATTCCTTACAAAAGTTTCCACATTATGGGCCAATTCTCTCAATGACTGCATTTTAAACAACAAACTGTTGTTTGGGAGAAAACTCATTAGCCTGAAAGGACCTCGATCAATGGCATTTGGGGTGTTCATGGAGGTCACTTGTCAGAATCAGAAGAAAAAACACTGGAGGCAAAGACATTTGGCACAGATTTAATCATTATTCCTTGGGGATAGGGCCTTATAATTATAAGTATTGTCTTTGTCTTTCACAAACTCTTTTGTGAAAATTATTTTGAAAACAAAGGAAGTGTTTCTGTCATAAAGAGGACACACTGGATATTGCTTTCCTTAAATTATGCAGGTAGGGTTTTGTGACAAAGAATAAAAATTCAAGCTTTTTACACTGATTCAAAAATTACCCAAATTGTTGAATGTGGTGGCTCACCATTGTGACCCCAGAATCTGGGAGACTGAGGCAGGAGAATGCAGTTCGATCTGTCCTGAGGCTGCTTAGTGAGACCCTGACTTAAAAAGCTATTTGGTTTGTTTCTTTTTAAATATTTATTTATTACTTCAAGTTATATCCCAATACAGTCTTCTCCCTCCACCCCTCCCGGTCCCACCCTCCCACCCTCTCCCCCTTCTCCCAGAACTCATAATTCTTTTTTTTAATAATTAGGCCACAATTATGAAAATTTCAAGGCACAATATACGTTCCCAATGTCCAGTCCACACGTACCAGGCAACCAACATCAATATTCTATTATCCACCTATCTCCATATGTTTAAAGTTCTATACCTATCTCAATTTCTATTCTACCTTGCATTACCAACTTAAAAACATCTTCTTGACCTAGAACATCCTTTTAATTCCTAAGCAACTTGAAATTTAACTGTGAGACCATAACATTCTTGTCTTCAATCACATCAGAGACCTGAGAAGGATATGTCTGATTATACTGGAAGTGCAGAGCCAACAGCTTCCAAAACTAAGAAATGACAGACAACTGGCTGCCTGGACAGTTCCTAATTTCTTTCCAAACATTAGAGCATCTATCTTCAGCCTCTTGGCCCTGGATCTCTGACAGACATTAATTGTAAAGCAGGAATTATGTAGGACTTGCCTACCCTGTCTTGGCAGAGCTAGGCTGTTGACTTATCTGCTTCCAAGTTTTGTCCTTTTCAGACATCATTCTGTCTACAGTTGAAGCAAGGGATTTTGCTTGCCCAGTGGCAAGCTTGCCACTAATGCAACCATCTCCAAATGGAGATTCTTTGATGCTTACAAACTGACAGTCTTTCAAACATGACCTTTTGCTAGGTACTAGCATCATTTATCACAGATGTTTTCTAAATTAACTGGAAATCAAGTTGCTAAGAGACAAGAAATATTTGCTTATCCAAATATACAAAGATAGATATGTGGTCTTCAAAACTTCAAGAGATCTGTAGAATATGACATTCAAAGAAGTTTTCTTAACTTAAGACTTTTTGATATTAAGACATGTCAGCTCCTGACTGCATCCCCTGGTTTTTTTATATAACTATATATAAATATATATATAAATATTTTTAATAACTAGTTAATAACACAAAACTTGGGCAAAGTTTTGTGGAGTCGAGGAGATGCTCAGTCAGTAAAGTGTTTATCACACAAGCCTGAGGACCCGAGTTCAATTCCCAAAGCCCATATAAAAAGGCTGGCCATAGTGGTGTATGCTTGTAATCCTAGCAGAGGACTCATGGAGACAGGTGGACACAGGGCTTGCTTGCCAGTCAAGCTTGCCTACTTTGTAAGCTCCAGACCAATGAAGAGGACCTGCCTAAAAGAAACAAACAGGTAGATACCTGCTGGGTGTGGTGATGTACGCCTTTAATCCCAGCACTCAGAAGGCAGAGGCAGGGGGATCTCTGTGAGTTCGAGGGCCAGCCTGGTCTACAAAGTGAGTTCAGGACAGCCAAGGATATAGAGAAACCCTGTCTCAAAAAAAACAACAACAAAAAAAAAAGGTAGATACCTGAAGTTGGCCTCTGGCCTACACACACACACATACATACACACATACATGCATGTGCCCCAGCACACACATATACACCCTCACAAACATGTACACACACTAAATAAAATTTTGAGGGTGACAAAACTCTAATCAGATTGTCTCAAGTGTTCAAAGTGTAACAATTTAACTAAAATGTCTTTATAGAATATAAAGAGAGAAGACTCAGCAGTTAAGAGCACTGGCTGCTCTTGCAAAGAATCTGGGTTCAATTCCCAGCACCCACAAGGCAGCTTATAATCATCTGTCACTCCAGTTCCAGAGCATATGATCCACTCTTCTGGCCTTTATGGGCAACAGGCACCCATGTGGTGCACATATATCTTTGCAGGTAAAATACCCATACACACACGCACACACACACACACACACATATATAATGTAATATATATTATATATGTGTATATATATTATATGTGTGTATATATACATTATAAAATATATATAAATACTTGGCATATATATGAATGCTTCTTAATATATCTTATACAATATATGGTTTTTAAAATATATAGCATGGGCCAGTAAGATAAGTAGGTGGGTAAAAAGGAACCAGTTGCTGATTCTGATGACTTGAATTTAATCCCCAGGACACACATGATGGAAGGAGGGAACCAGTCCCTGCAGGTAGTCCACTGACCTTCACACATTCACAGTGGCACACACACCTTCACATACACATACTAATAATAATTAATAATAATAATAATAACAAATATAGAATAAATATTAAATGTATAACAAACTCAGTTAACAAAATGCATTTTCATCCCAACCACACCAGAGGTTCATATATTCAGGTTAAGCCTCAGTGTATTTACAGGGTCATCTTACTGGATCTAGGAAGGATGACTTATCTGGGCCCCGGGGGTAGATGGTGATTTGGGGCTGCTGAGATGGATGTGTACAAAGACTGAGGGGAGGCACGAAAAGATATTCAAAATAGCCAAACAGAATGCAGGAAAGCTAGCTGGGGTCATTGAGCTTAGGGAAAATGATGTCACTGAGGAGGGAGACAGGACATGGGAAACACAAGAAGAAAGAGTCTTGAGAGCAGAGAGCCATCAACAAAGTTTTCTGTGGACTGGATCAATTAAAGACTAAGATGAGCCCTACAGAGTCACTGACGCCGAGGCAGGAGTGTCATCTACGGATGTGAGTCGACAGAAGTGAACACCAAACAAGCAGAGACACTGCATGCTCCATGAGCTGGAGAATGGTGCCTTCCAGAAGGACGGGAAGAGAAGAGGTGTTGGTTGCAAGAGAATGAGGGGTCATGGGAATGAAGTGTCAAGGAAATAAGGAGGTCAGGGAAAGTTTTATTTGGATGAGAGAGACTTGAGAATAATCAAATCCTGATGAAAAGACTCCAATATAGGAAGGTCAAGAGCCTAGAGAGAGCCCAGAGCAAAAGGATCTGGAGCCCCATGGATCTGGAGCAGAGACAGGTTAACTATGGCAGTGTGGGAAGGGACAAGCCGTGAGTCAGGCGCAGGCCGCCATGACGGCTGCCCTCTCACTTGTAGCTCATCCCTCATCTCCCCACAGCTGCATGAGCACCTTGAACCCCTCTCAGACCCCCAACCCTTCCTCTGTTCTCTTCCTTCTGTGTCCTGCCTAGGCCAGGGCTCCAAGCATCACCAACATCGCCCTCATCTCACGTAGGACTTGCCGACTGCCGCTCATCATCTCACCGGAACTGCAGACCCTCGCAAGGCAGGAGCAGAGCCCACCCCACACCGCGTATACAGTAAGAGGAAAATAAATTCTCACTGAGATAATCACCACAAAGAATTGCTGCCCCGCCAATATCCCCACCGTTCTTCTGCCCCTCCTACTTGGGCAGAGCTCCAGAATTCAGTCCTACTGGACATATATACCCCCACAGCCAGGGGGAGGCCTTTGTAGACTCCTGCCATTCAGCCCACCTCCATCTCCTCTGGATGTTGACCACGGTGTGAGCCTTTTCAGTTTCTCCACCCGCACGCTTTCTAGCCCATTCCGTATATTTACACCTGTTTCTCAGAAGTAGAAACTCTTCTTGAAACTGCCTCCAAGCCGACAGACCACCCCTGTCTCCCTCCATGCCTTCCCTCAGCACAGGGGAAGCGCTGAGCCTACGCCAGCTAATTGTCTAAGCTCCCCACCAGTGCTTAGGTTCCTTTGTCTGGACTCTTTGACCCCTACCTCTCTCTGTGCCCGGTTAAGTGTTCTCAGATCTCTCCCACCTGGTCCTTCCTTGACCCCATGTCCCCTGCAGCTACTGCCTACATTTTCTGGCTTTCCTAACCATTCATCCTTTCTCACCTCCCACTCCCTCACCTACTACCTGTCTCGGCTCCACCACGTCTCTCAACCGCCCTGCCAATGCCAGTTTCGCCTACTATTTGTCACTCAGCCCGGTGGAAGCTGTGCAGGCCCTGTCTTGCCTGATGGAGCATTTAAGGATACATGGCCTTCCTTCTGGAAATTCTTGTTCATGCCATGGGTTCTTTCTTTGTTCTATCCGCCCAGCCCTGTTCCTGTCCCTTTAAACTGGAGTTTCAAAGGTTGCCGCTAGCCATATCACCTGGCTCCTTGTCTTCAGATGGAGCCAATTAGATTTTATTCATGTTTTCAATGGTTTCTAAGACAATCGTGTGATGGCAAGACTTGGGGAGATAGGAGATGCTGGTTGACAAGCTGCTGTGTGAAAGCCTCATGCAAAACCTCTTGGGTACCAAGAGAGATGAGAGCCGTAGAGGAGCAGAGGCTGGCAGCAAGCACGAGAGAGAGCCTAGACACTCTCCAGGCCTGAGTCAGATACCACTGTGACCCCCAAGGTACCCCGCCCTTTGTGTGCTCTAACAAACCAATAAATTCTCCTCCACACCAAACACATCCCAGTTGTGCCTGTCATTTGTAAGTAAGTGTTCTCATTTGAGGGCTAGAAGGATGGCTCAGTGATTATGAGCACTAGCTGCTCTTGCAGAAGACCTGACTTCAGTTCCCAGCACCCACATCAGATGGCTCACAACCACCTGCAACTCCAGCTCAAGGGGATCTGATGCCCTTTTCAGTCCTCTGTAGGCACCTACATATACAGCACACACACACACAAATAAATAAATAAGCAAATAAAGAAAGAAATATTAAAATGGTATCTTTTTTTAAGTCCTTACTAGGGCTGTGAATTGTAGCTTGCTTCTTAGTATTTGCCTAGCAAACACCAAGCCCTGAATTCAGTCCTCGCCGCCACATAACCCAGCATGGCTTGGGACAACTGCAGTCTCAGCACTTAGCGGGAGATAAAGGAGGAAGATTAGGGGTTTAAGGTCATTCTCAATTACATATTGAGTTCAAGGCCAACCTAGGATACATGAGACCCTATAATAAAGAGGGAGGTCAGAAAAATGGCTCCTTAGGTAAGACAGCTAGCTGTACAAGCATGAAGACTTCAGTTTGGGCACCAGCACCCACATAAACCCAGTGTGAAGTAATGGATCACTATAAAAAAAAACCTCCCGGGCTGGAGAGATGGCTCAGCGGTTAAGAGCACTGCCTAGTGCTCTTCCAAAGGTCCTGAGTTCAATTCCCAGCAACTACATGGTGGCTCACAACCATCCACAGCGTGATCTGGTGCCCTCTTCTGGAATGCAGGTGTACATGCAGATAGAGCACACATATGCATAAAATAAATCTTTAAAAAAAAAAAAAAAACTCCCAATGTCAGATATGGGATACTGCCATAGGAGTTGTTAGTCAGGGAGACCCCCTCCCCACCAAAAAAAAAGAGCCTCCAAAACAATACAGTCTCCTGCCATTGCTTTTGGTTGCCCACGAGAGCAATGGTTGATTGCTTATTTAGTAAGACCCTATTTCTGGAGCTATGTTTAGACACAAGATACAAAGAAATCAAGTTGAAAGCTTGAGCAGGAAGCCTCCAGCTGCTGGCTAGCTTTCATAGTGTAAGATAGTGTTCTGTAGGATGCTGGAGGATAGAGGTGCCAAACAGTCTAATGCAGCTCTGAAATTCTAAGAGATACACCAACCTGCCAGGCAAGATGTGCTCACTGGCACAAGAGCCAAATGAGTGCTGTGCTGTTGGGGTAACCAGCTACTTCCATGACTGGATCTAGGACCCACTGTACAAAATAAAAAATTCATGCCTAGTACTGTAACCCCAGTCAGTAGTCTGTGACTACAGGGATCTCAGGCCCCAGGAATGAAGCAGAAGGCTACTTCTGCTTCGCCTAAATTCCCATAGCATTACATTATCTTCTAAATACCTATGATTATGCCCGAAGACAAAGGGTGGTCTCAGCGCTAATCAGAGAGGCCTCTCTGTGCAGTGAACCGAGGTGAACTCGGTAACCCATGGCTGCACACCATGCTGAGAACACAGGACTCAGCCCTAAATGAGACAGTTAAACCATCCCCTCAAGGTCCATGGAATTCTTCAGAAGAGGGTCCAGAGAGAAAGTGAGAGCTGGAAGACAGGAAGAAAGGCTGCAAAATGCTACCTTCTAGGCATGATATGGCTGTGACAATAATGATGAACTCACAACAGCCATGCCCACCAGCCCTGGACCTACACAAATCAGGCCCACCTGACAGTCAGCCAGGACAGGCAAGGGTCCCACAGAGCACTACCACTTCCTGTCACTCTACTGATCTATATGATCTATTGATCTCTATAGGAGAGGTGGAGATATGGTATCCAGTTGTGTACCCACTAGTGAGCCCTCCAGGTCTAATGAATAGTTTCAAACCCAAGGGCACACAGACATCCCTAGACAAACTCTGTGGGACACCAAATAAAACAGAAAGTCATGAATATGGAAAAGAGATTTGTAGGGGAGAAGAGACTGGCAGGGATACCAGGGAGATAAGGGAGGCTGTGGGATGAGAGAGGCTTGGGATGAGAGTAATCAGAATATATTATAAACATGTATGTATGTTTATGTGTACAGATGAACATGGAATTGTTAAAGATCAAAATTTGTTAATAAAAACAAAACTTTAAAAAAAAAGCAGGCATGGGCCTGAAGACATGGTTCAGTGGATAAGAGCACATGCTGCTCTTCCAGAAGACCTGAGTTCAGGTCCCAGCGCCCATGGGCCTCCCATAACCACCTCTTACTCCATCTACAGAAGAATCCATCTCCTCTGCTCTCCACACACTTTGCTCAGGTGCTCAAGCCCACACATGAATACACACATAATTAAAATAAAATGAAATATTTTCTTATTATTAAAAAAAAAATTAGGTGTGGTCATGCGTGCACTTGTAACCCCAGGGCTGTGATGAATCCCTGGGGCTTGCTGGCCGCAAGCCTAGAAGAGACCCTATATCAAGGGGCTAAGACAGAGTACCATAGAGCAGGACAATTGATTTCCCCATGTGGCCTCATCACCCACACAAAAGACCACACACACACACACACACACACACACACACACACACGCGCATGCACGCACACACACATACACACACACACGCATGCACGCACACACACACACACACACACGCGCATGCACGCACACACATACACACACATAAACACACATACACACACACGCACACAAACACACCAGTCCTGACACACTATTCAGTATCCAGACTTCTTTCTGTGACCTCTCCCCCACAGTCATGCAGCTTCCCTCCTACCACTTGCTCTGCATCTCCACGGAACAAGGAAGGGCCTGGAGCACTATCCCTGGTCCTTGAGGGTTGCTGCCCTCTCTCATGTGTGTGACTTCCTTGACATTCATCAGGACACTTGACTCTGTAATCCATATTTCCACCTTCTCTAGTTTTTGAACTTTTCATTATGAGAGAATATGCATAATATCAAAATTACCCTCGTGACTGTTTTAGGCCTATCATGTAGTTCCATTAATTATATTTCCAATGCTGTGCAGCCATCACCAAGATTTAACTTCAGAAATTTTCCATCATGTCTAACAGAAACTCTGTGCCTGCAAAGCACTAAGCCCCGTTCACCCCTCAATCCATCCACTGGTCACCTTTAATCTAGTTTCTGTGTAGGTCCATAAATACATGTGTCCTTTGACAGGTCTAGTCGACTTAGGCAATGCCTCCAAGATTCATCTGTAGCCTGTATCAGGGTAGCCCTGTTCCCGTTGCATTGTTGAATATCTTTTGCACTGTTGAATAAAATTATATTGTAAGCCAGAAGTGGTATTTTAAAAACCTGTAATTCCAGCACTCAGGAGGCTGAGGCAAGATGGTTACCCTCTGTTCCAGATCAGCTTGTATTACACAATGAGATCCAGTTTCAAAAAAAAAAAAAAAATCTCATTGCCTGTTTATACCAAAATTTTGTTTCTTTACCAAGCATTCACCCATTGGTAGACATTTGAGTCGTGTTCACTCTTTGGCCATCAGGAGAAACACCGCTGTGGAGATTCACGTCATGGGTTGGTTTTCATCCCTGGGTTCCACCCTCTGGGGCATATGCCTAGGAGTGGATTTTCTGGGTCATGTGCTGCTCGCCTTCTGAGGTGCTGACAAACCATCTTCCACAAGCACGGCACCATTTTATATTTCCACTAGTGATGTAGGAGGGTTCCAAAGTTCTTCTCTGTTTTCCCACCCAGAGGCCTGGCCCGCCCCTGAGCGGCCTCTCAATGTGCCCACACAGGTGTCCAGCAGGGGACTCAGACCCCCCACCCCAGCAGGAAAGGAGGAGTTGGCTGTGTTGAAAACAGCCAGTTTGAGCCAAATCCCATGCCTGATGGGGGCGGCTGGGGATGTGTGCAGGATTGGGGTGATGCGCCTATAGCATGCTTGCATCATTGCACAGAGGGGGTCTTTTCAAAACGCTACATCAGAACATTCAAATGCCCTATTCAAAACCGCTGTACCAAGCTTGGCCTTTTACATGGGTGTTGTGGTCAAACTTGGGTCCTCCTGCTTGAGCAGCATTTTCCCTCAACCATTAAACCTTAGCCTCCAGGGCGATACAGATTGTTTTTAATGCAAGCATGTTCCACGCCCCAGCTGAAATCCATATTTCAATGTCCTGAATTTTGCCTGCTTTTGTTTTTTTGTCTTTGTTTTGCTTCTACATCTGGTGACCTTAATAAATAAAGGGTTGATCAGGACACAGTGGCACACACCTTTATTCCCAGTACTTGGGAGGCAGACACACATGGATCTCTGTGAGTCTGAGGCCCATCTCTACATAGAGAGTTCCTGGACAGCAAAAGCCACATGGTGAGATACTGTCTGGGGTGGGGGGTGGGGTACAGTGGAAAGAGCTTAACTTGGGACATAATGAGTTTGAGTGAGTTGGAGATTTCTAAGCAGCCACCTGGAATAGCTGACTACCAACAGGGTACATGGGCACAAGGTTTAAGGAAATAGTCTGGGCTGGGGAAAGAATTCAGGCATTGTCAACCCATGTTTGACGTTTTTACTCTTACCTTAACATGAAGTCTTGCATACTACCCAAACTGGGCTTAAAATCTAAATCCCCCTGCTTCCACCTCCTAGGAGCTGGGAAAACAGCCACCAGCCACCATGCATACCCAGCTTGATCTTCAGATTTTATATGAGTGTGTGTGAGTGTGGGTGGGTGCACATGTGCACCCACACACACATGTGGAGGTCAAGTGAGGGTGTCATTCTTCAGGACCCTGACCACCTTGCGCTTTGAGACAGGGTCTCTCGATGCGATGCCCTGGAACTCACTAATTTGTCTAGGTTGGCTGACCTGCAGCAAGCCCCAGAGATGCTCAGCCTCTGTCTCCACAGGGCTGAGAGTACAAGTCCACAGCACCACATCTGGCCTTTGTTACGGTCCTCCTCATCATCATCAGCAGCAGCAGCAGCCTGGGTGTGTGTGTTGGTGTGTGTGTGTGTGTGTGTGTGTGTGTGTGTGTGTGTGTGTGTGTGTGCATGCACACGCATGCACGTGTGCACAGGCACCTGTGTGTCATGGTGCGCATTGTAGAGGTCAGAGGACAGCTTCCAGGAGTCAGTTCTCCCTCCACCTTGTTAAGACAAGGTCTCTCTTGTTCCTAGGGCATGGTGCGCTCCAGGTGAGCTGGCCTCAAGACTCTGGGCAACTCTGCTGTGCTCACCTCCCATCTTGCCCTGCAAGTTTTAGAGTTACGCCACCATGTTTTGACATAGCTTCTGCAGGCTGGTGTGTCAAGTGCTTTGACCACTGGACCATTTCACAGGCCCCACACCCAGCTTTTTTACACAGGTTTCGGGGATCAAACTCAGGTCCTCATGCTTGCAGAGCAAGCACTTCATCAACTGAGCTGTCTCCTCAGCCCTAATATTCATATTTTAATGACACCGCATGGCCTGGATGGTTTCATCAAGCAAGTGAGAGGGCAGAGAAGATGAGGAGTCTGGAGAGTGAGCCAGAGGCACCTCAATACCTCAGGGACAGCTGGGGGACCACAAAGGAGGCAGAGAGAGAGTCCAGACAAGAAAGAGAAAGTCAGAGGAGTGTGACATCCCAGAAGCTAGTGAGCTCAGTTTCTCAAGGAGAGAGGAGCCAGCTTCCCTCAGTGCCAGGGGCAGGGAGTTCTGGCCATGGGATTTAGTGTAGGGTACAGGACTAGAGTTGCTTTGGGTATAATGTGGGAACAAAAGCCTGATTGGGGTAATTTTAAGAGTGGATAAAAAGAAAAATGAAGATAATGTCCATGATTCTTTAAGGCAATTTTCTTTGTTCTTTTAATCTTACTATCTTATATTGTATTATACTTTTACTTTATTTTGCTTTTGAGAAAGACTGTCACTCTATAACCCAGTGGAACTCACCATGTAACCCAGGCTGGTCTCCAGCTTTGCTCTCCCAAATGCTAGGACATGAGCCATCCCACCCACAAAAATTTTTTCCATGAAAGGACGAAAAGAAATTAAGCAATATCCAAATATAAGGAGATAGATAGGTGGTCTTCAAAAATCTCAAGAGATCTGTAGAACATGGCATTCAAAGATGTTTTCTTAAGATTTTTTTGATATTGAGACATGTCAGGTCCTGACAGCACACCCTATTCTACTCCAAGTAGAAGATGAACATTGAAGAATCTCCAATTGGAGATGGCTGCATTAGTGGCAAGCCTGTCACTGGGCAAGAAAAATCCCTTGCTTCAACTGTAGACAGACTATTGTCAAAAAAAAACCAAAACAAAACAAAACAAAACTTGGAAGCAGGTAAGTTGACAGCCTAGCTCTGCCAAGACAGGGTAGGCAAGTCCTTCATAATTCCTGCATTACAATTAATGTCTGTCAGAGAAACGGGGCCAAACTGCTGAAGATTGATGCTCTAATGTATGGAGAGAAATTGGGAACTGTCCAGGCAGCCAGTTGTATGTCACTTCTTAGTTTTGGAAGCTGCTGGCCCTGTACTTCCTGTATAATCAGATACATTTATCCTTCTCAGGTCTCTAATGTGGTTGAAGACTAGATAGCTATTTAGTGTCATAGCTAAATTTTGAGTTGTTGAGGAATTAAGAGGGTGTTCTGGATCTAAGAAGATGTTTTTAAAATGGAGATGCAGGTTAGGATGGAAACTGAGTTGGACATAGATCTTTAAACTCATGGAGATGGTTGGATAGTAGAATGTTAAAGTCAGTTGCCAAATATGTATGGACTGGACATTGGGAATGTACGCTAAGCTTTATAATCCTCATAATTGTGGCCTAATTATTTTTGTTGTTTTGTATTGTATTTGTTGTTATAAGAGAAAAAGCCATTTGTTGGACTGAAAGGGAGAGCTGTTGGGGTGAAAAAGGTATACCTTAAACTTGAAAAAAAAAAAGGGAAGCAGATGGGAGGATGAGGGGGAATAGGGTGGGAGGGTGGGACCAGAGGGGGGAGGAGGGAGGGGATTGTGATTGAGATGTAACTTGAAGAAATAAAAAATTAAAATAAAAAAAGAGAAAGTAAGCAAATGCTCAAAGAATTATAATTGGCCAAGGTATGTTCTTTTTATGGTGTGTGTGTGTGTGTGTGTGTGTGTGTGTGCACGCCACTGAGCACAAATAGAGGTTTGAGGACAATTTTATGAAGCGAGTTCCCTCCTTTCACCTCTATATGGGATTAAACTGAGGTTGCTAAGCTTGTGTAGCTAGTACCTTTACCCACTGAACCCCCTCAATAGACCCTCTGCCCCTCTTATTTTATTTTTAAGCTGGAGGGCCAGTGAAATGGCTTAGTAGGCAATAGTGCTTACAGCCAAGCCTGACCTCCTGACCCTGGGGCCCACATGATGGAAGGACAGAACTATCTCTCCCAAGTTGTCCTCTGACCTTCGCATGTGCACCCATATACATACACACATATAAATAATTAAATGTAATTTTGTACATTTAAACTGGTGAGGGTCTAGAGAGATGGCTTGGTGGTTGAAGAGCACTTGCTGCTCTTGCAGAGAACCAGACTACACGATAAGTTTCAGACCAGCCAGGGCTACCTGGTAAGAACTTTTCTTTAAAAAAAAAAAAAAAAAGTTGATGAGAGGACATGGAGCTGGATCCTGGAGAGGTGGGCAGAAATGTTTACACACAGAGTCCCAGCACCCACCTGATGTGGATCAGGTATCTCAGAGCCACCTGTAACACCAGCTTCAGGGGATCCAATGCCCTCCTCTGGCCTCCAGGGATATCTGCACTCATGAGCACATGCTACACACACACACACACACACACACACACACACATTTTTTAAGTTGTAGAAATACTATGCTGCCATGGGGAATATTCAATAAAGTATCAAAGGTTATGGGATGTGGTGGCACACAGCTCTAATCTCAATGTTTAGGAAGCAGAGAAAGGAGGGTTGTGAGTTCAAGGTCTATCTGGGCTACATGGGGAGATTCCATCTCAAAACAAACAAAAAGATGGAGGTCTGGTGTAGTGATGTGTGCCTTTAATCCAACACACAGGAAGCGGAAGCAGAACAGATCTCTGAGAGTGTGACACTAACCTCTACTACATGATAAGTTTCAGACCAGCCAGGGCTACATGGTAAGAAATTTTCTTTAAAAAAAAGGGGGGGGGGGGCTGGAGAGATGGCTCAGTGATTAAGAGCACTGGCTGCTCTTCCAGAGGTCCTGAGTTCAATTCCCAGCAACCACATGGTGGCTCACAACCATCCACAATGTGATCTGATGCCCTCTTCTGGTTGCAGATGTTCATGCAGATAAAGCACCCATACATAAAATAAATAAATAAATAAAAATAAATCTTTAAAGAATGTATTTATTTTTTTTTAAATTGATGAGAGGAGGTGGAGCCGGATCCTGGAGAAGTGGGCAGAAATGTTTACACACAGAGTGGCTGAACCCTGACAGAAAATCAAGGAAGGGAGACAGCCACTCTACTGGAAAGTAAAGACGTGTGTGCAGAGTATCTGAGCAGCTCTGAGTGTCTCGGGAGCAATATGGGACCCCAGCTGGGTCCAGGGGTGTCGCTTCTTGCCTGGTTGCAGCCCCAAGCCACCTCAAACACAGCTGGAAAACCCCGTCCTCAGACCCTGCTTCCCTGTGCCTTCTCCCAGCCCCACCCGTCCATTCAGGGAGGAGAAAAGTCTCTGAGCAGATAACACCAGAGCATCCCCAGCCTGGGAAAGGAGGCCTGCCCCTTCCTGAGAAGCCCCTGCTTGAGGCTTGGGCACAACTCTAGACAGAGGGAGAGGCCTGGGAGCAGGGCCAGGCAAGGACCTGGGCCAGAACCAAAGCAGTGGCTCTGGGCCTGCCACCCCAGATGCCAGGTGGAGGGCCTAAGGGGTATGAGGGAGGCAGAAGGTGGCTGCCAAGTCCTGGCACAACCCAGCCTTGCCCTGAGGCAGGGGGATGGCCTAGATGGCCTCCCACACAGTACCCAACTCAAGAAGCAGAAAATGTAAGGTGGGGCAGCAAGCCTCAAGGCCCTCAGAGTTTTGCTTTGGGAACAGTGAACTCTCCCAGCTCACTCTAGAGGAGACAAAGACCAACTGGGGATGAGGGTGGGTGGAGACACCGTCAGGCATCAGGAGGAAGATGCAGCCTCAGTGGGGTCAGAATGACAGAACCTATGTGACAAAAACACCTGGTCACAAAAGAATAACCAGTGCACCACAAACAGGATCCTCCACCACCGCCTCATGCAGATACACGGGCACACAAGCCCCAGACCACACCTTTACTTACAGCAAAACTCACATAGTCAGCTAAGCGCAGCGGCACTCCCAGCACTGGAGGTTGAGGCAGGAGGATTGCCGTGAGTTACAGTGCAGCCTGGACTGTGGAGTGAGACCCTGTCTCAAACAAAACAAAACCCTACCTTCATAAACAGCCCACACTATACCCAAGACACAGCTGCCCAGTGTTGTGTGTGCATACATGGTGTGCACATATAATCCCTGTGCCCCAAGCATACCATTTACAAGCAGTCACTAAGTATCTGGAGGCATGGCAGGGATAAGCTCCCTGCTTCTGGGGATAACCTCAGAGCAGTTTATCAAGAGAGATGAACAAGGACCCACTAGAGAAAGGTGACTCTCAAATAAAGAGGAAGAGAGTGGCCCGTGCAGAACCATGAGCAGCAAATGAGAAAGCCAGAAGATGGGTGTGAATTCGGCTTGTTTGAGGAATCTCTGTACCACAGGACCCCAAAAGTGTGACTGAAGAGGTGTGATCAAAGGGACAGACAGCGTGGGACAGAAGACAGAGCTTATTTGTCACCTTGGGAGGCCAACCTCAGGAGAGTGGGTATTAGTCTAAAGCTAATGACAGTTACTGTGGCTTTAGTATGGAGCCATGAGACCTGGTTTATAGCATTAGTTCACTAACTTGAAGAAATCATTTTAGAAACCTTTAGGTCAGTTCTCAGAGAGGTAAAAACATTTCTAACTATGAGCAAACCCAGAGATCACAAAAACTAAGACTAATACATCTGACTATATAAAAAATGTTTAATTCTGCATGGTAAAAAACTACATATGCAATTGATACTCAGTGACAAAATTTCTCCAAAGGGTAGGACTCATGCCCGGGAGTAGTTTGCCAATACAATGGTTTGGTTTTGTGTGTGTGTGTGTGTGTGTGTGTGTGTGTACACATTTTGTTCGTTTTGTGTTGTTTCGGGATTTTTTTTTTGTCTTATTGGTTTTTTGCTTATTTTTTTGATTTTCACTTTTGTATTTTTATGGGAATTGTTGGTTTGGTTTGGTTTGGTTTGGTTTTTTTGAAAGAAAGACCATGAAGTTAAGAAAAGGAATTAACATAAAGGAAATAACATAATTAAATTCTTTTTTTTTTTTTTTTTTTTTGTTTTTTCGAGACAGGGTTTCTCTGTATAGCCCTGGCTGTCCTGGACTCAATTTGTAGACCAGGCTGGCCTCGAACTCGCAAAGATCCGCCTGCCTCTGCCTCCCAAGTGCTGGGATTAAAGGCGTGCGCCACCACTGCCCGGCTCCATAATTAAATTCTTAATTAACAAAAATTAATTAAGAAAAGGAAAGAACATAAAGTTGAGTGGGTAGGGAGGCGGGGAGAATCTGGGAGGAGGCGGGGAGGGGACAAAACATGATCAAAATATGTCACATAAATTTTTTCATTAAACATGCATATACAAAGTGAAAAATTTTGAAACAGAAGGGGAAATTCTATTTGTATCACAGACACTATGATTATTTCCTTAATATGTAAAGAATTCCCAAGAAATAAACAATTTTTAAAAAGGAAGTTACCTGTAGAAAATAGACAAGGGCAAAGGAAAGTTTGCCTAACAACAGAATGCTTCATTAGCACATTCAAAGACTAGAATCTCTTAAGAGAAATATGAGATACAAATACAATGTAGTAATGATCATAAAATTAGATAATGCTCTCTGACAGCAAGGACTGGCAAAAACAAACAGATGTGTTATGGTAATGCCAACTAATCCATCCATGGAGGGGACGTGGCAATATATATCAAAACATTTTGATAGATACTGCATATCACCTTAAACCCACAAGCTCCGTGTTGGGGAATATAGCCTACGGGCACCATTTTAAATGAGTTAGGACTGAGGACACACGCAATATGGAAGGCACTTGCCAAGCAAGCATAAGGACCCAAGTTTGGATCCTCCAGACCCACACGGACTCAGACGCAATAGCACCCTTAGGTAATCCCAGCGCCTCCACAGCAAGGGGGTGTGGTGGAGACAGGAGACTCCTCGGAAGCTCACAGACCAGCCAGCCCCATGTGCAAAGCAGTGAACAGGAGACCCTGCCTCAAACAAGGCGGAAGTTGAAGACTGACACTCAAGATTGCCCTCTGACATTGACTCATGTGCAGGCATGCACTTTCCCAAACTCGTGCACACAAACACATGCACATACACACACACACACACACCACACAACATGCACACACATAACACAGAACACACTACACACACACACACAAATATGGAGAAAAAGAAGATAGGTTCAAGGAAAGGGAAAGGTGGAGAGGGGAAGGAAAAAGGAGGGAAGGGAGGGAGGGGAGGGAGAAGGGAGCAAAGGAAGGAGGAACTGGTAAATGCTCGTCAACTGAGCCACATGTGCCTAGCCCTGGAAGGAAGGACTGGAAGCAGCCTTAATTTCCATCACTGTGGGACAGACTTAGAACATACTACAGTATAAACACGATTCATCTCTTTAAAAGATCAAAAGAGCATTCTGCCCAGCAATGGGAACAAACCAAATCACACAGTAGCACACACAGCATCCTCCATGGGTTTTAGGAAGTCTTCTCTACAGTTACACATGCACAGGTTATTCTGGAAGGAAAACCAGAACCTATTAGCCTGGTGGACATGTGGGCAGTCCAGGTTGCACAATCCGGTGTTTGTTAGTGCCAGCCATGAGCATGTGAGCATGTCAATGAATGGGTGGTAGGCCCAAGGACTGGGTGAGCTCATCTGGGAGAGGAGATGCTGGGCCTGGTTCACAGCACCCATAGTTCAGATCTCATGAAAGGCATCCCAGGGACCAGGAAATAGAGAGGGTGTTCAGGAAGCAGGGGGTGGAAGGGGCTCTGAGAAGAAAGCTTCAGTCAGAAGGTCAAGGATTTATGGCTGTGGGATTTAGCATCATGGAGATTAGAGCGACCTTTTCAAGTCTTATCTTGTGACACAGCAGGGACAGAAATGTTCTGGTGGATGGAATAGTGAGCTGGAGGTGAGGAAATGGGACTGGGAGTTTTGCTCTGAAGTCTGGGGGAATAACAGGTGATAAGCAGCAGGTGGCAGGGTCAGGGTCCCCCATTATTATACAGGCACATTAGCAGAGTCACCCGAAAAATCCCTGCACTGCACAGCCACAGAGCTAATAAGGGCTGTGCCCTTAGCTAGTACAAGTTGCCTCCGCTGTAGGGCTTCGCCTTATCCAATGTCAACTTCACTGAGGTTCCCTGGAGCTGGCTCTATTACTTCTTCTATGTGGCCTTGAGCATATCACTGGTGTCTCCATTTTCTCCTTTAAATGTAGAAAGTATCAGGTACTTCATTTGCATGCTGTATGAATGATAAGAAGCACATAAGGGAAGCAGTTAGGTGCACAGGAATCTCCCTGGGTAGTAGTAGTAGGAGATAGTAACGGAGCCTCCTAACGTTGGGTGCCTTTTGTAAATTAGAAGTGGGCATCAATGGATACAGTCCCAGAAAGTGGAATGAATAGTCACCAGGGTCGGGCAACAGTCATCTCTGTCTAGACAGTGAAGCCTCCGGCGGCAAAGTTGTGACTAAGATCTGGGGATCCCCGGGAAACCCTTGGTTTTCATTCTTGGGACTTTCAGGATCTCAGTCCTGGCACACAATTTAAGACTAAGTGTCCTAGTCCCCAGGGCCTAGTTTAGGAGCCCCTCACCCACAGGCCTCCACCCTTCACAAGCTCCGCCTCCCACCCTGCTCCACAGACTCGGACAGACTGGGTCCTCTAAAATCGCTCCAAGCACCACCTTTGCTCCTGAGATTTCTTTTCCGGGTTTTGTTCCTTCTGGCGGCCAGCACAGAGTGTGAGCCCTGCAGGACTATCACAAAGATACACCTGCCTCCCTGGAGAATGCCATCAAGGACGCAAACAGAGCAGGAGGGGCCCCCAGGAGTGTCCCAACGCAGGCAGGGTTGAACCTTACAGTAGGCTGGGATCCAGATGGGCAGGGCACAGGCCGGGGTATCCCGTGGTAACCAGCGTAGGCGAGTCATTTATTGCAATCCCTACTGCCACTGCACTTAACAGTTTGCAAGGTTTTTCACGCCCTATTGACATTGCCCCCTTTTCAACAGCCCTACCAGTGGCCACCAATGCCCCCATTTCACGGACAAGCAAGTGGAGACTCCGCAAAGCAGCCTGCTGCTCCCAGGTCCACACAGCTGCTGCTGCTGGATTAGAACTAGTACCCCTGAGGCGGCTCCCGGCTCCTCCCCCGGCCGCCCCTCCTCCCCGCCGCCTCTGGCTGTGCTGGCCAGGAGCCTCGCGGAGGCCACAGTGCTCAGCTTGGCTCCGGCCTCGTTCCTCCTCTGCTGTGGGTCTTGGGCACGTGGGGCCAGGCCCTCACGGTGGCGGCGCCGCTGACCGTAAGTACCGGGAAGGGGTGACAATCCTGGGCAGCTGAGCGACCCTTTATGGCGATCCGGTAGTGGGCTGGACTGGAGCCTGCCCACGCAGCCAGGCTGGGAATTGAGTCCTGCAGAAGGGCAGTGGAGGAGCACCGTAACCCATCTCTGCCTGCTCTCCACTACACCCAATATATTGTGGACCAGTTGGCGGCTCCAGCCACTGGAAGACTCACAGGTCCACATGCTCCTAAGCTACCTGGAATGGAAGGAAACTAGAGGCCCGAGGAGGTATACCTTTGGGGCCAGCCACAGCTGGGGTTAGAAAAAACAGAGACGGAGCAGTTCGGTCCTGGTTCTGCAGCTGGATTAAAAAAACAAACAAACAAACAAAAAACGGTTGTTCTGGCGGCTGGAGTTGGGGGGGTGGGGGCAACAGGGGATACGGACCGAACCGGCTCCACCCGTCCCCAGCAGGGATAGGCGGGAAATTCTTTGCAGGTGAGTCTGTGTCGGGGTGTGTAGTCTTGGAGGGACTACGCAGCCTCCTCCAAGAATGGGGAGCCCCAGAGGGGGCATCCTTAGAGGGTACCAGGTGGAAGGTACCCCGTCCTCCCCCTCACTTTCCTTGAGCTTTCCCAGGAAGAGCAGGCAGGGGAGGGAACAGTCGCGCAATCCAAGATGAGAGATAAAGGAACAGGGTTAACGACATTACAGAATTCTTGGATGTCCCCCAGCTAGTAAATACGGAGATCAGAACCCAGGTGCTAATCCCTGGCCCTCCCTGGAGGGTTAACAAAGTGCAAGGACCAAACCCATGAGGACCTTCGTGGACGAGAGCTTTCCTGTTACCCCCATTTTGTCTAGAACTGAGTGAGATTCTCGAAAGATAGGCCCGGTGTAGGGCAGCAATACTGGGGAAATGTACTGAAATCTAACTCCCGGCCAGGCTGGCCCTCTGCCGCCCTGCGCAGCACTCCCACCGCCTCTTTGAGAACTCAGCTTTTCGACCCAGTCAGCATGAGTTGAATTAGGCACTCAACTCAAACTGTATGCTGAGCCATACCAAACTTGAAGCAGCCAGCAAGGCAAGAAGGCATGCTAATTGGGCAGACAGATGATAAAGGAGAACAAAAACAAACGAACGAAAAGTGATGAAGCAAGACTTAAATTTCACTTTGAGACTGAGAGCTACCCGAAACAGAGGGAAACAGGAAGAAACTGACTGGGTCGGATTCAGACCTGAAGTAATTTGAGAACAGACCCTAAGGGGGTGTTAGAACAGAGCTGCCTCCTTAATGAGTAGGGGCCCCTGCCACTTAAGACTCCAGAAGTAGAGCATTCCAAGCGGAAGGAATCAAGGCAAGGTCAGAGCAAAGAGAGGCAAGGTGAGGGTGTGTGTGTGTGTGTGTGTGTGTGTAGGGTGGGGGGTAGGTGTGATGGGGCTGTAGACTCTGGGGTTGGAAGCTAGACACACTGAGAGCTCAGTAAAGAGTTTTAAGAAGGTAGGAATGTGATCATGATTTAATGGGCTGCAGGGTGCAGAGAAAGCTCAAAAGCCTCTGAGGGGGCTGTAGCAAGAATATGGGCAAGGATGACTATAGCTTGGCCCAAAGTAGTGGTCCAGCAGCCAGTCATCCCAAACAGCCTCGGAAGCACTCAGGTCCACGCAGGATTGGGGAGAAATTTATTCTCTCACGCCCCTATCAGCATGCCAATCCCGGGTACACTCAGCAGACCCACCTGTCTACGCCCTCTGAGTCACTCAGAACTGGGAGGAAGATGAGAGGGCCTGACCCATCAGCCCTACAAAGCCATGGCTGACAGCATAGCTAAAGGTGGCTAGAATCCCCCAGGCCCTGCTGTCTGTCCATATTATCTGAAATTAGTGCTCTCCCAGGAAAGAGACATGAACCCCCATGCATCTCCTGCCACAGGCCGCCCTGACTGTACGGCATCAGCAGGTCATAGAGCCGGGGAGAGGGCTAAACATTTAAGAGCACAGGCTGCTCTTCCAAAGCTGAAGTGGAGTTTGATTCTCAGCATCCACGTGGCAGCTCACAACTGTCTGTAACTGCAGTTCCAGGGGATCTGATGTCCTAATCCTGCTCCACCAGCACCAGACATAGTGGTGCATAGAAATACATGGAGGCAAAATTCAGATACATAAAGTTAAATTTAAAAGCAAACAAAAAGAAACATTAACAGGAGGTCTTTTCTCCTCTTCCATTCTCAGACTCCTCAGGCTCACAACCCCAAGTTCACAGGATGCTGTTGAGACAGCACCGAAGGATCAATTTTCAAAACTTGTGGCTTGTGTCTCGGGTTGTAGCTCGGCACTTGCCTAGCATGCCTAGGGCCTGGAGCTGCATCCTCAGTACCACATAAAACAGGGCACGGTGTTAACACTCCTGCAAAACTAGCACTCTGGAAGCAAAGGATGGAGGATTAGAATCTCAAAGCTATCCTTGGCTATACAGAGAGTTCAAAGCCAGTCTGAGATGCTGTCTGGAAAGGAAAGGGAAGGGGGGGAAAAAAACCAGTGGTCTGAGGTGGGCGTCGGGAAGGGGAACAGCATGGGCCTAAGTCCAATCTCTTCATCAGCCAGTTCCTGGCTTCCCTGCGCCCTGCAGTAATGAGTCACCAGCATTTACGCTCAATGTGCTTCGCCGTCACTGTCATTTGATTATCAGATTCTCCATCCATAAGCTGGGAGGAGTTCAGGAGCCAGCTCGGGGGGGGGGGGGCTTACAAATGAGATTCTGAATATTGAGTAATTGGCCCCCGGGTGGCTCACGGTAAAGGGTCGTTGTTTTCTGCATCTCCACTCTGGCTCTGTGACTCTGGGTGGGTTATGTATTCTCCGTGAGCCTCAGTGGGGGTAGAATGAAAGTCCTCGGTTCTTAAGCTCCTGGTGATGACTGACGAAGTCCGCCCAAACGAAGCATTCAGTGAGTGTGGGACATGGTGTGCGCACCTTTGAGGCCAGCTCTCAGGAGGCAGAGGCAGCCTGGCTACATTGTGAAACTTGTTTTGTAGTTTTTTAAAAAAGAAAGAAAGAAATGGGGGGGTGGTGAGAGACAGTTCAGCCTGGGCTTCATAGAAAAATTCGTTGTTCTTTTCTTCTTCTTTTCTTTTTTTGGGACAGGTTCTCACTCTGTAGCTCTGGCTGTCCCAAAACTCACTGTGTAGACCAGGTTGGCCTCCAACCCACAGAGATCCACCTGCCTCTTCCTCCTGAGTGCTGGTTAAAGGTGTGTGTTTTGTTTTTTCTTTAAAAAAAAAAAAAATGAGAGAGACCAGGCTGGAGACAAGGCTGAGCAGTTAAGACCTCTATGAAGGACCTGTTAATTCCAGCTGCAGAGGATTCCTCCACCCTCTTCTGGACTCTGTGACACGTGCACCTACATGAACAATGACACACATATCCATAAACAAAAAAAAATTTTTTTCTTAATTTAATAAATAGTCATCAAATGAATCATTAGCATAATAGTTTCCTCCGTTGTTCCCTCAGGTGGGCACAGCCCTCCAAGCCCTGACTAGGCACCATGGACTGGAAGAAACTCCAAGACCTGCTGAGCGGTGTGAACCAGTACTCCACGGCATTCGGGCGCATCTGGCTGTCAGTAGTGTTCGTCTTCCGGGTGCTGGTGTACGTGGTGGCGGCTGAGCGCGTGTGGGGCGACGAGCAAAAGGACTTTGACTGTAACACCAGGCAGCCTGGTTGTACCAACGTGTGCTATGACAACTTCTTCCCCATCTCCAACATCCGCCTCTGGGCCCTGCAGCTCATCTTCGTCACGTGTCCCTCTATGCTGGTCATCCTGCACGTAGCCTACCGCGAAGAACGGGAACGGAAGCACCGCCTGAAGCACGGGGAGCACTGTGCCAAGCTGTACAGCCACCCGGGCAAGAAGCACGGCGGCCTGTGGTGGACCTACCTGTTTAGCCTCATCTTCAAGCTCATCATTGAGCTGGTCTTCCTGTACGTCCTGCACACGCTCTGGCACGGCTTCACCATGCCACGTCTGGTACAGTGTGCCAGTGTGGTGCCCTGCCCCAACACCGTGGATTGCTACATTGCTCGGCCCACGGAGAAGAAGGTCTTCACCTACTTCATGGTAGGCGCCTCCGCCGTCTGCATCATTCTCACCATCTGTGAGATTTTCTACCTCATCTTCCACAGGGTTGTTCGAGGCCTGAGCAAGGACAAGTCCACAAAGAGCCTCAGCTCCCCAAAGTCCTCCAGCCGGGCCTCCACCTGCCGCTGTCACCACAAGCTGCTGGAGAGTGGGGATCTGGAACCAGACGGAGACGGAGGTGGAGCCGGAGCCGAGGAAAAGCTGCAGGCTTCAGCACCCAACCTGACTCCCATTTGAACCACCTGCTCCAGGAGGAGCGAAGCAGGGAGGTGCTGCAGGTGGAGGGGTCCTGGGGGCTGCCGGGTGCCCCCACTTTGAATTCACTAAGCTAACCAATTCTGTTTGAAGCAGACATGTGTGGGTGCTGGGCTCTGTGCTGCCTACCTGGTATAGGTGGCATGGCAAACCCAGCTTCAGAGAGACATTTAGATTAGCAAACTAACTGTATGCATGCAAGGGTCTACTTAGCGCTGGGCTGGCACGCAGGGCTTCTACCTACCCCAGGGGACTGACAGGCCAAGAACCCTCTCAAAAAAACAAAAAACAAAAAAAAACCCACAATGGAAAAGAGAAAGGAGATGGGAGTCTCCAACAGAGATAGCAACAGCCATAAGAACTGGGGGGGGGGGGGTCCTCAGAGGAGAGGACACTGGCTCTGCAGTGGGGACAGCCAGCCAGGGGGAGTCTTTATTTACTACTCAATCACGAGAAGCTGCACAGGTTCCTAGGTGGAATGTTCTGGAGGCCAAAGAGCCAGTGTGGGAAGTGACAGCCGGTCTTGTCATGTTAACTGCTGCTTGAAACACACCCATAGGTCCTCTGGATCCCCCTTCACCAACTTCCACCTTTAAGCCCCCTTCTTCTCTTCCCCCTCCCACCAGGGTGCTCAACCTGCTGTACCCTGTGGCCAGGACCTTGGGGGCATGCATGGAATGGGACATATCCTACTCAGTTTCCTTTAAAAGCAATAAAGTTGTGTTTTCTACCATTTGGTTCTTCCCTCCATCCTCCCCAACTACTACCCACGGCTCCCCGAAGCCAAAGGAGGCAGCTCGGGAAAAGGAAAGATCCCTGGAGCTTGGGGATGAAGCTAGGATAGGGAGTGTGACCTAGGCTGAAGATGGGGCTGGGAAAAGACGGGGTTGCTGGTGGCAGCAGGCAACAGGGAAGAAGTGGAGGGAGATAGACTCACACACACGTTGGGATTCTAGCTGTGGCCATCAGAGGGTGCCTCCAGCCTTCCTAAATTAGACCGATTTGAGCTCCTACAATCACAGACCCTCCCCTCTGTTGCTCAACCCACATCCTCACCCTGCGTACACACAATCCCTGCTACTCATACCCTCACTCGTGCACACTTAGTAGAGCAAACATGTAGCCACTCTAGAGGCTGCTCACATCCCAGCCTCACGCAGCAGCTGATCAGGTCTCTCCACTCCAAGCACGTGGCACACACACACCCCAGCTTCTTCACAGCAGCCCTAAGAAAGAGGCTGAGGCTGCCTAAGTGGACTTACACCCAAGGTGCTGGTCAAGGCCAGTCAGAAGCACAGACTGCATTACAGCCCTGCTCACAGCCCCACCCTGTGGGACCGTGACCTGCAGTTGAAGGGAAACCAACATCGCAAGCCAGACCAGAATGTGAAGCCGAGCTTTGCATGAGCATAGACTAACTAACCCTCAGGAACATTTGGTGACCATTAAAACCAATGCCAAGAGACAGAAAGTCAGCAGCCAGTGGGATGACAGCCAACGAGGGCAAAGAGAGGTCAGGGCACCTCACAAACACAACAGGCTGTGGTGCTCACCTTTGGTCTCTGTGGCCGTTAAGGGGTGGGTGAGTCAACCCAGTTTAATGGGCTCAGGGGCTAGGCTGATCATAATTTTACAATACAGTTTTACCGCCCTATACTTCCATTAAACTTTAAGAACATCTGCCTTATTATCAATACCATAGGATCCGAGTCAGCGAAGGTCCCAACAGAAAAAGCACGAGGCTTTCAAATTAAGTCACTGTAAGCCCAGCAACTGGGAGGTCGAGGCTGGAGAATTATGAGGTCAAAGCCAACCTTGGCTTCAAGGTGAGATGGTGCTGAAGGGTGGAGGAGGGGGAGTTTCTCAAGAAACTCTTATCACTCACTGCAGAGCCTGTGATGGCTTAAGTTGGTTGTGAACTTAGCCAGGCACAGAGTCACTGAGAAGACAAGGCTCTGGCCGTGTCTGTGAGGGACTGTCTAGATTGGGCTAATAGTGAGAAAGATTCAAGCAGCACCATTCCAGAGACCGCGGTCCTGGGCTGAATGCAAAAGGCAAAAGTAAGCTGAGCAAACAGCTCTGGGCTTCCTGGCTGAGTTGACCAAGCATTCCCGTGTCCCTGCTGCCATATTTTCCTGACCATAACAGACTGCACCCTCGAATTGTAAGACAATATAAAGTCTTCATTCTCAGGAGCTTTTGTCAGGCGTTCTTTTGAAAAGCCACATGAAAAACAACTACGACACTACCTAAGGAATGGTGCGGTCACCTAGGGTGGGGGGTGAGGGTTAGAAGCAACGTGATTGTAGGCAGAGGCTAGAGGATGAATTTCACCATCATCACCCACCACCATCCGCCCCCACCTACTGTTCACCTGCCAGAGACTTTCATTGACCCAACCCAACCAGAAGGCAGAGCACAAGGGTGCCTTCTGAGGCTGTGGGTGCAGGTGAGTCTCCCAGAGCACAGAGCAGGGCTGGGTAGGGCAGAGAGTCTGGGCAGAATGACTCAGTCCCCCCCACCCTCCATCAGAACAGTTCCATCTGGAAGGACTACTACAGAGATCAAAGGAGAAACTTCAGGTAAAACATTAGCGCAGCGCTGTTGGAGCCAGGAAATAGTCTTTGGTGGTTGGGTTCTACCCAGGTAGCTCTCTGTTTGGGCTGGGTGGTTACAAAGGTCCCAGGGAGGAGTGATCTCTACCTGTTTGCTACCACATATTTCAGAATTGTCCTTTTTTAAAACTTTTTTTTTTTTTTATCATGTCTATATATGTCTGTGGAATATGTTTGTTTGTACGACTGCAGGTACCCATGGAGTTCAGTAGAAGGGATCAGATCCCTTGGAAGATGGAGCTGCGGGTGGCTATGAGCCTCCTGATGTGGGTGCTGGGAACCGATCACAGTGATGCTTTTGTTTTGAGTTTGTTTACTTATCTTGATTTTCTTTGTTTAAGGGTTTGTTTTTTTTTTTTTTTCTTTTTTGAGAGGGAAAGAATGTGACGTTGGGTAAGCAGAGAGATGGGGAGGAGCTAGGAGAGGAAAAGAATATGATCAAAACATACTGTGTGAAAAAAAATTAAAAGAAATTAATTTTAGAAAAGAGTTTCGTGTCACCCAGGCTCGTCTTGTTACTGAGGATGACTTTGAACTCGAGACCCTCCTGTCTCTATTCCTTGAGTGCTGGTGCACACCATTATGCCGAGTTTTCTAAAATGCTGAGGATCAGAGAGTTCTGTACATACTAGGTGTGGTGGCTTGACTGAGAGGAGCCCTCATAGGCTCGTCTATTTGAATGTTTGGTTCCCAGTTGGTAGGCTGTTAGGGAGGGATCAGGAGGTGTGGCCTCGTTGGAGGTAGTGTGTCCCCAGAGGGTGGGCTTTGAGGTTTCAAAAGGCCACACCAGGCCCAGTCTTCTTCTCTCTACCTGCAACTTTCAGATCAGATGTGAGCTCTCAGCTACTACTCCAGCTCATGCCTGCCTGCCTGTCACCACAGTCTCTGTCACTACAGCCCCCACCATGATGATAATAGACTAACCCACTGAAGCTGGAAGCAAGCCCCCAGTTAAATGCTTTCTTTTATAAGTTGTCTTGGTCATGGTGTTTTGTCATAGCAATAGCACAGTGGCTAAGTACTAGGCAAGCCCTCTACCAACTGAGCTTCATTCTGAACCCCTCCAGCATCTTCCTAGTTGGTTCCAGATGTCTGGCAAAGGGTGACACAGAAGTCACAGCAACCAGAAAACATCACCAACTCTTCCAGGAGGGACTGAGGGACTCACCACTGGCCAGAGAGGGAGGGACATCCTTTGCCTCCTTCCTCTTGCTCTCCCTAGCAAGTCCATTCCTTTACTGGCATCAAAGCCAACTTCTTCAGGATAATTGACGTGTACTGAAGACCAGCTGAGAGACATCCAGCCTTGTGGACTGAACAACATCTGGATTATTAGACCCTCCGTTGGGAGACAGCCATTGTTAGATTAGCTGGGCCACAGCTTATAAGCCATTCTAATAAGTCCCCTTTATATATATATATATATATATATATATATATATATATTCATAGATTCATTCCATAGATTCTGTTCTCTTAGAGAATCCAAACTAATCCAAACTTTGGTACCAGAAGTGGTTCTAGAACAACAGAATTATAAGGATGAATGTTAAGTTCTGGAATAGACTTTCCCATTTGCCAACTCCTCCAGTTAAAGTTACTGAAGCCTCCCCTGGAAGCCCAGTGAGTACTGAAAGCCTAGGTGTGAACTGTATTACAAACAAGACGACAAATGCATTTGATCATCCCGATTCACCAGTTGTGAGACGCAACGGATTTAGTGACTCTCTATATACATATATATACTGACAGTATATATATACAAATATATATTATATATATATAGACAGTTTGTGGGAGAACACAGAAAGTGATGATACAAGTTGGCTGCTCCTAGCATCTCTGGATAAACTGACAAAGGAAAACAATGAGTTCCACGATAAAACTAACCAACCTCTAGCATTTTAAAATACAGCGAAGAACAGTAAACTCGAGGGACAAAAGAAACTGACCAGCCCCAGATGCAGATGAGAATCTAAAGGTTTCTAAGTGTGCACTGAAAGAGGATCTTCTCTCCAGCAGCCTTATACCTTTGTATACTGATACAAAATTAATATTAAATTTGGCTAAATTGGTATTGATCATTGTATATTAATGCAAAATTAAGATTGTATAGGGCTACATCGGTATTGATCTTTGTATATTGATACAAAATTAAGATTATATTTGGCCACAATGGTATTGACCCTTGTATATTGATGTAAAATTAAGATTGTATTTGGCCACATTGGTATTGATCTTTGTATATTGATACAAAATTAAGGGTAACGCTTCTTAAAGGTATTGTTCCTAGTAATGCTTAAAAATGAAATGTAATGTTTTGGCCTCTTGCTACCAACTGTCATAAACTGTTTAGGATAATTAAGAAATGGAAACTAATAGTCATGCAAACGTGTCATTTTGTTAGTTACTATGACAGTCTATCACAGTTATTTTCTAAGCTACTCAGAAATCAAGTTGCTAAGAGACAAGCAATATTTGCTTATCTAAATATAAGAGATAGATAGGGCATCTTCAAAAACCTCAAGAGATCTGCAGAATATGGCATTCAAAGATGTTTTCTTAACTTAAGATTTTTTGATATCGAGACATGTCAGCTTCTGACAGCATCCCCTATTCTACGCCAAGTAGAAGATGAGCATCGAAGAATCTCCAGTGTGAGGTGGTCGAAATAGTGGCAAGCCTATCTCTTGGCATGAAAAAACTCCTTGCTTCAACTGCAGACAGACTGCTGTCCAAAAAGGACAAAACTTGGAAGCAGGTAAGTCGACAGCCTAGCTCTGCCAACACAGGGTAGGTAAGTCCTTCATAATTCCTGCTCTACAATCAATGTCTGTCAGAAAAAACGGGGCCAAATGGCTGAATATTGATGCTGTAATGTATGGAGAGAAAATGGGAACTGTCCAGGCAGCCACTGGTATGTCATTTCTTAGTTTTGGAAGCTGCAGGCCCTGTACTTCCTATAAAATCAGATATATTTATCCCTCTCAGGTCTCTGAGGTGGTTGAAGAATAGATAGCTAGAGTCTCATAGTTAAATTTTGAGTTGTTTAGGAATCAAGAGGGTGTTCTGGATCTAAGAAGATATTTTTAAAATTGTGAGGCAAGTTAGTATGAAAGCTGAGTTAGATATAGAACTTTAAACTCATGGAGATGGTTAGATAGTAGAATGTTAAAGTCAGGTACCAAATACATATGGACTGGACATTGGGAATGTACGCTAAGCCATATAACCCTCATAACTGTGGCCTAATTACCTCTGTTGTTTTGTATTGTATTTATTATTATAAGAGAAAGAGCCATTTGTTGGACTGAAAGGGGAAACTGTAGGGGGAAATAAGATATACCTTAAACTTAAAAAAAAAAGGGAAGAGGATGGGGGGTTGAGGGTGGGAGGGTGGGACTGGAGGGGGGAATAGGGAGGGGATTGTGATTGAGAAGTAACTTGAAGAAATAAAAAATAAATTATTAAAAAAAAAGAAAAAGAAAATGTGTCAAAAGTTTGTTTGAATGGTTAAATAAAGCGTTTGGCAGAGGACGGCCCATCCTAAAGGAGTTGACAGCGACAATCACTGTTACCACCAGGGGGCGCTCATGTCCTCTTGACGTGCGCCTCTCCCTACCTCCCCTTCTCAGATGCGAGAGGAGTCATGGCGGGGCCTCCATCATTCCTGCCGGTAATAGATGGAGATTCAGGCAGCGGTCTCCAAGTCTGAGTCTACCGAACATGGTCACCACATCCTACAGCCCCAGAAAAACCGAGGTCTTTCTGTCTTTATTCTAGAACAAACCCCTGTGTTGTATGTGGACTGACCTTGTATTATCCTCCCCAATGCACCCCAAACCATATATTAAAATCCTACCCCCAGTGTGATGGTATTAGGGAATGGGTCTTTGGGAGATGTTTCGGTCATGGGGTAGAGCCCTGTCAAGTGGGATTAATTTGTGTCCTTATAAGAGACAGGAGAAACCCAGCATGATGTCACCCACCCATACCTCCAATACTTGAGAGGCTGAGGCAGGAAGATCATCAGTTTGGGGACAGTCTGGTCCACATAGTGGCTCAAAAAGTGAATCTGACTAGACTTCACACATTTCAAGCGGCCAGTCTACATGCGTCCACCTGTGTCACGCCCATAGTTTTTTCCCGACACTTCCTGGGGTGGGGGACAAGTTGCGAAACCAAAGTGAGACAACAGCACTCCTCTCTCCAAACATGTCAAAGTCATCTGTGACTGGACCTGCATATCTTCTCCACCACGACTTACCTTTCACCTTCCTCAACTCCTCTCCAGTCACCTGTCCCAGCCATGCAGACCTCCTCACTACACCTCAGGGAGGAGACACCAGGCACATCCTGCCTCAGGAACTTTCCTCCCAGGTTCTCTCCACCTGGAATGCCTCCGCAGCCACAGGGCTTCCTTCTTCATTCAAGGCTCAGCCTCAGTGGTGGCTGTTTGGTGCAAATTTCTCTTCTTTTCTATCGGAACATGAAACTGTATGTTCTGTGCTCTCTCAGTCCTCCCTGCCATGTTTGCATGAGTCACCAAGTCACCTTTTATTTTATTGTCTGTTCTGTCTTCCCATAGCTAGAAAGTAAAATCCAAGAGGCTAGGAATCTCTTGTGTTCTCTGGTTGCTGACAGTGTGTGGATAGTGTTACAGACCAGAAGGTGCTCAGTAGGCATAAGTTGAGTTTGTGAACTCATCTACAGGCCTCATGCCCTGCTTTGTGCTGGTTGCCTCCCCTTAAGAAGCTCCCGGTGTCATGGGGCATGGGAAGTAATGAAAAAGGAAGGGATTCATTGGAGATCACTTCCACATGGCAAGATGAAAAGTTCAGGAGATCTGTTGCATAGCAACGTGAATATACTTGATACATGTTGAAGCTTACTTGGTTGAGATGGCAAGTTTTATGGTGATAGATGGGGTCTGTGTGTGTATGTGTGTGTGTGTGTGTGTGTGTGTGTGTGTGTGTGTGTGCAAAATGAGGCCCTCCTCCTACACACACATTTCATCTGTGTTAAAGGTCCTACCAGGCTGACTGACTAGAATTGTAATTGTGGGGAGCTGAAATGTTAGAGCTCACAGGCTAAATTATCTTAGATTATCTTTATCCCCTCCCCAAAGCCATGTTTTGCCCACCTCTGCATTTGACCTAACATCCTTGTGACACCTAGGTAACCTCTGCATTTGACCTAACATCCTTGTGACAACTAGGTAATGTCATTGAAATATACAGACTCCTAGCTTCTGCCAACCCAAAAGCTAAGATCATCCTAATTGCATCTGAGGCCTGTTGTAGAAACTTCCCTGCTTTGCCAAGACTCACCTAAGTGATGTTTCTACCAATGTATTCTTAAAACGCTTTGTTCTGTTACTATAGAAACTTCATGAAACTGTTGCCATGTTGGAACATGATATTTAGGGTAACTTAAATATGTGTTCCCAGGCCATGGTCACTCATATTTGTCTCATGAATAAGCTATCTCTTATTTCCTTACAATAAAAGCTGTCTTTTGATTGAGACAAGATCTTGTGTAGTATAGGGTAGCCTATGACTGGCAAGCCTCCTCATGAATGCTGGGACTACTGTTCTATGTCACTGAGTCAAAAAGACCTGGAACCTCCAAGGCCGCTCAGCAGAGCAGCTACTGGAGCAGCTGCTGTCTTGGGGGCGTGGTAAGAGCCTGCCGGCCTGGGTTCCCATGCCCTCAAGGGTCAGAACTAAGAGGGCTCAGTTGTCCCCTTTAGATTCCCAGGAGGCTTGGTTCAGCCTGGCCTAGCCCGGCCCTGAGGGAGAGCGAGGTCTGGAAGGGAAAAGCAGCTCAGTCTGATCCTCAGGCACCAACTGTGCTGGTCGGCAGTCTGAGCCCACTGATTGACCCGGTCCCAGGAGGCCCTGAGAGTGCAAGGACAGAACCCTGTTTGGACTTCCACCAGCCTTAGGCTGCATACCTGCCTGCCACCTTCCTTTCCCTTAGCTGCCCTAGACCCTGTCAGTTCACTAGCTCTGACCTCCCTTGGCTTTTCTGCCCTCTCCTGAAACAACATAGATTTTTTTTTCTTTTTTTTTTTGCTGCCAGGTTTTGTGGTGTTTTTGTTTGGTTGGTAGTCTGGACTTGCTTGCAGCAATAGAGACTGAAACTTTAAGCCAGGCAAGGGCTCTACCACTGAATTACACTGCCAGATTTCTAGCAACTTTTTTCAGACAAGTGTCTTGTTAAGTTGCTCACTCAGACTGGTCTTGAACTAACTCCTTCATCCCTCTCCTTCCTTGTCCTTGACAAGGTCTCATGTACCCCAGACCAGCCTCAAACTCACTGTGGAGAAGATGGGCTTGAACTTCTGACCCTGCTGAGAGGTTACAGGTGCGTACTTCCGCGCCTGATTTCCATGCTAGGGCTAGAACCCAAGGCTTTGTGAGTACCAGGCAGGCACCATGCCAATTGAGCTATATCCCAGTCCCATGGCGTTGAAAGTTTAATTCACCTGCCTCAGCCTCGCAAGCAGCTAGGATTACAGGATGCCTGGGTATTTCCTTTGGCTTTTGTGGGGTTTTGTTTGTTGGTCTGATTGGTTGGTTGGGTCGTTTGTTTGTTCGTCTAAATAGGTTCCCACCATGTATCCCAGGTTGGCCTGGAACTCTTGCTTTGCTTAGCCTCCCAAGTTGAGGACTCACATCTGTGTCTTCAGGTACTTACTCAAGCCTTTGGGGACCAATAGCACACAAGTGTTTTGGCTGGATTTCCCATGAGCCCTCCAAAGCAGGTATACTTCTAGCCTTATTCTGTAGGGGAAGAATGGAGACAAGCCCAAGGGCAGAGGAGGCAACACAGTCTGACCCTCTCTACTCTCTGACTAGCCTCACAACTGGGTCTCCGAGCCTCTTCTGGCTGTTACAGCACAGGCACCAGAGCTGGTAGCTCCAGGCCTGGCGGGGGAGGGGGGTGGGGTGGGTGCTGTTCTGCATTGCCTGGCTTGCTCACCTCAACACACCCTGTGATGGATGTCCTGGTTCTACCACAGACCACCCCACATTTCCACTTTTACTCTTTTTTTTTTTTTTGGTTTTTCGAGACAGGGTTTCTCTGTATAACAGCTCTGGCTGTCCTGGACTCGCTTTGTAGACCAGGCTGGCCTCGAACTCGCAAAGATCCGCCTGCCTCTGCCTCCCAAGTGCTGGGATTAAAGGCGTGCGCCACCACCGCCCGGCTCCACTTTTACTCTTAACTAATGCCCTGCTCAATATCTGCGCCTAGTAAGAGGTAGGGTAGGAAATCAGTTTCCTCAGATCTCCCCCTCTCTGTTTTAGAGGCATCGCCTGGGATCCATAAAGGACAAGCTTCCCTCCACCCCCAGTCTCAAAGGACCCTAGGGAGTTCCTAGGTGACTTCTGATAGTATAGCCTGCCCAGGATTGGCGAAGTAGAGACCCTTGGATCCACCGGATTCTAGGAAGGGAGAAGTCTCACCCCTCTCTAATGTGGGCCTAGTGTCCTAATAAGCCTGCCACACTGATGAGTCTCGCTTCTTACCCCACCCACTGCTCACAGCCTCTGGACCAGGTGTCAGATCTGCTAGCTCTCGTTAAAATCCCTTTCAAACCCTGCTACCTACAAAGGGAGGGGGCTGAACCCCGGGAAAGTGCAGTCGGGGACACCGGAGGGTCTGCACGGAGAAACAGGAGCGTTTCCATCTCCCGCAACCCAAGGAGCACAATCTGGGCGGGTCCTGCGAGTCTGTCCCTCCCAGTCCCCGCCTCCTTGCTCTCCGGAGCCCTGGGACTCCGTTTCCTGCCCTAAGCCCGCAGCTGCCTTCTATTTAAGGCGCCCTGTGGGAGGCACGGTCCTGCAGGATTCCCTCAGGCGCAGCTTTGGCCACGGTCGTCCTCTCCACCTGGGCCAGCCGGGCAAGCAGGCGGTGAGTTCTGGGAGCTAGGAATACGGATCACTCCACTACTGGGGGCTAAGGCTAGCTTGCCCTGGGGCGCCAGACACGACCGAAGCCACCAGCGGCGCTCACCTAGCCGGCCTTTAGCCAGGCTCCGTGCTCAGCGCTCTTCCCTCTTCTTTCATTGAACCCTTATGAGAGCTTGAAGCACCGGAAGGTTACTTATCCAAATCCCCGGGTAGTGAGAAGGAAGCAAGATTTGAATGTAGGTCTGGTAGTACCTGCTTTACTTCTACAAAACGCACCTACACACTAACACATTTTCACACACACCGTTAAGTGTTCTGGGAATGCTGAGACCTCCACCCAGCTGCAGCCATTCCTTTCAAAGGTCTAGAGTGGCTGCAACAGCTTTGGAGAGAAGTGAGATGGCGGCAAAGGCTAGGACCAGGTGTATTCACTGAAATCTCAGGTGGTCCTTTTTGTCGACAGGTGAACCAAGTGCCTTGGGCTTCTAAGCCCTTCTCCCCATCTTCCCTCACCACACCCCCAGGCAAGTGCAAAGATTAAAATGAGGCCCTCTCATTTTTAGTGGGGCATGGAAGGTGAGAACAGGGACCCCTAATAACTTGAAGATGGCATCTCCCTCTCACCAGCCCTGCTGTCTTGGGGTAGCCAGCCTAGAACAAAAGGGAGGAAGGGCATGGCACAACTGTGTGACCTTCGTAAGTTCCTCAACTGTTCTGTTTCCATAGGAACCTCTCTTCAATCCAGACCTCTCTGGGCTGTGGTCATCCTGAGGCACTGGACTGTGAAAGAAGGCACAATGTGTGATTAGACAGGGACCCTAGCACTAGCAGACCTCCTGTGGGCTTACATCTAGGAGGAGCCGAGAGAGGCGTTGTGCTAACCCAGCTAATAATGGCTGTCTGATCCCTGTCTCCCCGCAGAGAGACGCCTGGGAAACATGGGTGATTGGGGCTTCCTGGAGAAGCTGCTAGACCAGGTCCAGGAGCACTCGACTGTGGTGGGCAAGATCTGGCTGACTGTGCTCTTCATCTTCCGCATCCTCATCCTGGGCCTCGCTGGCGAGTCGGTGTGGGGTGACGAGCAGTCTGATTTCGAGTGTAACACGGCCCAGCCAGGCTGCACCAACGTCTGCTACGACCAGGCTTTCCCCATCTCCCACATCCGATACTGGGTGCTGCAGTTTCTCTTCGTCAGCACACCCACCCTGATCTACCTGGGCCACGTCATTTACCTGTCTCGGCGGGAGGAGCGATTGCGGCAGAAGGAGGGAGAGCTTCGGGCGCTGCCCTCCAAGGACCTACATGTGGAGCGGGCACTGGCTGCCATCGAACATCAGATGGCCAAGATCTCGGTGGCAGAGGACGGCCGTCTTCGGATTCGCGGGGCGCTCATGGGTACCTATGTGGTCAGTGTGTTGTGCAAGAGTGTGCTGGAGGCAGGCTTCCTCTATGGTCAGTGGCGTCTCTACGGGTGGACCATGGAGCCCGTGTTTGTGTGCCAGCGTGCGCCCTGCCCTCACCTCGTGGACTGCTATGTGTCTCGACCCACGGAGAAGACTATCTTCATCATCTTCATGCTGGTGGTGGGAGTCATCTCCTTGGTGCTCAACCTGCTAGAGCTGGTGCACCTGCTGTGCCGGTGTGTCAGCCGGGAGATCAAGGCACGGAAGGGCCCTGACACCCCCCCAGTCCAAGGCAGTGCCTCAGACCCTTACCCTGAACAGGTTTTCTTCTACCTCCCCATGGGTGAGGGACCCTCGTCCCCCCCATGTCCCACCTACAATGGGCTCTCATCCACTGAGCAAAACTGGGCCAACTTGACCACAGAGGAGAGACTGACCTCTTCCAGACCTCCCCCCTTTGTAAATCCAGTCCCCCAGGGTGGCCGAAAGACGCCTAGCCGCCCCAACAGCTCTGCATCTAAGAAACAGTATGTGTAGGCTCTGGGGGCTTATGTCATGCAACAGAGCAGTCCTAAGGAGTGTGTCCACCTTGGGTGCCTCTCAGCTGGCCCACCCCTCAAAAGCACTTTGGAGTCAACCAGGCCAGGGAGGTGGTCACTCTCTGGGCAGAGGACCTGTTTACAGGTGGTTCTGGAATCTCTGGAGCCTTTGTGGCAACCAAAGGACACTATGGCTTCTTTGCAGAATGTGATTCTAAACCAGATTTGAACACAGCAGGTGGGGTGCTGTGGGCCTTCTCTCCTTTTCACCTGATCCAGAGGGACCCAGAGCCAACTCGACTTTTGGGCCTCCCCTATCAGATGAGTCACTGGACCCTGGGAACCCTGGGTTTTCATCACACCCTCTCCTCCTGGGACAAGGCTGATGCAGGCTGCGGGCTCAGCTTCATCACCTGCGCTGGATCTGGCTCTTTCCAGGGGAACTGGTTGGTGTCTTGCTTCTGTTGTTCCTGCTTCCACTGTTTATGCTTCCAAAATAAATGGGACTCCACCAGAAGTCAGATGTGCACTGGTGTTGTCATGAGTACCTGGGGTAGGGGTAGGGAGGCAGTTATTGGCCCAAACTTCTTTTCTTTTCTTTCTTTCTTTCTTTTTTTTTTTAGGTCTTTTATCAGTCTGTCTTTCATCTCTACAGCCCAGCTCCAGTTAGCACCCTAGACCCTCAGACTCAAATCTTTCCCCTCAACAGAGTCCTCATCACTCTGCCTTTTTGAAACACGCCAGGTAATGGCCTGTTTTCACTCCATTCCTACATCCTATCCAGGGTCGTGTTAATCAGCTGCCCGTTAATTAGTGGTGGCCAGAACAATCAGTGTCTTTTCCCATCTTGTCCCATGCCCATCTAGTACCCCAGCCCACTGTCCCCTCCAGTGTGCCTCCTGTAAACATTCTGTTCCTGGCCACGCCTGTCAGCAAGGCCATCCTATTAAAACTCAAATTTGTCCCATATGTCCTTCCCACTTCCCCGTGTGTGCTTGAGGATTTTTAAAGGGAGGGATAAGGGTGAGTTTTGTGAATTTTCTAAACCCTTTCTAGTCAGCCTATGAGAAGGAGCAACCCAAGGGCCTATATGGTAGCTCCTGTCTACGTATCCAGAACTCACTGGGGAGAATAGACCATAGCAATGCAGATGGTCCCCTTCCTACTCTGCCACTCCCTGAAGCCCCTAAGTGCCTATAGACTGGAAAAGGTCAGAGCACTGGTACACGAGAAGATGAGCTTTCGTACCTGCTTCCTAAGTTTAAATATCGCTCCCCCCCTGAACCAGCAATGTGGTCTGAAGTAGATCAGGTCGGACTCACAATTTTTCTCATTTCTAAAACAACCTGGCTGAGGATGGGGCTCAGTTGAGTTCCTGTCTAGCTTGGCAAAGCTCTGGGTTGGATCCCAGCATTGCATAGGCCTGGCATGGTGTTGGACGCCTGTAATCTCACTCAGCACTTAGGAGGTGAAGGGAGGATCAGGAAGTTCAAGGTCATCTTTGGCTCTATAGTGGGTTTGAGGCCAGCCTCCCTCACCTTCCTCACAAAGGATATGAAATTAAAATAAGTTGAAAGTATATGGGTGCCTGGCTCATCGGAGCTGAGCAACAAAATCCATTCTCACCCTTTCCAGTAAGGCCTGGCACATAACATCTGTCCTCTTCCAGGAAGCCTTCCCTGACTTCATCAGCGATGGCCACTACCTCTCAGGATCTGGACCACTGCTTGGAACACATCTATGTCAGTGAGTCTCTAGATGTTGTCACAGAGACATTTGCACTCCCCCAGAGGCCCAGATCTGAGAGTGAAGTGACTGAGTTGAACTGGGCACACAGAAGCAGGTCTGTGTTAGAAGGCCTGACCCAGGAGACTGAGTCCTTTCTTAGCTGAAAGGTCAAGGCTGTAGGCTTTCAGAGCCGTCCCATCCCTGTCTGAGGCCCTGGAAGCCTGTTTTCCGTATCCTCTACCTGGCCTAGCTTGGAAAGGTAGTGACAGGTTTAATGATGATGAGCATCCTGACCTTGAACTTACTTTTCCTGAACTTGATGTGAGGCTGGGGTGAAGCTTGGCCTTGGGGAAACTGGGGATTTTGGACCTAAACTGGTAGTTATACAAACACAAGGGCAAAGGAGCTGAGGATAAGGATGTACAGTGAGATGGGACCATGTGGTTTGGGGAGGGGCAGTGCACATGAAGACATTGCAGTGAAGGATATGGAGGGCTCCATCCCACCTGCCTTCGATTTTCAAAGCCACAGTAACCACGGTAACAAAATACTGATAAAAAGAGTGGCTGAGACAATATAATGTATCCTCTCATGGTGCTGGACCCTGGAGGTCCAAGCCTCAAGGTTTCTGAGGGTGGTGAGTGAGAATCCCCTCACACCTTTCTCCTGGTTCCTAGTACTTTTTTGAACATCTTTCTGGTCTTTTAGTGTTCTAGAAGGATCACCTCCACCTTCATAGGCCCTTCTCATTCTCTTTTTCCCTCTCTCCCCCCCCCCCCACACACACACACCTGTGCTCATATTGGATTCCATCCAAAGACATCATTTCAATTTGATTATTTCTGGGAAAGACCCTATTCCCAAATAATTTTACATTTAGAAGTCTTCAAGTTAAGACGTCAGCATGTCTGACACAAGGACATAATTTGACTTACTCCAATACCCTGCTGGACCCCCTCGCTTCCAAACAAGGGTCCATAAGGCCAGGAGAACATACAAAACTCGAGATCTTGAGGATGTAGCTGGACAGTAACTTTACATCACAGTTTCCTTTGCTCCCTCTTCCTTCCCACTGTTTCTCCCCAGAGTCCCCCAAGACCAAAGGAAGATCTCACGACATCCCCTGTTCCGCCCCCAAAAGAGCGCCATCTAGGGTTAGGAGACCACATCTGTCTCTGTCTCTCACATGCACTTGACTGTGGTTCTGTCCACCCTGTCAGCCTCAGTTTCTCCCCTGTGAAGTGACTGGGTTGGGTGAGAAACGGGATAATTAGACATGAGGAACAATGCAGGGAGGAAGGTGTCACCATGCCTGGCTGAAGCTCATGAATGATTTGTTTTGTTTTTTTTTTTTTGTGAATCAGAATAGACTCAAGATTGCTTTATAAAAAAGATAAATTCCAGTCACTTGCACTCAGCACTGTCTTCCTGGGTAGGCAAGAAAAGCACAGGGTTATAATGAGTTCATATAAACAAAAGCGGGGGGCTGAGTTGATCTGGGTGATATCAAAACTCCTTCCTGATCTAATAGTACTGGCTGACTGGCCACTAGGTTGCTGACTTCATGATTCTTTGTTGTTGGTGGTGGTAGTGTTGGTGTTGGTTTTTGCTTTTCTCTGATTTTTGTTGTTACTTTGCTTTGATTTTCTGGAGAATGGGTCCCTCAGTAATCGGGGCTGACCTGATTTAAGCTAAGTGTAAAGAAACATTTGTGTAAAAATGCTTCAATGGAACCATTATTTTGTATGTGGACTTCAAAAATAAAAGATATGGCTGGACATGGTAGTGCAACGCCTTTAATCTGCATTGTCCACGAAAAAGCAAACACATCTCTGTGAGTTCTAGGCCAGCCTTGTCTACATAGTGAGTTCCAGAAGCCAGGTTCAGTTCCAGCCCCCACATCAGGCAGCTCACAACTGCTTCTAACTTCAATTCTGAGGGGTCTGATACCTTCTTCTGACTTCTGCAGGCCCCGCGCACACACACATACACACACACACACACACACACACACACACACACACACACACACACACCAATAAAATATATTTTAAAACCATCCCTTCCTGTATTCTTTCACGCTTATGTTCAAATAAAATCAGTATCAATGTAGCCATTGCGTTCTGCGTTCTGCCTTTTCCACTGAGTCACAAGCCTTTCCCTCACATGGTTGAATGCCCTTGGAGACACAGCGAGGCTCTGTAGCTCCAGTGTTGGGCTTCCCATGCTCCCGACTCAGGCTCTTCTGTGCTAAGTGACACTGTGATAGAGACACTGTGCAGACAAGTTTTGGCAATTCCTATTTCTTTGAAAGAAAGCTATTCCAAGAAGTGAAGTGAAAGAAAGGGTCAAAAGCTAGGAAAGTGTAAACTGAAAGAAATTTAGGGGCTTTCTCTCTGGTAATGAAAGTAAGTCATTGTGGATGATCCAGAAGTACGGACACACCCTAATTACAAGAAGCGACAACAGTGACCTCCAAGTGGGGGGAGGTGGTGCTGTCCTAAAGGAGAATGAGCCCAGGGATCCAGTCACAGGGTCCCCTCTTCTAGGGAGCAGGAATGGTTACCCCTCCCCCACCTAAGAAGAGCTGGATGTTCATTCTCTAAGAGGGTAAAGCTGGGGGAAACACCATGCCTGGGAGGACATGAGGTGATAATGTGCTAGATGGGAAGACTTCACGGGTCCTTTTGTCACAGAACATAAAGACTAAAAGTAGACAAGCTGACCTAGCCTGGAGGGTGTAGAAGCCTGCTGAGAGGCTTCTTTTCAATAATCGTATGCCTTAGCAGTTCACCTGACATGTATCTTAGTGTGTAGTATTAGATGAAATGTTACTTTTGCCCCTAAATAGCTGGGAGTCCCGAAAGTAGTAATTAGATCAGACCGGGTAACCTTTCTACACTGACATGTGATGTCAGCAGTACTGTGTGTGTGTGTGTGTGTGTGTGTGTGTGTGTGTGTGTGTGTAAGCTTACATTTACTTATTTGTGTATGTGCACACACATGTACATGTATGAGTGGGGGGAGACAATCCTGCCAGAACACGCATGTGGCCGTCAAAGGGCAACTTAATGAGAGTCAGCTCTCTCCACCCACCATGTGGATGCAAGACTAGAACTCAACTCGTCAGACTTGGTGGCAAGCACCGTTACCCTCTGATCCATCTGGCCAGCCCTCTACTCTATATTTATATACATAAACAAGAATTCACTGGCCTGTCATTGTATTCGCCACTCCTGGTCTCTTCACTAATGTGAGGTGTTGGGATACCTCATAAACACCAGGCTCCATCTGAGTCATTAAAATCTCCAGCACAAATAAAATACTGATTGGAATCAGAGCCTAGGCGGCCTTATCTCATAACGCCATATATCCTTGTTTTGTTCAGATTCAACTAAAAGCTCTCACTAAAGCTGTTCCTTGGCTTCTTCGTGTGCCCTGTGAGGAGGTTCTGTGACCAGGACCTGAGCTAGTTTCCAGCTGGAATCCCCGAGGCTTTCACAAATAATCCACCGCTCAGTATGGGCTGGTGAAATCTGAAATTTGGGCAATAAAAGTGGCAACACCTACAGCAATTACCTTCCCTTCAGCTCATAGATCCTGCTGACAAGAGCTGTCCTCTTGAATGTAGACCCTGTCATCCAGAACATGAGCTAAACCTTACCTTTGCTAAATCAGATTTACTCTGCATCTGAGGAATCCAAGGAATTTCATTCATCTATGTGGCATCCCTGGTGGGGATGGTGCTGAGCTCTTAGCCTGCATGGAAGAGGTCTTTGAGGATTGCTCTTCTCAGAGGAAGGGGAAGGCAGGAGTGTGTGTGTGTGTGTGTGTGTGTGTGTGTTTAAGGCAGGGTCTCAACCGGGCTGTGGTGGTGCATGATTTTAATCCCAGCACCTTGGAGAAAGGAATTCATATAGGAAGCTATAATGACCTGGAAAAGAGCAGAAGACAGGAGCATAGATAACTTAGGAGTAATAGCGGAAAAGCTAACAAGGGGCTGGGAGTCCGTTCATCATCATCATGGCTCGTCATCTTCCTGAGCATGCATGAGGCCCGGGGCTCCATCCACAGGACTCGGAGATAAAACCAAGCATAGTGGCACAGGCCTGTCAACCCAGAACTTATGAGGTAGAAGCAGGAGGATCAGAAGTTCAAGGTCGTCCTCAGCTACGTACTATTTGAATTTGAAACTAGCCCAAGCTACATGAGATTCTATCTCAAAAAAAGGAAAACTAATTATCTCCCCCCAAAAAGCCTCAAAATGGATCACATGCCTAAATTAAAATTTGCAAGAGATATTAATTTTGTTGTGATCTTGGACTAGGCAAAGATTTCATTTTACATTAAGACAAATTTTCTGAAAAAAAATTTGTGAAATATGTCTCCATTAAATTTAATGTGATTTATTGGGACCTGGCAATACAGGACTGTTATAGCAGCTGAGGGAGGAGGATAGTAGTTTCAAGACCAGCTTGGGCAACTTACAAAGACCTTGTCTCAAAGTAAAAATGTTAAAAGAGGGCCAGCAGTGGTGACACATGCCCCAATCCCAGCACTCAGGAGGCAGAGGTAGGCGGATCTCTGTGAGTTCCAGGACAGCCATGGTTACACAGAGAAACCCTGTCTCAAAAGACCAAAAAACCCTCCAAACAACAAGAGTAGAACACTTCATCCTTCATCCCACATCACTGTGCAGAATGGAAGGCAGAAGAAGAAGCATTAACAGAAGGCCTGGGTTGTAGAAACCTGGATAACCAGCCTATGTGCTGAGCTCCAGGAACGTCAGTCCGTCCAGCTTGGCCAGGACCCAAGGATTCTCTAAAACCAGAAACAGGAACTCTCCAGAGGCCAGAGGATGAATCCCGGAGGGGCGGGGGGGGGGGGGGGTGAGTGAGGTCCATAGAGAGGAAGTCAAGCCCAGGGCAAGACTCATAGAGCTCTCCCGATGAGGCTCCCCAGGAACCACACTAAGTTGGCAGGTACAGAAGCCTCAGGCCCCTAACTCTTCAAAGAGCAGCTTCAGCCTACAGCAGCTGAACTCTGCCGAGGACTGAGAATTAAAGCATTAAGACCAATAATCTCAGAGGCCTCCAGAAAGACAGAAAGGGTAACAGCAGTGTTTCCCAGAGCCAGACCTGCCTAGAGGAGAGAGGGCCAGTTCTCAAGACTGAGAACTCTCCCAACACAGCCACAGCCTCAGTAGAACTCTGGGCATCATTTCCCAATGGCGCTAAGCATACTTAGATTTCAGTATGTATTAGGTATTTCCTTGTTTGTTGAGGTAGAGTCTCGGGTAGCCCAGACTAACTTGAAACTTGCAGTATAACCAAGGATGACTTTGAACTTCTGATCCTCTTGCCTCTACCTGTCAGGTGCTAGGATGATAGGTATATGTCACCATGCCTAGATTCACATGTATGTTTTTAAAAAGCATTGGAGGGGGGGAGATGGCTCAGTGGTTAAGAGCACTGGCTAGTGCTCTTCCAAAGGTCCTGAGTTCTAGTCCCAGCAACCATATGGTGGCTCACAACCATCCACAATGTGATCTGATGCCCTCTTCTGGCTGCAGGTGTACATGCAGATAGAGCAACTCATATACATAAAATAAATAAATCTTTTTTTAAAAAAAAGCATTCAGGGCCTGGAGAGATGGCTCAGTGGTTAAGAGAGGACCCAAGTTTGGTTCTCAGGGTGTGTGCTGGGCAGCTCACAGCTCCTTGTAGTTTTAACTTAAGTTCCATTGGATCAGAACCCTCTTTTGGCCTCTTCGGGCACTACGTTCATATCAATGTGCACATGTACACACACATATTTTAAAATGAAATAAGATCTTTAATTTAAAAAAAATTTCCATGGAATTAGGGATATTGCTTAGTGATACAGAGTTCTTGCCTACCATGTACAAGACCCTAGGTTCGTTCCCTACCACACACTACTCAGCATTGTAAACATGCCTTTTTGCAACTCCACTGATTCTTTACCATTTACTATGCCATGAGCCTCACAGAATGCAAGTAACTCAGGTTTCTGAGCAGCTGAAAGTCTTTGAATGGAGTCTTCAAACAAGATTTTGATGTCCTCTGTGTCCAGGCCTTGTTTTCTTAGTCCAGGAATTCCCTGAAGACTTCTAAAGATCTCACCACGCATCTCAAATGCCTAAAATCAATCCCTACATTACAACATTTTCTGAACCAAGAGCACGGGTTCATGCTAGAATTTAAATGAATTGGACTCAGAGATTCTGACAGAGCCCAGGGGAAACCCTTGCAAAAGAATGGAGTCTGTGAGCTTGGATTTGCAGACTTTAGAGGAGAAAGAATGGAAGAGCCCTACTCTATCCCCAGCCAGCTTAGAGGCAGAACCAGAACTTTCAAGGCATTGCAAGTGGCACAGGCCAGGGACACAGGAAAGGAATGTAGGATGGGTAAGGGCAGGAAGGAGTAGCAGACAGGGAGTCATCCCAAACAAAAGAATTACCTACCATCCCTGGGGTGGCAGTTGTCATTGAGACATCTGAGCCCCTTCCTGTTGGGAGGGTGGTCCTAAAATAAGTTGGAGGCAGGGCAGACCTCCTACGATGGAAGTCAAAGATGATACCTTTTTCTTGGAACCTAGCAACTAGGTGTGGCCATGACTTCTGTTCAGCCAATCAATGCTACCACCTAGACTATCCAGGAAATGCAAAGGCATGGAGTGGGTAGAGCAAGGTCAGGAATATGATGGTGCGTGTTCAGGGACTATAGACTCCAAAAACACAGCAGGTGGGGGTCAGCCATGGCCATCTCTCCAGCCCCCAAAATCACCTTTCATAGGAGACAAAAACAGGGTTTTTGGATTTGTTGATTTTTAGAAATGAAGACTGGTATATAAGGGGGTGCTGAGGTAGGGATAAAGAGATCCAGGAAAGACAAGGGGCATTTGTGTAACAGCACCACAGCTGGTGACAGGACTACCAAATCCTCCTGCTTTTATGTAAACCAGTGTAGACCAGGCTGACTTGAACTCACAGAGATAGCCAGCATATACACGTGCTGGAATATGCAAAGGGTATTTTTGCTTTTCTGGTTGTTGTTTGTTTGGTTATGGTTTGGGTTTTTGACAAGGTCTCATGTAGTCAAGACTTACCTGGAACTCTCTATAATGTGAGGATTGCCTAGACCTCCTGATCCTTCTGCCTCTACCTGTAATTTTGCTACTGTTATGAATCATAATGTAAACGTCTATATGCAGGATATCTGATATGCCACCCCCGTGGGGGTCGTGACCCACAGGCTGTGAACTGCTGCTCTACATGAGCATGTAGTAGTTACCTAAAATTTGGCACTGAGGAGGCTGATGTGGTGATACCACGAGTTTGAGGCTGTATGTCAAAACACTGTCGTCCCCCCCCCCCAAAAAAAAGAGGATCCACCTCAGGTGCCTCAGTTTGTCCTTTTGTGCCTCTGCAGCCTTGCAAAGGCTTCTTCAAAAGTGGAGCTGCAGAGCTGACTGCAGATCAGCAGGGAGACATGCTCACACAGTGTTGAGTGAAGTTGGCAGAGCTCATTACAGCTGCTCTGGCTAATCCTCAGACCCAAGGGACAGGTGGTTTCTCTTCTAGGCCGCTGGTTGTTTGGAGGAGTGGGCCAGGGTGTTACACTGTTGTGGAAAAAAGCCGTAGCTATGAATGAGGATGTTTAAAATGATTAGAAAATCAATCAAAAAGAAGCAAAAGTAGGGCTAGGGATATAGCTCAGTGGTAGAGCATCTTCTAGTGAGTGTAAGGTCCTGGGTTCAAGCCCCAGAACCACCAAAAAAAAAAAAAAGAAGTCGTACTTTTTATAGAGAGAACTAAGTCGAATATAAAAGTTTTTAGGAGTTGGAATATAAAACTGATGGAGGATTGTGCTTTAACTCACAAGCATCTAACTAATATCTTCTCTCCAGATAAGATATATGAAGTAGCTCCTTCCAGACACTGGGCAGTGAACAAGGAAAGGTTTGATCCTTGACCTGGCTCCACCATCTTGCCATTTTCCCATATGGAAAAAGTCCCAGCCTACAGAGTACGGAAAGGCCCAATGGAGACCAAAGGATGTGCTGTAGAATTGAAAGAGCTCAGAGATAAGGGCTGAAAATACCAGCCAGGGCTGGAGAGATGGCTCAGCAGTTAGAGCACTGGCTGCTCTACCAGAGGTCCCAGGTTCAATTCCCAGCACTGGCTTAGCAGCTCACAACTGGCTGTAACCCCAGTTCCAGGAGATCCAGTGTCCTATTTTGACCCCGGTGGGCACCAGGCTCACACAGGGTGCACAGGTACACATGTAGGCAAAACACCTATCCACATGACCTTAAATAAATCTTTAAAAATGCTTAAGACAGGAAATTTGAAGAAGGAAATATCTAGATTTTGTGACATAGAACAGAAGATGGAGTTGGATATACATGCCAGTGCATGCACACATGTGCACAGTTCCAGAGGATGTCTGTGGTGGCCATCATAGGCTTACATGTTCTAGTACTTGGTTGGAACTGTTTGATGTAACCGCTGGTGTAACTGCTTGGGGAGGATTTGGAGGGGTGGAGGAGGTGTGTCACTGAGGGTGGGCTACACCAAACACCTATGCCATTCCCAGTCAGCGATCTCTCTGCCCCGTGGTTGTAGATTAGTATATAAGCTCTCAGCCACTGCTCCAGTGCCATGCCTGCCTGCTGCCATGTTCTCCAGCATTGATGATCATGCATTCTAACCCTCTGGAACTGTGAGCCCCCCAATAAAGATTTTCTAAGTTGCCTTGGGTATGGTGTCATATAACCAATAGAAAAGTAACTAAGATACTATCATAAAGTTCCCTGGGATCATGTAGCTAAATAATGATCATTACATGTAAGGGATGAAACTCCACAGATAGATGGTAAAACTCACTAGGAAGATATAAGCTGAACAAATCCTGGCTCCCCAAAGGGGTCAGACATACTTCATGTCCTCACCTCCAGAGTAGGAATATTAATAATACCTGGGGATTAGGTGAACTCCCCATGAGAGCATCACATGGCACTGAGCAGTTAGCCTTGCACCAAAGGATGCTCTGGACTCAAACAACAAAACCAAAAAACAACCACTAACCAGGGATGGAGTTCAGCTGGTAGAATGCTTGCTGAGCATGCAGGAGGCCTAAGGTTCAATCCCCAGCACAGGGTAACTGAGCTTCGTGGAATGCTTATAAACCCAGCACTCAGCATGTGAAGGCAGGAAGGACAGAAGTTCAAGGTCATCCTCAGCTACACAGTGAGTTTTAAGTCAGCCTGGGTCCAGAGCATCCTTTGGTATGAGGCTAACAGTTCATGTGCCCAGGTAACCTTCAATCAGTATCTCAGCTCATTTTTGACCCTGTCAAAGAACAGGACGATGAAGAAAAAGATGAAGAAGAAAGAGGAGGAGGAAGAGGAAGAGAGGGAAGAGGAAGAGGGAGAGCAAGAGGAAGAAGGTTTAGAAGATGCTGCCCAAAGTAAAAAATAGTTCTGGAATAGGAAGTGAAGAGACTACAGCCTCTAGGAAGGATAGTGCTGAAAAGAAGACTCAAGACCCCAAAGATGGCATTTGCAGTCTGTGTGGAAAACGTTGCAACATCATGGAAGCCATGGAAAAGTCAAAGCCTGGGATGAGCCTTAAGTGATGTAACTACACAATACAGTGAAGATAAAGCCAGGCAAGGAAGTCACCGAGTCACATGACCAGAGTGGGAGCATTTCAGAAAGTATTTGCCTTGCCTGTAAGTAAGATGGATATGCCTATGTCTACAGATCCTCCAGTTAAGGCAAAGTTTGGATAGCGTATATCACAGTTGGAAGATATTCTAGTTTGATATCGTTTGCTCTGATGAACAAGACCAAAGGCAACTTGGAGAAGAAAGGGCTTATTTAGGTCACAATAATCCATCATTGAGGGAGATCCAGGCTGCAACCGAAGGCAGGAGCTACAGAGCAACAAATGCTTACTAGTTCCCTCAATCAGTTAGCTCTCTTAGTCAGTCCAGGCCTACCTGCCTAAGGATGGTGCCACCCAGGGTGGAATGGACCCTCCCTCATCAATCATCAGCCAAGAGTCTTACACAGACTAGTGGCTACAGGCCAATCTGGTCAAGACAATTATTCAGTTGAGATTCCATCTTCTCATGTAACTGTAGGTTGTATCAAGTTGACAAAAAAAAAAAAAAAATTAACCAGGAGTGTAGGAGGAACAAGGCTGTAGGGAGTTAGATTAATATAAAATTAGATTTAGTAAAAATCTAGGTTTCTGATACAGTCTCTTAATCTGGGGCATGAAGATCAACTTGGCTGTGTGGGCAATTAGCTTATCAGCTTATGGACTAAAAACAAGGATGAAGTCACGTGAAACGAGGGGAGTCTATGGACTAAAAACAAGGTTGAAGCCAGGTGAAACAAGGAAAGACCTGGCATTGTTTTCAGCTGCTAAGTGGGCAGAGCCCAAATTAAGCTGAAACAGGTGGAACAAGGAGAGATCCTATTTAAGGACAAGTAGATGGAGCCAAGGAGGCACATGCTAGAGAGTCCCATGTGAGAGAGCTCCGATGCTAGCAAGCTTCAATGCTAGAAAGGACAACAAGTAGTTTGTATCCTCTGATGGAGAAAGTGCTGGTAGACCAATGGCCAGATCTCCCTGAGGCAGAAAGAAGCTGGTGAGCAGAGAAAGCCTCAGCAAGACAGCAAAAGGCCAAGTACTAAACCCTGTGGCTCAGCTTTTGCCTAGAGGGGTTTGACCTGTCCGAACAGTGGCCTAAATGGAACTGTGGCCAGCTTTAAAGACTGAGGTAGAGCGGCAGAGTTGCTGATACAAAGGAAATAAGTTGGCCTACAGACGAGTGGGGTCTCCCAGAGAGAAGAAAGCCTCAAGCCTTATTTAAGGTGAAGCCGCCATAGCCAATAAACCCTGACGGATCTACATCTGAGATATTCCAGAAAAAGACTGCTAAGTGCGTTAAAGAGTCTACAACAGAGACTGTTTTCCTGATGACTGAGGACCTGCCCCAGAGACTGTATCCTTCTAAAAGGTTATGAAAATAGTTGTAATAGTTATCAATAGGCTTAGTGGTTAGATCATAGGGGTTGTAGGCATTTGTAGGGTTAGTAGTTAAGTGTTTATATTTGTTATAAGTGAATATTAGTTACTAATAAATGTCTATTAATTTTAAAAAGTTTGGTATCATAAGGCCTGCCATTGAGCAGGAATAAGGCCTGCTGGCTGGGCCTCTGCATGGAGCCAGCTTGAGACACTCCCTGGGCATGCCCGGACATACCCAGCCTGAGACCTGCCCAAATCTGCCTGGAGACTGATGATGCCACACCAGGTAATGAGACACAAGCCAATGAGGAAAAGACGCAGCAACAGCCTGCAGTTTGGGAGCCAATGGGACTCTGGGCAGAGGGTATAAAGGAGGCATCCTCTTCCTGAAATAAATGGGTCTGCTTTTGCCACTTACTGGACTCCCCGAGTCTGGTTGTTGACTCTGTGCTAGCTCATCCCTGCCCCCAAGAGTCCTGGGCATGGGTCCCAGCAACACAGGAGAAGCTAGAGAGATGGCTGGAGGTCAAGAGCACTTGCTGCTCTTTCAGAGGGCCAGGGTTCAGTTCCCAGCATTCACACTGGGCAGGTCACAACTATCTGCAACCCAAATTTAGACTCCAATGGCCTCTTCTTGGTCTCTGAAGGCACTGAACATGGGTGGTACACATACTGACAAACAGTCACAGATATACACACATTGACATAAATAAAAAATTTTTTAAAACTAATAAAGACAAATGGAGAAAGTAAAATCATATAAAAGACCTTTTTTAAAGTCTCTAACACAACAAAGTAACTCAACTGGGTGGTTCACAATTCCAACATTTTTAAAAGAATACAATAAAAAATCCAGAACTCTAAATTTTCAACTTATAATGACAGACACTTGATTAAAAAAAAAAAAAGAACAACTCACCATACATGCAAAGAAGCAGAAAAAAATAACCCCAACGAGGAGAAACTTTACACAGAGGAGCAGATCCCACAGTAGTCAAGATGAGGGGATCATCAGAAAATTGGGTTCTAAAGAGTTGTTTCACAGGGCTGAGTGAATGGCTCAGTAGTAGAACACCTGCTGAGTATGGGACAGACTCTGGGCTCCATTCCCAGGGCCACAGAAAAGAAAAGTTGTTTTAGAAATATAAAAATATCCTTTTGAGAATATTTTTTAAAGCCATGATCATGCTGCAGAAAAAAACAAAAAAACAAAAAAAAACCAAAACCATTACTGCAGATTATCAGTAAAGGGCCAACAAGATGGCTCAGCCAGTAAAACGCCTGCCTTAAAAGCCAGATGATGTGAGTCTGGTCCCTAGAACCTGGTGGAAAAAGAGAACCCACTCCCCATGATTGCTGACCTCCACACACTCATGGCAGTGCATGAACACACAGTTACACACATAACAATAGTAGTAGATGAACTTTTTTTAATGCTGTTAGAAACTACCTAAAATAAATTACAGAAAGGAAAGCATTCAAAGAAGACAAGCAGAGCGTGGGGAGCTCTGGGAACCCATGAACTCTGCACGCTGTAGGCGAGTGAATTGTGTGGTCCCTGGATTACACTTAGACACGGTTACTCACACAGTGAGAAAGCAAAACAAAGACATTCTCTAGCTCCTCCTTTCCCTTTTAATTGGAGAATGAGTCCAGGGCCTCACATAGGCAAGATTTCTGCCACTGAGCTATATTCCCAGCTCTTCTATATTGTTTTCGGTTCTTATTTTAGCTGTTTGTTTGTTTGTTTGTTTGAGACAGGGTCTCAATGTGTAACCTGGCTGGCTGTCCTGAAATTTACTATGTAGACCAGGGTGGCTTTGAACTCATAGAGATGTGCCTGCTTCTGCCTCTGCCTCCTGAGCGCTGTGATTAAAAATCATTTAAAATACCCAGCTCCTTCTGTATCTTTTATTTTAAAACATAGTCTCACTAAGTTGCCCAGGCTAGCTTTGAACATATCCCAGACAGGCCTTGAACTTTCCATCCTCCTGCCTTCCAACTATCATAGCTGGGTTTCCAGTCCTGGCTTCCTGGGTCCAGAAAAGCAGGGAAGGGTTGTTCTGTTGTTTTTGGAGTACTTCATACATGCTGGACAAATACTCTGTTATTGAGTTATATCTAGCCTCAGTGTAAGACTGTAAGGTCACTGTCCTTATGACAAATTAACTATTTTTACATAGCACAAAGAACAATTGTAATTCAACATTTTAAAATACAATTTACAATCTGGCCATGGTGATGCACACCTTTAATCCCAGCACTCGGAAGGCAGAGACAGGCGGATCTCTGTGAGTTCCAGGCCAGCCTGGTCCATAGAGTGAGTTCCAGGACAGCCAGGGCTGTTATACAGAGAAACCCTGTCTCAAAAAAACAAAAACAAAAAGAAAAAAAATACAATTTGCAATACCAATAAAGCTATTTTTAAAAAGAAAACTAGGGATCAGTTTAGTAAAAGGTATGCTATCTCTACCCTGAAATCTACAAACCATGGTAGAAAGAACATAAGTATAAGCACTAAATAAGTGAGAGCCATACAATGTTCATGGATAAATATCATGTAACATATTATGACACATAGTAACATATCATGTAACATATTAAGACATATAGTAACATATCATGTAACATATTATGACACACAGTAACAT